>JARQOC010000003.1:454546441-455746441 GCA_033576535.1 Allobates femoralis
ACTCCTTCTGTCCTTCACCATGGTGTACAGCATTGGACCCGGGGAAGCCCCATATTTGCACAGGCCGCCAGGTCCATGTTCTTTCAGTCCTTTCTGATGGTCTCGCCTCTCCTTCTGACTGGTATGGCTTTGTCTGGGTTGGTCTGCTACTTCCCTCTACTCCTCCACTCACCAACTAACTCTCCACTTGGAACTTGGTGTTGTGTGTCCTTTTTGTTGTCTTGTCACCTCCTTCAACCGGATCCTTTTCTAACTTTCCACCCTCCACCTGACTCCTCCCACTATCCCGTTGCTGGACATAGAGTACCTAGACTTGGGATCGGGGTGTTGGGTGTTTGTGTGGGGAGACCAATTTACCAATCCCAGCTGCTGCACCATCTAGTGGCGACCGATCCGCAGGGGCGCCACATGTACACACACAAAAAAAGTGATCAGTTTGTGGTCAGTAAAATTCTGCATGAAAACCTTATCAGGTTAAAAAAAATAACAGCACAAAGCGTTTTTGCACATTACAAACGAAGCACAAATAAGGGGACACACACGTACAGATGCATACACAGAGACAAACAGACACAGAGACAGGCAGACACACACTTTATTACCCTTCCTCGTGATCCCACAGTGAGCTCCAGTGCTTGGGTACAGTACTTTCAGGACCTTGCACTATGTGACTCAGGCTGAGTCACATGGGACACAGGTCCTGTAAGTCACTTCACGCTGTTCTTGCCTGTGCACAGAAGGAAGAAATAACGGAAGCTCACAGTGGGATCGCCGGGGAAGGTGAGTATTGGAGTGTTTTTGCTCCAAAACATATATGACATGCTACTTATTTTCCTAATCAGATTTTTGCAACAAAACCTGATCAGGAAAAAAACGCAGACATTGGCACAACATTTCATAAGTCTCATAGACTTTGCTGGCATGACAAAAATTGATCCCTTTTTGCGTGCAAAAATGCAGCACAAAAAAATGGATAAAAAAAACGCAGCATGGGCGCATAGCCTATCACTGTCACTTCTCTCGGTCTTTGCCAATTTGTGACCTGCTGGCAGCTACAGTGTTTCATGGAGCAGGCTAGAGGTTAGAAATCAATACAACTCACAGATCCAGGAAAGGAGAGATTGGAACAGATCGCCGCTATTGTTATTTGAATTCTGTCCTGGTCTGTGAGAGGAGACAGATCAGGACACACAGAGACTGGAGGGGTCGGGGTCTTCCCCTGCTTGTGACTCACAGAAGAAGCAGTCAGAAGCAGGAGATGGAGAGAGGGAGGGTGAAGGGTTTGGCTTAGAGCCCACAGGGGAGTAATAAAAATAAACTCAACCCCACATAGTGATGCTGTGCTGCACACATGCTAATTTGTTGCACTGTTTCCCTGGTGTTTGATGACACTTTTCTCCGCAATCATACTTGTAATCATGGAAGTAAAGGTATGATTGTACTCAGTATCCCTGTGACTGTAAGGCACAGACTTTACTTTATAGCCTTAAATCCTGCTTGTTGGTTCCCTTTAAATAGAACACATCACTTGGTAAAACGTTTGCAGGTTTTGCTATTATTTTATTCCTGCTGGTCTCCGCAGTTTTCTGTTTTTGTGTTATTTTTAAATCCTCAAGATAGTTCCAAAGATGTCTTTTTAAGGCTGCCTTCACACTTGCGCTTGTGTCTGCATGCAGAGGGCATGCAGATGCAAACGCAGGCAAACGCAGCCCATACTAATGTGAACGCAGCGGAGAATCTCCGCATGCGTTCACATTAGTATGGTGCCCAGGCAGCCAATCAACTGTCTCTGGGGGCGGCTGGGAGGAGGAGATCAGCGGCAGAGATCTCCTCCTCCCGGCACAGCTGATCTCCCGCCGGTGTCAGCGGGGAAAAACAGCTGATCTGACAGCTGTTTAAATCTCCTGTGCTGACACCGAATAGGGTGATATCAGTGCAGGAGATATGAAACAGCTGATCGCTGCTTCAAATCTCCCGCGCCGACATCACCTATTCAGTGTCAGCGCGGGAGATTTAAACAGCTGTCAGATCAGCTGTTTCTCCCCGCTGACACCGGCGGGAGATCAGGTGTGGCTCTGCATGATCTCCCGGTGGCCGCCAGTGATCACCAGCGGCCACCGGGAGAGGTTTCAATGAGATCTGCAGCATTCTCCTGCACTGTCATGCGGAAGACACTATGGATCCATTGAAATCCATGCATGTTTGTGCGCTTGCGGGCGCTTGCGGATAAAACAAGCGCCGTGAACGCACAAAAAAATGCTGCATGCTGCATTTGGAGTGCGGTCAGAGGGCGCATAAATTATGCGCATCCGAACGCAAATGCAGCCAAACGCAGCCATATGCTGGCACATGTGCGCAAGTGTTTGGCTGCGTTTGGTGCGCTGCGCTCCAAATGCAAGTGTGAAGGCAGCCTAATTCAGTGCTATTTTTTTTTTTTACCAAGCAGGAATTGCTCACAGGATTGTCTGACGGTGGTTTTAAGGCTGCTCTGCATTTCCAAATTGTGTGCAGCACTACTTGATAAAGACCATAAAAACATAAGTAAAATGGCCCATATCCCTGGCAGATATGAAAAAATAAATAAAAATAAATAAACTGAAATAAAATAAGAGCAAACTGGTTACTTTTCACCTGGTGAAAGGTCCTCTTTAACCTACAGGGTAACTATTTTGCATACATTTTCCAAGGGATCATCATTACCCTATGGACTCCTACCAGCTAGATCTACTTAAGGCGGCCGTCACACGCTGAGATATCTCTAGCGATATTGTAAGCGATCACGTGCACGCGCGATCGCTTACAATATCGCTCACATCGCTGGTGAGATGTCACACAGACAGACTCACCAGCGATGTGGATCCGCGATCTCGCTGGTAACTATGGTACACATCGGGTAACTAGGCGCCGCGCGTCGCTTAGTTACCCGATGTGTACCATAGTTACCATCTCCCAGCATAGGCTCTGCGCTGGGAGATCGTTCATCGTGGTGTCACACACCACGATGAAGCAGATCGTGGCATCGTTCATCGCTAGATCTGAGCTCCGGAGCTCAGATCAGCGATGTCACGATCAAGCGATTTCACATCGTAAATCGCTTGATTACATGCAACAATTTCTTGCCCGATATCGCTTAAGCAATCAAAAAGGAGATCGCTTAAACGATATCGGGCAAGAAATCGTTCCGTGTGACGGCCGCCTAACACCTTTTTGAGAGGCATTTGTATAGATCAAAACATTGATATTAAAGATTAATATCATATTAAGTTATTTTCATCCATTGGATAGATGATAATTTACACTTATTGCTGGGACCCCAGCAATAACAGAAAATTCTCTCTTTTCACTTAATTCCCTGTCCATGAGACTGCAAGAGAAAGCCAAATACCATGCTCAGCTATTTGTGGCAGCAATTAATGGAGCAGAGGACCATCATGTGCACCAGGCGGATGCCTTGGTTCCAAATGGTCCTAAAGGATAAATTACCATCCTGGGAATAACTATTTAAAATACAAAACAGACAGAGTTGCATCTATACATTACTGTTGGTCTCATGGACCTTTGACTTTTCTGTTACTGTGTCTGTAAAAGGTGATGGGCAAATAGAATGTACTTAGGTTTGTCAATCTCTTATCCAGTAGTTCTGTGATAGTGTCAGTTCCTTTCTAACTCTGTCCTCTCAATGTGATAAGAAGCAAGCTGAAGTCAGCAAGCTGGGGCTGGGAATGCATCTGCAGGTAATTAATAACAATCAAACATCTTATAAAACTGCTGACTGTGGCTATAATGAAGTGGGCTCAAGTCATTGCCTTGCAAATAGAGAGCGCGTTTATGAACCGTGGCAACAAAGGTTTTTTTCCCTCACTCTTCAATTTGTAACTTAATATTTAATGTCACAAAAAATGTTACAAATAAACTGCAAGTTTTCCAAAAATCATATTTTTAGTAAGAAGGAAAGAATAAAAAGAGTCATGTAAAGCAATTTATTTGTATATAACCAAAACATAATTAGTTTAACAAACTTTTTCAATGATTATTGAGGTGGGGGATTGTTTTACCAAGGAAAAAGTGATATGATTTTTTTTCTTTCAGCCTGGGCTCCCACATTGTAGTTTTATTGTGAATTTTTAGTCAAAGCATTCACAATTCACTTCAGCAAAGTATAGTACAGCGCACATGATTCTAGCAAACCCCATTCATAAACAGCATAAGACAATACGCACTAGAATGCTTTAGACAACACAATATGCCTTATCTATTGCAGATTATCATGCACTCTAATTAGTTAAATCCGGCTCTGTGACATCATGAGAGGTCCTTCAGTCACCAGAAGGGGACTGTCGCATGGAGCTGGCGGAAGGTAAAGTATCCTTTGGGAGGATTTTTTTTATTTTTCACATACTGGAGGGGAGAGGATAGGTGGGAGTACAGAGGAGAGGGGGAACAGAGATAAAAGAGGGACAGTAAGCAGGGAGAGACAGGGAGTGACAGGGACAGGCAGGGTTATGTACTGAGCACTGCCTCTGGGCATGCTCAGTACATAATCACGGAGCCGACATCGGATACGATTTAGAATCGGATACGATGTCCATAAGCTCCCATTATGTAGCCCTACGGACCATCACGGATCTGTCACGAGTCCGTGGTGCCCGATTTTAGTCAAGGACACCAAAATCGCAGCAGGCTGCGATTTTGGATCTGTGACTAAATCTAAAGGCTACGGATTGTGTTTAAATCGGATGGCCAAAAGGACACATCCGAGCACAATCCGAGCCCCATGGGGATACATGGGAGCCACAATCGCCTCCAAGTATATCCTATTTGACACGGATACACTCGGATGCCTTAAAATCATGATATGAAGGCAGCCTTACACAAAAACTTTCAAATGTTGAACAATGTAGCTTACACTCTGCCTGAATAAATCAAGTGATCACAGATTGTTCTCTAATTTTGACCGGCAATGTAGAGTATGTTCTAGGTGGCTATATGCTGTGGGTGCATGTTGGAAAAATCATAAAATATGCTGCTTGCTTAACTGGTTGCCTATTTGCTGAAGATAGCACTGAAAGCACTTAGATCTATTTGGGCCAAAATTAACAATTACTTTACTAGGTTCTGCACAGATAAAGCTATGTAGTTGAGGCTTGTGGGTTTTACTCTTAAGCCGAGTTAAGTCACAGTAGAAAAATAAATGTGGATGAATGGAGGGGTCTGCATGAGGATGAAAATACCATTTCCAATACACCCTGTTGGATTGGGAGCCACAGTACAAAAGTACGAACTGCTATGAGGTGTGAGAGCAGGAGTTGCGCAGTTTAAAAAGAGCCAGAGTCTCAACAATTTCTCAGTGGAGTGTCCACTCCTTGTCTTGAGTGATAAATACCAACTGTGATTAGAAAAAAAATGTTGCACCCCCAGACTGTTAAACTAAGCTTGTTGCCTCTGTAACATAACTGCTTGCAACATGCAAGAACTTGTACCTCCAATTTAATAAAAAAAATGCATTTTACTGTAAGGAGGTGAATGACGCCTGGAAGACTCCTACTCTTGAAGACGTCATTGCTTTTCTGTGCTATTTTAGAAGGATGTTTATCCTTATATAAATAGTGTAATAACATGTACAATCCCCAAGAAGTGGGCGCAGTGTTACCAGCCAGCCCTAGATGTCACCAGTGTAAGGTTCCCTGGTTATAGAGGAATCTAGGCTTTAGGGGATGGGGCTGAGAGAGTTAACGATGGAGCTGGCCAAGGTGAGGGGGATGTAGTGTCTGGTGTTTTCTCTTTTAGGCAGAGGAGAATGTAGGCAGAGTAAGAACGAGGCTGAAGTACTGTGCATGAGGAAGTAGAGACGACCAGGTCCAGACTGCAGTGCAAAGCTCCAAGAAGGCAAAGTGAGGGACAAGCGGGCAACCCCCACCCAGCTGGCAAAAGTGAACCGTAAGAAGAGTGGTGAACCAGTTCTGTCGCAGAGCTACCAAAAAAAGGCACAGACTTCTCTAGGCTGGAGACCACTGACCCCAGAGAGCATAGCTGTGCAGGGTGTTCTAATTGCAATTTAACACATTGACCCATGCAGTTGGATACTTGGGGGCAAAGCAGTGCAAAATCCCCCTTGGTTATCCCAGGTAACTCATGAAATTTGTTCATCTGAAACAAAAGGGCAGGTCTGTGTTAAGATGTTAATGCTTTACGAAGAATGAAGACTGAACTCTGTCAAATGTATGGTGAATTGGGGCATGGACAGTGTTGCAAGTAAAACAAGTGAAATTTTATACTGTTGTGAACTCTTTCTTAGTAATCCTCAACCACAAACCGCACAGTGTGAAACAAATGATGAAAAACAGGCTTATAGCCAAGAAGTGCTGGTGCAGCATGATATAGCACATCTAGAACCACCACCATTGTAGCATGGTGATTATTATTATTATTATTTATTTATATAGCGCCATTAGGTTCCATGGCGCTTTACATGAGGATGAGGGAGACAAGAACAAGTACACTAAATCTAGGCGATCAGGACGTACAGGTACAGGAGGGGCAGGGACCCTGTCCACGAGGGCTCACAGTCTGAGAGGGGCGGGTTAGGATACAGTAGGATGGGGGAATGTCAGGTATGGGGCGGTCGCCTGGGTCTCATGGCAGGTTGTAGGCTTGACGGAACAAGTGAGTCTTCAGGTGACACTTGAAGCTACTCAGGGTAGGAGAGTGTCTGACGTGTTCGGGCAGGGAGTTACAGAGTAAGGCAGATGTCAGGGAGAAGTCCTGGACTCGGTTGTGCGAAGAGGTGATGAGGGGGGAGCAGAGGAGGAGTTCTTGGGGAGCGGAGGTTGCGTGAGGGTAGGTATCGGGAGACCAGGTCGGAGATGTATGGTGGGGCCAGGTTGTGTATGGCTTTGTACGCCATGGTTAGTGTTTTGAATTGGGATCTCTTGGAGACGGGGAGCCAGTGAAGGGCTTGGCAGAGGGGGGAGACAGGGGAGTAGCGGGAGGACATGTAGATGAGTCGGGCAGCGGAGTTGAGGATAGACTGGAGAGGTGTGAGGGAGTTAGCCGGGAGGCCATTGAGAAGGAGGTTGCAGTAGTCAAGGCGGGACAAAGGTGGGGCAAAGACCCAGACCATCTCGCGCATAACTGCCACCAGGGGCACATTTACATCACTACCACCTATCTTGTATGAGTCCTTTTGTGACTCACGCTTAAATGAGGAGCTAGCCTAACTACTCATTACATACTAATTCTTTAAAAGGAGACTCTTCACCACCCCTAATGTTGAATTTGAGTCCATTACAATGGGGAAGTAGGGTGATGAAGGCTTCTTTCTCGAGATCGGTGAGGGTTCTAGCAATTAGACTTTCAGCAATCAGGCAATCAGAGAGTTAAAACTTTGTTAAGTAGTGAAAGTGAACTCTGAAGTGTTTTGGCGATTTTGTGTGTACATTATTTCATATTGGCATTGTATCCATTTCCAATAATACAGTTTTATAATCTGATCTTCTAACCAAAACTCTGTAAGTCTCTGCTAGGGCAGAACTATACGTGGGTATATACTAAATTAGTACTGATTACAAAATAATCAAGTGTTAGTTCAATGTCTAAACTGAGCTAGTAAAATGACAGTTATTATTTAATTGGTTTCTGTGGGTAAATACTTTTTTCTCCCTCTGTGCCACATTATAAAACGAGTCTCTGTATTATCCACGGTTAAATTATCCATTAATTAAGCCAACTATGTTTAATTACTGTGGACTATCTTGTCAGCATTACTAAGCTCTGAAATTTGCTTCTGCTCTTTCTTCTCTAAATAAAGCAAACTGTCTTTTCTTTCCTTAAGCTACAGCGTAAACTATTTCATGGGCTGATGAATCAAAACATACTAATATATGATGCTCAGGATTTCATGTTAGAATGGTCACACAGATAGTGATATTTCTGAATGTCCCAAATATGTGTATTTTGTGTTTAATAATCTGTCAACTAGATTAAGAATACATAGTTGTTTTATTTTATGACAAGAAAAACAGCACCAACAAAAAAAATTGTAGCATGTTTCATATTTTACACTGGAAACATGCTAGGAAAAACAGTAAAAGAAAGTTTTTTTTAAAAACAAATTATGGGTGTAGCCAACTTTAAAGTGAACCTGTAAAGTGCCAAAATGCTATTAACCTGCAAATATGGGGTTAATCTACAGGTTAATAGCGTTCTGAACCTGCCTGACATATGTACATTAAACCTTGCTGTCAGAAGGAAATGAACTTTAATTTTCCCACTTGTGTTCCATTTCAGCCATGGAGCAGTGCTGCTGCAGGTTCAGTCACTGAACTTTGTATGGAGAGCTGACTGACAGCTTTCTCTAATGCAAAGCAGCTGTCAGTTAATGTGGGAGCCGTAATTATAGCTGCCACTCACCATACACAGAGTTGTGTCTGAACCCATGCTCATGCTCCCCATGACTGAAACCAGAACGCTGTTGGGAAAATTAAACTTAATTTCCTCCTGGCAGTGAGGTTTAATGTGCAGGCAGATTCATAAAGCTAATAACCTGCAGGTTAACCCCGTATCTGCCCCATATACTCCATATTTGCAGGTAAATAGCAGGTTCCCTTTAAAGAAAAACTTGCTAATATGCTAAATACTATGGCATTAAGAATTGCTAGTCATATTTCAGCCATATGTTCTTGATGATTTGGTACAGGAGCAGTTTGAGTTGTCAATTAAAAGTGTATTTGAATAACCTGGAATTATGGATTACCTGTTACAATAGGGTATGACTGGGGTCCAGGAACAGTTCCTCCTATATCCCCTGAAGATGGACTTGTTAGACTGGATTTCATTTCATCCAACCCACCAGTTAGAGACGCCATGGCAGAATAATCTGTTGTCTAAAAAACAAGAAGAAAGAAGAACTGAATTTATACTAATTACACTAAAATGAAATTGCCTCTCTGCTAAATATTTTGTACATATATATGTACGTCTTAGCACGACCTGCCACTGAAAAGAGTTTTTCGTTTTTTGTCTATTAAATAAAATTGGAGAATTCTATTTACTCAACAATGTACCCTAATTATTTTATAGAATGCATACCTGTAAACCATTATACTTCCCATACAGATCTACTCACTACAACGACATTTATATACAAGTCCTGTTAGAGTGTAGATCAGACAGCACTATGAATCCATACTGACTAATTCAAATTAATTGACCACTTTATATAAGAAATGCTGCATATACTGTCATTGTCCAATCGGATGAGTCTCCCATATTTAAAGTCAACAGGGGGATTTACATTTCATTTGGCACCACAATTTTGATGCACTTTGTGCCATTTTTTTTTTTTAGACACATTTATAAAAGTCATACACCTGCTCTAAAGCATTTTTCTCTAAGGCTGCATACTCACAATCGGTATACGCAGCATTTTGGACACAGGGTCTTGCCGCTGTGTCCAAAACGCTGCGTAGTACAGTATCAGCATAGTGGATGGGATTTGTGGAAATCCCATGCCCACTATGCTTAACCCGACAGCTGCATTGTGGGTTGCCAGCATTCTGCTCCTTTGCAGCATCTTCATTTCATGCTGAAGAGTTGGCACCCATCAGGTAACTGCAGGGAGAAGCTGCCCCCCACACGCTGCACATGGTGAGTACAGGGCGACTGCAGTCTCCCTGCGAACACCCGCTGGTCCACTCAGGTCCGAAGGAGCTGCGTCCAACACTCAGCTACTCCAGACCATAAGCACATACTCTTAGTCTGTCATTTTTTATTTTGTCTTCAACCAAAGTAGCAAGTATCTGGTATTTTCATTGTTTTAGTCATATATATGATATGACTTTTTAAAAAATGTTTCACAAAATGCTGCAAATTTACTCCAATGGGGAGGGGTGGTGAAAGAAGTGGAAAGTCAGTTTTAGACAAAAGATTAGCATATAAAGATTCACCAAATTTATGAAACATTGTGCGACACTTTGAGAGATTTAGCTCAAAAAAGACTTATGTAACCAAAGGCAAAACTGTGTTCAAAAATTCCTCTTGCAATACATGTAAAGAACAGATAACAAATTGTCATAAAGATGATTCAACTCAAATTGGGAAATTGTCCATTATCTACTAGAGTGATGGGAATTTAACATGATGTGAATTTATGTTTTCAGTATTCCTTGTGGCTCTGTTGCCATTATTTATGCTAAAGTTTCTCAGTGTCGCACAATGTTTGATAGATTTGGTGCTTCAAAATATATTACACTTGTGTCTTGAACTGTTACTCCATTTTTTTGCCACCTCCATCTATTGGAGTGAGTTTGCAACTTTTTAAAAACATTTTAAAGAAATCGAAAGTCAGAAATATGGCTAAAGCAGGAAAAATTTCAAGGATCTAAAGCGGCACACTACTTTTATAAATATTGAAAAAATGTAACTTAACACAAGATGCACCAAAAAATTATACATTAATTTTATTTTATGTTATTTTATCATTTATTTTATAAAATATAAATTCTCCCTAGTACGTAGGGTTTTCAACTATCCAGAAATTCCAAGACAGCCCATAAAAATAAAGCATTTTTTGCCCTCTTTGTAAAAATTTTTTTAAGGCATCCTTCTTTATGTGGAAGTAAATCCTTCAGATTATTTTGATTGTAATTATCATCATTTTATAGTTTATAGTGAATACAACTCCTAATCATCATGATTTATTATGGTTTTACAATAAGTCTGTAAAAATATTGTCTGTCCATGATTTTTTATTTGATTTTTTTCAGGTGTAGGCATAGTGCTCAGAGAGCCCTGCTGGATTCACAAAACACAGAACTTAGACACCCAAAGAAGAGTCTCGACATTTCCAAAAATTAGGGCCAGATACCACCAAAGTGGCATCAATTGATACAACATAAAAATTGTATAATGGCACAGCCTGCATGCATGGCAAAAAATCTAGAACATGGCCTGGCCTAGCATTTTAAGCTGAAACATTGATCAGGAACAGGAGGATGAGTGACATGTGTAGGCCTATTGGGCAGGGGCACAAATATAAGTTTCAGGGAGTACTACCAGAAGAATTAGTCAGCTGGGTCAATCACATGTATAGGTCAATTGGGCAGGGGGCTCTCATACCTCATGCAACTGCTCCAATAAATGGTATGCTGTATCATCTTCAGGTGGAACAAATATCAGTTTTATAAACAAAAAAAGTAGGAATGGGGCACCGGTGTGTACAACAGTCTCCATCAAACCCCGCAGATGCAGCTGGTCACAACAAACCACGGTGCCAGTCCAAAGATGCAGACAGCACAAATCAGATAGAAAAGACGGCACTCACCGATCAGCGTTGCACTTTTATTCAAGTTTGCTGGTTACATGTTGCAGGAAGGGGAGAGGCAGAGGTGACGACAGCACCGTTTCGCGCTCCTTGCGCTTCACCTCTGCCTCTCCCCCTCCCTGCAACATGTAACCAGCAAACTTGAATAAAAGTGCAACGCTGACCGGTGAGTGCCGTCTTCTCTATCTGAAATATCAGTTTTATGGAGTACTTCTGGAAGAATTAGTCATCTGTGTCAGTCACATGCATAGGCCTATTGGGCAGGGGGCCCTCATAAGTAATACAACAGCTCTGGTAAATTTATACTCTGCCACCCCCAGGTGGCACAAATATCAGTTTCACAGAATAATATAGAAAGAATTAGCCAGCTGGGTCAGTCACATGTATACGTCTATTGGGCAGGTGGCCCCTATAAGTCATGCAACAGCTCCAGTAAATGTTATGCTCCACCACCCTCAGGTGGCACAAATATTAATTTCATAGAATACTATAGAAAGAATTAGTCAGGTGGGTCAATCACATGTATAGGTCTATTGGGCAAGGGGCCCTCCTAAGTAATACAACCACTCCAGTAAATCTTAAACTCTGCCACCCTCAGGTGGCACAAACATCAGTTTCACAGGATAGTATAAAAAGAATTAGCGAGCTGGGCCAGTCACATGTATAAGTCTATTGGTCACGTGGCTCTCATAAGTCATGCAACAGCTCTAGTAAATGTTATGCTCCACCACCCTCAGGTGCCACAAATATTAATTTCATAGAATACTATAGAAAGAATTAATCAAGTAGGGTCAGTCACATGTATAGGCCTTTTTGGCTGGGGACCCTCATAAGTCATGCAATGGCTCCAGTACATTTTATGCTCCGCCACCCTCAGAAGACACAAATATCAGTTTCATGAAGTACTACCAGAAGAATTAGTCAGCTGGGTCAGTCACATGTATAGACTTATTGGGCAGGGGGCCCTCATAAGTCAGGCAACCACTCCAGTAATTCTATGCACCACTACCCCCAGGTGGCACAAATAGCAGTTTCACTGAGTACTACTGGAAGAATTAGTCAGCTGGGTCAGTCATATGTATATGCATGGTGCTCAAAGAGACCTGCTAAATTCACAAAACATACAACAATGACACCCCAGAAGTCTCCACATTTCCAAAAATTAGGGCCAGATACCACCAAAGTGGCATCAATTTACCCAAAATAAAAATTGTATAATGGCAACCTGCATGCATGGGACAGGGTCTGAAACATGGCCTAGACTAGCCTTTGAAGGTTAAACATTCATTAGCAACAGGGAGATGAGTGACACGTGAAGGCATCATGCTCAAAGAACCCTGCTAAATTCAGGAAATAAACAAGAAGACCCCCAAGAAAAGTCTCCACATCTTCAAAAATTGGGACCAGATACCACCATGCAAAACCAAGATAGAAATTGTATAATGGTGCCATCTGCATGCATGGCACAGGGTCGGGAACAGGGTCTGGCCTCACATTTTAAGGTTAAACATTGATTAGTAAAAGGGGAATGAGTGACATGTGTAGGCATCATGCTCAGAGAGTCCTGCTAAATTCAGGAAACAGACAAGAATAAGACTCCCAAGAAGAGTCTTCACATTTCAAAAAAATTAGGAACAGGTACCATCAAAGAAGCATCAATCGACCCAGAATAAAAACTGTATATTGGTGCATCCTGCAAGCATGGCACAGGGTCTGGAATAGGGTCTGACCTAGCATTTGAAGGTTAAAAATTGTTTATCAACAGGGGATAAGTGACACGTGTAGGCATCATGCTCACAGAGTCCTGTAAATTCAGGAAACAGACAAGAAGGAGATCCCAAGAAGAGTCTCCACATTTCAAAAAATTAGGGCCAGATACCACCAAAGGGAAAAATAAAAATTGTGTAATGGTAAGATGAATGCAGCACGCTTAAAAGTAATATATCGCCTACTCTGCTCAAAATGTTTTTTTTGCTTCTCAGCTGCATGACTCTGGGTTAATTCCACGTGAGATCTGAACCTCATCATCATCCTCTCTGTTGTCCCACTTCTTCCATGATGTGCTTGATAAAGAACCATGTGTGGTTCGAAACGTCGTTCCTTTTAACGTATTGGAATAAAGCAAAGATGGATTGAAAATGCCACCTGAGAGGCGCTGTTTTTTTACTTCAGTTTATTGTTACGTAAGTACCCAGGATGGACTCCCTGGTTTAAACGTGTGCCCTTTTTTTTGGCTATTTGCCACATGAGACTGTAAATTGTCTCTGAGTGCTTAGGTGCTGTAAGCCATTTTTTCTCTTTATACTTCTTCCATGATAGTCACCCTCCTCCTCTTCCTGCCATGAGCACACAATGCGGGTGCTCCTGAAGTATCTGAGTCTCATCATCATCATCATCTCCACCCCCGAAGGTTAAAATCTGGTGATGAGGGTCTGGATTCTGCTGGGACCCTACTTTTTCTGTCCCCAGATACAACGCCAAAACATTTTGTGCATCAGTGGAAATGCTTTCCTCCTCAGGAGTATGTGAATCTTTGGAGCAGAACTCCGATGTCCATGGAAAAGAATGTGAGAACATCTCTGCAGCATCGCCCATCTGAGTTTCACCAAAATTGGTTGTGAGGTTGGAGAGTTGTGACATTGGGTGACACAAGGGTAATTAGGGCACCTCCTCTGAAGACTGTACTGTTTGTGATGTAGAGATGGAGGAACAGAAGGACAGGCCACTTAATGAAGCGCTTGCCATGATCTGTAGCAAAAGTTCTTTTTGGACCTCATCCAAACTTGTATCACTCTGCTAATGGCAAACAAAGAGACTGAAGTAGGCTGTCCAGTAACAGAAGTTGTCACTTTCCTGGGAATATGACGAGTCAATGTTCAGTTAGTAAAACTTTCAGTAGTACCTATCCCACATACACCTCGAACACCAAGCCTACTCCCCTTTCTACAATCTTTCTCCCCTTTCCCTTTCCACCACAACCTTGGGATTTTCTACTAAAGTTTTATGCACACAGATTTGTTTGAGGCCAGACACGGCCTTTTTAGTACAAATTGAAGGATTTTTGCAATCACTAGTTAGAGGCCAAACACAGCCTTTTTAGGGAACATTGAAGGACTTGCCAATCACTGGTTAGAAACCAAATACAGCCTTTTTGAGGGAAAACTGAATGATATTGCAATCACTGCTTTAAGGCTAAAAATGCCTTTTTAGTACAGTACAAACTGCAGGATTTGACAATCACTGGTTAGAGGTAAAAATGCCTTTTAGCACAAACTGCAGGATTTGAAAATGACTGGTTTGAGGCATCAAAATGTCTTTTTTAGTACAAATGGAAGGATTTGGCAATCATTGCTGCGAAGCCCAACACAGCCTTTTTAGGGGAAAACTGAAGGATTTTGCAATCACTGCAGGGAGACCAAACACGCCTTTTTAGGGGAAACTGAACAAATTTGCAATCACTGATTTGAGGCAAAAATGCTCTTTAGTACAGTACAAACTGAAGGATTTTACAATCACTGGTTAGAGGCAAAAATGCCTTTTAATACATACTGAAGGATTTTACATTCATTGATTAGAGGTAAAAAAAAATGCCTTTTTAGTACAAACAGAAGGATTTGGCAATCACTAGTTAGAGGCCAAACACAGCCTTTTTATGGGAAACTGAAGGATTTGGCAATCACTGCTTTGAGGCCAAACACAGCATTTTTAGGGGAAACACCAAAATTTGCCAATAACTTGCTATATGCAAAAAATGCAGCTTTGGCAATCCACACAGGTTTAATAATCACACTTGTTCTCAGCAAAAAAATGCCTATGTCCAGATGGACCCTCTCACTCTCCTATTCTATCTAAAGCAATTGAGTAGCTAGTTATCTGTTTGTGTAACATGGATGGAGCAGCAGGAGCATCAGCAGCACTGTCCCTAAGCAGTTACACTCTGAAAATGCTGGTCACGGCAAATGGCTGCTTCTTATATCATCACAAGGGACATGTGACTTTGGCAATCAATGAAATAAGCCAGCCAATGACACAAGCCTTGAGTTTTTAACTTGTGGATGTTTTCTGAACCCTGATTGACTGCTGATCAGGAACATCCACACAGAAAATGCCGGGGAAAAAATGAAGTCTGACGCTACTCTGAACTCTCCCCACCCCCTCCTCTCATCAAAGACATCCCATTCTCTATCCTATACTGTCAGAAAGTAGAAGAAATGCATGACTTAAATAACGTTTTAATGTTGTTTTTTTTAAAATTGCTCATGTTGACAGCCCGATGCCAATTTTTGTAATTTCTTTGGTTCCAGTCCGAGAAATTTGTAAATCTTCTTGAACTTTCACAAAATTTCTACTCTAGTCTTGACTTTGACAAACTTTTTACATCTTACTTTGAGTGGGTGAAACACTAATAACATGGTTTCATGGTGGGGTCAAAACCACTAACACATTTCATGGGTTGGTCTGTTTCCAACCAGTCTGTCTCAGATGCCTCATAAAAGTTCAGCAGAACTTCAATATATCAAGATATTTTCTGCATAAATATTGAGTAACTTTAAAAATTCCCAATCCTTTGTACTGTCCTTGACAATAATAATGTAGTAAGGTGTTGTGTTCACAATTCTGTAACCATTTAATCTGAAATTCAAAGCATTTCCTGCCAGCTACACAGAGAGCATTATGGAGATTTGAATTCTAGGTATTGTACAGTAAAGCACTGAGTAATAATCTGATTTGATCACAACAACCTGTCCCACTGTGTTTACTGTTAAAAGTAGGCCTTCTTATCTGCACCATTTTTAACAGCAGCCTAAAATGTTTGAACAGTACTATATATATATATGTATTTTTTTAGTGTGTTTATATTTAACTCTACAATGATATACACATATTCATGAAATTCATTGAAGTCTGATGGGCATTGTTTGTGTCTACTATATTACGGATCTTACATTGCCATTACTTTTGTTTTCTGTTCTAATAAAGGGGCAAAAAATGAGAAGTAACCCAGATGTGAACCTGGTCTAACATCTTACCTGAAGGGAGGTGCACAAAGTATATGGCATACCACTCTTATTAATATGTCTAATTAAGTTAAAATTACACAAAACACAACAAAAAACAGGCACAAAACACAGTACACCCAAAAACTGTGCCTTTAAGCCTGGTGCGAGCCAATCAAACACTGCACGCAGATCGCACTGAGCCAAGCACCAACTGTAACCGACCACAGGTATGCTCGCTCCAGAGCATTGCAAACATAAAGTAACTGAACTCCAAATCCAAACAGGTTTGCTCAACTCCGGGATGTTTGGTGAACCAAACCTTGAACAGTTTGCTCATCTCTACTCCTAAGGCCCCTTTCACATCAGCGTTTTTTTCAAATCGCGGCAGATGCGGTGAAAAAAAACGCATCTGCCGCGTTACCGCATACCGGCTGCACTTGCGCAGGGCTGCGGCGCGGTTGCGGCAAGCCCCATACAATGTATAGGCGGGCTTGCGGCAGGTGTGGCAAGTGCGATTTTGGCACTTGCGGCAGGCGCGGCCGCGAAAAAAAACCGCGGTCAGCCGCGGTTTTTTCGCGGCTGCACCTGCCGCAAGTGCCAGAAGTGCAGACGGTATGTGCCGCAAGTGCAGCCGGTATGCGGTAATCGCGGCAGATGCGTTTTTTTCACCGCATCTGCCGCGATTTGAAAAAAACGCTAGTGTGAAAGCACCCTAAGTCACATTGTTTTATGATTTAAATATGTTACCTATAAAAAAAAGCCTACCATGATGTGTGTTCTGCCATCTTCACTCATTTTAACCTCTGGAAATCCCAATGGTATCAAACATAAGCAAGGGTGACAGAATCACATAGTAAAAATACCTAAGGATATTATTCTGCAACAATCTATTACGAACATATATTTTCGTCACTGAAAAACAGAAACACATTTATATGGTGGGCTGAAAGACAAAGGCTACATGGCACACTTGCAAACCAATGTTAAAGAATGGATTTGTGTGTGGAAGGTGTGAATTACCAATTAGCACAGTAAAGTAGAAATTTAAGTCCCCAAAGGGAGGTATAACAAACTGTACAGCAACTAAAATACTGTCTGCCAATCTCAAATTAATTTAATTCAATTAAACATTTTTAATAACATAAAAATCTAATACACATGAGTGCCTTCCTATGCCTCAGGTTTCCCAAGCCAGTTCTACTATTAAACACCACACCGGTACAAATGGTAATATGCAGATGAAAAACCAAACGGTCAGGGCTCATATTATGTTCTTAAATCTTTTCCATAACTACCAGTCAATATGTGTGAATTCACCTATTTAATTACTATATGTTTGACTGGAATTTTACATGGCATAGATTGAAATATAAAGGCCTATTTAGACAGACTGATTTTGGTTTGTTAAATGTCAATTGACTATATACAAATAAATCGGTGCTGGCCAATGAAAACTGATATGATCCTTCTATTCCTCTACAGCATCCTGTTTACATGGTGCGATGTGTTGTCGATAATGATAATTTTTCTGCCAGAACAAACAATCTGGTCATTGGACAATTAAGTATTTTGCTGCTATATCGGGTGATACTATCATGTTTATACAAGTTAAATTGTGACTTATCTAAAACAGTGTTTCCCAACTCCAGTCCTCAAGGCACACCAACAGGTCATGTTTTCAAGATTTCCTTATCATTAGACAGATGATGAAATTATCCCCTGTGCAAGTGATTAAATTATCACCTATGTAAATATATAAGACTGGCATCGACCGTATACGTAGGTGCTGGCAGAAAATAATCATACTTACAACAACAATAGATATCTGCCGCGACACTACTATATATATATATGTGAAAAATTCAAATTAATGAGCGGCACTGAAAAGAGAAGATCAAACTGCAATGTGAAAATGTGTAATGCAGAAAACTGCCCTGTGCTATAGTTGAAAACAGAGGTCTTGGTCTCATCAGCGGCCACTGAGGATGAAGCCTGGCACCCACATCAAGGGGCCTCCACTGCCAGGTCCTGACACTATGCCCTAGTGAAATGGTGAGCTGGTGGAATCTGTGTGGGCTTATATGTCTAAAGGTGTAATTAAAAACAGGTGTGTGCTAGGACCTCACACTGGAGTCCATGAGTGGTTACCAGACTATGAAAGGAGGAAAGGGGAAATAAATATATATATAATGGGAGCTCAGTCAAAAAAGGACAATATGTAAATATATAAGACTGGCATCGACCGTATACGTAGGTGCTGGCAGAAAATAATCATACTTACAACAACAATAGATATCTGCCGCGACACTACTATATATATATATATGTGAAAAATTCAAATTAATGAGCGGCACTGAAAAGAGAAGATCAAACTGCAATGTGAAAATGTGTAATGCAGAAAACTGCCCTGTGCTATAGTTGAAAACAGAGGTCTTGGTCTCATCAGCGGCCACTGAGGATGAAGCCTGGCACCCACATCAAGGGGCCTCCACTGCCAGGTCCTGACACTATGCCCTAGTGAAATGGTGAGCTGGTGGAATCTGTGTGGGCTTATATGTCTAAAGGTGTAATTAAAAACAGGTGTGTGCTAGGACCTCACACTGGAGTCCATGAGTGGTTACCAGACTATGAAAGGAGGAAAGGGGAAATAAATATATATATAATGGGAGCTCAGTCAAAAAAGGACAATATGTAAATATATAAGACTGGCATCGACCGTATACGTAGGTGCTGGCAGAAAATAATCATACTTACAACAACAATAGATATCTGCCGCGACACTACTATATATATATATGTGAAAAATTCAAATTAATGAGCGGCACTGAAAAGAGAAGATCAAACTGCAATGTGAAAATGTGTAATGCAGAAAACTGCCCTGTGCTATAGTTGAAAACAGAGGTCTTGGTCTCATCAGCGGCCACTGAGGATGAAGCCTGGCACCCACATCAAGGGGCCTCCACTGCCAGGTCCTGACACTATGCCCTAGTGAAATGGTGAGCTGGTGGAATCTGTGTGGGCTTATATGTCTAAAGGTGTAATTAAAAACAGGTGTGTGCTAGGACCTCACACTGGAGTCCATGAGTGGTTACCAGACTATGAAAGGAGGAAAGGGGAAATAAATATATATATAATGGGAGCTCAGTCAAAAAAGGACAATATGTAAATATATAAGACTGGCATCGACCGTATACGTAGGTGCTGGCAGAAAATAATCATACTTACAACAACAATAGATATCTGCCGCGACACTACTATATATATATATGTGAAAAATTCAAATTAATGAGCGGCACTGAAAAGAGAAGATCAAACTGCAATGTGAAAATGTGTAATGCAGAAAACTGCCCTGTGCTATAGTTGAAAACAGAGGTCTTGGTCTCATCAGCGGCCACTGAGGATGAAGCCTGGCACCCACATCAAGGGGCCTCCACTGCCAGGTCCTGACACTATGCCCTAGTGAAATGGTGAGCTGGTGGAATCTGTGTGGGCTTATATGTCTAAAGGTGTAATTAAAAACAGGTGTGTGCTAGGACCTCACACTGGAGTCCATGAGTGGTTACCAGACTATGAAAGGAGGAAAGGGAAATAAATATATATATAATGGGAGCTCAGTCAAAAAAGGACAATATGTAAATATATAAGACTGGCATCGACCGTATACGTAGGTGCTGGCAGAAAATAATCATACTTACAACAACAATAGATATCTGCCGCGACACTACTATATATATATATGTGAAAAATTCAAATTAATGAGCGGCACTGAAAAGAGAAGATCAAACTGCAATGTGAAAATGTGTAATGCAGAAAACTGCCCTGTGCTATAGTTGAAAACAGAGGTCTTGGTCTCATCAGCGGCCACTGAGGATGAAGCCTGGCACCCACATCAAGGGGCCTCCACTGCCAGGTCCTGACACTATGCCCTAGTGAAATGGTGAGCTGGTGGAATCTGTGTGGGCTTATATGTCTAAAGGTGTAATTAAAAACAGGTGTGTGCTAGGACCTCACACTGGAGTCCATGAGTGGTTACCAGACTATGAAAGGAGGAAAGGGGAAATAAATATATATATAATGGGAGCTCAGTCAAAAAAGGACAATATGTAAATATATATAAGACTGGCATCGACCGTATACGTAGGTGCTGGCAGAAAATAATCATACTTACAACAACAATAGATATCTGCCGCGACACTACTATATATATATATGTGAAAAATTCAAATTAATGAGCGGCACTGAAAAGAGAAGATCAAACTGCAATGTGAAAATGTGTAATGCAGAAAACTGCCCTGTGCTATAGTTGAAAACAGAGGTCTTGGTCTCATCAGCGGCCACTGAGGATGAAGCCTGGCACCCACATCAAGGGGCCTCCACTGCCAGGTCCTGACACTATGCCCTAGTGAAATGGTGAGCTGGTGGAATCTGTGTGGGCTTATATGTCTAAAGGTGTAATTAAAAACAGGTGTGTGCTAGGACCTCACACTGGAGTCCATGAGTGGTTACCAGACTATGAAAGGAGGAAAGGGGAAATAAATATATATATAATGGGAGCTCAGTCAAAAAAGGACAATATGTAAATATATAAGACTGGCATCGACCGTATACGTAGGTGCTGGCAGAAAATAATCATACTTACAACAACAATAGATATCTGCCGCGACACTACTATATATATATATGTGAAAAATTCAAATTAATGAGCGGCACTGAAAAGAGAAGATCAAACTGCAATGTGAAAATGTGTAATGCAGAAAACTGCCCTGTGCTATAGTTGAAAACAGAGGTCTTGGTCTCATCAGCGGCCACTGAGGATGAAGCCTGGCACCCACATCAAGGGCCTCCACTGCCAGGTCCTGACACTATGCCCTAGTGAAATGGTGAGCTGGTGGAATCTGTGTGGGCTTATATGTCTAAAGGTGTAATTAAAAACAGGTGTGTCAGGACCTGGCAGTGGAGGCCCCTTGATGTGGGTGCCAGGCTTCATCCTCAGTGGCCGCTGATGAGACCAAGACCTCTGTTTTCAACTATAGCACAGGGCAGTTTTCTGCATTACACATTTTCACATTGCAGTTTGATCTTCTCTTTTCAGTGCCGCTCATTAATTTGAATTTTTCACATATATATATATAGTAGTGTCGCGGCAGATATCTATTGTTGTTGTAAGTATGATTATTTTCTGCCAGCACCTACGTATACGGTCGATGCCAGTCTTATATATTTACATATTGTCCTTTTTTGACTGAGCTCCCATTATATATATATTTATTTCCCCTTTCCTCCTTTCATAGTCTGGTAACCACTCATGGACTCCAGTGTGAGGTCCTAGCACACACCTGTTTTTAATTACACCTTTAGACATATAAGCCCACACAGATTCCACCAGCTCACCATTTCACTAGGGCATAGTGTCAGGACCTGGCAGTGGAGGCCCCTTGATGTGGGTGCCAGGCTTCATCCTCAGTGGCCGCTGATGAGACCAAGACCTCTGTTTTCAACTATAGCACAGGGCAGTTTTCTGCATTACACATTTTCACATTGCAGTTTGATCTTCTCTTTTCAGTGCCGCTCATTAATTTGAATTTTTCACATATATATATATAGTAGTGTCGCGGCAGATATCTATTGTTGTTGTAAGTATGATTATTTTCTGCCAGCACCTACGTATACGGTCGATGCCAGTCTTATATATTTACATATTGTCCTTTTTTGACTGAGCTCCCATTATATATATATTTATTTCCCCTTTCCTCCTTTCATAGTCTGGTAACCACTCATGGACTCCAGTGTGAGGTCCTAGCACACACCTGTTTTTAATTACACCTTTAGACATATAAGCCCACACAGATTCCACCAGCTCACCATTTCACTAGGGCATAGTGTCAGGACCTGGCAGTGGAGGCCCCTTGATGTGGGTGCCAGGCTTCATCCTCAGTGGCCGCTGATGAGACCAAGACCTCTGTTTTCAACTATAGCACAGGGCAGTTTTCTGCATTACACATTTTCACATTGCAGTTTGATCTTCTCTTTTCAGTGCCGCTCATTAATTTGAATTTTTCACATATATATATATAGTAGTGTCGCGGCAGATATCTATTGTTGTTGTAAGTATGATTATTTTCTGCCAGCACCTACGTATACGGTCGATGCCAGTCTTATATATTTACATATTGTCCTTTTTTGACTGAGCTCCCATTATATATATATTTATTTCCCCTTTCCTCCTTTCATAGTCTGGTAACCACTCATGGACTCCAGTGTGAGGTCCTAGCACACACCTGTTTTTAATTACACCTTTAGACATATAAGCCCACACAGATTCCACCAGCTCACCATTTCACTAGGGCATAGTGTCAGGACCTGGCAGTGGAGGCCCCTTGATGTGGGTGCCAGGCTTCATCCTCAGTGGCCGCTGATGAGACCAAGACCTCTGTTTTCAACTATAGCACAGGGCAGTTTTCTGCATTACACATTTTCACATTGCAGTTTGATCTTCTCTTTTCAGTGCCGCTCATTAATTTGAATTTTTCACATATATATATATAGTAGTGTCGCGGCAGATATCTATTGTTGTTGTAAGTATGATTATTTTCTGCCAGCACCTACGTATACGGTCGATGCCAGTCTTATATATTTACATATTGTCCTTTTTTGACTGAGCTCCCATTATATATATATTTATTTCCCCTTTCCTCCTTTCATAGTCTGGTAACCACTCATGGACTCCAGTGTGAGGTCCTAGCACACACCTGTTTTTAATTACACCTTTAGACATATAAGCCCACACAGATTCCACCAGCTCACCATTTCACTAGGGCATAGTGTCAGGACCTGGCAGTGGAGGCCCCTTGATGTGGGTGCCAGGCTTCATCCTCAGTGGCCGCTGATGAGACCAAGACCTCTGTTTTCAACTATAGCACAGGGCAGTTTTCTGCATTACACATTTTCACATTGCAGTTTGATCTTCTCTTTTCAGTGCCGCTCATTAATTTGAATTTTTCACATATATATATATAGTAGTGTCGCGGCAGATATCTATTGTTGTTGTAAATTATCACCTATGCCAGTGATGGCGAACTCCAGGCCTCGAGTGCCACCAACAGTGCAGGTTTTCAGGATTTCCTCAGCATTGCACAGAGGTTGGAATCATTACCTGTGCAGGTGATTATATTATCACCTGTGCAATATAAGGAAATCCTGAAAACCTGCACTGTTGGTGGCACTCGAGGCCTGGAGTTCGCCATCACTGACCTATGCAATCCTAAGGAAATCCTGAAAACATGACCTGTTGGTGTGCCTTGAGGACTGGAGTTGGGAAACACTGATCTAAAAGGCAAAAAAGGGAGTTATCAGATCAGATCACCCTATCCAGGTATGTCTCAATCTAATAAGGGTGCAGTGGCATGGACAGAGACCACAGTCAGACTCCCGAGTAAAAAATATTAGGTAAGAAGTAGTAACACCTTCTGCAACTGCAATGAGAAGGCTTATAAAACCATTATTTATAGTAACTAATAAAATACTCAATGTAAAAAAATACATTTAAGCACACTAGGCCTACATATTTCATGTACTAAGGCTCTTAATCATAACCTTAGTTCATAGCCTAATGTTAGTGCTCAAAACTCATAGGCATACTGTCTTTATTTTTAATTAATACCCTTTAATATTTTAATTACTACTTATAAATAATGGTGGTATAGGCCCTTTGATTGCAGTTACTGGATGTCTTCCTACCTTCTACTTCACCTAAATGGGCACCTGGATATTAGCATATTACCAATATTACCAGTATATATATATATATATATATATATATATGTATATAAAGAGAGAGGGTGAGAATAAAAATAGACGGCAGCAGTCCCTCATAGAAAAACCATGTGAATTGTATTCACCCAGGACGGCAATGTTTTGGCTATCCACTTGCATTTGTCAAGCAGTAAATTGGATAGCGAAAACATTGCGGTCCTAAGTGAATAATAAGATACAAATATAATATCTATTCATTTATGTAGCGCTATTAATGTCATAGCACTTTACATACATTTACAACACTGTCCTCATTGGGGCTCACAATCTAAATATCCTATCAGTATGTCTATCAAATGTGGGAGGAAACCAGAGTGCCTGGAGGAAACCCACGCAAACACGGGTAGAACATACAAATTCCTTGCAGATGTTGTCCATGGTAGGAATTGAACCCAGGACCTCAGTGCTAACCCTGAGCCACTGTGCAAACATGTTTTTCAATGAAGGAGTGCTGCCGTCCATTTTTTCTATCTACTATTGAAATCTATGGATTTATCATAGGAGGGCTTTGCACCCACTATATTATTTCTGTGCTGTTCGGTTTTTCACTTTTATAGATATGGACAATTTTACAGCTACTAAGGGGGGTTATTATTTCCCTCTACAGATGGCCAGCATTAGACTCCAGAAGAAGTCTCAACATCCCTATATGGGTTTATGTCTATCAATTTCATTGACTTTAATGTTGATGGCCTAACAAAAGTATGACCACCATTCCATTGCAGCTTATAAAACAAGTTCTCACTGATGTCTACTTTGTATTGGCAAAGAGGAGCCAGGGGAGTTCTGTTCTCACAAACATAAGCATGCCTAGCTAAAAGCTTCATGACTTAGCCATTAATATTTCAAATTGGAATACATTTTCAAGGAAAAAAGTCCCAAGATAACAGGTAATAACCACTGACCTTTACAATTATACCCCAATAACTATATGTTTTATTTGTGTAGTTTTCCATAATGTGCAGAGAATTCACTCATTTCATGATTTCTTGCATCATTTCACACACTGTGGGTTCTCTATCAAATTATCATACCTAAAAAGGGTTAATTAAAGATGTCTACAGTCTGTAAATAATGTGGATTCATATGAAGTGTATATACTAACACAAGCTGCCAATGTTACTATTTCTACTCTCTGCTTTACTTTTTCACTGTATGGCCACCATAACAATGGCATAGTAAGTACGCCACACATCGCCTAGTCAAAGTAAGCTCAAACTACTATCAAAATCCAACTAGTACAATCACGCCTTATCAGTATAAAAGGAATTGAACGTAAAAGCATTGAAATATGCACAGTGTGCTTTACCTGCTAGATATCTTCTCCTCTAATATTATACATATAAATAGCCGTATTTCCATCCTCCTTTTGTTTCTCATTTGTGTTTAATATCTGCATGTAAATGTCTGAAAATAGCATCTGTAATTGAGGATTATGAAGTATAGCCAGCTCCTGACAGGCTGCTAAGGAAGATGGATTATCCTCATTTTTCTGTAAATTTTGTCAATTTTGGAATTCATAAGCTATCAACACTGATCAAAATGTTACTGCACAGCTGTGTCAAAAAAGGGAGAGAGAGAGGGAAGCAAAAGTGGTGACGTTCGCTCCCCTGTTCACGGAGAATATTGGTTCTCCTTTCTACTTAACTAGCAGCCCTCCCACCCACCTTATCCTTGCTTGTTTAATGCATTACAAACTGGATGGGAATGATTCCCTGCTACTTGTTATTTACCTAAAAAAAAAAAAGCAAATAAATAAAATATATAAAGAAATTGAAAAGAACGCCAATGCTCTGGTGTGCCTATTCAAATCACAAAGTGTAATTTATTGCATTTTCTCCCCTCTTTATTTATTCCTAAGTAGTAAACACAATTTCTATTCAGGGGGTTTATTATGTTCAACTCCTAGCAGACAATCACAGCACACTAGAGGCAATTGTTTAGACTCTTCCTCTCAATTTTCCCATTACTGGGAGTAAGTACTGTTGGGACTCTTTAATAGCCCGACTGCAGCCCATATCAATAACAGATGAGGTTTAATCGTCCAACACAAAAATTATTTAGGCTCAGAAAGGACATTCAATGTCATTTGCATAATGGCATTGCTATCCGGCGCACCTAACCCATCGTGCATAAACAAGGCCCAGGGACCATAAATAATAATAAATCATGACGTCCCTGCGTCTCTGGCTGTAATAGGAGCCACTCTTCGTTGAAATTATTTCACTAGAAAATGGGCACTGTAATTTTTAAGACATGTGGCATGCCACAAGGCAGTAAATCTCTAGCAAGCACACACATATACAATGAAAAGACTGCCCCGTGAGCACAAAGCTGTGTGAATGAGAGATGGAAAATATTTGCATTTCCCGACTAAATTGGCTTCTGTGATGCAGGGGAATGAAAATAAAAAAATAGCAGAACTGTAGAAAGTGGTGTGGATTTGATTGTGTTATGATGTGACATTTGCCTAACTAAAATGTTTGTGGCTGGTCTTTTAATTTACAAATGCAATAAACAAAATGAAAAATTACATATGCAAAAATTCACAGAGAAGCATTTCACTACCTTAATATTAGATAGGATTAAAGCAGGAAAAATGGTTTCTCAAAGAATTTAGGATTAGGAGTCTTTTAGTGGCCTGTGGCTAACACATTTCAATGACATTAAGAATGGCCATGTATAATGGATTTTGGATTTTCATTTAAATCTTTTTTTGGTCTCATCAGCATTTGGGGATATTTGGAAGAATGATTAAATTAATTTATTTCTCATATTGGACATAGAGGGAACAACTCCTGTTTGTTAGAAAGATCAGATTATGAGAAATTCTGGAGAGGGACAGAATCACACCCAACATAGCTCAATACTGTCTGGAAACAGAAAAGTAAAAGTGATGATAACGCTCACCTGAAGGTGTGGTATGCCGACACAACACCTATAAAACCACAAAAAACACTGCTGCTGCCCTGCGGCTGGAGGAAATGGTTCATCCACATGTATAATGGCAAAAATGGAAGCTATCATGTTTAGGAGGGCTACAATGCCGGAATGAGGAGCCTTGGGGTTCCAAAATTTGTTTTATTTATGTCAATATGTGTTTCTGTGCCAGACTGACACTCAAGATGTAAAAAAACTGGTTTTAGCATCTTGAGAAAGGTGCTGGTCTAGCACAGAAATGCATTAGATTAATAAAAACTGTTTTAGAATCGCATAGCCTTTCATTCCCACAGCCTGGACTGCTTAAACATGATCATTTCTGTTTTTTATAGAGATTAGATATGAGATTTGATACTAATAGGACCCTAGCAATCTACTGTAATTTCCAAACAAACTTGGTAGTTCTAGTTCCCCGCAGTGCCACCATTGTTGAATGGAGCACTATATAGTACCCACCACTGTTCCCTCTAAGGTATGTGCTCTAGAAATGATAGAGTTAAATATACCATAACCTAAAGACAAGTATGACTAATATTGGGCTTCTTGATCTTATTAAAATGTTATTTTAACTCTTTCATTACCAGAGAGCACAGTTGAAAGAACTCTAGTGACAACAGAAACAAATCAGCAGTTTTTATAAAACATAGATGTGATGGGTCCTCCAGAGACAAGGATTCTCTCATGCCCTTTTCACACTCTGGCTATTAAATTGAGGTTCTAAATTACATACTATTTTCTATGAACTCAAAATAACAGTAATTAACCATACTGAATCATAGCCTTTTTAAATTAGGTATTGAATATATAAAAAGGACTAGATCTATTTAGGAAGGTATTTTCTATCTCAATTATTATATCCATCTATTGCCTCATCTTGTTGTAGTTTATTCTAGCTGGCACCTTTAAATGCAAACATGTAATTTTGTTTTTATATTAATTCATGTTAAGTGAAAGTACAAGCACAGCATTTATTGTGTCAACCAAGGACTAGACAAAAGTGTGAGACACATCTTAATAAGCATCTATAGTGGCTCTCATCCCTATCATGAGTCCTGTCAGTCATTCTCCAGTGCTGAGAGGGGTCAAGTGCAAGTGACACATTTCCCTACAGCTCTGAAGGCTTAGTTTTTATAATGCTTTTTTTTTAGGCTATGCAAGGTCAAAGTGAGCTACTCCTTACCCCATGATTGGCATCTAGAGTTGTTTGCGCCCCCTAGTTCTCCTTTTGTAAGTCTTTAAAGGAAACCTGCTTTGATAACTAGTTAATGCTTAAGAATACCATCAGAGCAGATTCTGCTCATTCCTTTGCTAAGTATTAGTTTACACTTTACTGAATACAGTAATAGCCAGCTTCTACCCTGTGTCCAAATGTATGGTGTCGGTTAACTGTAGTGACAAGTATAGTTACACTATTGGCGATTTATCTTTTTAATGTAATCTGTGACAGGTCCTGCAAATAAGTGAACTAATCAAGTCCAACAGCAATTTGGTTATTTTGCTTTTGAAAAAATAAACTTTATCTTTTTTTCTTAAATAGCAGCAGTATGAATGAACCAACTTAGCTGGTGATCCATTGATATTATGTTTCATTACAATTATTATAATGTCATAAAATTTTAGGCTATTTGCATAAAACCAACTATGTTCCTGGAAAAGGAAAGTGGACATGATAAAACTCCCCAGGAGGTTTTGGTTAATTTTGGAATTTAGTATGGTTATTTTATATTTAGGTACTAGGTGTCTTGAGAGATCCGTTTGCCAAACTACAAATATTGTTGCCAGAAAATTAGGAATTCTAATTTCTTATTATGCAATCCACACAGAGAGATAAGTAATAAGACTGTTAGTATAGCCATGATTATCATAAAATTCTAACACTAAGATGCAATTTTAATAATATACAATGAACTTTAAAGGTGCAGAATATCTTGTATTTTATTTATTTTTTAATACATGCAGTTACACCATACAGTGACAAGATTAACTATTTAAACTTGGAAAATACTATGCAGTAGCTAAATGTGAATATTGGATTACATTTACTTTGATATCTCTGGAAAACATTCATGTATGGCTTTATTCATACTAGTATTTGCCTATGTACTTTTTTTAATAATTTTTACATATTTGATTGACATGTCTATAATCAGATGGTATCAGCTAACCTGACAGTTTGGGCAAGGTGCCATTTACTACAAATGCCCACATTACTATGTTATCCTAGCGTGTAATATTTATTTTTTCTGTGAAAACATCCAACTGATAAGTGATATAGTTTAAACCATACTCATATTGTAAAGTCTCAAATATTCATTGTGCCACCTCCAATTATACATTCAATGGCTAGTTCTTGGAGATTGCATTTAATTGCCTCCAAATTAGTAATATCTAGTACTGGTTTTGCCATTTGCTTAGCAGAACCATCATGTGAGTGCTCTTCAGCACCAAGGATAGCATTTCTATTACTACTGTAAAAATTTTACTTAAATCAGATATCAGAAATAAATATAGCGTTATTAACAATTCACTATATATTGGTTTGACTCAGAAACTAGTCATTTGCTGAAAGTGTTGGCACTGTTGAAATTGTTCCAGAAAGTGAAGTATTTCTCCTAGACATTTATTGCAATTACACATGTTTTGTTATGCACATGTTTATTTCCTTTGTGTGCATTGGAACAACACAAAAAATAACGAGGAAAAAAGTTAAATTACCGTATATACTCGTGATAAGCCGAGTTTTTCAGCCCAAAAATTGGACTGAAAAGTCCCCCCCTCGGCTTATACACGGGTCAATACGGTAGGGGCTGTGGTGGGGGCTGTGTCCGGGGCTGGGGAGGCTGGAGGAGGCGGGGGGAGGCTGCTGTATGAGCGACCCGTCACGTGGGCTGCTCATTATATATGCACTGCTTCCCCCTGTCAATCAGCGGCAGGGGAAGCAGTGCATACCTGCATATATGGCCCCCAAATGCTGGAACTTGCCCCCCTCCATTGTAAGGTCCCCCCTGCTGCTTAACTTACCATCCCTGGTCTTCTGCACCCGCGGTCCTCTGAGCATCCGGATCTCGGCGCATCCAGAGTCATCGTTACTGTGACGGCCGGGAACCCCGGATGCAGCCAAGGACGGGAGGACGGAGAAGAGAGGACTGGTGAAGTGCAGAAGACCAGGGATGGTAAGTTAAGCAGCAAGGGGGGCCTTACAACGGAGGGGGCGAGTGCCAGCATTTGGGGCCATATATGACACACTGCTGGGGCCTGTATACCACTGGGGCCTGTATACCACTGGGGCCTGTATATACTACTGGGGCCTGTATACCACTGGGGCGCTGTATACCTGCTGGGGCCTGTATACCACTGGGGCTGTATACACTGGGGCCTGTATACCACTGGGGCGCTGTATACTACTGGGGTGCTGTATAACTGCTGGAACCTGTATACACTGGGGCTGCTGTATATACTGCTGGGGCCTGTATACCAAATGGGACCTGTATACCACTGGGGCTGCTGTATATACTGCTGGGGCCTGTATACCACTTGGGCCTGTATACCACTGGGGCTGCTGTATATACTGCTGGGGCCTGTATACCACTGGGCCTGTATACCATGCTGTGATACCACTGGGCTGCTGTATATACTGCTGGGGCCTGTATACCACTGGGGCCTGTATACCACTGCTGTATACCACTGGGGCTGCTGTATATACTGCTGGGGCCTGTATATACCACTGGGGAGGCTGCTGTATACTACCACTGGGGAGGCTGCTGTATACTACCACTGGGGAGGCCTGTATACCACTGGGGGGCCTTATACCACACTGCTGGGGGCTGTATACATGTGCTGGGGTCCACCCTCTGCTTATACACGAGTCAATAGGTTTTCCCAAGTTTTGGGGGCAAAAGTAGGGGGTCGGCTTATACACGGGTCGGCTTATACACGAGTATATACGGTAAAATAATAAACAAAATCACAAAAATGAGCCAAAGTTGTTGACACCTTCCCAAAATTGTGGATAAACAACTCTGTTTCAAGCATGTCATACTCGTTCAAGCTCTCCTGTAAAAAGTAACAGGTGTGGGGAATATAAAAATCACAGTTGAAATGAAATAAAAAAGGGAGAAGTTAACTGAATATTTCCATTGTTTGTCTGCGTGTGCCACACTAAGCATGGAGAAAGGAAAGTGGAGAAGAGAACTGTCTGAAGACTTGAGAACCAAAATTATAAAAAAATATCAGCAATCTCAGGGTTACAAATTAATCTCCAGAAATCTTAATGTACCTTTGTCCACGGTGTGCAACATAATCAGATAGTTTACAACCCATGGCACTTTAGCCAATCTTCCTGAACATGCATGTCAGAGAAAAATTGAGGAAAGGTTGCAACGCAGAATAGTCTGGATGGTGGATAAACAGCCCCAATCAAGTTCCAAAGAAATTCAAGCTGTCCTACAAGCTCAGGGTGCATCAGTGTAAGTGCAAACTATCTGTCCATATTTGAATGAAATGAAATCCTATGGCAGAAGGTTCTGGAGTATCCTACTGCTGACACAAACAGAAAAAAGCTATACTGTAGTTTGCCAAAAGTATGAGTAAGCCAAAATCCTTCTGGGAAAGCATCTTATGGACAGATGAGACCAAGATATAGCTAGTTGGTAAAGCACATCCTTCTACTCTTTACCGATATTGAATGAGGACTACAACAAAAACAACACAGAAACTGTAGTCAAATATGGCAAGGTTCAAAGATGTTTTGGGGTTCTTTTACTGCCTCTGACACTGATTGCCTTGACTGTGTACAAGGCATCATGAAATCTGAAGATTACCAAAGGATTTGGGGCAGAAAGCTGACTTTGTGTCTCAGGTCATGGGTCTTCCAGAAGGACAATGACCCCAAACATATTTCAAGAAGCACCTAGATATGAATGGTAACAAAGAGCTGAAAAGTTCTGAAGTGGCCAGCAATACAAACAGCTATAAATCCCATTAGACACCTGTGGAGTGATCTTAAAATTGCTCTTGGGAGACGTCACCCTTCAAATATGAGACCTCGGTCAGTTTGCAAAAGAATAGTGATCCAAAATTCCAATTAACAGGTGTAAAAAGCTTTTTAATGGTTATAGGAAGCGATTGACTGCAGTTATTTATTACAAAGAGTGTGCAACAAAAAATTATGTTGAAAGTGCCAACAATTTTGTTTGGCCCATTTTTAGGGTTTTGCATGAAATTATGTCAAATTTACCTTTTTTATGTTGTTCCAACACAAACAAATGAAGTACACATGTGTATAACCAAACATATGTGATTGAAATAATTTTCTGGGAGAAATACTTCATTTTTTGGAGCAATTTCAAGGGTGCCAACAAATTCGGCTATGACTATGACAGTTATGCATTTCTCACCATGGTAAAACGTTTAGTGTCATAGAGGCACAATAATATCGGTAGCTACTAAGAGCTGGGAATCCACATAAAGTGCTTATGGAGCGCCACATGCAGGTCCTGAGTCATTGGTGGGAAACACTACTCCAAACTAAAAGTAGCTTATTAAAAAACATACGTCACATCACTTTAATTTTAAAAACTTTTACAACAATAGCAATTTAAACTGTTTATCATCCTAATATAAAGCAATACACGCCCAATAGTAAATTGACATTTATATTCAATTAAAAAAAACAATTATTGTCAATAAAAATCCTCAGTAAGGATGATTTTATTATATCAAGTCCCCTCCCAGCTCGCTTTTAAGAGCATGTGGACTTACCGAGGTTCGGCTGTTGGGCTCATGATGAAGAGCGAGTCGAAAATCGCGCCACTGAGCTGTCGAGCCGCCAGAAAACTCAACCTGTTCCAAACGTGGAAGCCAACGGACCTGCTGAAACCATAAGGTAATGTTCAGAACCAGATCACACCATTGTGATCGTGTTCTGATCGTGTTTGTACTTGTGATTCTTTTTATTTAAGATAACATTTACATTTTCTAATAACGTCATTGATCGTGTTCTTCATTCATGCAGTTAAATACTAAACAATTCCCAAATACTAAAAATATTATATATAATACTGTATGATACTGACAGTTTAAATAAAATTAAGATTACATAAAATATTCACAACAAGTGTTTATTATGACATGTAACATGTAGACTTAAACAGCAAGAGTACTGGGGCATTTAAAATTATATTTATTTAAAGACACCAAGACTATACTATGCTCCTTTCAACTAAATTACATATTCAAGGAATAAAAGAACACAATGGAATAAAAATTTAATTTATGAAAACCAGGCTTACATAACATGTTTTTGCTATTGATGACCAATGGACAGATGATCCATTTCCATGGCATACCTAATTAATGGTAAGAACACTAATTCAATCAGTATTCATGCGTGTATTAACTATTTGCTCCATTGTTTTCCTCAATTTGTACATTTAACCAACAATTAATCACTGATTCCTTCAGATTCAACCACTGGGACTACCCCCGATCATCAGATCATGACTCTGCAGAGCCCAATATGCATGGGGTGGAGGTTGAACTTTGCCACCTCCACTCTATTTATTCTTTATGGGAATGACACAGAAATCAGAGTACAGCATTTAGCCTGCTCCAATAGTCACATAGACAATGAATGTACCAGAGGTGTGCAAGCTTGACCTCCACCCCAGTAAGACAGGCGTCTGTATAGTTCCATTTGTCACGTTGCACTCAAGGCTGCTTATCCTTGTTCATATATACTATTATTATATTACTGTTGTTTTAGAGAGGAGACCCCGTTTATGATCCTTCTTCTATTAATCAGACAGTTAAGATGATAAGGATCAGCCTTCACTCTGAATGACTCAATGCAGGTATGTAATGCTTCTATAATTCATGATTGTCAGTTAAAGGAACCGGGCACCTCCCAGCAGATCACATAATAAAGACCTTTTCCAGCAACCTCACTATAGTCCTACAAAAGACAATTTTAACTCTGTGGTGCATGTCTGAAATTCCACAATTATGATAATACAGTAGGTAGAAAGAGAAGCGGCACTCACCAGTCTTCCGTGTGCAGATTTTATTAGGGTTACGGGTTACAACAGTGCAGAGAGGGGGAGCAGAGGTAACGGACTACGGCTTGCCGTTTCATGTAGTGTGCACTTCCACGGGTCCTGTATGGTATGTGACTTCAGGTCCTGTCATTTAACAGGTAGCTGTACCCATGTCACGGCCCATTTTCTTTACAAAAATACTGTTGGATTAAAAACACAAAACACAAAACTGCAACAACTAACAAACGCTTAGTTATAAACACAATAGACTACAATACATACAGTACATACATATAATATATAAAGAAAGAAAATTATTATTATTACCAGCCAAACTAGAAACATAAAGAGATCATGGAAAAATAATATAAGCAGAAAATAGGTAGATCAAAATTACCTGACTAAAATACAGACATTATAAAAAGACAGCTAGATGTAGTTTATCATTTAACCCAGCGGCACCTTGGGCATTTAGCTCAATGATCCACCGGGCTTCCCTCTGCAATAGTGTTCTATGTAAATCTCCACCTTTTGCAGAAGATGAAACCTGTTCCAACCCCAAAATCTGCAAAACATATGGATTGCCATTGTGCTGATACTGAATATGCTGGATTAATCGAGGTTAAATGATAAACTGGATCTAGCTGTCTTTTTATAATGTCTGTATATTAGTCAAGTAATTTTGATGTACCTATTCCCTGCTTATATTATTTTCCCGTGATCTCTTTATGTCTCTAGCTTGGCTGGTAATAATAATATTTTTTTTCCTTATATAAAATGTGTATATATGTATTGTAGTCTGTTGTTTTTTTAACTAAGGGTTCGTTAGTTGTTGCAATTTTGTTTTTTTTGTGTTTTTAATGTAATACTATTTTTGTAAAAAAATGGGCCATGAAGTGGGTGTGCCTACCTGTTAAATGACAGGATCTGACATCAAATACCATTCAGGACCCATGGAAGTGCACACTACATGAAATGGCAAGCTGTAGTTCGGTACCTCTGCTCCCCCTCCCTACACTGTTGTAAACTGTAACCCTAATAAAATCTGCACACAGAAGATTGATGAGTGCCGCTTCTCTTCCTACCTACGCTTCTATAATTCATATACAACCACTGGTGATGAAATCGAACACTAAACAACACTTCACATGGAAATAATAAGGGATCTCCCATGGTGTCAAGAGCCTAAATATAATAAGGTATAGTGGAAATACTACCACTTTACAAATCATAGCTGTAGTAAAACTTCCTTTGGAATGTGCAATTCAATTCCGGGCATGAGTTCATATAAATGATGCCCTGGAGTTAAAATTAAAAATGAAAAGTCATAAAACGTTTGAAGGGCATGGAAGTCCTTAGTTATGGGGGACATGATTAGCTTGTACAAGTACATAAATGGCCCACACAAAAAATATACTCAAAAGCTGTTTTATATAAAATCCCCTCAAAAGACAAGATAGTACCTTCATCTGGAGAGAAAAAAGGTTCAATCTCCATTAGAGGCCATACTTATTTACCATCTACTCTATAACTGCCGTAGGCAAAATCGTGTTGGACCCCGAAAACGCCGTGGCTATGTCACTATGTGACGTCACCACGGGCGAGCAATGGCCGCGAAGCGGCCATTGCGAGTCGCTGGCCGAAAATAGAACCAGAGGCTCGGCCACAAACTTAGCGATTTACCGCTGAGGTAGCGCGAGCAATGGCCGCGAGGCCATTGCGAGTCGCTACCTCAGCCGCCGCACCTGCCGCAACTCCCCCTATACTTTCAATGGGGATCTATTGCGAGTCGCTGTGTAGCGCGAGCAATGGCCGCGAGGCCATTGCGAGTCGCTACCTCAGCCGCCGCACCTGCCGCAACTCCCCCTATACTTTCAATGGGGATCTATTGCGAGTCGCTGTGTAGCGCGAGCAATGGCCGCGAGGCCATTGCGAGTCGCTACACTTGCGGCGCGGTTGCGGTAATCCCCATAGAAAGTATAGGGCGAGTTTGCCCGCGAAAATCCCGTGGCTGACTGTGCTGTTGCTGGGTAGCAACCCATTTTGCCTACCAATCACCATACTCCAATTTGTCTACCAATCACTATGCTCCCACCTGCCACAATTTTATAGTGTTTACTTTAAGTTTTCCTCACAAATTATTCCTGCCTTGGTGATCCTGTGGACGGACGTCGGCAAACCAGTGCTGGAACCTCATCCCTACAAGACATCTTTTTGGGCCAATATAATCGATTATTAATTATTATTAATTATTAATATTATTATTAGTGTTAATATTAATTATTATTATTAATCGATTATGCCTTGGTGATCCTGTGGGACGGACGTCCGAAAACCAGTGCTGGAACCTCATCCCTTCAAGATCAGCTAAGATATCTTTTTTACTCAATATAATTGATTATTCATTATGATTATTTATTAATATTATTATTATTAGTGTTAATATTAATTATTATTATTAATATATTATTAATATTATTATTATATATTGATATATTCAGAATTATATATCTTTTTGGCCCAATATAATTGATTATTTATTATGATTATTTATTAATATTATTATTATTAGTGTTAATATTAATTATTATTATTAATCCATTATTAATATTATTGTTATATTGATATATTCATTATTATATATATATATAGATATAGACATATATATATATATATATATATATATATATATACATTATATAGATTAATATATATAGATATATAGATATATAGAGATGTCATATTATATATATGTATATGATTACTATATATATATATTGTATATTAATCTATATATATCATCTAAGATATCTTTTTGGGCCAATAAAATCGATTATTTATTGATATATTCATTATTATATATATATCTACTATATAATTGCCGTAGGCATTTTTGTGTCGGACCCCGAAAACGCCGTGGCTATGTCACGCTGTGACGTCACCACGCGCGAGCAATGGCCGCGAAGCGGCCATTGCGAGTCGCTGGCCGAAAATAGAACCAGAGGCTCGGCCACAAAGTTAGCGATTTACCGCTGAGGTAGCGCGAGCAATGGCCGCGAGGCCATTGCGAGTCGCTACCTCAGCTGCCGCACCTGCCGCAACTCCCCCTATACTTTCAATGGGGATCTATTGCGAGTCGCTGTGTAGCGCGAGCAATGGCCGCGAGGCCATTGCGAGTCGCTACACTTGCGGCGCGGTTGCGGTAATCCCCATAGAAAGTATAGGGGAACTTGCGGCAGGTGCGGTTTTGCAGGTGCGGCAAGTGAAAATCTATTTGAAAATATCAAAAAAAAAAAAAAATATATTCTAGACACCCGATGCATTTGCATCGGGCTCACAGCTAGTGAGAATTATAAATCTATTGATCAGCCAATCTCAGGAGCTGGAACCAATGATGATTCTAAAAAGGAAGTCTTTTTTTTTAGAAGAAAAAGAACAAATATTTATGTGAATATGTAAAATTCTTGTTTTGAACGTTGATCCAGTTAATCGGCACCAGACATCAGGAAAAACCTGCTTTTTAGAGCAGACTGGATCATGCATTGTAGATGTACCTAAACCTCATTGTCTTTATCCTTTCTCATCCCTTGGCTAAACTTGATGGGTTTGTCTGTTCAACTATGTAAGGCTGGTTTCACATTGGTGTTTGTGCCTCTTGCGTTTGAACACAGAGACCCAAACGCATGACTGAACGCATACATGCTGAGGTAAACGCAGCATTAATTCTCCTGAAGCGCACAGAGTGAAAGCTCCATGGGAATGCAGTATAATATACTTGGTCCCATAGGAAACCATTAGAGGCGATCGGGAAGAGAGAGGCTGGGGTCACACTTGAGCCCTGGATCCATTAAAAGCATTAGTTTTTCAACCTAGAATTTTTGAAAAACTGATTCTTTAATGGATCGATAGACTCCCATGCAAAAAACGCAGTGTCAAAATGCACTGCTAAAAAACGCTATGCGTTTTTTTACTGCACCCAAAAACGCTGATAGCAGCATTTTTTGATGCAGTAAAAAAACGCATAGTGTTTTCTTAACATGGGGCCCTATGGGAAACACATCCGTTAATGCATGGTACATATAGGCACCATCTGTTAACGCATGCGTTAATGCATAGCGTTTTTAAGATGAAAAAATGGCGGCAATTTCCAAAAATGGAATCAGGTTTTCCAAAGGCAGAAAAACTGACTGCCAAGTGTGACCCCAGACAGACAGAGAGAGAGATACGTTTACTTGCTCTGCCATCCGGATGGCTATGCATCTGTATTGGATTCAATGTATGATATGTGCGCATCAGGATGCTTGTGAACAAAGCAAGCACCCTGGAGCGCACAAAAAATGCAACATGTCGCGTTTTTCACCGCCTGGGAAAAAGCGTAATCGGACACGAACGCATGCATCCCCTGGCAAACGCATCGACTGTGCGTTCCCATGTTAAAGATAGGGAAGCACCGCGGATGCGTAGACGCACACACTGCTACGCATCACAGTGCAGCGCAGCCAAACGCTAGTGGAAAACAGGCCTAACTATTTACGTATGCAACTATGGAATTCATTATAATCATCTATAGTCATCAATAATGCTTATCCAATGTTTCCATTTATTTGCTTTTTGTTATTTCTATTTGTTGCAACTATTTAAAATTTTTCTTGTGATCCTATAATCATTCAATACCATATAGGCATATGAATACTTGGTGATAGATTCCCGAAGATATCTGTTAATCTACTAACATACATTAAAGAAAGTAAGGTATGCATCTACCATGAAAGAGGGATGGAAGGGAACTATTTATTATAAATAAGAGCTCAGAGGTGAAGAAATAAACCGACTGTATGACTGGGAGATAGTGAAATCACCCTCTTGAGAGCTCAAATTTCTTACAAGTAGTCTAGATGTTTACTCCTTATGCAATACACTGAAGGCAGGAGATGTTTGAAGATAGAACAACTGAGTTTACAAGACAAAGAATGCACATATCATCTACAGAACAATTCAGAGCAACTGTCTAGTTTAATTTTTGGCAAAAAGTATGCTTTCTTGTCCAATATAAAAACAAATAGGGTGTGTCTGCACATAACAGCCCCCACTTAGTTCTTGAAACTATAATGATTTCAATAAAAAGTATATTATACTACTTGTCCGAGCAAGGTGCAACCATCATGCTTTGAGCTCTGCTGTCAAATCAGCATAAGTAAAAACTTGTATTCTCAGTTTAAAAAATTCTGAAGAAACTATTTTATTAATTTGTGTTGCTTTGGGAAAGTTTAGAGAAAAATTACCTTTCCCTGTCAACCCGTGAAAGGATTGTATCTGTATACAGTCTGGCATAGACAGCAATGATTGGATCATCTTATATGAAGGCAAACAAATGGAGTGTTCCAGTGGCGTAGCAACTGTTGGTGGCGCCCGGGGCGGTCGAAAAATTTGCTGCGGCTTCCGCCCCTTTGGCCGTTGATAATACGGAAGCATCCAAAGAGCCCACACTACACTCAAAGATCAAATTTTTAGTCTGCTACTAACTCTGCTGTTATTATTTCTAAATTTCTAGACTTTCATCTTCTTGCAGTTCTCTATTTATATGTATTAGCTTGATGATGCTGGATGAAGACCTAACGGCTTTTTTAATAATAATACAATACACAGCTCTCCCATATGCTATATACAGCACCCACACATACTATACACAGCAACCCCACATACTATATACAGAACCCCCCATATACATGACAGCCCCCCCATAAACTATATACAGCACCCCCACCATACTTGACCGCACACCCATATACTATATAAGCTCCCATATACATGACAGCACCCCCTATTAACTATATACAGCACACCCATACACTATATACATCACCCCCATATGCAATGCACATCACCCCCATATACTGTATACAGCCCTCATATACTATATACAGCACCCTTCATATACTATATACAGCACCCCCCATATACATGACAGCATCCCCCATATACTATATGCAGCATTGATATACATGACATCACCCCCACATCCCCACATACAATATACAGCACCACCATTTACTATATACAGCACCTCCATATATATGAAAGCACCCTCCATATGCAATATACAGCAGCCCCATATACATAACAGCACCTCCATGTACAATATACAACATTGATATACAAACATCACCCCCACATACAATATACAGCACCCCCCATATACTATAAACAGCACCCCATATACATGACAGCACCCATATACAACATACAGCACCCCCCATATATATAACAGCACCCCCATGTACAACATATAGCACTCCATATACAATATACAGAACCAATATATACAAAATACAGCCCCCCATATACTATTTACAGCACCCTCAATATACTATATACAGCACCCCCCACATACATGACAGCATCCCCATATACTATATACTATATACAGCATTCACATACATGACGGGCCACTTAAGTGTACCTGTTAATCAGGGTCAAATTCAATGAAGATCAGCTGCTGTAGGATGCACGCTTGCGGGATCCGGAACGGCCGCTGGCGCTTAGTTATGATGTCATGCCGTAATGCTGTAAAGTGTGGGCAGCGACGTCACCACAGGTCCTATCACTGATCACCACGATGGAGAGGTCCTGCAGTGATGCCTCCACTTCTCCCACGGAGGGAGAGGAATTGCTGCTGCCGCCCCCACACACGTGCCGCCTGGCGCGGATCGCCCCCCCACACTACGCCACTGCAGTGTTCCTTGGAACTGCGCTGCTCATACAATGGAAAAGATGGTCAGACAGTTGAAAGTGCAGATGTGGCTTTTATTTCATCCAACGCGTTTCAGAGTCATATCACGGCTCCTTCCTCAGGGAGCCAACAGAGTGCAGCAAAGGCACTCTGTTGGCTCCCTGAGGAGGAGTCGGGATATGACTCCGAAACCGTCAGATGAAATAAAAGCCATCTCTGCACTTTCAACTGTCTGACCATCTTTTCCAATGTATGAGCAGTGCAGTTCCGAGGAACACTGTCCATTTGTTTGCCTTCATCAGAATCCCACGTTTCCAGTGGAGTGTTGGATCCTGCGGAAGCAATGCTGTACTACTATACGCTTATACCAGTTGTGGGTGACACAACTGGCTCAGGTGAGCAGTTACATTTATACTGCATAGTGTGCTTTTAAAAGATAAGACCCTATTGCGCTCTCCTTCCTCCACAGTTATTGGATCATGTCATAGGGACACTCCTCAAGCTAGTAACCCAAATGTCATTTTCTTATATATTTTAGTAGAAAAAACAAAGGAAAGACATAACATTAAGTCTTAAGAAAATATATTCCAGAATTGCTATTTTATATGGAATCAGTGGCGTAACTTCAGGCCCAGGGGCCCCGATGCTAAAGCTCTAACGGACCCCCAATTATTGCAAATCTTTAATAGTATTTGTCTTTTTCTATAGGCCAAAGGGACTTCTGGGGCCCCCCTAGGCTGCAGAGCCCGGGTGCGATTGCAACCCCTGCACCTGTTGTAGTTACATCCCTATATGGAATATTTTTATTTCATAAAATAGACGTTTCAGGAAAGGTGATAGATTCACTTACTTGTTGTTTCTAAGAAAAATGGTATGGCTATATTGGATGCAAAAATTGCATGAGTCTGTTGATCCGCTATATACAGTCACGGCCAAAAGTGTTGGCACCCTTAAAATTGTTACATAAAAAGAAGTAAAATTTTGGCAATTACACGCTTTGTATTACACATATTTCTTTTCTTGCGTGTATTGGAACAACATGAAATAAAGGCAAATTACACATAATTTCATACAAACCCCCCAAAATAGGCCAGACAAAATTGTTGACACCTTTCCAAAATTGTAGATAAATAACTTTGCTCCAAAGCAGTGATCCTCATTCAAACATACCTGTGACAAGTAACAGGTGTGAGAAATATGAAAATCACACCTGAAACCATATAAAAAGGGGAGAAGTTGACTCATACTTTGCATTGTGCGTCTGTATGTGCTCAATAAGCAGATTAGATAGAAAACTATCTGAGGGCTGGAGAACCAAAATTGTTGAAAAGAGTTCATCTGTATAAATCTTGATAGTCCTTTGTCCACATTGCACAACATAACAAAGAAGTTTGTGTGGCACCCCAGTGGTCCGCTTGCCATAGTGGCATTGCCTCCCACACAAGGTGTGAAGTCATGCCTGGAAGCAGGAGGAAGTCCCCATGCTAGGTAACACCCAACATGAAACACAATTCCTGACTCCAGGCCAGAAGGGGAAGCTCTCAACCTGACTTCAAGGGAGCTGCCCTGTGTCTGGCCCAGAGGAGGGATTAGCTAGTAAGTCTAAGGAGAGGGAAGAGAGAGGAAGGGGAGAGGAGAGCTCTGGGGAGTGAGCTGTGAGAGCGCTCACCCTAAAGTGGAGCGCTGGAGAAAGGACACCAGAGTCCTTGGCTGTGCGGGCACTGTACATCCTGGCAGCCGAATCTGGAGAGCAGGAGGCTGCAAGTCTCCTAGCCACACCAAACACCCGGCAGCACAGCAGCATTCTGAGATCCTGGAGCCGCGAATAGCTCGGTGGTACCCATGATATGCTCATGCTGCCTGCCATATGGGTCAGAACAAATATGCAGGAAGAGGGTTGCAGCATAGCTACAGGCAGCAGGGAGCCGAAAGGAGATCGCAGCAGAAAGGGATCCAATCCACCTGCAATGCAGATCCCGAATGCTTCAGGCCGGCCAACTCTTCTACAATCTGTAACTAGTATCCGGACTGCATTATCATCTGCCATGTAAAAGATGCCTGATGAAGTGATAACTGAAATCACGAAACCGGTAGGCAAATATCCATTAAACAGACTTTTATCTATCACTCTGTTTGTCTTCACTGGAGGTCAGCGCGGTGGATCTACGAAACCCAGCACTTTCTGTACCCTTTGAATCTTACTCTTGCTGGCACTGCTGCGACCATAAGAGAGAGCGGAGTTAGTTGGTGTGTCTTGCACAACCAATCAGGTGAGTCCTTCCACTAAAGGGGGCACTGAGGTTATTTGTACAAAAGGAAATTACTCTATGTGCGCTCCATTTCCCTTTTAATGTAAAAGGTAAAGGAAACTACAATCCCTGTGTCCTCCGGGTATTTCCTGCACCCTCAGTCCTGCACCCCAATGACTATCACCACCCTAATAGACTGTTTCACTTATGCCTGGGGCCCCGCTCCACCTGTGGGGAGTGATAGCATCCCGACTACATCACCATCTGCCCCAGCAGTCCCAGTCTGCAGCGTTGGCCTTCCCCGGCCAAACACAACAGGTGGCGTCATGAATATCCCCTGTAAATATCCCCATTACAGCATGCCCAGGGTCATGAAGCCAGGTAACCGCCACTGTGATCTTCCAAAGAACTGATCGGCTCGGTGCCGAGTACCCCATGGCCCTGGTGGGCAATGCATTTGCAACCCATGGCACTGTAACTAGGCGCTCTGGATGTGGACAGCAGAGAAAAATTGATGAAAAGTTGTAATGAAGGATGGTTGTGATGGTGGACAAGCAGCCCAATCAAGACGCAAAGAAATTCAAGCTCTCCTGCAGGCTCAGGGTTCATCTGTGTGAGCACGGACTATCCATTGACATTTGAATGAAATGAAATGCTATGGCAGTAGACCTAGTGGGACCCCACTGCTGACATAGAAATGTATAAAAGCTAGACTGCAGTTTTCCAAAAGTACTGTGAATAAACCAAAATGCTTCTGGGAAAGCATTTTGTGGACAGATGAGACCAAGATAGAGCTTTTTTGTAAACCACATCATTCTAGTGTTTACCAAAAATAGAATGAGGCCTGCAAAGAAAAAGAACATAGAACCTACAGTGAAATATAGTAAAGGTTCAATTATTTTGGGGATTGTTTTGATGCTTCTGGCCCTGGGTGTCTTTACTGTGTGCAAGGGATTATGAACTCTGAAAATCACCAAAAGATTTTGGGTCCCAATTTAGTGCTTAGTGTCAGAAAGCTGGGTTTGTGTCATAGATCATGGGTCCCTAAGCAGGACAATGACCCCAAACATACTTCAAAAGCTCCAGAAATGGATAGAAACAAAGCACTGGACAGTTCTGAAGTGGCAGAAATGAGTCTGGGTCTAAATCCCATTTAACACATGTGGGCAGATCTTAAAATTGGTGTTGGGAAAAGACACCCTTCAACAATGAGAGACCTGGATCAGTTTGCAAAAGAAGAGTGGTCCAAAATTCCAGCTGAAAGGTGGAAGACGCTTGTTAATGGTTATTGTAAGCCAATGATTGCAGTTATTTATTCCATAGGGAATGCAACCAAATATTAAGATGAGGGAGCCAACAATTTTGTCCTGCACATTTTTGGAGCTTTGTGTGAAATTATATCCAATTTACGTATTTTTCTCTGGGTTTTTTTTTTTTTTTGCATTATTCCAAAACACACAAAGGAAATAAAGTTTTGTATGACAAAATGTGCAGTTGTAATAATTTTCTGGGAGAAATACTTAATTTTCTGGAGCAATTTCAAAGGTGCCAACACTTTCAACCATGACTGTATAATAAGATGTGATGAAAATAGACATAGCTATCTCATTATACAGAATAATATTTAATTTTATTATCAATTTTTTGGTACCCAAGCAGTTGATCTTGTTGACTCCAAAGTTGCATCATTTTTCAAAACATTTACAATTATTATTTTTATTATTATTATTATGTTCTTCATATGTTCATCATTTTTATTTTATAACGAAGTACCAGGATGGAAAATTACAATTGACATTTTACCGTGCAAAGCATCTTATATGGAGTTTTTCATGAGTGCATATGTGTATTATGGGTAAATTAATATTTCTGAATCTATCCATAAATATCGTGGAATATCATGACCATACAACAATATAGTACTTTAATAATTAGTTATGCTTTCAAAAAGAGATTAAAAAACTTAATTATAAATCAATAGTTATAACTTGGAATGTATAATGCCAGCAACATAGGGAACCATGGACTTTCACGAAAAATTAACAGGTCTTGCATTAAGTCTGCAGTTCATTAAGCAAGTCAGCAGGCCTGTTAGCTTTGCTATAGATTTATCTATCCATCTTTTCTTTATAGCTAAAAAAGCGGCAGGAGGCAAGTCAATATTCCTTCCCCAGTATTCTCAATGTCCTCACTACTGTGATTTCAGATACAAAATATCTAATTGTTTACAGCAGCTTCTCGGCCCTCTAATTTGCCTTATAAAGCATAAGATTGCAAACGAAAAGCTCTAACCCACAATCTATTAATATTTCATCTACTGTCTGTATTGAAATGTGATGTGATTCTAAATAAAGCTTAACAAATCAAATAATCCCTTCAGCTAAACAATATACATACATTACTGGGAATGTTTCTGTGTGAGGAGCGTTTTGCATACAGCAATATCAGCTTTCAGCAATTTGTTAGCATATCTATTGGACATACTTTAGTTGTGTGTAGTTTAAGACTAGATCACTGCAGTGCCCTGGAACTACTTTGCAGGTCACACTCAGCACGGATTCATTTGACCTACTGTCAATACCATTTGAAAGCCATTAAAGGGTCTACAGCACATTAGCTGGTGAAACGGTCCATCTCATGACATGGAGAGAGATCTTGGATTACAAATGAGGTGTCAAAGCAAGTGTCTTCTTTTACATGGCACATTTTATGTGTTTCCATATTATGCAGAAATTGAAATATTGGTCTAGCAGAATTCAGGGTTATCCCTATTTTGTTAATATATCTGCTATCACAAAATCAAGATACAAACCACTATAATTTAATATAATGTATCATAGTTGTTATTGTACTGTTTATTTTATAGTTATAAACTTATTTATTTTACAGTCATATAGTACACAAGAAGGCAGTATGGTAGCACTAGCCCTTTAATATGGAGCCTTAAAGGGGTCTTCCCACGAACAAAGTTACGGTAATTTAAAAGATCATTTTAATCAATATGCCTGTGCTGAGATAATCTTATAAATGTGCCCCTGCTATGTACGTTTTCATTTTTGTTTTTGACAGTGCATGGAGCATTGGTTTGATTCTGGGGAGGATGAAATAGAATATACAGACATTACAGCACAGGATCACAAATATTTGTTTCTTTGAGGTAAAAAAAATTCTAGAAACAGGCAGAGAAATGTTTTTCTTCATAAAAAGAATCAGCTGTGATCCCGTGCTATGTAATGTCTGTATGCCCTTTTCCTTCCTCCCCTGTCCACGAGTAGCACTGATTGTTCCTATAGCCCTTTACTATGGAGCCTTAAGAACCCCACATACAGTCATATGGTACAGAAGGCAATATGGTAGCATTGAACATTCCTATAGCCCTGCACTGCGGTACCTTAAGAACTCCACTTACCAGCATTTGGTACTCTCTGCTTGATATTCTGGGGTAGCAGTGTAAATAAAGAGAATACTCATTCAGAATATTAAGTCTTTGGTACAAAACCACTCCAGAATATTAAGACAATGCCACAATTGTCTATCAGTGGTACAGAATGACCCTACTTACATTTTTGGGTACCTTTTTACTGCTGAGTAGCTATAATTTCCCCATAAATTTTTCTAAATTACAAAATCCTACCTATGATATCTACCTACATATGAGATTATACATCTTTTGAAACTTGAATTCACCAGGTACAGTGAATTCTTAAAGAAAATATTTGATTTGTGGAAAACAAAAGGTACTCCAATTGCCCTATAAAGATTTGTATAACACTCTGAGGTCTCCTAGAACTCTATGCAACCCCTTCTAATCACTTTAATAGAAACACAGCCTTAGTAATGTCAAACTGACTTCACAAAAGAAACAGGTGGTAATCTAATACAAATGGAGGGCAACCAACAGCCCATTTAATAACACATTAACAGACTTTTCATGCTTTTTTAAAGAGGACCTGTCACCCCCTCCATGGATGTGAATCTAAGCCCAGCACTGAATGCAGCATGTCTGCTGCATTCAGGCAAGGGGTCCCCCATGGCTCTGTGGGGATTCTACCCCGATATATAGGCTTATTAAAACACAGTAATTTACCATGGAGGCGGCCATTGTGCTGCATCCTGTGCCTCTGTACTGTCCATGTCCTCGTGCCCGTCATGAAATCCTCGTTCTGCTCCTTGCGTCACCAGCACAGGGACACGCAGAGCAAGGAATTGCTTATTACCACCCCGGGTGGCTGTCCCGCCTCCTTCTCTGATATCAGAGCCCGTCCCGCCCACCACCATGTTATGCTATGGAGGAGGGTGGTGAGAGCGTTTCCTTGCCCTCCTCCATGTTATACTATGGAGGAGGGCAGGGAAAGTCTCTGACATCAGAGCAGGAGGCGGGACAGCCACCCGGGCCGGTGATAAGCAATACCTTGCTCTGCTCCTTGCGTCCTGCCTCCTGCTCTGATGTCAGAGGCTCTCCCCACCCTCCTCCGTAGTATAACATGGAGGAGGGCAGAGAAACGCTCTCACCACCCTCCTCCATAGCATAACATGGAGGAGGGTGGTGAGAGCGTGAGTGCTATAGAGGAGGGTGGTGAGAGCGTTTCCCTGCCCTCCTCCATGTTATACTATGGAGGAGGGAAGGGAAAGGCTCTGACATCAGAGCAGGAGGCGGGACAGCCACCCAGGCCGGTGATAAGCAATACCTCGCTCTGCTCCTTGCGTCCCGCCTCCTGCTCTGATGTCAGAGGCTCTCCCCACCCTCCTCCGTAGCATAACATGGAGGTAGGTGGGGAAAGGTGCTGACATCAGAGCAGGAGGCGGGACAGCCACCCGGGGCGGTGATAAGCAATACCTCGCTTTGCTCCTTGTGTCACCAGCACAGGAACGTGCAAGCGAGGATTTCATGACTGGCAGTGGCACGAGGACATGGGTGGTACAGAGGTGCAGGATTCTGCACAAGGGCTGCCTCCATGGAAAATTACTGTAAGTTTTTATAAGCCTATATATCAGGATAGCAGCCTCACAGAGCCATGGTGGACCCCTTGCCTGAATGCAGCAGACATGCTGCATTCAGTGCTGGGCTTAGATTTACATCCATAAGGGGGTGACAGGTCTTCTTTAAATGTAAAAAATGTTCAAACATGATCCCACTTAGTCATTTATGATCAGGCAGAACATTCCATGCAAACATTTGTATGCAAACATAGGTAACATCATCCTGCTCTAACCTTGACTAGTGATGTGTCATATATTCCAAAATACCCTCCGCTTCTTCCCCCTGAATACACTAACTGGAGGCCAGTGGACTTGCGTATGATAGTTGTTTAAGGACAGCTGTTACTAGTGGTGGTGGTCCTTCTACTACCAACTTCCACATTTTTAACCATCATATGGGTTTGTGGTAATTTTGACACTACCTTATACATTTCTAGTGCCCACTTTTTTTTCTTTCAATGCATTTCTTATGACACTATACTTATTTTCGACCCCATTTATTCACCTCTTGCCAAATATGATGTATTAAGAAATATTAGGTAGGTACTGTACATCGCAAAAAGCAAAATGTACCAGCTGGACGCAATTTAAGCATCTATATCAAAGTGGTAAAATTGGTGTGTAAAAACAGACATGAACAGTTAATTGACTACAATAATTTTTTAACAACATTCAAAGCTCTTCTTAAGAATGAAAAAAGCAAGCACCTTTAAAGGGTATATCCAGGATTTTGTAAATAAAAAATATGCTTAACCAGTAAAGGCAGGTAGTTGCTACTTATCAGCCTATTGTGCCCAGTCTAAAGGTGCCATCACACACTTCAATATGTTGTTAGCGATCTCATGCAAGCATCTCATTCCTGAATGAAGTATGTCTGCTGCATTCAGGGAAGGAGTCTCCCATGTTTCTACCCCCATAAGCTGTAAAAAGCACTTCATAAAGTTTAGAGATAACGAGTCCAGAGGTACTTATTGATTATACAGTCCTCGCTGTTCCAGGGGGTCCTCCCTGCCTCCTTCCTCTCTGTGCTGCCTCCTGCCTGTGGGTGTCTCCCCTCCTTGCCTGCTCATGCTCCTCAGCATCTGAAGTCACGCAGGTGCAGAGCGAGGAATTGTTTGGAGTGGGTTGCCGACGGCTGAAACGCCTCCTGCCCATGACGTCAGCGCCAGAGCCCGCCCTGCACCAGATTGTGCTGTATGCATACAGCAGAGTAAGATGTGTTACTGGCATCAATCTTCTGTTAATCCTTTATTATAATTTCAGAGTGAAAACATCAAGAAACCCCGTACAGAGGTGACGCTGGAAGCATTTTGAGGGATAACCCCCTTAAACTTGAAGATTAAGGGGGTTATCCCTCAAAACACGTCCAGCGTCACCTCTGTACGCGGTTTCTTGATGTTTTTACTCTGATTTTATAATAAATGATTAACAGAAGATTGATGCCGGTAACCCTTCTTACTTGATTGTTTACGTGGATGGATGCCAAACATTATACCGGTGTCAGAGTCCAGTGAGTATTAACTGAGGAGCTGTTTCCCCATTTCCCTCATTGCATGCATACAGCATACAGCAGGGTGGGCTCCGGCGCTGATGTCACAGGCAGGGGACGGCTCAGAGAGGAAGGAGGTGGGGTGGACCCCCGGGAACAGCGAAGACTGCATAATCAATAAGTCCCTCTGAACTCATTATCTCTAAACTTTATAAAGTGTTTTTTACAGCTTACAGGATGGGTAGAAACATGGGAGACCACTTTCCTGAATGCACCAGACACGCTGCATTCAGTGGTGCTTCAGTTTGGAAAGCACCAGGGGGTGACAGATCCTCTTACAATCATGCTGCCATATTCCATGAGACATCAAAGGGTGAATATAATATTGATTTATTAGTCAATGTGTTTCAGGGCTCCCTGAAACGCCCTGAAATATCCAGGCCTACCACCCTGGCCTCACTGCGGCCCGACCAACGACCCTTGCCCGGCTCCTCTCACCTCGAGGCCCGCACCGCTCTGCCTCACTCACCTGGAGACACCAGTACCACATGAGCAGCCTCCTCCAGCGGCACCCAGCTCTCACCTGGCGCCACTTCTGAACCGGAGGCCCCACGGTCCCTTCACCATCCCGCCGACGGCTCATCCGTCCTACCCTCCACCGTAGTGTGATTTTGCGGTTGTCACCCAGCACCACTCCTGGGATCCCACGGGAGCGCAGCGGTTTCTGCGCACTCCTCCACGAGACACCGGCGGACCTTCACTCCGGCCAGATCCCCGGCCTGCATCGCAGCACGGCGCCCGATGCCCTGTCCAGCTGACCACCCTGTTCGCGCTGATCGGCCACCTACCCCAGAGGCGGGAGCACCAGCTCTCCTGCAACTCCGCAGCCTGAGAGGTGAGGAGGTAGAGGGACCCTTCCACCGGGGCTATCCCCTGACTGCACCAGCCCCTGGCTGCAAAGGACCCAAAGGCTTCTCCTGGCCCCTGCTCCTGGTCCCTGTCAGCATCTGGCCCCAGCTGCATCTGGGCCCCTGACTGCTGTCCTGGCCCCCAGCTGCACCTGGCCCCGGCTTCATTTGGCCCCTGACTCCATCTGGACCCCGACTCCATTTGGCCCCAGGCTTCATCTGACCCTTCGGCCACATCTTCCCCTCCTAGCCGCAACTTACTCTCCTGGCTGCGCCTGACCCTCCTGGCTGTGCCTGGCCCTCCTGGCTGCACCTGACCCTCCTGGCTGTGCCTGACCCCACCTATCTGCGCCTGACCCCCCTGGTTACGCTTGAACCCCCTGGATATGCCTGTCCGCCCTGCTGTGCCTGACCCCCTGAGTACACTTGACCCCTGGATAAGCTTGACCCCCCTGGCTATGCCTGACCCCCCCTGGCTGCTGCTGACCCCCTGGCTGCTGCTGACCCCCGCCTGCCTTTGAGTCTCCTGGCTACTTTAGATCCCCTGGCTCCACCATCTCGTCCCCGGCTGCATCATGTCATCCCCAGCTGCACCATCCCATCATCTGACTGCATCATCTCATCACCCGGCTGCGCCATCTCTTCACCCGACCGCATCATCTCATCACCCGGCTGCATCATTTCATCACTCAGCTGCATCATCTCATCACCCGGCTGCACCATCTCATCACCCGGCTGCATCATCTCATCACCCGGCTGCATCATCTCATTACCTGGCTGCATCATCTCATCACCCGACTGTATCATCTCTGGCTCCATCATCTCATCTCCGGCTCCATCATCTCATCTCTTGCTTCATCATCTCATCCCTGGCTCCATCATATCATCTCAGGCTCCATATCCCATCTCCAGCTGCATCACTCCATCCATGGACTGCACCTAACTTGTGACCACGGTTGCAACTCCCCCCCTGGCTTCACCTCGCCCCGGGCTGTATCTCATCCCTGGCTTTTTCTGTGTCCCTGGCTTTTTTCTGTGTCCCTGGCTGCACCACTTCCCTATCTGTCTTCCATCCCCGGCTACACCTCACCCCTGCTAATCAAATCCTCGACTCCACCACCTTCCCAGGCTACACCCCACCACCCGACTGCACCCTACTCCTGGCCACATCATACCTTGTACTGTGCGCCACCCGTGACTGCAACCTGTCCTCTGCTACCCCTTAGTTCTGTCTGCACCCCTTCCCCATCTACGACCCCTCTCCCTCACTCTCCGCCACCCTCCCACTGACGCCCGCAACATACCCCATCTCGACCCTGTACCCAAGCCCACCTTGCTCCCGCCTGGTCCACGCACCTTCCCTGCCCCATCCCAACCCCGCAATATCCTACCGCCAAAATCTGCACACTTAACTGCTACCCACAATGTTTCCCCTCCTTTTCAGCCTCACACCATCCTACTTCACTCACTTCTAGCCCCGAACATCCCTCCACCCACCAAGGCCGTAGTGATCTCTCCCTCCTTCCTACCCATCCATCTCACCCCCTCCTCCGAACACCCAGTCCCTCTTCTACACACACGCATGGCCACCATGCAAACTCTCCTGCTCTCACCTTCTAACCCTCCCGCTCCTTCTCCTACTCGCTGGCGACATATCCCCCAATCCTGGACCCCCCCACCACATCCCTCTGCCCACCCCCAACTCACACCCATCCCCCATCACAAACTTTCGCAACCCCCACAACCTTATACCCATTCACCCAACCCCAGTCCCCCTGCCTGGAGCACTCTGGAATGCCTGCTCGGTGTGCAACAAACTCTCTTACATCCACGACCTCTTCATCACCAATAAAATCAAATCACCGAAACTTGGCTCACCCCCACCAACACAGCCTCCCCTACTGCACTCTCCTAAGGCGGACTCACTCTTTCCCACACACCACGCCCAAATAACACCCGTGGCGGTGGTGTGGGTATATTCTTGTCCAACAGCTGCTCCTTCACCCCAACTACCTCCCTCCACCTCCTTCCCCTCCTTCGAACTGCACTCAGTCTGCATTTTCTCCAGCTGCAACCTCCAGCTCGTGGTCATCTACCGACCCCTGGGACCCACTGCCTCCTTTCTTGACCATTTGAACGCTTGGCTTCTTCACTTCCTTTCCTCCGACATCCCCACCATCATCATGGGCAACCTCAACATCCCCATCGACACCCCCCGACCCGGCTGCCTCCTGACTCCTATCACTGACCACCTCCTTTGGCCTCTCCCAATGGTCCTCCTCAGCCACTCACAAAGACGGCCACACGCTTGACCTTATCTTCTCCCGCCTCTGTTTCCTCACTGACCTCTAAAACTCACCCCTCTTCCTATCTGACCACAACCTGTTGACCTTCTCCTCCCTCTTCCCCCTACCTCACCCCCCCCTCCAGAAACTAAGTGATCCACGCAGAAACCTTAAACTTATCGATTTCAACTCACTCTCTCACTCCCTCCTCCCTTTCAAAGACCTCGTCTCCTCACATGACTTTAAAACTGCTACCACCCTCTACAACTCCACACTAACTGCGGCTCTCGACCAGGCCGCCCCCCCCACACACACCACAATCCACACACACAGACAACCCTGGCTCACCTCTCTCACAAAAGAACTACGTCGAGCGTCCAGGGTAGCTGAACGGAGATGGAAGAAATCCCACTCCACGGCCCACCTCACCACGTACAAACAATCCCTCTCCAACTTCAAGGACGAACTCACCGCCGCAAAGCAAACCTATTTCTCTTCTTTAATCAACTCACTGTCGTCCCAAACCCCAAGCAACTATTCAAAACCTTCAACTCCGTCCCCCGGCACCTCCTCCTTCCCCCTCATCTCCGCCAATGACTTCACCTCCTTCTTCAAACAAAAGATTGATAAAATTAGAGAAAGCTTTTGCCCAACGTCCCACCGACCCACCCCCATTACCGCCCAACCCTCTTTGACCAAAGGAAGCTTCTCCAATGTGACTGAAGCCCAGCTCTCCTTCCTCCTGTCACGATCTCACCTCACCACCTGCGCCCTCGACCCACTCTCCTCCCACCTCATCCCAAACCTCACCGCAGTCTTCATCCCTGCCCTAACCCACCTCTTCAACCTATCACTCACTACCGGTGTCTTTCCCTCATCCCTCAAACACGCCTTGATCTCAACCATCCTCAAAAAACCCTCCCTTGACCCATCATCTGTCACTAATTACCGCCCCATATCTCTTCTCCTTTTCGCACCCAAACTACTTGAACAACACGTGCATTCTGAACTGTCCTCCTACCTATCCTCCTGCTCCCTCTTCGACCGCCTTCAATCCGGTTTCCGACCTCAGCACTCCACTGAAACAGCCCTAATTAAAGTCACCAATGACCTACTGACCACGAAGAGTAAAAAACACTACTCCGTCCTCCTCCTTCTTGACCTATCTGCCGCCTTCGACATGGTCGACCACTCCCTCCTACTTCAAGTCCTAGAATCCCTTGGATTCACCGATCTCGCCCTCTCCTGGATCTCCTCATACCTTACTGACCGCACCTTCAGCGTCACCCACTCCTACACCGCTTCCTCGTCCTACCCCCTTACTGTCGGCGTCCCTCAGGGATCAGTTTTGGGACCGCTACTCTTCTCCATCTACACCCTCAGCCTAGGTCAACTCATTGAGTCCCATGGCCTCCAGTACCATCTCTACACCGACGACACCCAGATCTACCTCTCCGGGCCCGATATCACCTCAGTTCTGTCGAAAATCCCCCAATACCTGTCCGCCATCTCATCTTTCTTCTCTGCTCGCTTCCTCAAGCTAAACATGTGCAAAACAGAGTGCATTGTCTTCCCCCCTAGCTGCCCTCCCCCTCTACCAGACCTGTCAATCCTAGTCAACAGCTGCTCCCTCTCCCCAGTCCCCCACGCCAAGTGCCTTGGGGTCACTCTTGACTCCTCCCTGTCCTTCAAGCCCTACATCCAAGCCCTTGCCACCTCCTGCCGACTCCAGCTCAAGAACATTTCCCGGAACCACTCGTTCCTTAATAATGACACTGCCAAAACTCTCGTCCACGCCCTCATCATCTCCCTACTTGACTACTGCAACCTACTGCTCACCGGTCTCCCTACTTCCTCCCTTGCACCCCTCTGCTCTATCCTAAACTCAGCTGCCTGTCTAATCCACCTGCCTCCTCGCTATACCCCTGTTTCCCCCCTCCGCCAGGCCCTTCACTTGCTCCCCCCCCAAAGATCTCAATTTAAAATCCTAACCCTGACTTACAAAGCCATCCACAACCTGTCCCCCCTTACATCTCCAACATGGTCTTCCAATACCTACCCGCACACAACCTGCGCTCCTCACAAAAACTCCTCCTCTCCTCCCCCTTATCTCATCCTCCCACAACCGCATACAAGACTTCTCCGGCACCTCCGCCATACTCTGGAACTCTCTCCCCCAGCACGTCAGACACTCCCCCACTCTTAAGAGTTTCAAAAAGAAGTTGAAAACTCATCTATTCCAACTATCCTACAACCTATGATGAGACCCAGCGTTGCATCACCACACCCTTGGCGCTTCCCCTCCTATTGTCTCCTCTCCCACCCCTGTAGACTGTGAGACCTCGTGGACAGGCTCCTCTCCCGTCGTGTATCAGCAAGCCTTGATTGTTCGTATGTACTGTACCTGTCCTTGTTACCCCCACTTCTTATGTAAAGCGCCATGGAACCAATGGCGCTATATAAATAAATAATAATAATAATATGTCAGTGATTTTTGTTGACACTCTAATTCCTTGAGATGCACTAGTAGATAGATAGATAGATAGATAGATAGATAGATAGATAGATACCAAAAACAAAAAAACAGGCAGCACTCCAAAATCAAATTAAAAACGGGTGGATATTTACTGATCAATGGCAATGTTTCTACAGATTACTCTGCCTTTCTCAAGCAACGTGCTTACACCAAATCTGCACTTAAGTAGTGTTACAAGAGTTTAACAATGAATCAACCTCTCCAGTTAAAGGTCAATTAGTATTACCATAATTATTAATATTTTCCCAATGCCAGAAAAATGAGAGAGAGAATGTTTTAAGCAATTTTTATTACTTTCTGCAAAGTCAAAAGTTTTCATACACTAAGATTACTATGGCTTTAAGCATTTTGGGACAGTCCATATGATGATGTCATGTGTTTGGAGGCTTGTTGTTTATAGGCAACATCTGAGTTAGTTATAGACACACATGTGGATGTATATTAATGCACACCTGAATCACACTGATTTTTAGTGTAGCATCATGGAAATCTAAAGAAATCGTCCACTTATCAGGAAGACAATTGTGGACTTGCATAAGTCTCGTTCAACCTTGGGTACAATTTACAGATGCCTAAAGGTGCCTCATTCATCTGTACAAACAATTATACACAAGTACAAACAACATGTGAATTTCCATTCATCATACCCCTCAGGAAGAAGACAGGTTCTGTGTCTCAGAAATGAAAGTGCTTTGGTCCAACATGCGCATATCAACCCAAGAACAAAAGCAAAAAGGCTTTGTGAAGAGGATAGCGGAAACTGGTAAGATTGTGTCATTATCTACAGTGAAACGAGTACTGTATCAACATGGGCTGTAAGACCACTCTACCAGAAAGAAGCCATTACTCCAAAAGAAAAAGAAAAAAGCCAGATTAATTTTTGCAAATGCACATAGGAGCAAACACTTACATTTTCAGAGACATGTCCTAAACAGTTTGGCCACTATGACCATTGTTACGTTTGGAACCAAAAGGGAGAATTGAAAAGCCTAAGAAACCCATCCCAGCATTGAAACACGGGAGTGGCAGCATCATGTTATGGGGTTGTTTTGCTGCAGGAAGGACTGGTGCACTTCACAAAATAGATGGCATCATGACCAAAGAAGATTATGTGGCAATACTGAAGCAACATCTCAAGACATCAGCCAGAATGTAAAAGCTTGGGTGGAAATAAGTCTTCCAAATTGACAATGACCTTATGCATACTACCAAACTCGTTACAAAGTGGCTTAAGGATAACAAAATCAATATTTTGGAGTGGCCATCACAAAGTCCTGATCTCAATCCTATTGAAAATATATGTGCAAAGTTGAAAAGGCAGGTGCGAGCAAGGTGACCTACAAACATGGCTCAGTTACACCAGTTCTGTCAGGAGGAATAGGTCCAATTTCCAACCAACTATTGTGAGGAGCTGGGGGAAGGATATCCAAAACATTTGACCCAAGTCATAGAGTTTAAGGGCAATGTTACCAAATACTAATGACCAATCTATTAAAAGTTTATGGAAAGTTAAAAAGCAGGTGTAAGCAAGGCGACCTACAATTATGGCTCAATTACACCATTCTGTCAGGAAGAATGGGCCCAAATTTCTACCAACTATTGTGAGAAGCTTGTGGAAGGATATCCCAAACTTTTGACTATGTCATAAATTTTAAGGGCAATTGTACCAAATACTAATGAAATGTATGTAAACTTGTGACTGCAGAAAGTAATAAAAATGCCTTAAAACATTCTCTCCCTCATTATTCTGGCATTTGGCGAATATTAATAATTATGTTAATACTAATTGACCTAAAATGGGAAAGCTTTATTCTGATTTCATGTCAGATAGTTAGAAAAACATGCATATGAGTCTTTTTATATAGAGTATGTAAACTGCTGGTTTCAACTGTACATATACACATTGCATGTGTCCATATATGCAAATATATACAGAAAGAGCAGAAAGGTTTAGTTATAGTAATAAATCAAATAAACTCACCCAAAGAATATGTTATAATAAGTAAAGAATAAGGGTATACTATTATAGACTAAATGAAGGGACAAACAAAGTAAACACAAAGAGACAAAGATGAAAAGAATGGTGAAAAGCCTTCAATAGTAAACAAATATATAGAAAAGCAACCTTTATTACATAAAAACAAGCATGGTCTAAGCATGAGTACAATAGTAGGAAAAAGGTTTCAAAAACTGCAAAGCTATAATATCTTGTGATATCATTGTGAACAAGTTTCTAAAAGTAATGATATAGTCAACCATACAATAATATATCCATAGCAGTACTCTCCTGCAGAAATGACACAAGCCACGGCACATGTTTTGATGTACTACCTTCGTCTGGGGGTAATTGTATATTTATTACTATTGGGGACTTATTATGCATTTTGTTTTCACTTCTTGGTATTAATAATAAATATTAATAATAATCTTTATTCATATAGCGCCAACATATTCCGCAGCGCTTCACACTTCAAAGGTATATATTTAAACAATCATGAGAAACAGTTATCAGAAAATACAAAAAACAGTACAATACAATACAATACAAAGCATAATACTATACAATAACTAGAGCAAAATAATGACAGCCCTGCTCATAAGAGCTTACAGTCTAATACTGAGCCTTGAAAATGCTACTAAACTACCTATATTAGGACAACCTATATTTTAGATGAACAAAAACAGAATTAAACTTCAAGTTAAAATATTCATTAATTCAACTAAATAATGGTTTACATTACAAATTGGTAGATTTTTTTATCAACATAAGTAGGACTAAAAATAATTAACATAGAAGTTCTTATGTCAGTACAGATGCAGCACGTGCCACATGCTTCAAAATCCTGGAACCTCTCTTGAAGGACTGAGGTCAAGGGCAGAGCTGACATGATGAATGAACAACTCTGGTCTATGTTGCAAAAAATTACTTAATCCCAACAGACAAACCAGTTAGACACATGCATGATGAGCAAATGACACAGCATTTTGAGTCCATGCAGTCGCAGGTAGAGAATGTCAATGTTCTGTTATCATCCGGCAATAGCCAGCATCTTAATGTGGGCACATTCCTTAAAAAAATCTGTGCTGTTTAACCCCTGTTGACCTTTGAACTTCAAGAAAGGTCAAGTTGATGACACAATTTTCCCAGCTGTCTTTCTGTCTTTGTCTATCCAGCTACAGACCTACAGCCCTTTCTATTTTGTAGCGTATTGATCTGTTGGCAGCAAAGGGCTGGATAATTAGCTAGGAATTAGGGTTTCTATTACAGCCAGGAGCTGCCCCAGCTGATTTATCACCTGAATAATTTACTGTGATTGAAAGGAAATTAAAATGAACTCCATTTGACAACTGTGCGCCTTTATGGGCTTTAGTGAAGACTCAAAAGCCAAATTAATAGCCTGTGTTGCTTAATAGTCTACTGAGAGTAAATATGGAAGGATTCCTCTCAGCTATCTGTCTCCCTCGTGCTCTCTTTCTCTCTCTCTGTTGCAGGAAATAAAAGGATTTGCTGTAGAAATCCACAAATTAGCAGCTAAACAAAACAGTTTATTTGTGTGGTCAGTTGCAGAAGGCACTCTAATTAATACAAACAGCATCACTGCTCAGTAATGGCAGTGCCTCATGATAGTGCCAGTGGTACACTCATGTTACCTTAGATGTAGTATAGATTGCTAATAAGGCAGACATAGGAAAGTATTAAACTAAATCATTAGTAATGATATATCATCTACTCACTAAGTATGTATTTATGGATGAAATGCTTCTATAGAGTATGATGGTCCAAATTATACTGTGAATGCCTATTTATATAATGCCATAATTGTGGTATTGTACAAAATGGTGCAAAAGTAAAGGGAGAATATAAAAATATATGCAAACACAAAATAAGATGTTAAACATCATCCCACACACTGTCTTCTTGGCCAAACTCACATAGCCCTGTTGACAAGTAGAATTATTCTACAATGCTAAATAAAATTCTATGACCTTTTCAGCTATTTTCTCACCCCTGAACTCCAGTTCTTCCAACTTTCCTTATGAAACACTGTGGATGATCCTGCCAGACTATGTGAGAAATTACAGATTGAAGTAGCCCAATATATTTTCAGAAATCAACCTTTATGAACTCATAAAGTATACCTCCAGTCTACGTGAAATGTATCAATTATCCCTACTCCTATATTTTATACTCACTGGACTCCAGAAAGTAGAGACACTTACAGATGAGTTTGTTTGGTTGTTAGGTGTTTAAAGAAAAAACTCTTGCTATCATATAACTGTATATGTCGGGGATGGGCTAAGGGAAACTGGGAAGCTAGTCTGACCCTGTAGACTGGGGTTCCCTAGCTGACCCTGTTCCCAGTATTACCTCTAAAGGTGAGGATGTCTGGGCCACCACTGTTGCCCTGCTCCTGACCAGCCCTGGGCTAACACCATTCTACCTCCACCCAGAAATAGAAACAACAACTCCACCAAAATGGCTAACAAAGGTATACACTTCTGGAAGGCTTCAGCAAACTGCACAGTGTCCAAACAGCTCAGGGTCAATGTAGAGATGGAACTCGTTTCAACGACACACTTGAAGGGCAATGGGATTATTAAAAGGCTGGGGGAGTGGACATCCGCATAACCTGACATACCCGCAGCAGCTCACCTGAGGTGCCACGCCAGACCATGGCAAGCTAAACTGCTACAGCTACTGACATTAGCCCCAAGGCATCAACAGAAATACACATTTAAACACTGCAGAGCAGTTCCGAAAGACTGCAGAGCAGATGACAGTGACAGTATAATATAGTAATGTTCACCTTCATAATTATAATATTATTGCTAGGCAGATCAAAGGATTATGTTCTCCCGCATTTTCATTCTTTCCTACATTGAATGGAGCTTAGATGTGACTGGAGGCTGGAGAAGGCTGGGGAAGGCTGCAGTTGTGGCCCATGATCTCATGGGTCCCCTTATTAGGCTAATGTAATATTCACTGCACTGCACTGAATATTACATGAGCTTAAATAGCGGGACCGGGATCACTGTTCGCAACTGCAGCTGCAAGAGATCCTGTGTCTACATATTCACTGCTATCCCCACATCATTAGTAAGTTCGTATAATGACCAGCACTCACTTGAGTGATATTGTGGCGGTGCAATTGTAAAGGGTCTGTTTGGCCCACAATGCAGAATAAAGTAGAATCAATGCACTCGCACTGTTGTTTGGTTGCTTAGTGCGGATTTATTTCAATCAAAGTGAAGATGGTGACAGAGCGGGTTAACGTTTCGGCCTAATATCGGCCTTGATCACAACGTCACTGCTGTCTCTGTTTACTGTATGGGTTCCCTCTCAAGTAAAGATAGACTGATACGTGGAGTATAGGTATGTTGATGTTACCTCGATCCCAGTCATGAGTGATATAAGGGTATGGTGAGCTTGTAAACCATGTATGAAGGATACAGGGTTCCAGGACTTGTGTTGTCCAGTAGGTTGTGGTACTGCTGGCCCTTACTGATGTCTCGGAAGGAGGTTCATAGGATATATCTTAAGTCCACAGATGGTAGTTAGGGGTTAACCCATTAGTTGTAGTGTGATTGCCCTCTTGGGAATTCCAGACGGGTCAATAGTGTCATGGAAGTGTCCACTTGAGAAAGACGGCACTACACCGTCGAAACATGTCGTGGTGACAGAGGTTTTTCTTAATAAAGGACTTTTCACCTTGATCAGGATTCCTTGCCCTGTTCTGAGCGCCCAGCAGGAGATCGTGCTATTTGTTCCACTGGTAGTTCTCTTTCCCTGAGGGCACGGCAGGAGCTGCTCGTTCTTAGCCGCAAGGACCTGTATCGCCGTGGCTACGGCTTAAAACTGAGACATAGGACCTGTCTGACGGCAGCGCGCCCGGTCACATGGGACGTGAGGAGGCGGAGCCTGTGTAATACGAGGAAACAGCCTGGCTTAAGGGGGAGACCCCTATAATCACTCACACTTACACCAGTGTTGTGCATGGACCGCACAACACTAGGAGGTTAGTAGACATAGAACCATAAGTTAACAGAGACTAAGGCGATATTGTACCATTGCGTCCCCTTTCTCTCCTTTTGTCTTTACATGTAAAGTGAATTTGGAGAGATTCGCTCAACTCTTAAATTTGATAGGAATAATATTCAGGAAAGTATATGATTTACTGTTAAAAAAATGAAAAAACATTGGAGAGAATGTATGAAATAATTTATGCCAGGTTTCTGGTATGTCACATAGATATTCTCATAAGAAGTGTAGATTTTATTTTATAGAACACAAGCTGTGTGTCTCTTAAGAAACTTTGCACAGTTTACTCGTTATTACTTTAATTTAAGATCGGCATATTAAATACTATTTTTTAGTAAATTGTGTCAATAAAAATTATAAAAAGGAAGTTAGGTAGTCACAAGTGATATTCTTCTAACCTGACAAAAAGAGGGCACTGAAATGGGAGCTTCCCATAGTTAGGGCCAATATTCTCAAGTTCTTCCCATAACCGATCAATACTGTTAACCAGCCAAAATAGGTTTGTAGTAAGAAAAACAGGGATTAAACTATTTCCTCATGGCAGTTTGTATGTGGAAAGAAAACAATAAAAAACAAGGCATGCCCATAGGCTGAACCAGGTGGTTTAGGGGTTAAAAGTAATGCCGAGTGGTGTGTCACCTTTTGGGGTTGTGCACCACTGCACAACTCCAGTTAAAACGTGTCTGACAGGGATCAGCGTAAGCGCTGGTATCCTGGGACGGAGCATTGTACAGCGTGTCCTGATCTGGTCACGGGACCCGATCACATGACCGCAGGGGGCATTGTTTTCACCACATCACCGCAGGTCCTTTTGTTTGATTGCAGGCTTGCTAAGAGCAGCTCCTACTGCTTACCCAGAGATGGGGACGTATGCATAAGAAATAGAAGATTGCGGGTTTTTAGGAGCGCTGAAGCAATAAAGAAGGTGCAATTGAGTTATAGTTTAAAGGTACAAACCTTTTTATTACCGTAAATACTCGCGTATAAGCCGAGTTTTTCAGCCCAAAAATTGGGCTGAAAAGTCCCCCCCTCGGCTTATACGCGAGTCAATACGGGACCCCCTAACTGTTTGGCGCCCCCACCTCACATGATGGCCCCCCCCGCATGCAGCGCTGCGCATATACATTACCAGGATATCAGCTGTCACCCTCCGGTGGCGGATCGCGGCTCCGGGCTCCATCTTCAACTCTGTCTTCCTGCTTGTCACATGACCGGCCGGCGTCGCGATGACGTCATCGCGATGAGCCCGGTGGCCACAAAGCAGGAAGACAGAGATGAAGATGGAGCCGCGATCCACCACCGGAGGGTGACAGCTGATATCCTGGTAATGTATATGCACAGCGCTGCATGCGGGGGGGGGGAAAGGCCATGTATACCGCACTGCTGGGGCTGTATATACCTGTGGGGCTGAAATATACCTGTGGGGCTGCAATATACCTGTGGGGCTGCAATATACCTGTGGGGCTGCATATACCTGTGGGGCTGCATATACCTGTGGGGCTGCAATATACCTGTGGGGCTGCAATATACCTGTGGGGCTGCAATATACCTGTGGGGCTGCATATACCTGTGGGGCTGCAATATACCTGTGGGGCTGCATATACCTGTGGGGCTGCATATACCTGTGGGGCTGCAATATACCTGTGGGGCTGCATATACCTGTGGGGCTGCATATACCTGTGGGGCTGCATATACCTCTGGGGCTGTATATACCTGTGGGGCTGCATATACCTCTGGGGCTGTATATACCTCTGGGGCTGCTGTGTACTATCTAAGGGCTGCTGTATACTACCCTGGGGCTGCTGTGTATACCCCTGGGCCTGCTGTGTATACCCCTGGAGCTGCTGTGTATACCCCTGGAGCTGCTGTGTATACCCCTGGGGCTGATGTGTATACCCCTGAGGCTGCTGTGTATACCTCTAGGGCGGCTGCTGTAATAATGCTGGGGTCTGTATATACCACTGGGGAGGCTGCTGTATACCACTGGGGCTGCTGTATATACTGCTGGGGCCTGCATACCACTGGGGAGGCTGCTGTATACTACCACTGGGGGGGCCTGTATACCACACTGCTGGGGGCTGTATACCTGTGCTGGGGTCCACCCTCGGCTTATACGCGAGTCAATAGGTTTTCCCAGGTTTTGGGGGCAAAAGTAGGGGGGTCGGCTTATACACGGGTCGGCTTATACACGAGTATATATGGTAATTCCTTTGCACGCCACATTGCATTTTAAATAGCCACTGCTATCTTCCTCAGGTGGTAGCACCTGAGGAAGATAGTAGTGGCTATTGAAACATGTTGTGGGGTCTAAAGGAGTTAATAAAAAGGTTTGTGCCTTTAAACTATAACCCAATTCCACCTTCTTTATTGCTTTAGCGCTCCTAAAAACCCGCAATCTTCTATTTCTTACTCATGGCAGTTTGAATGCTGCAATATTCTTTAGGTAAGTACAGTACAGTACATTAATACAGTTATGAGCAAATTTAGTTACTATGGGGACAATTTTAAGGTATTTCTTTCATATTGTCTTAACTGAACTTAGACACTGTTCACATTGTATTTATTTACACTTGGCAAATGTGCCACCTATCTACTCCACCTATGCACTGAATACAATGCTCTAAGTATACCATTTTATACCACTTAGTTCCTATATAGATTGACATTGTCTAAATCCATGTGTAGTTAAATAAACTTTATAATATCCTAACAAAAAGTATTTACCACTTTATACCAGCCAGACACAGGCCAAAAAGCTATTTTTTACATACTCTGTAGATTATACCCTATAAATGCACTCAAAATATATATGCAGAGCTTTTCTTGTGAACATAGCTTTGGTTACACCTAAAATACAATAAAGAGTTGGGCCAATCAAGTACAGGTTTCCAGGAATGCCCAACTCAATATCTTGAAATACACCTTGAATGATTATTTTCCGTTCTCAATTAATTCTACCTGCTTATTTTTTCTTTTTAATTCCTTTTTTTCCATCATAAATAAATGTTAGATTAGTTACATCTACATGGAGCATGAGAATAATGGCTATGCTCCATTTCATTGAAACTTTCTATAAGCACTAAAATGCACTAAAAATTTCAGCAGCTAATTATTCTGAATTCTGTGATATTTATAGAAATATACTATAGATACTTGCACATAAAGAATAGTATTGTCGAAGTTACGCATGTAGATTTTTTTCACACAAAAAAATAAAACACCATGGTTTATCACACAGCGGAATTAAATCTTATCCACAGTCTATTAAAGTTGCTCTAAAACGTTTGCACCATATCTCACACATAAAAATCAATAAAAAGAAATCTTACACATGTATTGGAAGGATGTGTAATCTTTAAACTGTCATCTAAAATTGCTTGGTTTAAAGTAAGCCAAGGGATAAATTCTTGAGTCTCTATTAGGCCAAGTTGGATTAAGGGACAAGACTGCAAGGTTTTAGGTTTAAGCCATTTGTTACTTATATCAATGTACTCAAAATACATTTACTACTCTGCAATAGATTTGTATCAAATACCAATATGCTATTAGACAGGCTTAATAATAAAATGGAGAAAATAAACTATCTATACTGTATGATGATGCAACCAGTTCATTATTATGTAAAATGTAACATTGTAAGGTCTTAGTAAGTGGGAATGTCCTCAAACTCTTGTAGTTGATAATTGTCTGAGCTTGTAGTGACTTCTCACAACATATATAATAATAATAATAATAATAATAATAATAATAATAATAATTTATTAATTTATACAGCGCTATTAATTCCATAGCACTTTACATACATGAGTAATGCTGTCTCTCTTGGAGCTCACAATCTAAACATCCTATCAGTATGTCTTTGCAATGTGGGAGGAAACCGGAGTGACCGGAGGAAACCCACGCAAGCAAGGGGAGAACATACAAACTCCTTGCAGATGTTGTCCTTGGGGTCCTTGGTGGGAATATAATAAAAACACATTAAATATGATGTCTTTAAAGGGAATCTGTTAGCAGGTTTTTGCTCTGTAAACTGAGGACAGAATGTAGTAAGGGTAAGAAACAAAAAGCAATTGTGGTTCTCTTATTAGGGTCTTTGCTATTGTTTACATAATCTAAAGGTTTTATCAGCTGGTGATTACCATTACAGGTCTACTTTGCCAACCACAGCGGGCGAACCCCTCCTCTGATTGACACATCACTGTGGATACACAAAATCTATAGAAAGCCTGGTGTGGGCAGGTATCTCATTATGTTGCTGTCAAATGAGGTAGCAAAAACCTGCTGACAAATTCCCTTTACAATAATTAATGATCTTTCCTTAAGAGCATTAAAGGCGGTTGTCGCTTTTCTACAAACTTTTTTTTACGTAGGCTCAAAGACATGTAAACAACAAACTTAGGCCTCATTCAGATGTCTGGGAATCACATACATGTACTATCATTAATATAAACGTACCCTTTAAAGTCTATGGTAATTTCACATGTCCAAGATTTTTGTGAATCATGTGTCCACAATAAAATCACAAAGACATGTCCGTGCTTAGTCTGCATTAAGGATCAAAATCACCCATACAAATCTATGCGTCTGTTAAAATCATGGGCAACACATGGATGGCATTAGTGCTTAATCCATGTGCTGACCATGAATAATATTGTAATGTACAAGAGAAGCTTTGTAATTTGTTTATTTTATTTCTATAGAGAAAATCACTAATGAAATACTGATGTTAAAAACTGACACACTGACCAAATATTGATGAAAATCTTATCAAATCTACTAATGAACAACAGTTCATGTTTTAATGAATCCAAAAAATCACAGACCACTGACTGAACCACCCACAATTTTACTTACTCTCCCCAAGTTTAGTGCTGTATCTCTGCTACTCCTTCAGATTCTATTAATTGTCTGCAGTGGTGACGTTACCAATATACATGGTATGAGGCACTGAGCTCAGTGATTGGTTGAAGTGCTGTCAATGTGATGTAAGCCTGCAGCCAATCGTTAGAGAACGAAACAGCAGGGAAGACTCAACACTGGATCCAGAGAGGGTGAGTATAGCTAAATGTGTTATTTTTTCACATACCACTGAGCCTATGACCAAATGTTTATTGAAAAGGGATAACCCCTTTAATCTCAATTTGCTTGACAAACACTACGAATAGGTCATCAATATCACAAGGCAAGACAACACCTTTAATAAAGTACTGTATATGTAAAGGTGCATCTTTATCTATTATATAATCGCGAATCGCAAAAGCGCCCCTCTTGGCGCTACTTCCGGTGTCGTCATGTTGATACGCGCGAAGCATTGGCCGCGAAGCGGCCATTGCGAGCCGTTTTAAGCCGACTCGCAATGGCCGCCAATGCCGCCTCTGCTCCCCGCTACCCACAGCCCACCTCCGACTATGCAGCTGCCCCCTATGCCTCCACCCCAGCCCCGATCCACAGCCCAGCAACGCTCCCCACACCCGCACCGACCTCCAGCACCGCACACCCCCCCCTCACTGCCCGCACACCTCCGCCGCCAGCCCCCATCCACAGTCTAGCACAGCCCCCCGCAATGTCCGCACAGCACCCCCCCCAATGTCCGCACAACACCCCCCCAATGTCCGCACAACACCCCCCCAATGTCCGCACAGCCCCTCCCCCCCAATGTCCGCACAGCCCCTCCCCCCAATGTCCGCACAGCCCCCCCGCCAATGTCCTCACAGCCCCCCCCAATGTCCGCACAGCCCCCCCGCCAATGTCCGCACAGCCCCTCCCCCCCAATGTCCGCACAGCCCCTATCCTCTAAGCCCCGCCGCACCTAAGCCCCTACCCCCCTACCCCCCCTACCCCCTAAGCACCGAGGCACCTAAGCCCCGACCCGCCGCACCTAAGCCCCTACCCCCTAAAACCCGCCGCACCTAAGCCCCTACCCTCTAAGCCCCGCCGCACCTAAGCCCCTACCCCCTAAGCCCCGCCGCACCTAAGCCCCTACCCCTAAGCCCCGCCACACCTAAGCCCCTACCATCCGCCGCCGCCCCGCCGCACCTAAGCCCCTACCCCCTAAGCCCCGCTGCACCTAACCCACTACCCTCTAAGCCCCGCCGCACCTAAGCCCCTACCCTCTAAGCCCCGCCGCATCTAAGCCCCTACCCCCTAAGTCTAAGTCCGCCGCACCTAAGCCCCGCCGCACCTAAGCCCCTACCCTCTAAGCCCCGCCGCACCTAAGCCCATACCCCCTAACACCCGCCGCACCTAAGCCCCTACCCTCTAAGCCCCGCCGCACCTAAGCCCCTACCCCCCAAGCCCCACCGCACCTAAGCCCCTACCCCCTAAGCCCCGCTGCACCTAAGCCCCTACCCCCTAAGCCCCGCTGCACCTAACCCACTACCCTCTAAGCCCCGCCGCACCTAAGCCCCTACCGTCCGCCGCCGCCCCGCCGCACCTAAGCTCCTACCCCCTAAGCCCCGCTGCACCTAACCCACTACCCTCTAAGCTCTGCCGCACCTAAGCCTCTACCCCCTAAGCCCCGCCGCACCTAAGCCCCGACCCGACGCACCTAAGCCCCTACCCCCTAAGCCCCGCCGCACCTAAGCCCCTACCCCCTAAGCCCCGCCGCACCTAAGCCCCGACCCGCCGCACCTAAGCCCCTACCCCCTAAGCCCCGCCGCACCTAAGCCCCTACACCTAAGCCCCGCCGCACCTAAGCCCCTACCGTCCGCCGCCGCCCCGCCGCACCTAAGCCCCTACCCCCTAAGCCCCGCTGCACCTAACCCACTACCCTCTAAGCCCCGCCGCACCTAACCCCTACCCTCTAAGCCCCGCCGCATCTAAGCCCCTACCCCCTAAGTCTAAGTCCGCCGCACCTAAGCCCCGCCGCACCTAAGCCCCTATTCCCTAAGCCCCGCCGCCTCCTAAGCTCCCGCCGCTTTCCCCCGCCGCTGTCGCTAACACCTAAGGCCCTACACCCGAAGCCCCCGCCGTCCCCTAACCTAACGCCCCCGTCCATCACTTACATGCCTTCTTAGTCATCTGATCGTCCGTCCGATCCACATGTCCTCCGTCCGGCCAGGCGTCCTCTCCCTCCGGCCCCGCCGCTCTTCTCTCTTCTTTCCGCCATCTCCGGCTCTTCGTCCGTCCCCGGGGGTCTTCTGTCTTCTTTCCGCCAACTTCCAGGTCCGACGTCCTCTTCACTTCTCATTGAGATAGAATGGACGAAAAATCCGCCATTCTATCTCTATGAGATGTGAGCCGCTCTTCTGATTGGTCGCTGTCTACTGCCCTCAGCCAATCAGAAGAGCGACTCATTTCCCATTCACATACATTACCGGTGTGTCGGCGATTTTATGGCCGCCCACCTGGTTCTATTTGTCGGCCCTAAAATCGCGGACACACCGCTAATGCATGTCTATGGCCAGTCAAGCCGATTTCTGATTGGTCGCTCTCTGCTGACGCCGACCAATCAGAATTCGACCTCACTGCCCATAGACATACATTAGCGGTGTGTCCGCGATTTTGGGGCCGACAAATAGAACCAGGGGCCCGGCCGTTAATTCGCCGACACACCGCTAATGTATGTCAACCAATAAATTTAATAATAAAAAAAATAATAAAAAAATAATTAAAAAATAATAAAAAAAATAAATAAAAAATAATAAAAAAAATAATTAAAAAATAATTAAAAAATAATAAAAAAATAAATAAAAAATAATAAAAAAATAAATAAAAAATAATAATAAAAAAATACAAATATGCTGATAATATCAGCCCTTTGAGCGGACCTGAAGGAGAACTGTGTCTCAGCCTCAGGCTCACTTAAAATAACTAATAAATTTGATAATAAAAAAAATAATTAAAAAATAATAAAAAAATAATAAAAAAATAAATAAAAAATAATAATAAAAAAATACAAATATGCTAATAATATCAGCCCTTTGAGCGGACCTGAAGGAGAACTGTGTCTCAGCCTCAGGCTCACTTAAAATAACTAATAAATTTGATAATAAAAAAAATAATTAAAAAATAATTTAAAAATAATTAAAAAATAAATAAAAAATAATAAAAAAAGAAATAAAAAATAATAATAAAAAAAATACAAATATGCTAATAATATGAGCCCTTTGAGCGGACCTGAAGGAGAACTGTGTCTCAGCCTCAGGCTCACTTAAAATAACTAATAAATGTAATAATAAAAAAAAATAATAAAAAATTAATTAAAAAATAATAAAAAAATAAATAAAAAATAATAAACAATTAAATAAAAAATAATAATAAAAAAATACAAATATGCTAATAATATGAGCCCTTTGAGCGGACCTGAAGGAGAACTGTGTCTCAGCCTCAGGCTCACTTAAAATAACTAATAAATTTAATAATAAAAAAAATATAAAAAATTAATTAAAAAATAATAAAAAAATAAATAAAAAATAATAAAAAAATAAATAAAAAATAATAATAAAAAAATACAAATATGCTAATAATATGAGCCCTTTGAGCGGACCTGAAGGAGAACTGTGTCTCAGCCTCAGGCTCACTTAAAATAACTAATAAATTTAATAATAAAAAAATAATTAAAAAATAATTAAAAAAATAATAAAAAAATAAATAAAAAATAATAAAAAAATAAATAAAAAATAATAATAAAAAAATACAAATATGCTAAGAATATGAGCCCTTTGAGCGGACCTGTAGGAGAACTGTGTCTCAGCCTCAGGCTCACTTAAAATAACTAATAAATTTAATAATAAAAAAAATAATTAAAAAATAATTAAAAAATAATTAAAAAATAAATAAAAAATTATACATAATAACATAAAAAATAAGAATAAAAAAAAAAATGCTAATAATAATGATATTACTGCTAATAATAATGCTATTAATGCTAAAAATTATGCTATTAATGCTAATAATAATGCTATTAATGGTAATAATTATGCTATTAATGCTAATATTTATGTTATTAATGCTAATAATTATGGTATTAATGGTAATAATAATGCTATTAATGCAAATAATATTGCTATTAATTCTATTATTAATGCTATTAATGCTAATAATTATGCTATTAATGCTAATATTTATGCTATTAATGGTAATAATAATGCTATTAATGCAAATAATATTGATATTAATGCTAATAATTATGCTATTAATGCTAATATTTATGCTATTAATGCTAATAATTATGCTATTAATGGTAATAACAATGCTATGAATGCAAATAATATTGCTATTAATGCTATTATTAATGCTATTAATGTTAATAATTATGCTATTAATGCTAATAATTATGCTATTAATGGTAATAATAATGCTATTAATGCAAATAATATTGCTATTAATTCTATTATTAATGCTATTAATGCTAATAATTATGCTATTAATGCTACTAATTATGCTATTAATGGTAATAAGAATGCTATGAATGCAAATAATATTGCTATTAATGCTATTATTAATGCTATTAATGCTAATAATTATGCTATTAATGCTAATTATTATGCTATTAATGCTAATATTTATGCTTTTAATGGTAATAATAATGCTATTAATGCAAATAATATTGATATTGATGCTAATAATTATGCTATTAATGCTAATATTTATGCTATTAATGCTAATAATTATGCTATTAATACTAATATTTATGCTAATAATTGTATTATTAATTCTATTAATGCAAATAATATTGCTATTAATACTATTATTAATGCTATTAATCCTAATAATTATGCTATTAATGCTAATAATTATGCTATTAATACTAATAATTATGCTATTAATGGTAATAAGAATGCTATGAATGCAAATAATATTGCTATTAATGCTATTATTAATGCTATTAATGTTAATAATTATGCTATTCATGCTATTAATAATGCTATTAATGCTAATATTTATGCTTTTAATGGTAATAATAATGCTATTAATGCAAATAATATTGATATTGATGCTAATAATTATGCTATTAATGCTAATATTTATGCTATTAATGCTAATAATTATGCTATTAATACTAATATTTATGCTAATAATTGTATTATTAATTCTATTAATGCAAATAATATTGCTATTAATACTATTATTAATGCTATTAATCCTAATAATTATGCTATTAATGCTAATAATTATGCTATTAATACTAATAATTATGCTATTAATGGTAATAAGAATGCTATGAATGCAAATAATATTGCTATTAATGCTATTATTAATGCTATTAATGTTAATAATTATGCTATTCATGCTATTAATAATGCTATTAATGCTATTAATAATGCTATTAATGCTATTAATGTTATTAATAATGCTATCAATGCTATTAATAATGCTATTAATGCTATTAATAATACTATTAATGCTATTAATGCTATTAATAATGCTATTAATGCTATTAATAATACTATTAATGCTATTAATTCTATTAATAATGCTATTAATGCTATTAATTGTATTATTAATGCTATTAATGCTATTAATAATGCTATTATTGCTATTAATAATACTATTAATGCTATTAATGCTAATATTAATGCTATTATTGTATTATTAATGCTATTAATGCTATTAATAATGCTATTAATGCTATTAATAATACTATTAATGCTATTTATGCTAATATTAATGCTATTAATTGTATTATTAATGCTATTAATGCTATTAATAATGCTATTAATGCTAATAATAATGCTATTACTGCTAATAATAATGCTATTAATGCTAATAATTATGCTATTAATGCTAATATTAATGCTAATAATGCTAATAATAATCATATTAACGCTATTAATAAAGCTATTAAGGCTAATAATCATGCTATTTATGCTATTCAAAATGCTATTAATGCTAATAATATTGCTATTAATGCTATTAATAATGCTATTAATGCTATTAATAATACTATTAATGCTATTAATGCTATTAATGCTATTAATAATGCTATTAATGCTATTAATGCTATTAATAATACTATTAATGCTATTAATTCTATTAATAATGCTATTAATGCTATTAATAATGCTATTAATTCTATTAATTGTATTATTAATGCTATTAATAATGCTATTAATGAAAAGGTGTGAGACAAGCCTGATCATCTACCTTAAAGGGAACCTGTCAGGTGGTTTATGCCACTCCAGCTGTCACTGTCTGTAGCTGCAGCTTTTTAATGCTATTCTAATCATTCCTCTCTAAGCTCATAGTGTAATGTGGAAGGTGAAAAAAAAGCATTTATACACTTACATTTCAGTCCCCACCTTGGAGTAGGGGGACTGTCTGGCAGGATAATAGTTAACTCACTTTTAACTTGGATAGCTAAAGGACCTGTGTGATGTAACGATCATGTGACCATAGTGGGCGGAGCTAAGCCAGCAAACGTATAATGTTCTATGAGAACTTAGCTCCGGCTATTGTAGTCACATGGTTGTGACATCACATCACGTCTCCCAACATGTTCTAGAACAAGGCTGAAATGTTAACTATTAACCTGCCAAACAGTCCTCGTCCTCCAATCTGGAGACTGACTGCCTCATTACATAAGGAAATGTAAGTGTTTTAATGCTTTTTTTTCACCTTTCACATTACACTATGAGCTCAGACAGGGATGATTAGAATAGTATTATGAAGCTGCAGGTTCAGGCAATGATAGCTGGAGGGGCATAAACCAGCTGACAGGTTCCCTTTAACAAAAGTTATACCAGTAAATGTTACCCCATTGAGGGGTAACATTTAAGGTCGAGGTGCACTTCAGTTGCAAGATGTGTTTAATTCATTAAGCAACATCCACCTCTAAATACAGGGTGGGCTATTTATATGGATGCACCTAAATAAAATGGGAATGGTTGGTGATATCAACTTACTGTTTGTGGCACATTAGTATATGGGAAGGGAAAAACTTTTCCAGATGGGTGGTGACCAAGACGGCCATTTGGAAGTCGGCTAATTTGGATCCAACTTTAGTTTTTTCAAAGGGAAGAGGGTCATGTGACACATCAAACTTATTGAGAATTTCATAAGAATAACAATGGTGTGCTTGGTTTTAACATAACTTTATTCTTTCATGAATTATTTACAAGTTTATGACCACTTATAAAATGTGTTCAAAGTGCTGCCCATTGTGTTGGATTGTCAATGCAACCCTCGCGTATAAGCCGAGTTTTTCAGCCCAAAATTGGGCTGAAAAGTCCCCCCCTCGGCTTATACGCGAGTCACTGTATACTGTATACAATGTATACAGTATACAGTGCCCCATCTATATACAGGCCCCCCGCCGCAATCCTGTAAAGGAATAGATTAGTATACTTATCCATCCGCTGCAGCTGTCCCCCGCCATCGTGATTCAGCATCTTCCGTCTTCCAGCGTCTCGCGTCTTCTTCCGATCGTCGCAGGCAATGACGTCATTGCCTGTGCGACCGAGGAGGAAACTGGAAGAAGACGCGAGACGCTGGAAGACGGAAGATGCTGAATCGCGATGGCGGCGGGACAGCTGCAGCGGATGGATAAGTATGCTAATCTATTCCTTTACAGGATTGCGGCGGGGGGCCTGTATATAGATGGGGGGGCCTGTATATACCTCTGGGGCATATATATGTGGGGCTGCTGTATACTACCACTGGGGCTGTATTTACCTGTGGGGCTGCTGTATACTACCACTGGGGCTGTATTTACCTGTGGGGCTGCTGTATACTACCACTGGGGCTGTATTTACCTGTGGGGCTGCTGTATACTACCACTGGGGCTGTATTTACCTGTGGGGCTGCTGTATACTACCACTGGGGCTGTATATACCTGTGGGGCTGCTGTATACTACCACTGGGGCTGTATATACCTGTGGGGCTGCTGTATACTACCACTGGGGCTGTATATACCTGTGGGGCTGCTGTATACTACCACTTGGGCTGTATATACCTGTGGGGCTGCTGTATACTACCACTGGGGCTGTATATACCTGTGGGGCTGCTGTATACTACCACTGGGGCTGTATATACCTGTGGGGCTGCTGTATACTACCACTGGGGCTGTATATACCTGTGGGGCTGCTGTATACTACCACTGGGGCTGTATATACCTGTGGGGCTGCTGTATACTACCACTGGGGCTGCTGTATATACCTCTGGGGCTGCTGTATACTACCACTGGGGCTCTATATACCTCTGGGGCTGCTGTATACTACCACTGGGGCTGCTGTATATACCTCTGGGGCTGCTGTATACCACACTGTTGAGGGCTGTATACCTGTGCTGGGGTCCACCCTCGGCTTATACACGAGTCAATAGGTTTTTTCCAGATTTTTGGGGCAAAAGTAGGGGGGTCGGCTTATACACGGGTCGGCTTATACACGAGTATATACGGTAACTATTAAATTAGTCTTGGTTGACACTATATGTTATGTCTCCTGTACACACAGTGTTCTCCTGTCTCTATGTAATACATAATCAGAAACAGCACTATTGGGGCCTTTATAAAGCAGTACTGAGAAGTGTAAATGTGAATCCAGCACTGAGGTTAGATAGCAGCACAATCTCTATATGTCTCTTTGTCTCACTTTGCTACTCACTTCCTCTCTTCCTTTAACTGTCTATAGGTCGTTAAGTGGAGAAAGAAGCATAATTTCCCGATAAGATATAAAATCAAAATCTCTAATATTCTTTTGAGTTATTTTTTTATGTAATGCTTGTTAAAATCACAGTGACCATTTATAATACCAAAGGATATGGATAGTAAAGGTGGTAAGATATCTTGCTGATATGTCTCTGATCCATACATTTATTTCAATTTTCATACTTATCTCATGTCATGAAGAACTACAGTTGTGGCCAAAAGTATTGACCCCCCTGCAATTCTGTCAGATAATACTCAGTTTCTTCCTGAAAATTATTGCAATCACAAATTCTTTGGTATTATTATCTTCACTTAATTTTTCTTCAATGAAAAAACACAAAAAGAATTGTCCTAAAGCCAAATTGGATCTAATTCCACACCAAAGATAAAAAAGGGGGTGGACAAAAGTATTGTCACTGTTAGAAAAATCATGTGATGCTTCTCTAATTTGTGTAATTAACAGTACCTGTAACTTACCTGTGGCGCCTAACAGGTGTTGGCAATAACTAAATCACACTTGCAGCCAGTTGACATGGATTAAAGTTGACTCAACCTCTGTCCTGTGTCCTTGTGTGTACCACATTGAGCATGGAGAAAAGAAAGTAGACCAAAGAACTGTCTGAGGACTTGAGAAACCAAATTGTGAGGAAGCATGAGCAATCTCAAGGCTATAAGTCCATCTCCAAAGACCTGAATGTTCCTGTGTCTACCGTGCGAAGTGTCATCAAGACGTTTAAAGCCCATGTCACTGTGGCTAACCTCCCTAGATGTGGACGGAAAAGAAAAATTGACGAGAGATTTCAACGCAAGATTGTGCGGATGGTGGATAAAGAACCTCGACAAACATCCAAACAAGTTCAAGCTGCCCTGCAGTCCGAGGGTACAACAGTGTCAAACCGTACTATACGTCGGCGTCTGAATGAAAAAGGCCTGTATGATAGGATACCCAGGAAGACCCCACTTTTAACCCCAAGACATAAAAAAGCCAGGCTGGGGTTTGCCAAAACTTACCTGAGAAAGCCTAAAACGTTTTGGAAGAATGTTCTCTGGTCAGATGAGACAAAAGTAGAGCTTTTTCGGCAAAGGCATCAACATAGAGTTTACAGGAGAAAAAAAGAGGCATTCAAAGAAAAGAACACGGTCCCTACAGTTAAACATGGCGGAGGTTCCCTGATGTTTTGGGGTTGCTTTGCTGCCTCTGGCACTGGACTGCTTGACCGTGTGCATGGCATTATGAAGTCTGAAGACTACCAACAAATTTTGCAGCATAATGTAGGGCCCAGTGTGAGAAAGCTGGGTCTCCCTCAGAGGTCATGGGGCTTCCAGCAGGACAATGACCCAAAACACACTTCAAAAAGCACTTGAAAATGGTTTGAGAGAAATCACTGGAGACTTCAAAGGTGGCCAGCAATGAGTCCAGACCTGAATCCCATAGAAACACCTGTGGAGAGATCTAAAAATGGCAGTTTGGAGAAGGCACCCTTCAAATATCAGGGACCTGGAGCAGTTTGCCAAAGAAGAATGGTCTAAAATTCCAGCAGAGCAGTGTAAGAAACTCATTGATGGTTACCAGAAGCGGTTGATCGCAGTTATTTTGGCTAAAGGTTGTGCAACCAAGTATTAGGCTGAGGTTGCCAATACTTTTGTCTGGCCCATTTTTGGAGTTTTGTGTGAAATGATCAATGTTTTGGTTTTTGCTTCATTCTCTTTTGTGTTTTTTCATTTAAGACAAATTAAATGAAGATAATAATACCAAAGAATTTGTGAATCATTTTCAGGAAGAAACTGAGTATTATTTGACAGAATTGCAGGGGTGTCAATACTTTTGGCCACAACTGTAGTTCATTGAGGCTAAGGTGCAATACTGAGTGGATGAGAGTGGTAAGGAAAGTAGAAATTTTATCTTTCATCTCATACAACTCTTTTAACAATCAACAGAGTAAAATACCATATCATTCAGTCTCACTACCTTCTTATTTCCTTCTTCTTTCTCTGTAAATGTCTAGATTAGATAGTTTGGACATCCTATGAGAATAATATATTGTACAATATAGAAGAAAACACTGGGCAGCACTCACCATAACTCAATGATCCTTTATTCAAATGTCATATGGAGACAATAGATTCAGCGGGGAGAGGGAGTGAGGATCAGCGACAACGGCTGCCGTTTCGTGGGGCTGTACCGCTTCAACGGGTCCTGTTCCTCAACAGGAACAGGACCTGTTGAAGTTGTACAGCCCCACGAAATCGAAATAGCAGCCGTCGTCCGCTGATCCTCACTCCCTCTCCACGCTGAATCTATTGTCTCCATATGATGTTTGAAGAAAGGATCATTGAATTATGGTGAGTGCCGCAAAGCTTTGTCTTCTATATTGTTTAATATTATTTAATGTCTTCATATTATTGTTATAAATTTGTAAACTTATTTTTTGTGTAGAGCAATGAAATCACTTCTTTCATTTTTGCACTGCAAACTATGTTATACTTTTCTTCCAACACAACTGCTACTTCATTAACAAGACATATGGTAACAGAGATAGAAAAAACTGACTAGTGAATGTTACAGTAGTAGTGACAAGATCAGTTGAGAATCTGACCTGCTTCCTACTCCCATCTCAAGAAAACACATATCCAGACAGAGGCGAGCGAGGGCAGGTTCATGCAGTTTGATAGCAGCAGAAAGCAGCAGCCTGACAGCAGTACAATTCTGCCAGAAGCTAGAAGAAAATTTACATTTCTACAAGATCTTAACCTACAGCTAGAAGAACATTGGGTGATTAATACGCTCTCTTCATGTAACCAGAACACAGCGTTTTCCAGCTGATACATTTTATTAAGAATGACATTATACCTCTTCCAATAAGAAAATGTTAACAGAAATAATCTAACTGTCTACATATGAAGCTGTATTATAACAAGTAGTCTTCCAAGCTATTTTAGTCTTCAATGTCAACACCTGTTATTACATGATAAAAGGAGATATAGCAATATAGGTTTCCAATTCCAAGCTCTTTTAAAGAGTTTTTCCCACACTGAAATGTAACACTTATCCACAGGATAGTTAATACATTTCTAATTGCTAGAACATCCTTCAATCTGTAGAAAAAGGTTCTTGGTTCCCCAAACCACCTTCTTGCACAATTGTAGTGAGGAGGAGTTTGAGTGAAGCAACAGTCAGGCATGTGAAGTGCCTCTCCATTCAATGTCTATGATGCTGGTGAAAATAACCAATATACTGTCTCTTAAGGTGGGTTAACATTGTGTTTGTGCTGTTCGTTTAACGGATCCATTGGACAGCAGCACAAGCACAATGTAGTGGACACGTAAACACATTCATAGGCTTCCATTCAACAAACGCATAATAACACATGCCAAAATAGGCATGATCAATAACACTGGGAACACAATTTTTTAGGAGTTAGGTCAGACAATGTTCTTAATAATTTTTGATCTGAATCCAGAATGATCTCAGTTTTCTATCACGTCAAGTTTTTGAATATAGGATTTTTGTCTTCTCAAAATATGTAAACTACTGTACTAAAAAGTGTTTGTATTTTTAATAGTACAAATTGAAAAATTAAATATATAGAAATAGCATGACATATGTTTTTTAACACTATCATGTTTTTTCAAAGGATATATATATATATATATTGTAATAGATAACAGTCTTATTACAGTATCAGTGCAATTGTGCATCTCTACAGGTACGTGTGGAGGAAATACTTGACGTGCTAGAATAAATGATACATTTGGATCAGCATTGCAATTTTAGTATAATCAGCTCAAAACCTAACTCACAGAAATGTTTTCAAATTGTTCCCCAGTGTAATTAACGTTTGTTTTCTAAATCTGTGTATATGTGTGAAGTGTATGTCAGGGTGTTACTATACTCATCTACATTTGTCTTTTTGGTATCCAGCATCGCACTGCTTCTTTTCTCAATTATGTCACACTCTTCAGAATCTTTGCATACCATTGGGTTTAAAGAGCCTTGAAAAAGTATTCATTCCTGTGAATATTTCCACATTTTGTTCACAAATATTCATAAACTTAAATGAATTTTATTGGGAATATATGTGAAATACCAGCAAAAAGTAGCAAGTAATTGTGAAGTGTAAAGAAAATGATACATGACTTTCTAAACATTTTAAAAATATAAATCTGAAAATTGTGACATGCATTTGTGTTCATCCCTCCTGAGTCAATCCTTTGTAGGACCACCTTTTGCTGCAATTACTGCTGCAAGTCTTTTGTGATATGTCTCTACCAGATTTTCACATTTAGAAGCTGAACTTCTGGCCCATTGTTCTTGCAAAATTGCTGTAGCTTAGTGAGATGGGTTGGAGAGCATTCGTGAAAAGCAAATTCCAATGATTGCCAAATATTCTCAATGGGATTTAGATCTGGATTTTGACTGGCTAATTCAAACACATAAATATGCTTTGATCTAAACCATTCCATTGTAGCTATGGCAGTATGTTTAGGGTCATTGTACTGCTGGAAGGTGAAGCTACACCCCAGTCTCAAATCTTTTGCAGCCTGTGACAGGTTTTCATCTAGGATTTAGCTCCATCGATCTTCCCTTCAACTCTGGCCAGCTTCCCTCTCCCTGCTGAAGAAATGCATCCCTTCAGCATTGTTATGTCACCACCATGTCTAACGATGGGGATGATGTTTTCTGGGTGATGTACAGTTTTAGTTTTCCACCACACATAGCATTTTACATTTAACCCAAAAAGTTCTACTTTGATCTCATCTGACCAGAGCTTCTTCCACGTAATAGATGTGTCCCCTATATGACTTTTGCAAACTGAAGCAGAACTTCTTATGGCTTGATTTTAAAAATGATTTTCTTCTTGCCACTCTTCTGTAAAGGCCAGGTTTGTAGTGTATACGACTAATAGTTGTCCTATGGATTCTTTCACCTGAGCTGTGGATCTCTGCAGCTCCACCAAAGTGACCATGAGCCTCTTGCCTCCTTTTCTGATTAGTCCTTTCCTTGCTTGGGATGTCACTTTAGATGCCATAATACTTTCATTTTTGGATAATGGATTGAACATAAATATGAGACGTTCAGACATTAGGCTACTTTAAAAAAAAATCTTGTCCTGCTTTACTCTTCTACATAACATTATTCCAGACCTTTTTAGTGTGTTCTTTGCTTTTCATGATGCTGTTTTATTCTTAATATTTTACACACAAACCTCTGAGATCTTCACAGAAACAGGTGTAGTTATACTGATAATGGTGAACTCTATTACTAATTAGGTGACTTTTGAAGGCAGTTGGTCACTTATGAATTTATTTAGAGGTATAAGACTACAGGGGACTGAATACAAATGTATGTCACTAATTTTAAGATTTACATTTTTAAAATATTTAGAAAACCATGTATCATTTCCCTTACACTTCACAAATACTTGCTTCTTTGTTTTAATACATCACATAAAATCCCAGTAAAATACATACCTATGAAACCTTGTTCTGATGTTCCATAGGCGTATATTGTAAAATCCATTTCCAAGTCACACAGCCAGAGACTCTGGAAAGCAGTAATGTCACTGAGAAGAGAAGCAGAACGATGTTGGATCCTGGAGAAGATGGTGCTAGATGAGTATGTTAAAAAGAATCTGCCAGGTGATTTTTTTTTTGTACAATACTAATGGTATCCTGAAATAGGGCTTGGGCAGCACTTTTAGGATCAGTAACTTTTACTGCTCTACCTACTCTTGTTATCTTGTTGTAAGCCCCAGAGAATTCAGGGTTGAACGCTGGCTAGTAAAGCATATGTAAATATAATTATTATTCACTTATATAGCACCATTATTTCCACATCACTTCACATATATCAGAAACACTGTCCTCATTGGGGCTCACAATCTAAATTCCCTATCACTATTTCTTTGAAGTATGGGAAACCCATGCAAGCACAAGGAGTACATACAAACTCCTTGCAGCTGTCATCCTTGTAGCATTTGAACCATGACCCCAGCACTGCAAGAGTCAGAGCTAACCACTGAGCCACCATACTGCTCTAAATCAAAACTAATTATGCTCGCTCTCCACCTCTTAGCAGTGATAGTAAGTGACAGTGAAAATTCTTACTATTACTGATGCCAGCACAGGAGAATTGGGTGGTATTATGGGTGTAGGAAGAAATGTATAATCAGTTTGGATTTACATATGCTTGACTATCCATTTTACAACACTGAACTCTCCATGTTTACAGCAAGATAACAGGAGAAGGTAGAGTAATAAAAGTTACTGATCCTGAAAGTGCCGAGCAAGCCCTATTCCAGGATACCATTAGTATTTTACTCGAAAATCATGAGACAGATTCCATTTAATGCACTGATAATATACAAACATGTACACATGTTTGTAAAACAGAGTTAATGGGAGGCCTTCTTTAACAGTTTGTCCTCATTTTCTCTCCATATACCAAATATGGAAACTGAGGCAGTCCTTCAAGAACTTTCAAGCATGTTGAAAAAGGCTGCAGCTGAAGCAGTACCTGATTGAATAAAGAAGATTTTCTCTACTTGAAGTAAAGTTGCAGTTTCTAGTCCATATTTGCTTTATTCAGAAAAAAATCTGCATGTTGTTAATGTAACCTATAATAATGCACTATTGGATAAATTACACTCATCAATACCCAGAACATTGCTACCATGACTAATCCATACAATCAGGCTTACTAGACAGTGAGTTAATTATTATTTGAAGCAATAAATGTATAATATATTAGTGTGCATACATGGTCTATATATTTTGTAAAGACAGGTTCTTACTTTGTAAAGACATCTTATTTTTTCATGGGGATATGCGGTTAACTATGCGATCTTAGAGATTTGAAGGTAACAACTTTCACATATTTTGCTAAAAGTGTTCATAGGATCATGATGTGTTGAAAATACTGCTACAATAATTTGATATGGGGTATCAGTCATTTTGGTTAGTTGTAACCTCATATTTACTTGAAAACATGTTGTAGACATTTACTTAGACTTGCATAATTCTCTATTAAAGATTTTTTTATGGCATATCATATTGTTACATGTTTTGTCGATGTGACAGAATCTGGGAAAGAGAAGTCTAATTCACATGTGAGCATAGCTTTAGAGGCTAAAATGGGTCATGTAATAGAACTTGCAAATCTGCAGTAGTGAATTGTAAATATTGGACTCTAATTGTATCCAAAATTACCTTTAATTTATAAAATTAAAGAGAATTCTTTTTCCACACCAGCAAGTCTTAATTGTAAAAATTGTCATTCCATTTAAATTGTTTCAGCAAAAGATCCATTAAGTCCTTTTTTCCCATGTAACACTTCTTCAACCAAAATAACACTGGATAATTTTCAAGTGGGTTTTAAATGCAAGCCCGCTTGTAAATTTATCAATTTAATCCATGTCGGTGATCTCTCCTAGGAACAAATCAAGTTGTTAATCTCATGGTTCCGCTTAACAAGATATATTGATGTTGCAATAAATGGGAAACATTTAACCATTAATTCTTTCATTTTGCTTAAACAGAGAACTGCAAAAACAGTGGATTTGGGAAACAGTTAAATAGAATGGCTTTAAAACATTATTCAGATGTGTGTGAATGTTCTATGAAGAGCAATAATGAATGCAAAACTGTGAAGACAATCTGGGCTAGATAGCAGGACTAAAGGCCCTGTCACACATAAAGAGGACGCTAACGAGATCGCTATTGGGATTGCTGTTGCGTCACGAAATCCGTGACGCAACAGCGATGTCGTTCTGTGTGACACGCACCAATGATCCGCCCCTGATGTGAGATTGTTGATAGTTACACACTGCTCTGGGTCATTCCTGCGTCGTTGTGCTCTCGCTGGGAACGCTACATCGTTGTGTTTGACAGGGACAATGACCAACGATCTCAATGCTACGCTATGGAGAGAAAATTCACAACGACATCGGTATAATTCTGGATCGCTAGTGCGTCACATTGCTTGACATCTTACCAGCGATGTGTAAACAATGCACCAGCGATCACCTGCAACATCGTTATCGGAATCGGGATCGCTGATGCGTCGTTATGTGAGACTGGGCCTTTTGTAAAAGAGTACATGTAAATAGAAGTGCCGGGCACTAATACCTAGACAGCAGGCACTGACAATGTTAGTCAGATCTTCTCGGTCAAAGGTACCGATGCACTGGAGTTGCACACTTTCAAGCATTGAACATAAAATTAAGAATCTTTGAAGAAGAAAAAAGTGGCACTCATGAGGTTGGATGCAATGAGCCTTTAATTCAAGTCCATAATACAGGGTGCAGGGAGGAGGATGAGAAGTGGAGGACGATGACTTGCCATTTCGCCCCAGCTTAGCACTTCAACGAGTCCTGACCGGCAAGCCCTCGTCCTTCACTCCTCATCCCCCTCCCTGCATCCTGTAACATGGTCTTGAATTAAAGGCTCGTTGCATTCAACTTGGTGAGTGCCACTTTTCTTTTTCCTTCTTCGAGGATTCTTAAGGATGATCTAAAAGAAAGACAACTATTGTATAACTAGAAGACATAGATATAAATGCATATATCACTTACTAGGATTGAAAGATAAATAGGTTTCCCAGGATCAAGATTTTAAAAAAGAAAACAATAAATCCAAACCAAAATGTATAACCTTCTCAAAACTACTAATCATTCTTCTCACACAAAGCACCTTTACCCTGTATAGCTCACAACTTTTCTAAAATATTAGCCAGTGGGCAACACAGTCAATCTGTGTCAGCATCATTTAAATGGGCTGATTGCCAGTGCAAGCTTGCTCTGGCTCCTAGTGGCCCTGCAATGTGATCGCAGGGTGCCCAATAGTGGACATGGAAGCTGGGGGTCAGCTAAAGACTCCCTTGCCTGCCAATGTGGTCATCTTCAGCCAGCTGCCAGGCTTTATAGGAGGGCATAATTTTCTCCATGTATTGCTAGACTGTAGCATTGCAGTATAAAGAACAAGGGAACAAACAATAACACTAAGGAACCAAAAAGGTGAAGCCAAAAACATTTTTAAAAATTCTAAAAGTTTTAATTTTCCCCCTTTTAAAAATAAATAAAAAATAAACATATTTGGTATTTCTGCAACTATTTATTAAATTACAGTCATGGAAGTGTTGGAACCCTAGAAACTGTTCCAGAAAATTAAGTATTTTTCCCATAGAATTTTTACAATTACACAAGTGTTATTATGCGCATGTTCATTTACTTTCTGTGTATTGAAATAACACAAAAAAACGGAGGAAAAAAAGGCAAAATAATGTAATTTCACACAAAACTCCAAAAATGGGCCAGAATGAATTGTTAGCACCCTCAACCTAGTATCTGCACACAATTTGGGATAAACAACTGCAATCAGTCACTTCCAATTCACATCATTTTTATTAGGTTTTACAGTTAACAATTTACAAATATCAAGACTGTAAACAGATAGTCAGTCACTTCCTATAACTATCAACAAGCTTCTTACACCTCTCAATTGGAACTTTTGACCACTCTTATTTTGCAAACTGCTCCAGGTCTCTCATATTGGATGGATGCCTCATCCGAACAACAATTTTAAGATCTTTCCACAGGTGTTCAATGAGATTTAGAGTCAGACTCATTGCAACCATTTCAGAACTCTCTAGTTTACCTCCATGTCTGGATGCTTCTTGAAGTATGTTTGGGGTCATTGTCCTGTTTGGAAGACCCATGACCTAGGACACAAACCCAGCTTTCTGACACTGAGCAGTATTGCGAACCCAAAATCCTTTGGTGATCTGCAGATGACATGGTGCCTTGCACACAGTCAAGGCACCCAGTCCCAGAGGCAGCAAAACAACCCCAAACATCTTTGAACCTCCACCATATTTGACTGTAGGTACTGTGTTCTTTTCTTTCTATATAGGCCTCATTCTGTTTTCAGCAAATAGTAGAACAATGCATTTTTGAGTTACTCACGTACACTTTGGCGTACATTGTGGCAAACTGTAGTTAATTTTTTAAGTCCTGTGTGAGCATTATGGTCTCTGTCTCCTGCCACACCGTTTCATTTTGTTCAACTGCCGACAGATAGTTTGCACTGACACTGAGTGCACAGGACAGCTTAAATTTCTTAGGAACTTGAGTGGGACTGCTTACCCACCATCCTGACTATCTTGTGTTGCAACCTTTCATCAATTTTTTTCTGCATCCATGTCCAAGGACAGTGTCATAGGTTACATACATCTTGATTATGTTGCGCACCGTAGTAAAAGGAATATCAACAATCTTTGGAGATTGACTTGTAACCTTGACAATGTTGATATTTTTCAACAATTTCATTTCCAAAGTTGTTGGACAGTTCTCTTCTCTTCCTGTTCTCTATGCTTAGTGTGGCACACACAGATACACAATGCTAACATTAAGGCTATATTCAGACTGTGTGTTTTTTTCTTTTCTGTTCTGCTGCGTTTCTAAGCTGCAAAACAGGAGCTGTCCAAAAAAATGCACCCAAAAAAACATCAGTTTTTGGATATATTTTTTGATCCATCTTGAAAGACTCCTATTGGAAAAACGCAGGAGAAAACACTACAGAAATTGACATGTCATTTTCCAAAATGGAGCTCTCCTAAAGTGAAAAAATGGATCACTTTAAAAGAGCACAGTCTGAATGACAAAAATGACAACCCATAGACCTTGCTGGGGTGTCGTTTGAGTGATCCATTTTCTGCAGTGCACTGCTAAAAAAGCTAAAAAAACACACAGTGTGAATGTAGCCTAAGGCTGGGGTCACACTTGCATTTTTTTCATGCTTTTTTGGTGGCCTGCGTTTTTAAAAAAGCATGTAAAAACGCACCCATAGGCCCCCATGTTAAAAAACACATGCCCTAATAGCAAAAACGCATGTGTTAAAAGCAAAAACGCATGTGTGACAGTATCAAGCATTTTTGTGTGCGTTTTTGCAATTATGTGATTAGCTGACATCAAAACACGCATGCAAAAACGCATGGTACATTAGTACCATTTAGTACCACCCAAAAACGCATGCGTTTTCCATAGGAGCCCATGTTAAAAAAACGCATACGTTTTTAGAAAATGCATGCGTTTTTTTAACATGGGCCCCTATGGAAAACGCATGCGTTTTGGATGGTACTAAACGGTACTAATATACCATGCATTTTTGCATGCGTTTTCCATAGGGGCTCATGTTAAAAAACGCATGTGTTTTCCAAAAAACGCATGCGTTTTTAAAACAGCACCAAAAAATAGTGCATGCACTATTTTTTGTGCGGATTTAAAACGCATGAAAAAATGCAGGGTGCCATCCCACACCTTAAAAAACTCGTGCTGAAATGGAAAAACGCATGCAAAAACGCATGAGTTTTTTTAAGTCACTAAAAAACTCATGCCAAGTGTGACCCCAGCCTTAGTCAACCTTTACCCCATTTTATCTGGTTTCATGTGTGATTTTCATATTGCCCACACCTGTTACTTGCCTCAAATGAGTTTGAATGAGCATCACACGCTTGAAAGAAAGTTGTTTACCCACAATTTAGGAAAGGTGCATCAATTTTGTACTGACCATTTTGGGGTTTTGTGTGAAAATTATATCCAATCTGTTTTTTTTTTCTTCTGTTTTTTATGCTGTTCCACTACACACAAAGGAAATGAACATGTGTATGACAAAACATGTGTAATTGCAATAACTTTCTGGGAGAAATACTCATTTTTTGGAACAATATGAAGAGTGCCAACATTTTCAGCCATGACTGTATAAAGTTAATATCTTATGTGGTAAACAGTATAAGGACAAAAAAAATGAGAACACTAGATTTGCAATTTTTTGTAATGCAGTAAAAAGCAGTTTTTATTTTATTCCCCTATATAGTAAAATTAAAAACATCCCCATGCCATGCAAAAGAAAAGTCTTTACTAAGATTGACAAAGCCTGACGAAGAGACCTGAGACGTCTCAAAAGCTTGCCTTGTAACAAATTTTATTTTTGTTAGCCATTAAAAGGTATCACAACTACAAGATTATTATCTTGTTTCTCCCACTGAGAGCAATCAGCATTTTCTCAACTGGCTAACACGATACCAATACTTTTTTTCTTCTACTAAGATTCTATGCATGATGGTATCAATATATTTGCACTGACTTGGAAAATCATGTTGCCTAGACATTCTTACTGTACAATGAACACCATAAGAACAAAACCCAAAATTCATTTTTACTATTTCCATTTCCTTCATTTGTAATATTTTTTCCTAATTTTCAGAACATTCATTAAAGTAAAATCTATTTTTTCATTCAAAACAATAACTTGTCTCAAAAACCAATTCCTCATATGGTTATGAGAACAGAAGAGTAAAAACGTTATGGCTCTTGGAAGAAGGGAAAGAAATAATGGAAATGCAAATATTAACATTTGTTTCTCTTAAGGCCCAGTTACACACACAGATAATTGTGCAGAGATTGTTCACAGATCTCTGGTTGCAGTAAAATCATGGACACATTGCTACATTTGTACACGGCCACAAAATGAAACAATGTGTCCATGATTTCATTGCAACCAGAGATCTGCGAACAATCTCTGCACAATTATCTGTGTGTGTAACTGGGCCTTTACACTCATCGTTCATAGTGTTTTTGTGGCAGCATAGATTTACCAATTATTCTTTCTAAATAGCTTATAATTAAAAAAGTAGCAAAAAATATATATATCTACATATAAAATTACCTTGACCATTCTACAAGATGCCTTATAGAAAGGGAATTTCTTAAGGGGAGACTGTCATGTCCTCAAACACTATTGATCTGCATATATCCGGTTAATCTGTTAATAGTGTTCCAAAGTTCTAGGAAGCTGCACTGAAAGTCCGGCTACCAAGAGGAAAAGTACTTTATTCCTTCCGTCAGCCTCATGCTTTCAGTCATAAATGACGTGGCTACAGTCACCAGTCAGTACATACTGAGGGCGGCTTCACACTGCGGTGTGATCTGGTCCAGGGCTGTCAGGGATGACCCCGATAGCCCCGGATCAGATCAGCACACAGAACGGAGGGCTAATATGCCCTCCGGTCCAGTGTGCTGCTGGACGCAGCTGCCGCCGTTGATTAATCAGGACCGCGGCTCACGGGAAGCTAGCCGCGGTCCTGAAACAACAGCGGCGTGCAGCCGCAGGTGTCCGGTTCCCGAATCCTCCCGGGTGAATCCGGGATGCAGCAATTGGGGAGATTTTCTCCCTGGACACAAAAACGTTGCAAGCAACGTTTTTGTGTCCGGGGAGAAAAGTTCGATTTCTTCCGGATTCTGCCTGAGAGATGGAAACCGATGGCAGAGAGCAGCCATCCAGCTCCATCCGGCCCCATAGGCTACTATGGGGCCAAAATCCGGTCCGGGGCTGTCTGGTTTACACGGACAGCCCCAGATCGGATCTTACCGTGGTGTGAAGCCACCCTCAGCTATGACTTTAACAAAGCCTCAGTTCTGTCTGACAGCCGGCTCAGTAGTATATCAGTCTATTAGAGCTGGCTGCCAGTCATGATGTGGTTACGTGCTTCTTTGACTAGAAGTCGGAGCCTGTCGGAAGGAATAAATATAATTTCCTACAAGTAGCTGGGCTATTAGTGTGGTTTCCACACAACTTCAGAATAGTATTAACCTGCAGATTAATCCCACATCTGCAAGGTAATAGCATTTGGGGACATGACAGGTTATCTTCTAAAGTGTGCTAATATGTTATATTTCCAATTAAAAACAATCTGAGATCGTATGATATTCAATATACTGTAATTATAGATACTAAGTTAAAATACAAGCAAACATGCATTGAAATTACAAGTAAAAAGCCAAAGTAATCACCTACTTATGAAAACTTACTAACAAACCATTGAAAGGGCATTGAAAACAAATAGACAGCATTTAACATTCCCATGAAAAGATATTGCGATATAGTATCATTTGGTACTTTAAGAAAGATAGTTGCTTTTCAATTTACTGTTTTTTCTATTTCATATGGCAGCCTTATAGTTTAATTTTTAGCTTTCTAGGTAATATAATGACTTTAAAACATTTGCAGATTTTGTCATTTGTTATTTACCTTGCGATCATACTTGAAGAAAAGATAATAATAATAATAATAATAATAATAATAATAATATAATGATAATAATAATAATAATAATGACATAATGTAAAGTATTATGAAAATTTATATAATACCTGTTCAGGTTTAATGGGTTCACTAGTTGTAAAAATATCAGTGTAATGTTGCCTCTCAAATACTCGGTCCAACACTTCTAGCTGTTGTTGAGTAAAGAGGTCCCCTCGCATTTGTTTTCGCAGAAAGTCTCTTCCTGGAAGTGAATGGCCATTTGGTATTGGAGATTCCTGAATTCCTACAAAAAGAATAATGATTTTAATACCAAAAAGGATACAAAAAAAATCAGAAATGCTTTACATATTGCTTAGTTGGATTTAGAAAAAAAAATGTGCCTAAGCATCAACAGGCAGGTAGTTGCTACCTACCTGTCTGTTGTGTCGGTGCCGTTCACCACTGGCACATAGCAGTCACAAACCACTACTACTGGAGATACAATGGCTTTGTGAAATCCTGGAAATACCCTTTAATTCTTCATGCTAATATTCTTTAACTTCAATGTTCACTATTTTACAGTTATTTATAGTAACAGAGTGTTATTGTTGTAGCTGTATTACTATTCACGACTCTACTAGCTGAGAAGAGATACACATTTTAATTTAACTCATTAATGTTGTTATACAGTTATCTCATGCAAAAAACCTTGACGATTAAACGTGTAAAGTACTCTGCAGTAAAAAAGTTAAAAATGCAAGTGCAGTAAAAGATATAAATAAACAGGGTACTTCGTCCATAGTTTTTTGCGCATAAAATGTACTTCAAGCTGCCTCACCTCTTCACGGTGTACCCATATCGAAGCAGTCCTATCTGTTGTATTAAAAAAACCTGATCATGTAAATTGTACCTAGTGAACAGGGTCCAAACAGGTCCAGTGTCCGACATGGACTGAGGTTGGAAGCAGCTTTTTGTGTGCAGAGCCCAGAGTGAGGGTGGGGAACTTACATTTCTTGCAAGGCAAGAGGCAATTTTACACAAAATTTTATGCGCAAAAAACGTATGGGCCAAGTACCCTGTTTATTTATATCTTTTACTGCACTTGCATTTTTAACTTTTTTACTGCAGAGTACTTTACACGTTTAATGGACAAGGCTTTTTGCATGAGATTTTTTGGTGGTGTGAACGTGATCATACAGATGTGTTCTTTGTGTGCAGGGTTCATTAGTTTTGTGCAAAATTGCCTCTTGCCTTGCAAGAGATGTGAGTTCCCCGCCCCTCACTCTGGGCTCCGCACACAAAAAGCTGATTCCAACCTCAGTCCATGTCGGACACTGGACCTGTTTGGACCCTATTCACTAGGTACACAATTACATGATCAGGTTTTTTAATACAACAGATAGGACTGCTACGATATGGGTACACCGTGATGAGGTGAAGCAGCTTGAAGTACATTTTATGCGCAAAAAACATATGGACCAAGAACCCTGTTTATTTATATCTTTTACTGCACTTGCATTTTTAACTTTTTTACTGCAGAGTACTTTACACGTTTAATGGACAAGGTTTTTTGTATGAGATTTTTTGGCGTGTGAACGTGATCATACAGAGGCGTTCTTTGTGTGCAGTGATTCATTAGTTTTGTGTTGTTATATAGTTATTTCACCCACCCAATGTCTCTACACCTGGACATCCCCGAATGGCCAGAACAATAAACAGATTGACTACATACTCTGCCAGCAATGATACAAAGTATTGATTTTCGCCACAAAGACTCTGTCTGGTGCAGACTGTGGATCAGATCACCAGCTTGTCATCGCCAAAGTCAGAATTAGACTACGTCAGATCAAGTGTCCAGCCGTACAGAAGCATATCAATGTCAGCAAAATCCCCTCACATTACGCGATCGAATTAAAGAACAGGTTCGACTTGCTTACAGACTATAAAAAGAATCCTGATGAATTGTGGGCTAAAATTAACTTATCATTATTGAAAAAGTAGAAGAACAAGTGCCACACAAGGAGCAACACAGGAGGGAATTGGCTGAACAAATGCACCCTCAAGATTCCTTGCAAGAGAAGAGAAGCAAAAGCCTGAGGATTGCTAAATGAAGCAAGACGACTGGAAGTCATGTCTCTGGCCATGGAAATGGAAAATAAAGGTCTTTATCCTATTGCCAAACAAAGGTGACCTGAGAGACTGTGCCAATTACAGAACTATCACCCTGATACCACACACTAGCAAGGTGCTTCTGAAAATTATCCAAAAAAGACTGGGCAGCATCCTTGATTTCAAGCTTCCAGACATCCAAGCTGGTTTCCGCAGAGGCAGGGGAATCTGAGACCACATTGCCAACATAAGATGGATCATGGAGAAGGTGAAGGAGTATTAGAAAAAGCTCTATCTGTGCTTCATTGCTTACACGAAGGCATTTGATGGCGTCAAACATGACAAGCTCTGGAAATTGTTGTATGAGCTAGGAGTACCTGAACACCTGATCAAATTGATCAAGTCACTCTACGACAACTAGGAAGCTACAGATCAGATTTGGAGACACAAAGAATTTTAAGATCAAAAATTGTACAAGACAAGGCTGCATCGTCTCACTTTTCCTCCTCAACCCCTATGCGGAAGTGATCATTAGAAAGCTTGACTTAAATAATCATCAGTTGGGGGAGGATATGTGGAAGATTCATTAACAACCTACGATATGTAGATGATACCACCCTTTTGGCCAAAAATGGGAAAGATCTGAGGAAGCTGACGTTAAAGCTCAGTGAAGAAAGCAAGAAGTTTAATTTGCAGCTGAATGTGAAGAAGATCAAATTAATAACTACCAGTGAGAAGGTGAATTTGAATATCAATAATGAAGAAATAGAAATGGTAGACAGTTTCATATTCCTGGGGTCCCTCACTGATTGTAATGGCGGCTCTAGAGCTGAAATCAAGCGGCAGCTTGCAATGGGTTGTGCGGCAATGATGAACACGGAGCAACTGGGGAAGTGCAATGGACATCTCCATAACCACCAAACGACAATTGGCCACAGTTATTGCATTTCCAATCACATTGTATGGATGCAAGACGTGGATCATGACAAAAGGTGATCAAAAAAAGATCAATTCCTTCAAACTGGGATGCTGGAGAAGACTCCTACATATCACATGGACAGCCAAGATCACAAATAAGGCTGTTCTGGAACGTGTCAATCTACAGACATCCCTGGTAGGAAAAGTCAAGAAAACTAATCTTCAAATGGACAGAAATAATGTGGTTCGCACTACTGTATGTGGAGCAAAGAACAGATGTCCAGAAGATATTTTTGGTGACTATTTCTTGCCGTTTCAAGACCATCCTGGACTCTTCCTCAGGAGTACACCAACATGCCATGTTGCAGTGGCATGTTGGTGTACTCCTGAGGAAGAGACAGGGACGGTCTTGAAACCCGTCGAGAAATAAAGTCACCAAAAATATCTTCTGGATGTCTGTTCTTTGCTTCACATACAGCAGCGTGGACCACATTATTTCTGTCCATTTGGAGACTATGCTGGCCACCACGAGTGGAGAGTCCTACGACCCTGGATCAAAACATTGATACCGGTTGTGGGTCACACAACTGATCAAGATGAGCAGTTAGTGCACTGCATGTACCACATTAATTAGAAGATAAGACCCATTGCGTCCTTGTCTATCCATTCATAGATAAAACAGAAACTGTCTTACTTTGGCCATGTGATGAGAGCAAATTCCCTTGAGAAGGACATGATTCTTGTATAGTCAGTGGCAGAAGAGGTCACAGAATACCTAAGACCCGTTAGCTGGACACAATCATAGCAGATATGGGAATGAACATCAGAGAACTGAAAGGTGCTGTGACAAACAGAGAAGCTTGGAGGGAATTGGTTCACATTGTATTCGGACATGACTGAATGGATGAAATTGGAATTGGAAATTCTCTAGGGGCACACACTTTCAATTTTTCCCTCTCACATACTGCCAATCACAGTTGGCAGCATCCGAGACTCATAGACTTGTAGAATAACGTCTGAGTTGTTAGCAACATCTTGGAGGATGTGGGGAATGTGCAGACGCCCCAAAGAACACCTAGTAGGGCTTCAAAGAAGAGATTTCACATAGTGCATTGACATTTGTGCAAAGAAACAAATGTAAATATCTCTGCAATGGAGCGGTGCATCACAAAGTGGAAAAGAATAGCAAATCAGGGGAGCTCACAGATTTCTTTGAAACAATTTAAAGGGAACCTGTCACCTGGAATTAACCCCCTGACCTATCACTAGCTGTCCCTACACCTTCCGAGGTGCTCCCTGACCATCCCTCTCTGCTGTAAATCCGACCTGTAAAGAGTTAGAAAAATAACTTTGAACTTACTGCACGTCGCTCAGTCAGGTGACTGGAAAGGCGGCTCCAGGCTCCATTGTCCCCTCCTTGCTGCTTTACTGCACACCCCGCTGGGCAGCATGTTTCTTTCTTCATCTCCTCCTGATTTTGGAATCTCCTGCCCTCTTTTCATACTATGATGCACTGGCCAGTATGTCACATCCGACCCAGTGCATTATGGGCTTGATCACATGATCAGCCCGATGCATTATGGGCTTGATCACGTGATCGGCCTGGCTCCGCGCATGCGCAATGCGCATATTGAAGCTGGGCGGATCACGTGATCAGGCGCATAATGCACCGGGCCAGGATGTGACGTACCGGTCAGTGCATCATAGCATGAAAAGAGGACAGGAGATTCCAAAATCAGGAGGAAATGAAGAAAGAATTATGCCGCCCAGCGGGGCGTGCAATAAAGCAGCAACGAGGGGACAATGGAGCCTCGAGCCGACTTTCCAGTAAGTTCAAAGTCATTTTTCTTACTCTTTACAGGTCGGATTTACATTAGAGAGGGATGGTTAGGGAGCACCTAGGATGGTGTAGGGACAGCTAGTGATAGGTCAGGGGGTTAATTCCAGGTGACAGATTCCCTTTAACTCTATTTTAGCAAAGACATATCATCTTTAAAAATTACATATTCTTTAAGAATATAGATAAAGAATTACAGTTATATGTTTCTTCAGGATCAGCATCAGGAGACATGAATTGAAGGGTTAAAATCAGTGCTGCTGTTGATGAGAACAGGACAAGTCAAGTAAGTATGATCCAAGTAGTTTACTAGGTCTCGAAGAGTAAACTTGATCAGGACAACAGCGCACACTCCTAGATGGGTCCAGAGACTAACACTGCACCTGTCTCACTCCTATGTCTATTATTTCACTTACGTTCGACCCCTTGTCCATTTCTTTTCAGATTTTCTCAGTTTTATATACAGTATCTTGTTCTTTAACATGCATAATAATCCATTTCTTGTGCTATTTTTTTTTTTACAACACTCTCATCTCATGTTCACCTGATATAAGGTTTAACACGTTGGATAAAATATGGACACCAATTTATTTCAGTTCAATAAACTCTTTATTTTAACTTTTTATTTTACTTTGTGAATTCTTAATGCATTTTTATGTGTTCTTCTTTCCTCTTTTTTGCGTTTTTATAATATGTTTATGTGTTGAAGATTTTTTTATTCTGTAACCTTGGTATAACTTTATTTACCTTTTACAATTACCATCACATAACATTTAAACACCTTGGTGCTCGTTTTCAAATGTGCTCACTATATAAGTGTTCTTTGTTTAACGCTTAAACAGATAAAAACAGATAAGGAGCGCTCATTGAAGACCTTAATTACAGCAGTAGATGGTTCTATGAGTCTGTTTCTCACCTGTTATTGTTGTGCATTCCCTGCACACCTGAGGTGAGAGCCTGAAGTATTAAGCCTGAAGTGTAGAGGACACTGTGCTCGTCTGCCAGCATCGCTTCCTGCATCTAGAGGCTCTGTCCTGAGTTGTGGTCACGTGACTGGGTAGGCATGTCCTTATGACATCATCGCAGGTCCTTCTGCCCAGAGCAGCTTCACACGCTCACAAAGGTAGATTTTCATAGAAAGCCGCGGTGTTAAAAAGCGCTAGGACACCAACTGTTAATTGTAATACAGTCTGCTGGAAGGAAGATAGCTGGTCTATCGAAACACATCGCATGAGGAGAGTGCATCAGTTTATTAAAGGTGTGTATTACAAATTACAGTTGTGCCCTAGTGCTTCTTAACACCGTGGCTTTCTTTTATATGAAAATCTACCTTTGTTTAACACTTGTCATTTATAGTAGTTTCTGTACTAATGAAGAAGTGCATAGACCTAATAAACTAATTGGATTATATTCGCCTGACTTGTCCTCCTCACACCCATCATTAGTGCGGATTTTAACCCTTCCATTCCTGTCTCCACATATTTATTATATGATGGGCTGCAGCAGCCATGATATTAAGCGATTTTCGGAGGTTGTGGGCACACAACCCCTAGCAGGTGAGCTCTCTTTTCAGTACCACTGTTATTATACAGTTAAGACCTTATTGTGCTTGTCCTTGTCTTTGCCTTATTCTCATCGATGCATAACATCATTAGTTGATCAAAAATGATAGATTTCACAGATTTATAAAATTCCAGCTAGTACAGCTCTACAAATGCCTAATACTTTTTCTGTTACTTATTGAAAATATTCAAGCCTTTCCCAGAGTTGTGACTGACTTATAGGGTATTTTCTACATAACAGGATGGTATTTATCCAACAAGAATTCAATATGGTTACATATTGGCAATCTTGCAGATTGGGCTATTATATTTTCAATGTAGGTCTTCTTTCAGATAACAATTTATATATGTGTTATGAGAATTCGGAACAGTTCACCATATCATATAATTAGGTGCCAAAAGGGAATTATCCCTATCTTAGTAAAATTTGAGTTATTGAGCCTATAGAACTACAATAAGACTGACTAAAGCACCACAGATAATGTGTAATTAGTGGAATTACCTTTGCAATTAGTACTTTCCTCTGTGGATTGTGCTCTACGTGCATACTTATACAGTTACCGATAGAGGTATCACTGTAATAATACAGCATCTGTTTCTGCCGTCTGATGCCAAACATGCAGATAATGCAACAAAAAAATTTGCACAATTCAAAAATTTGCATCAAATTGTTCATTTTGATTCTTCCTTAACTTTTATGTGGTCAGATAAAGGGCTGCTGCTAGATAGTGATAGGAAGTGCATGGTAAAATCTCAATTATGTAACTTTAATTATTCACCATGTGAAAACTGACCTTGATAAAGGAGCATGGTAGAATGATTCACTAACTGCTAACTAGTTAAAGTGCTGCCATTTTTGATTCTTAAATGTTCTGCTCAGTTTATAACTAGTGCCAAAGTAAATATGATCATAATAGGTCAAAGTCATGTTGAAAATGACAACCAAATTTTCGTCCCAATTATAATGAAAAACAGTTGTGGCATTAAAGCTATGAAGAGTGTTCATTACAGATTTCCTCTGACCCACTTCTATTCATCGCAGGACACTGATACTGCACTTGTGTAATTATCAAAGTCTCTATAGGTTACATGCCAATTTGCAAGTCTGAACTGATGACTGTCTGTTTTTTAGAGGTGTAGAGGTGGTGTGAGGTGTGATCATGGACCCAGTGGAATACAGAGCAGTCATCAAGTTCCATACTTAAAAGGTGTTCATCGATAGCGGAATAAGGTCGCCCTGAAATTGGAACCTTTCCATCGAAGTACGACCACATTTGAAATGATGCCCTTTCTTGACTATATCATATAATGGGGAATCGTCACCATAAACCTCTTTACATCTCATTGAACATTTCCCTTAGTATGCAGCTTTTCAAGTAAAGGAACTTGATGACTGCTCTGTATTCCACTAGGTCAATTATCACACCTCACACCACTTCAGCACCTCTAAAAGAAAGAGCATTGTCAGTTCAGAGTTGCAAACTGGCACATAGCCCATAGAAATGTATATTATTACATACACTGGTGCCACACCAAAGAGTAACTACTGACAAAAAGCTGGCAAATAACAACACAGCATTTAGAAGTAATGACTTAGACAATAAAATGCGGTATTTCAAAAAGTCTATGTAATAGTAAGTGTTGCAATGCCTGGTCAGCAAAAGGACATGATAAATCAGAATGCTGTACTAACAAAGCATTGAAAAATGTAATGAATTATACAATAAGAAGTCACAATAAAAAGCATACCCATCATGTGTTCTCCTGCTGCAATGGTGCTCAACAGAAAACTTGTATAGTCAGATTCTGAATTCTTACTTCTTTCCCTCTATCAACAGTTTCTTACTGATATGCATTCAAAAGGTTAGAAAGAGGTTGGGGACTCATAGAAGAGAATATTGTTTTGGGATCAGACAACATAGTTGAATTTAAAAAATAAAAGCATTGCCGATTTGCTTCATTTTTCATTTTAGATGCAATGGCACAGAAACAAAAATTTGGTTGCAAAAGTTATAAGGCAGACATCAATGTATGACCCCTGTATTCATTATTTATGAAACACCAGTGCCACCATCTCTGATAAATATTACAGTGTTAGAAATACAGGACAAAGTTTTAGAGCAATGCTTCATGACTTAAAGTGGGTTTTCCAAGTTGAAAAACAACATGAGCAAAGGCAGCAGTGAATGTTGCAAAGTAATATAGAATTGTACAAGTGCAATTCTCGATTACTCCAGACCTGTGCTTCTGGTTCTCCCCGTTGGTCTCTGCTTTTAGTCTACAGTGGTAATGTACCATTAAATACACATGACAGCAAAAGCCAATAACTGACATTTAAAATGCGCATTTCACATGTGGCCATCGTCACTGCTGCAACCAACGAAACAGAGCCCAACATTAAGGATCAGAAAGGAAATGTGAAACAACAAGAAGCTCAACCAGTGATTTCAGTTATTATTGTTATCATGCCACACCTTTGGCCACATGTTTGCATAACACAGCACTGGGGTCCTGGCTTCAATTCCCACCAAGGACGACATCTGCAAAGAGTTTGATGTTCTCCCTGCGTCGTGGCGGTTTCCTCCAAGTTTTCTCTCGTTTCTTCCCACATCTCAAAGACATACTGATAGGGTGTTTAGATTATGAGCCCCAATGGGGACAGTGTTGTGGATGTATGTAAAGTGCTGTGGAATTAATGGTGCTATATAAGGGAACAAATGTTTTTATTATTATTCTTAACTTGTAAAATGTCTGTAAATATTTGTAACCATTATTCTACTTAGGTTCTACAGGGCACCACTAGTTATAAATATCCCCATTAATGTTTATATGGGAGCAAATAATCCAAGTATCTAAAGTCACAAGTACAAATAAGAGAAACCTTTTTTTATGTATTGTTTTCCAATGACTGCAATCATATTGTTACACTTAAAAAGTGTTTACGTTCCATATATTAAAACAGCAGATTTAGGTTTCATAGTTTTTTTAGTTTCTATGTATTTTGGTGGCTATTCCAAGAAATGACTTTCTGTATTATTAGGTTTAAATCAGTATTTTACACACTATTAACTCACTACAACATACATATGAACATTAAATCATCCTAAGGACACATCACATGTTGAAAGACTCTAATACCAATAGTCTCCAACTATATTACTTTGAGCCTCAGATAATTGCTTTACTTCACAGGAATGTGCCGACTAATTAAGATGGATGCTACCTATGCCGTTCAGAACCTTAAAAAAAAGAAATGAATTATTGCGAAGAGCAAAAAGGGTATTTTGGAATGAGGTCCAATTTAATAGGAGTAATTTGCTTTAACTGTGTCCTGAGATCTTGTAAGATCATGTTCCATCACAGTAATAATTACATAGCAGATAATGTGTATTTTTCATGATTTCTTACAAACAAAAAGACATCCAGCACAAAAGAAGAGTTGTTTGCACTGGTAAATTTGTACAGCACAGTTCCAACTATTTTAAAGATGAAAAGGGTCCTTTGAAGCATGAAATAAACACAAAAAAATAAGAACAACTCCCTCTTATGGAAAATGTGTAGTTGTATAGGCAACCATACTTTGCTTTTATTTTACTTAATTATTTTGTATAATCTAATTATCTCTATTTAAACAATTAGGATAAAGTTCAGCTTTTAATATTACTTCAAACTTTCTTAGGCTGGCTTCACACTGGGGCCAGATCCGATCCGAGGCTGTCTGGATGAACCTGACAGCCTCGGATCGGATCAGCACACAGAACCAGAGGGCTAATATTAGGGAGTGCCGGATTGCCCCGGATCCAGTAGGATCCGGGAGAATCCGGGGCTATCCGGGTCAATCCGGGAATTGCCAATTAGAAGAGATATTCTCCTCTTGGACACAAAAACGCTGCAAGCAGTGTTTTTGTGTCTGTGAGAGAATACTGAATTCTCCCGTATTGTCCCGGACAGATAGAAACCAGATGGGGCCAAAATCGGTCCGGGGCTGTCCGGTTTACACGGACAGCCTCGGATCGGGTGGGACCCGCAGTGTGAAGCCAGCCTTAGGGCGGCTTCACACTGCGGTCAGGTCCGGTCCGGAGCTGTCAGCGGCAGCAGCTGTGTGCGGCTGCACACCAGACCGGAGGGTAAATTAGCCCTCCAGTTCTGTGTGTTGATCCAGTCCGGGGCTGTCAGGTTCATCCCTGACAGCACCGGACCGGACCTGACCGCAGTGTGAAGTGTTATTCCTAACCACAGACATCAACTTAAATAACAAAGGTGATGTATATAGGGTATAGGGCAAAGCGTGAGTCAAAATGGCTACTTTTACCCATACTAATATCACCACATTGTATAAATTCTTTATTAGAATGTCTCAAACCCTAGACCCTATTCTCAAAGAAAGATCTGTCAATTTGAAATACAATTTATATACAATGAATTCATTGGGTCCTTTTTCATTTTATTGCATGCATCCTGAAAAGGATGAATTAGGTTTAAATAATCATGTTTAATGTTTTTGTTTCAGCAGCTTCCATGTATTTAGTACATTGCTGGCTGGTCAGTGCTGTTTAAAGTTAATTATAAAAGCCGGGCTATATAAATCCTGATATCCCACTCCTGTCCTGTACAGAACACTTATCTAAGCCCATATCTAATGATATCAGTGACAATACAAACACTGGTATCCTCCTAATTGGCAGAGAAATCACTAAACTATTTCATGTTGCAGTTTCCAGGTTCAACTAAACCTCATATAATTACTCCCTTGATTACACACACACAAATAGTTCTAGAATTAGAAAAAAAAAGTATCATGTGAAGATTTGTTTCTCTTCTGCATTTTGGACCCACTCTTGGCTTTGGCCCACAAATAGCACATGTAGAGTACTGACCAAACTATTGACGTGTGAAAGTTGTCAAAAATGTGTTTTAGAAACCTTAGTTTGACAAAGCATTAATTCTCCAAAATATTATTCATTTATTCAATAATATAGATAATTTCTATTCCTTACATATGTACAGAATATATTTAGTTTTTAGAAACTGTATGGAATTAAAGCACTTTGCAACCTCCTACCTGTGCTTCCTTTTTAAAGCTTATCCATGCTGTATGAGAAAATAATACAACTATAAGACCAAATGCTAAAATACCAGCTGCATGGCACATATGGTTTAAGGTTAGCTAAAATGTTCTGCAAACAATTCTTTAAGAACATAAAACTTTGCCTCAAACCAACATACATTTACTGAAGATTTTGCTGAACTGTGCTTTATACCCTGTTTGTTGATGGATAGATAGACACGTAGATAGTTACACAGATAGATCGATGATAGCTACATATCTGCATAGATATTTAGAAAAATAGAGCAGCACAGTACTATGATAGCAGGTGCCTGCAAACAAAAGCCTCCCTTATTGAAGCCACCAATACATACGAAAAAAAATGTTGCAGCACGGTGCCCCCAGGTCTGATGAGTCCTATGCTGACATCCCTGTCCTCCTTGTCCTCCCAGTCCCAATTCTAAGTGGGTGGACACCATCTCAACAGGTGGTCTTAGGTTGAGATGGTGTCCACCCACTTAGAAGTAAGACAGGGAGGACAAGGAGGACAGGGATGTTAGCATAGGCCTCATCAGACCTGGGGGCACTGTGTTGTAGTTGATGAGCAAGCAGACATTGGCCAATGTGTGTACCAAGACCCCCAGAAAATACAAAATTAAGAACAATGAATTTAAAAAAAAAAAAAAAACGTAAGTTTTTAAATTTTTTCCTCATTTAATGCTTGGTAGCATGTGTACAATATTGGTAGTAGCTGTGTGCTGCAGAGAGATTTTTTTTCTTGGAGATAGATAGATAGATAGATAGATAGATAGATAGCAAAAAGAAATAGGCAGCGCTCCAAAATATGAGATGAAAGAGTGGACTTTTAATTGTCCATATGGCATGCCAAACCATATTGGCATTTAAAAGTCCATTTTTTTTCTCATATTTTGGAGTGCTGCCGTATATGTTGTTGCCAGTGGAATTGGGCATATTGGAGGGCCTTGCACCACTATATTTTTTTATTTAGTGCTGATCAGTTTTTTTCTATAGAAACATAATAAATAGCTAGATAGATAGCTAGACAAAAGCCACGTGGTGGCTGAAACGTCGCGGGTCGCCCTGTAGGCCGATTAAAGGCTATTGAGATTTGTTGGAGTGCTGCTGTCATTTTTTCGCATATATTTACAGGAGTGCTTGTTGGACAGATTTGCACCGTTTTTGGTGCTGCTCAAAAGTTTCAATTTGATAGATAGATAGCTAGATAGACTGGATGAAGTGCGCTTGTGCCCGATACGTTGCCCTATGGTACCTGTGGCCGTAATAAAGGCATAAGATACATCTAATGATGGAGTGCTGCAGCATTTTTTCAATTAGATAGCTAGATAGATACTAGATAGATAGATAGATAGATAGATACAATCTCTGAAAAATCCACAGCACTCCAGTAGTGATGTAAAAAGGTCTTTATTCCAGCATCTGGCAACAAGATGGCCCACAAGCCCTTAGTCCAATTTAGTCCAGTGCAGCGGATTTTTCAGAAAATTGTATGTATGTAAACTACAAGTGGAGCAGTTTGCCCGTTCTGCACCCAAGTTACCAGCAACATTGTGCTGCTCCTGTTTTTGTTTGATAGATGGATAGATAGATAGATAGATAGATAGATAGATAGATACATAAGGGGCCGTCACACACTATGATTTTGTGAGCGATCTCACCTACGATCTCAGGGGTGCGCGCTTGTGGACAACATCGTTAGCGAGGTGTCACAAGTATAGATATCGTTCACGACGCACCAATGATGTTACATGCAGGTATCATTCGCACAACCCAGTGAACGATGCTTGTCAATCTTGTGAATAGGCAAAATCGTTAAGGAGATCGTTATCGCAGTGTCACACAGAACGATGCATAACCGACATCGTCTGATTTCGGGTCCGGTTATCAAATCTGCGATGAACGATCAGACTACTTATCGCTTGTAATATTGACATGTCACACACAACGACGTCATTAGACGACTGAAAACCCGTGACGTTTCAGCGATATCTTTAATGATATCGTAGCGCATGATGGCCCCTATAGATAGATAGATGGACCAGCAATTTTCATACACTTTGGTATTCGCTGACAAATGAGATGAAAAGTTATTGTAGATCACATAGAAGTGACTAATCATTGAAAATCTAAGTAAATAAAATTCTAAGCATATATACTAATACATTCTTTATTGCTTTAAGACTTCTGCCAATATCATTATATAAAAATGCTTTAAAAGATTTTCTATAACTTTACAACACAGACTGTAGATTTTGAGAAGACCAAGAGCCCAGTGAAACAGTTAAAACCCCGTCAAATTCCAATATAAAACTAATATGTTTGTTGCAATTGCACAAATATTTTCAAAATAAATTACTTTGTTTCTCTGAGATCAGTGCGATTTGTTGCAGATCAAAGAAAGGAGAACCGAGGGAAGAGAAAAAAATACAAGATATACCATCAAAGATCCAAAAATACTTTTCATTTTGAGTGGATATCGCAGCATTTCAAAGCCGCTGATAGAGTTTCAGTTCATTCTCTATTATCCATTGAAAGCAGCCGGAGCCAGCAGCAGACTGTACTAGATTGTATTCTCCATAAGATGGTCAACGATATATATATATATATGATCTTCAACCTCTATTGATTGACCAATTTCACAAGCAAAGACTGGTGAAATGAAGCTGAAATGAACACCTTGCTTTAACTCATTGAACCTATCAGGCCTGAGTTAATCTCACTGCCCAGTGTCTCTGATAGAATTCAATTGATCAATCATGTTTTGGTGATAGTACCATTTCACTGCTTTATTGCTTCTTCATTTCTCGGCTTGACCTGTTATATATACGAGGACCAGCTCCACACCTAGGAGATGTACACAGATCACTGTCTGTGTGTCAGGAGTGGTTGCTTGCCCATGCATACCTGAACCCTATGTTAAACTGCGAAATTGAAAAAAAAAATGGAATTAATTATATCACATTCTGTGCTTCACTTTTGATCTTTTTAGTTTTTTTTTAAATGCAGTAATACTTGTTACATTATATCTATTGTTTTTAAATAGACCACTGTAGTTATTGAATCAGTGGTATGTGACACAGCATGCCTATACATTTAATTAACTTATTATAATCATGATAAGCTTATTATCTAAAAATACCTTACTTTATTGCTTTTATACTTCTATAGTAAATATCACTAGGGCAGTAAAGTACCGTATTTTTCACATTATAAGATGCAGGCCATATCTAACACAGGGGGTGCATGTGCCATGCATAGGGGATGTGTGCCATGCATAGGGAACTTGTGCCATGCATAGGGGACTTGTGCCATGCATAGGGGATGTGTGCCATGCATAGGGGACTTGTGCCATGCATAGGGGATGTGTGCCATGCATAGGGGACTTGTGCCATGCATAGGGGACTTGTGCCATACATAGGGGACGTGTGCCATGCATAGGGGATGTGTACCATGCATAGGGGACTTGTGCCATGCATAGGGGACGTGTGCCATGCATAGGGGACTTGTGCCATGCATAGGGGATGTGTGCCATGCATAGGGGACTTCTGCCATGCATAGGTGACGTGTGCCATGCATAGGGGACTTGTGCTATGCATATGGGACATGTGCCATGCATGGGGACGTGTGCCATGCATGGGGGAAGTGTGCCATGCATGGGGGACGTGTGCCATGCATGGGGACTTGTGCCATGCATAGGGGACTTGTGCCATGCATAGGGGACTTGTGTTATGCATAGGGAACATGTGCCATGCATAGGGAACTTGTGCTATGCAGTAGGGGACATATACTCATATGATTTGTTAATCCAAGCAAAAAATGGAGGCAGCACTTCCTTCAGTTCAGTTATATGGGCTTTATTCCCAGGACAGCTGTCCTGGGAATAAAGCCCATATAACTGAACTGAAGGAAGTGCTGCCTCCATTTTTGCTGGATTAACATCTGCTGTATGGTAGGGGGCTTTGCACCCGTCAAATAACAGTTGTGCTGTTTTGTTTTGTTTTTCATATGATTTGTTAGATGGACACTGACATTATAAGATGGACCCCATTTAACATTAAAAAAAAAAATTATTTTCCTTCACCAAATTTGTGGGTATGTATTATAATCAAGTGCGTCTTATAAAGCAAAAAATACAGTAATATTCAGACAAGACACACAACTAAAAACAATTACACAATTTGTTGTCCATGTTCTGGTACCTATGAAGCCCATAGCGGCAAAGTCATATGTGACATCATAAATGTGACCAAGAAGCCAATAAGCTTGGGTTATTTGAACTGTCATGGTAAGTTGCAGGCTCAGTGTAACAACTGGACAGCCATTTCACACAATGCCACAGTGCGCACTGCAGTCATGTGTTTCACTGTATAGACCTAGTCTTAAAGGGGTTATCTGGTCTAAAATAACAAATATGCAGTCACTCTGTGTGTCCCTTTGTGACTGCAGGCTTATGAATCTTTACGCTGCATGCACTGTGCACTGTTAAGGTACCTTTACACGCGGCAACTTTTCTAGCAATTTCACTGGCAACTTGCTGGTTGCAGTGAAATCATGGACACATTGTTCTAGGCTGTGTACAAATGGAACAATGTCTCTATGATTTCACTGCAACCAGCAAATTGCCAGTGAAATTCCTAGAAAAGTTGCCACGTGTAAAGGTACCTTTAGGATTCTCCGGAGTCGGACACAGGAACAGAGTGGTTGTAAGTTTGTGATATGCATATTCCTGACCAGAATCTAACTAGATGGGCATTGGCCTCACTAAATATATTTGCATTAAGCGAGTCTACACCAATCTATTCGGATTCAGACTGTGAGTGTCCATATTGCAAACATGTGGCCATGTGATTGCCGTTCCAGGCTCTCATAACAGAGAATCCGCACAGCATATTATGAAGTTATGTACTGTAAAATGTACTGTAAAATACTGTACTGGCAAATACAATTTCAGCTAAAGAGAAAGGGAAAAGAAAAAACAGTGCTTCCAAGGGCAACTCCATATAGGTAGGTTAAGGACCCAAATAATGATCACCAATGGGCTTCCCCAGGTTGGATCTGCTCACCTTAAAAGATGCTGTTGGCACGATGTTCCTGGAGACAGGAAATAGTCAATGAATCTCAAGACTGTACCAGTCCCTTCATAAGGACAATTTATATGTATGTGAAATATATATGAACTGTCCTGAAAAAGAGACTGCTATGGTCTGAACACAATGATATTATTTATGACCAAAAAATGCCTTGAGATGATACTGGCTCCTGAGATATGCTTTCAGTAAAGGTTCATCAACCAGTTTTTTCACCATATCCTCATCCACTACTTTCTGTAAAAAGGTATCACATGTCTGAATTAAATGGAATTTCCCTTTATTCCCTTGTTTGGCAAATCAGAGGAGAGAAGAGGAGGTGGCAGCACATCTGTAGCTGTTTGTAGTTTATGGGCATTAAAGAAACAGCTGAGTGTTGCACAACGTTACTGAACTGCATTGGATGGAACCATAGGGATGTGTAAAACACATCTTCCCCCTTTCCAGAGCCCCAAACCAGACATTGATGGCATTTCTTGTGGTTATTATACTATAAATATCTTATATCAGAATACCACTTTTAAGAAGTAATTTTGAGTAAAACTGATGTACTGTGTTATTTTCAATGTAAGGTTAAAAAGGGCAGTACACACAGTGAATGAAAAAAGGGTTCAAAGAGCACCAGAGAGAGAATACCAGTCATTGACTACACTAGGCATAGCCTACTATTGCTCCGATAATTGATCCTATAAAGTAGAACATACAAGGCCATATAGTTCCTCTATAACAGTGCCTTACATCCAGTACTACACATAAAGGTGATAACATTGGGACTTCTTTTCAATATAAATAATAGATGTAAGCAACCGATAGAATGTGTAGATAAGATTTATTCAAGTTTCTTCTATCAAGCTCAGTGATAGCTAACCTATGACACGCATGTCAGCAGGGACACGCTGAGGCGTTTTTGCTGACACACGTGTCATGGCGCAGTTCCCCCTCCACCCGCCGCTGATAACATAATTAGCTCTGCTGCATTACCATGCCACCCTTGTTCTGACTTCTGAGCTGTTCTGGGCTGACACTGTGATTGCATGCAGTCAGTGCCAATCACAGTGTCAGCATCCGGTGGCGGGACAAGGCGGCCCCCTAATGAAGCTGAAAGTGTCAGCATCCTGCCTTCCGATGCTGATGTTTTGATTGACATGGACTGCATGCAGTCACAGTGTGAGCTCAGCATCCGAAGGCAGGACAAGGACAGCACGTTAATGAAGCAGAGCTAATTATGTTATCAGTGATGGGCTGCTGACACTTTGAGCGATAGAGAGGAACGAAGGATAGGTGAGTTATATTGTTTATTATTTTTGTGTGTGCACTAGGATGGCCATATCCAGGATGGGGGTAATGTACTAGGATGGGGGGTTGCTATATTCCAGTATGGGAGGGGGGCTATATCTAGCATAAGGGGCTATATGTTGTGAATTCATTGATGAAGAATTCCGGTTGTGAGCTCCCTCCTGTGGTTGTTGCTGGTGATGCAGCTGGCTGTGTTTTGGAGAGTTCAACAGCTGATCCTGATGATTGGCAGTCTGCTTCAGATTGGACCATATAGGTGGTTTGGAGCTGATCAATATCTGCCAGTTGTAATAGTTCCTGGAGGTTTCCACACCTCTCGCTGGTTTCTTCATGCTCTGCTGAATCCTTGCACGCTAAGTGAATGTTTTTTCTTATTTTGCGGCACACATGTTATGTGAGTTGTGGGTTTGATATTTAGTCTGCATATTTGTTTACCTGTTCTCAGTTAGGAAGTTTTCTTCCTAGGTATAGATTGCTATTCACTGTTGTTAGCTACTTCCAGTTCTGCTGGTGTTAGTACCTATTTATTCTAGTTTGATTCATAGAAGTTCCTGCAGATACACAGGGCGGCGAGTCTTAGCAGACTCAGGGTAATTTTTTGGCACTATTTGTTGTTGCAGGTTTTTGATAGTATTTTAATACTGACCACAATAGTATTCCATCCTGTCTTTACTATCTAGCTAGTGTGGCCTCTTTTGCTAAACTCTATTATCTACCTGTGTGTGTTTTTCCTCTCCTGTTTACCAGTCAATATCCATGGGGGGCTTGCTATTTTTTTGGGGTTCTGGTCTGAGGCAAGATAGATTTTTCTGTTTCCATTGATAGGGGTAGCTAGTTCTCCGGCTGTGTCGAGATGTCTAGGGTATGGTTAGTTACATCCCATGGCTACTTCTAGTTGCGGTATTTAGTCAGGGACTGCAGTCAGTACAGTTGCCAACTACTTCTGTGAAGTCTTTTTATGTTACTCCAAAGTCATCGGATCATAACAGCTATATACCAGGATAGAGGGTAATGTACCAGGATGAGGGGTAATGTACCAGGATGGGGGGGTGCTATATTCCAGTATGAGGGATTATATCCAGTATAAGGGGCTATATACCAGGATGGGGGCCATATCCAGGATAGGGGGTAATGTACCAGGATGTGGGGGTGCTATGTCCCAATGTGGGGGCTATATTTAGGATAAGGGGCTATATGCCAGAATGGAGGCCATATCCAGGATGGGGGGTAATGTACCAGGATGGGGGGTGTTATATTCCAGTGTGGGGGCTATATCCAGGATAAGCGGCTGTATACCAGAATGGGGGCCATAGCCAGGATGGGGGAGTAATGTACCAGGATGGGGGAGTGCTATATCCCAGTATGTGTGAGCCCGGTTTTCAGCTGACAGGAAGGGAACCCGGCGACGGCTCCAAGACACAGTACGCCTGGACGTCGGATGCTTGGTCGGCAGAGGAGCAGAGGGTGCCAACCCGGGAGAGGTGAGCTGGGAAGCGGTGCAGGGGATCTAACACAATTTTTGGCACACTGAGCTCAAAAGGTTGACCATCACTGATTTAGCTGGTACTGAATATTCACAGCAAATATGCAATGTGTGATCATGCCCCAGGGGTAAATGCATGTAAAACAAATTTTCTATGTCAATAGCAAATCCTCACCAGTAACCGCACCAAAGTCTACATTTGTTACATGTGGATTTTGCAAAGGCCACATTTACATGTGATAAAAAAAAATCAGTGGATATTCTGTTGTGGATTTCACCAAATGAATTGAAAGGATTAATTCCACAATGAACATCCGCATTAGGAATTGACATGCTGTGGATAATCATTAGTCTAGATAAATTTACACATTATACAGGAAGCATATCTAGTACTTGTGCTGTAACTACTTGAAGAAGTAGATTCCATATGCAGTTCTCCGTGACACCAAGCTATTTTGGGTGACAATAAAAAAAGTTTATTCTTTACTTGATAGTTTGATTTAAATTTTGTGTACATTACTACTAAAGTTGGTGTAAACTAATTCACAGGACCTGGTCCATCAGCCATATTAGTGATCTGTGGCCACTGTATTGCAGCCCCCTTACTGGTGGCTTCTGGGGCTCTTCTTTAGTTAGCCAGCTTGGTGTGATGTCACATGTGGGTTACACCGCCAGAATTATGTCATACCAGGCCGACTAATTAATAGAAGAGCCATAATCAGTTAAGAGATTGGTCTCAGTGCTCCCACCCAGCAGACACACTTTATTGACATGACTTTTGGATTAGGTCCTGTGAACTAATTCTCATCAAGGAAAATAGAAAAATTGGGCTTTCTGCTCAACAGGACTGGATTTTCCTTTTCTTTTTATCTTTCAAAAGAAAATATAGTGCATACAAAAGAAAAATTTACATGATCAATATGACTCAGTCGATGCGTTTCGACTGCACTAACAGTTTTATTCATGACATCAACTCTAGAATATGTCCATTACATCAGGCCAAGCCTTTGTGTGCGTTCCCTGATGAATTAGAGATGTCTATATATTTGCAGTTTATGTGTTCACCTGCCTCAGCTATTTTTCTATATCCAGGTGATGTATATTACACTACACATTTGGATATTGCATATTTGCAATTTTAATGTGTTATTATCACTTATTTTGTATGTGGCGTTCATGCAGCTCGGTTGCCACAGTGGTACTGCACCTTCCCCACAGGTGTAGTGCCATGCCCGCAGGAAAGAAGGGTGAACCTTACTGAGACACAAAACCCCACCCACACAAACACCCATCCAAACTCAAGACCAGGCAGATGCATGGCGGAAGAGGCTCACTGAGAGAGCAGACCCTATCTGCTGGCTGGAGGGGGAAGTAAGTTTAGGGTGAGAAGAGGAAGTTAGTCAGAAAAGTGAGGAGAAGAGAGTGAAGCAAGATGGAGTTCTAGGAGGAACCCTGGGAAGGGGTGAGAGCGGGACCATGCTCGGCTCAGCTACTAATCCCCAACCCTGAGGACCCCCGAATCTGCAGCCGGCCATCCAGGTCGTGTAGAGGACCGAGCTGCACAGGGGTGCCGGCAGCAATTTGGTTTGGATCTGCAAGACCAAGTCAAGAAAGGGGAGGCCAATGAACTGCACGTGCAGTGGCCACCACGTGGACTCTCCCAACCACAGTGACTATAGCGGGTCAAGAGGACATGACAGGTTGTCGCTCAGAAGGGCCCGCAGTAGCCTGCTTCGGGATTGGTAGCATGAGGACACAGGGGAGGAAAAGGAGTAAAGTGTCAGGATGGGCTGCACAGAAAGAAATAAACCTGGTGTCTCAGTGAGGTGAACCTGGACTAACTGTAAGCTGGCCAAGCTGCAATCCTGGAGGACACAGTACCCCGGTTGGGCAAGCACTGCTTAAAGTATTTCAGTAAAGAGACCGGTAAGAACTGCAACTCTTGTGTCTGTCCATTCTTTCCTGTGCCCTCATGCACCGACAACTATAACCACCATCATCCACCTTATCACCACCATCTAAACCCCAGGGGCCCACTCCGTCTGTGGGGAGTGTTTCACCAAGTTGCCTATCCCCTGGGGACCTATACAAGCAGCGCTGGTCATCCCTGACCAGAAACCACAGATGGCATCACGAAAAACTTTATTTCCCCTATAAATATCCCCTTTTTATGTGCTTGGTCAGGGCCACGACCTCCGGGACTGCCACTGTGACATCCATCAAACTGACCCCAGATGATCGAGTATCCTCGCCCTTGCAGCCAATGCATGTACACTAGATATTGGTATTCACTACAGACTTAGATACATTGCTATTTTGTTACTGACCTTTTGCTGGTTTATTATCGCTATATATTGCCTTTGTATTTATCTGCATGCTGAATTAGTATTTTATTACTAAACTGTTGTTGTATTGGAGTATTGGGTAGTCAGCAATAGCGGGTCCATCTTATGTAGATGGCATCCTTTGTGGTGTGCATATGTTTTAAATTGTGTCTTATAATTTTTATTATATATATCAGAGCAGTAAATTTGTGAAAACTAGTGAGAGAGCCCTTGTTAAAGATCACCCTATATTTCTTGACTGCTATATGTGGTTCTGTTTTGCGGAATACAGTGCACCTCCAGCACTTACATTGATGACCATGGTGTGCCCTTCTAACATTTTTGTGGTGCAATTTCTTTATTAGGAAAAAGCATGAAGTGGTAAATATTTTAGGTGTCTTTCATTCTGGTCACTTTTTTGGTGTTTCTGCTTTTTCAAGGTTTCTCTGTTTGCACTACATCAGATTAAGTTGACTAGAATGGTCCGTCAAGAGATCCATTCTATAATAAAATGGTTGCTGAGGGATGATGTCAGGTTGTGTATTTCTTTTTTTTAAATAATGCTTTTTTATAGTTTTTAGCACTTTATTACAGCAGTAGTAAGGAGTTGTCTGACAGATACCATTCCACTGCTATTGCTGGGATCTCAGTATAGTTTTTAATTACTCATTTACATTTCTATAGTTAGTTTGTGCCTTCTAGTGCACCTGGTTATTATGTCATGCAAATGCAGGATAAGATATTAACATACCCTGTTTCTCCGGAAATAAGGCTAGGGTCACACTTGGGAGCATGCATCAGTGGAAGCATTAATGGATCCAGTTTTTTAAGTTGCCATTTTCATGTCATTTTTGCCTCAATTAACGTTTGCGTTAACACTAGGTACATTTATGTACCTAACGTTAATGCTACCGTTAACGCATGCATTAACGCATGGCACATATATGTACCATGCATTACGCATGCATTGCTCATAGGGTCCCATGTTAAAAAAAGCATGTGTTTTTGAAAAAGCACCAAAAAACGTTGCAGACCATGTTTTTAGTGGTACTAGCAAAAACGCATTGCGCTAAACACAATGCACTTCTGCAATGCATTTTTTTAATTGGAGTTTATGGGTGCATTAATGATGCATTTTTACACATTTCCACATGTCAAAAATGGATCCAGTTAGCGGATGCACAACGCAAGTGTGACCCTGGCCTAAGACAGTGACTTATATTAATTTTTGCTCCGAAAAATGTGCTAGGTCTTATTTTCAGAGGATGTCTTATTTTTCCATGAAGAAGAATTCACATTTATTGGCGAACAAAAAAAATAAACATTTATTATATTCTGTACAGTAGTTGTCATCACAAACCAGCATAACCATCATCCACTTGCAGCACCCAATATACCCATCATGCCCCTGCAGTACCCAATATCCCTATCATCCCCCTGCAGCCCCAATCAACCTCCCTGCAACACCCAATATACCCATCATCCCCCTGCAGTACCCAATATCCCCATTATCCCGCTGCAGCCCCTATCAACCTCCCTGCAACACCCAATATTCCCATCATCCCCCTGCAGCACCCATCATCCCCTTGCAGCATCCAATATCCCCATCATCCCCCTGCAGCACCCAATATCCCCATCATACCCCTGCAGTACCCATCATCCTCTGCAGCACCTAATATGCCCATCATCCCCCTGCAGCACCCAATATCCTCATCATCCTCTTTCAGCCCCCATCAGCTCCCCATTATGGTGCCATGCCTGCAACAAACACATACACACACCTTTTCTCACCAATCCATAGCATAGAACAAAAAGACCTTTTTGGTCTTCTTAGGCTGCCTTTGTAACTTGAGGCACGTCAACTAGTGTAGGTACACCTCCAATCTCCCCCTAAGTCTAGGTATGAGAATGCAAAAAAAGGAAGGCCAATTTACCTATGATTTATGTAAACAAATCAGGATTAAGGTTTTAAAAAGGTTTTAAGTTACATTATTGAACAAAAATTATTCCCAAACATATAAAAGTGAACCAACAAAGAGGAGGGGCAGTTGATAATGATATACCACAATAATTTAAAGAGTAGAAAAGTCTCAATAAATGTATGTATTGGTAGTTATATGTACAGCATGATACTACAATTTCACTCGGGATTAATAAAGTGTATCATATTGTATAAGAGACTTGGTGTCCCAAGTGTTTACTTTGAGTAATATTTTTTCATGTGGAGCTACGTGTTAGGTTAGGGCCACACTTATCAGGTCACTTACGTTAGATAGATACCATTACTGCAGAGGCTGCAGTAATGGCCAGCGTTAACGCTGGGAGCTGCGAGCAAAAGCTGCTCCATAGTAACTCAATGTTTACCATGGATGCAGCCACACAGGAAGCCCCAGGAACTACGCTTTAGCAGAGCTCACAGGAAAACGTTGTCAGCCTTGCCTCTGCAGTAACGGCATCCGTCTAACGTAAGTGACCTTATAAGTGTGACCCTAGCCTTACCATGAGGCATTGTGGTAAGTGTCAATTTACCATAAAGTTCAAAAATTAGGTATATCATTTGATCTATTATTACCAGGTATTTTTTTTTTTTTTAAACTAAAATATAATGATTTTCTCCTTATACTTGGCTTCATTCTTTTTTTTTGCTCATACGAGAACAAAGTCAACCAATTAGTATTCTGGATCAGATTTTCATCAGTGTTTGGTCAGTGTGCCAGATGCTAGTGTTTTCTCAAGTGCAGAAAAATCCTAAAGCTTCTCTTAGCAAACAATGGTAAATGGACAGCTCTAGGATGGAATTAAGATGCCATCAGTGTGCTGTCTGGGGTTTCTCACTGGCCCATAGACTTGAATGTGCAATTTTTATCCATGATTCAGATTTACAACTGGCATGTCTCAAGGCATGAGGAAGAGATGGAGGGGATCAGTTTTGGCAATGTATCTCTTATAACATGTTGTAAGTCTTCGTAAGGTAAGTATTTTTTACATAATGTTTACAAAATGCTAAGTACCCAGACAGGGTTAAAGATCCTTTATTATCATATTCTCCATGATTGTTGTTGATATACTTTTTTTTCTCGTACATCCTCTGGTTCTTTGCCCAGTTTTTGACTGCTGGGCTCTATACTGAACACCTCTCTGGATTTGTTGAGAGAAGCTGGCATCAGTTGTAACCATAACAAACACAATTGTTCTCAGCAGTGCTCCAGCAAATAGAGTCATTAATTACGGTCTCGCTCTTTCTCCAGCCTGCCGTTGGCTGGAATGGCAATCAATGTGAATCCGCTCATTGCCTTCTCTCAGGGAGTGGAGACAGATGCCATAAAAACTAGAGGCAGCCCAACAAGAACCCTGCCAGTAAGGCAGCAGTAAGCTGTACCTAGTAACAGCCATCATGCTGCTTCTGCGTGTGTGGCTACATTTATTTGGGCTGCATCAGCCATGGGGGAGGGTATCCCATTAAGCGATTATTTTTATCTCATAACGTCAATTTACTTATACTGATTGGCTTCCTGCAGCCAAATATCAATTAAATTGCAAATGCCTGAAGTACCTTATTTTCTCTCTGTCTCTTTCGTTTCTGCAACCCTTTTTTCCTTCCTTGTGTTCTAACATAATTTAATTTATATCTTTTTCTATATCTTATGAAAGGCCATGTGCCCTCTACTCAGGCTAGCCATGACTGCATAGTGCACACCATTGTGGTTGAGGATGGAGAAGGAGCGTGACATTTGTAATTTGATGTTTAAATAACATCCCATATTGTTGTGCATTCATCTTTAGCTCATTAACTCACTATCCCGTTAATGTTCCCTCCCTCTTCTTATACTTCATTTTCGAAAGATTAGTTTATTAAGCAGATACACTTACAGCATCCCCAGAGAATGACTTCTAATTTTTTTCGTGCTTTTTTTTTCCTTGTTAAATTGATCATCAGTGCACAATGTAATGTGTTCTAAATGATGTGAGTAGTTGTAAGCAATGTAAAACTGATTCATGTATATGTGTTAGTGAGGGAGGCAATCAAAGCAACATTTCTTAATTATGGGCAGGACATTCATTCTCAGTAGTGACTTTGATGCTCAGGTCAGCAATAAAATACAAAAGAAATACATTACGGTACATAAAGGACATAAAATGTAGGCAATGTGACATATTGATTCATCAGTGAAAACTGAGGGAAGGGTTCATTTGTAATATTCTAAAAACACAAATAGTCAATTAGAGGGCAACATGACCTAGAAGGGCACAGTTTTAACTAATCAAATCTTTATCTAACTTCGCTTCACTTCCATAATTGGCAGACACATCAATTGTGACTTCTCCAGAATGTGTCAAATTCATCTGGTTACATCTATCAAAATCCATATAGACATTTTTAAGCTGTAATATACGTGGCACGTCATAGACTTTCCCAACCCCAACAATGTAGGTAGCATCAATAGCAACAGCTCATGTGCAAGCCTTCTACTGGGAGACTGCATAACTGCAAGATTATCCATAAAGTTTACCATATGTTGCCCAATAATTATTGCATTGAATTTTTATTTCTTAGGCAATGTACACATATTGAGTATTTGGTGAATTTTTTACCTCTGTATTTGTAAGCCAAAACCAGGAGTGGAACAATCAGAGGGAAATTATAATAGAAATGTATGGCTTTTGGCTTATAAATACTAAGTAGAAAAAAAAAAAACTCACCAAATACTCAATGTGTTCACATGGCCTTACAAATACTGAGGTAAAAAACTCACCAAATACTCAATGTGTGCACGAGGCCTTACAAATACTGAGGTAAAAATCTCACCAAATACCCAATGTGAGCACGAGGTCTTCCAAATACTGAGGTAAAAAACTCATCAAATACTCAATGTTTGCACTGGCCTTGCAAATACTAAGGTTAAAAACTCTCCAATACTCAATGTGTGCTCATGGGCTTACAAATACTGACGTAAAAACAACTCACCAAATACTCAATGTGTTCACATGGCCTTACAAATACTGAGGTAAAAAAATGCCAAATACTGAATGTGTGCACGTGGCTTTTCAAATTCTGAGGTAAAAAACTCACCAAATACTCAATGTGTTCTCGTGGTCTTACAAATACTGAGGTAAAAAACTCATCAAATACTCTATGTTTGCACGTGGCCTTACAAATACTAAGGTTACAAACATCACCAAATACTCAATGTGGGCACATGGCCTTACAAATATTGACGTAAAAACAACTCACCAAATACTCAATGTGTGCACATGGCCTTACAAGTACTGAGGTAAAAAAACTCACCAAATACTGAATGTGTGCACGTGGTCCTTACAAATACTGAGGTAAAAAACTCACCAAATACTCAATGTGAGCACATGGCTTTACAAATACTGAGGTAAAAACTCACCAAATACTCAATGTGTGAATGTGGCCTTACAAATACTGAGGTAAAAAACTCACAGTCAAAACAATTTGGTTATTTTCACTTTCTTTTTTTTTTTTATCTTCCCCTTGTGAAGTCATAAAATATGGGCCTAAAACAACATTGTAGTGATAAAAATGTAAGTATTTTTTTTCACCGCCGAAAGGTATAACATTTTCTGACAGACCTGTGTTGTCAATATGGTTATTGCATCCCTAGATGAATTCATTGAGGGTGCAGCTTGTAAAATATTTTTTTTTGTGGTGAATTTCTGCTGTCATGGCACCTCAGGCGCAATGTCAATGTGAAATGGCACCCGCAAACCATTCCAGCCAAATCTGCACTCTGATTTGGTGCTCCATCACTTCTGAGCTTTGCACTATCCCGGAAAAGTAGTTTCTGATCACGTATGTGGTATTGACGTACTCAGGAGAAATTGAATAATACATTTTGTGGTCTATTTTTTCCTGTTACCCTTGTAAAACTTAAAAATGTATGTCTTTAGCACCAATTTAGTTGAAAAATATTTCATTTTCATGGCCGAAAATTATACAATTTTGTAATGCATCAATGGGCTTAAGATGCTAACCACACCCCTAGATACATTTCTTACGGGGTGTCATTTCCAAAATAGTCATCAAGTAGGACGGTGTGCTGTGATCCGCGCTGACACATCAAATGGAGACAAAGGAATAATAAAAGCGGTGTTTATTTCATACTCTACACGTTTCTGAGCCGTCCCTGCTCCTTCCTCAGGAATATACACCATGTTACATGACTGACAAAAAAACAACAGTTATATAATCCAGAAGACATCCATTGATTAGGCACATGATCATGACGTACATCTGACATAGGATAAACAAGTGTCGTCCCATTGTAATCTGTTACGGAAACACATGGATAATACGCCAATATAGAGAAATGAACAAAAAATAAAATATAAAATCGTTTCTCTATATTGGTGTATTCTCCATGTGTTTTGGTATAAGCAGCTACATAGGCGTTTATGCTGGTTGTAAGTTGGCACAACCCAACAAGGTGAGCAGTAACAATCATTACTGTCATTGTACCTATTTATCCTCGGATAAGACCCTATTTGCACCTTTGTCTGCTCCATATAGGTTATTGTTTCCAAAATAGTCTCAGTTTTGGGGGTTTGTGCTATTTTGGAACCTCGGCAGCTTTGCAAATGTGACATTCAGTGGCATAACTTCAGGCCCAGGGGCCCCGATGCGAAAGCTCCAACGGGGCCCCCAATTATTGCAAATCTTTAATAGTAGTAGTCTTTTTCTATGGGCCAAAGGGACTTTTGGGGCCCCCTAGGCTGCAGGACCCCGGTGCGATCGCAACCCCTGTACCTATTGTAGTTACGCCCCTGGTGACATTGCATCAACAATCACTTCCAAAAATGTAATAGTGCTCCTTCTCTTCCAAGACCTGCCATGTGCTCAAGCAGTAGATTTCCACTACATATGGGGTATCAACATACTGAAGAGGAATTGCACAATAAATTGTATAGTGCAATTTTTCCTGTTGTCATTGTGAAAATGCAAAATTTGGAGCTAAAACAACATTTTTGTTGGAAAAAAGTGATATTTTTACTTTCACGGCTCAATGTTATAAAACCTGGGGATTAAAGTGCTCACCAAGCATCTAGATCAATTTCTTGAGTGGTGTAGTTTCCAAAATGGGGTCATTTGTGGGGGGTTTGTTATGTTTAGGCACATCAGTGGCTCTCCAAATACAACATGGTGTTCGCTAACGATTACAGACAAATTTGCACTTAAAAAGTCTAATAGCACACCTTCGATTCTGTTCCCTGCTGTGTACCCAAATTGTAATTTTGCACCACAGATAAGTTATCGGTGTACTCAGGAGAAATTGTATTGTGCAATTTTTTCTGTTACCCTTGTGAAAATAAAAAATGTGGAGCTCAAAGAACACTTGTGGAGAAAACATAAACAAACGGCAGAAATATGAACCAAAACGTACCACTACCATCAAGTACAACTAGGGATGGGCGAACACTGAAATACTCGGAATCGCTGGACTCTAACGAGTCCGGGTCCGAGACTTGGTACTCGTTGCGAGTCCAGCGAGTCCGAATAGTAACCTGTGCTTTTGCAGTGTATCTATACAGATACACTACAAAAGTACCCTAAAAGTTAATCTAAGGGGTTAAAAACAATAAACATTCATACTCACCTTCTGTGGGGCCTGTACCTTATGTATCGGGACCGGTACCGAAGACCTCCGGACGTCACAAGACCTCAGATCACCGGGAGAAGATGGGCTGAAGGACCTATAAGATTTCAGCCAATCAGCATGCGGCTAGCGGTCACATGGGTTTGTCACGTGGCCGCACTGCCAGCCAATGAGCGATCTGGCCAATCTGATTGGCTGGCAGTGCAGCAACGTAACAAACCCATGTGACCGCTCTGCCGCATGCTGAATGGCTGAAATCTCATAAGTCCTTCAGCCCATCTTCTTCCGGTGATATGAGGTCTTGTGACGTCCGGAGGTCTTCAGTACCGGTCCCGGTACATAAGGTACAGGCCCCACTGAAGGTGAGAATGAATGCTTATTGTTTTTAACCCCTTAGATTAACTTTTAGGGTACTTTTGTAGTGTATCTGTATAGATACACTGCAAAAGTACAGGGACTCACTACCCCCGAGTAATTCCTAAGGAAACTCGGCGAGTAGCGAGTCCCCCGAGTCCGCTACTATTGGGGCGAGTCCAGAATAGTAGCGAGTAATTCGCCCATCCCTAAGTACAACATGTCATGAAAAAACATTCTCAGAATCACTGGGATGCATTGATGCATTCCAGAGTTACTATCTCATAAAGTGACACTGGTCAGATTTAAAAAATGTCATTAATGTACAAGGGGGCTCAGTCCTTAAGAGTTTAAGGGCATAAAAATTCAAAGTTATCAACATTTTAGGCAAATTTCCAATTTTCTTTATAAACAAACGCAAACCATATCAACCTAAATTTACCACTAATGTGAAGTACAATATGTAACAAAAAAACATTCTAAGGCTACGTTCAACACATTAACGTATTTTGCTGCGCTTTTTTGCGCTTTTTACGTTTTCTGGTTGCGCAAAAAAGCGCAACAAAATACGTGGGTGCTTTCACACACCCCGCTTTCTTCTTCCCATAAAGCGCAGGTGATGTCACAGAGGGGAGGAAGAATGCTGATCCCTCCTCATCTCTGTGACATCTGTGACCGCCCCCATTAGATTTCACAGTGTATTAATATACACTGCGAAATCAAAATAAAATATAGGCAAATGTATGTAAAATAAAAAAGAATGAAATACTTACCCTCCGGCAGCTGTTTGTGAGATCCGGCGCGGAGAGACAGGCAGGTAACAGAACAACAGGGCCTGTTGTGATGTCAGAGTGATGTCCAGTCACTGATTGGCCGCTCTCTCATATCACATGACCGTGAGCGGCCAATCAGCGCCCAGAACTTCTCTCTGACATTACGGCAGGTCCTAGCAGGTCAATTCCTGCGGCGGCACCCGGCTCCCGAACACCCGCCAGAGGGTAAGTATTTCATCCTTTATTATTTTTCATACCTCAGCCTTTATTTAACTTTGATTTCGCAGTGTATATTAATACACTGCGAAATCTAATGGGGTATAATAAAAGGAGAAAATAGGAGTCTTTTTTTTGCATACAAACGGTGAACAATTTTATTTTAACAATGCAACCTATTAAAAACAGGTGCAAAGTAGCTGAATGGACAAGGTGGTACAATGGCAGCACAGCATAAATAACAGAAATCAATTCCAGATATTGCACATGATCACATTAGTTGCACACTTTCCCAGATACAGGCATTAAATTACATCATATGTGGAGACAATGATCATGAAAACATTATTGCCCATAAAAGAGAGAGGGAGTATAGTGTTTGTCTGTAATATGTCATATATATATGTCATTCAGCTACTTTGCACCTGTTTTTAATAGGTTGCATTGTTAAAATAAAATTGTTCACCGTTTGTATGCAAAAAAACGACTCCTATTTTCTCCTTTTATTATATCTGACATGGAGTTATGCCTATAGGGCCGGATGTTGAGGGGTTAATTTATCTCTGGGCCCAATATTACATTGTATGATCACATGGAACTTGTGTTGAAATCTAATGGGGGCAGTCACGCATGTCACAGAGAGGAGGAGGAACCAGGATTCTTCCTCCCCTCTGTGACATCAGATGCAGCAGTGCCCGCCCTTACAGGAAAAAGCGCCGGCGATGCTGCGTAAAGAATTGACATGGTCATTCTTTTTACACAGGCGCTTTTTTCTATAAAAGCGCTGCATATTTTTACGCACTGTCTGTACGACAAAGTGAATTTCCCATTCACTTTGCCGGCCGACAAAAGGCACATTGCGTATTTTAAAAAGCGCGCAAAAATACGCAATGTGTGAACGTAGCCTTACAATCACTGAGATCCATTGAAGCGATCCCGGGATATTACCTTATAAAGTGAAACTACTCAGATTTAATAAATTTGGCCCTGTCATTAAGGGGTTAACCTACATAGTAATAGGATAAATCGTGATCTTTCACTATGATCTGATTCAAAGGTGTATATTATTGAAATTATAAGTCTAAAAGTATTAAATATTTATATCTAACATCTTCTTCATACATCCTCCGTAGGTCACATACATATTTTATCCATGTTTCTCTCGAGTAGACCATATATCCATAGTAGTCTATGGTGCTATTGACAGGACTATAACATTCATGGAGACATGTCCATTTTTGATAGGAGCTGAGGATGAAACTTACCCGTAAAAGTCATTGCATCTGAGAAAATCATGGACAGCACAAGGGAGACATTAGTGGGCAGTCCATGTGTTATCCATGATTGATATTTGCAAAGCAAAACATGGTGGCTCAATGGCATTGTAGCTAAACTGGGGTCTTTGGTTCACTTCCCACTAAGGACAACTTCTACATGGAATTTTGTTCGTATGTATGTGGAATATTCACTGATATAAAATGTAGTAAATATTATACTGATCTATTTAGGACATTTAAGACATTAGAATACATATGGTGTTTGTTTATTCAGCACAATAGTGATAGGCAATTTCTTCACCTTTACACAGAATACAATATAAAGAAATCTATATATTCATTTTCAACATGTTAAATTTCAATATAACTGGACTAAAATATTGGGTGCCATATCTTGAAATTCTATCCTTCCAGGAACAAGTCTATGGATATATGGGTTGCATTTGGCTTTGAATTGAATTTAATCTCAGTGATCTAGATTGGAGATTAATATTGACACGGAAATTAGTTTTAGCACCAGTCTTAGTATCTTTCTGACATTCATTTATTCAACAGTATGTGCAAGTAATGCTCCCACTAACACATTGCATTATACCATTGTCAGACATATTTGTATTGCTCTATCTCATTAGATAAAGTACACTACCAATCCATAAGATGTGGAGCCCTTATCAGCCATATCTGAAGTGGAGAGCATTTATGTTTCATGAAAGATTTGTGTTATCACAAAGGTGAATATATTATATGTAACTAGAATGATCACTAACTGACAAATATTACATCCTCCTCCTTGGAATGCAGTGTAAAAACTATTACCCTGTTCCCCTCTAACTACATATCTTTTCCGTTTGATCTTACAGAGAGGTTTGAGTAAATAAGATCTTAATATTAGAAGGGAAATTGTATTTTGCCATCAAATTTTACCTACGTATTCATCAATATACATGAAACTGTTAATAATAGTGCAAAGTACCACCAGTAGATATCCATAAGCTACGTACAGGCACATATTGCAGAGTGACTGATTGTACATTGTAATCAGGTACTTGGGGAAACAAACATGTAGACTTTCAATTCCTAAAACAATACTTAGAAATTTCAGAGTTCTTCTCCTAGGATTTTACCACTCCAAGCCCGGTAGCCCTCACCATCCTTCTATATGCTTTTCTACCTCTATATTAAGTGAAAAGAAATCAATTTGGCACTTTGGTATCCTCACATTTTACACAAAAATGGTAATGTTTATCTTACAAATAATAAACTGATATACACCTGAAAAGAGTTTTATCATAAAGCCAACTTCTTTCCTATTAGGGCATTTGGATCTCAAGAAGAGTACGTTAATCAGAACACAATCTAGTAGTATATTTTATTATAATCCAGTCTTTATTCTGATCACTAATCTTTCTGTAGGCTGACTCTAAAAGACTCTCCCATAGAATTTAAACGAGCATTTCCAGTCTATCATTCCTTTTTTTCCATATTAGGGTGCTTTCACATCTGCGTTTTTCGTAATTCGCGGCAGATGCGGTGAAAAAAACGCATCTGCCGCGTTTACCGCATAACCGTTCCACTTGCGGCGCGGTTGCGGTTTTTTCTATGCAAAGTATAGGCATACTTGCGGCAGGTGCGGCAAGTGCGGTTTTGCACTTGCGGCAGGTGCGGCCGCGAAAAAAACCGCGGCTTACTGCGGTTTTTTTCGCGGCCGCACCTGCCGCAAGTGCAAAACCGCACTTGCCGCACCTGCCGCAAGTATGCCTATACTTTGCATAGAAAAAACCACAACCGCGCCGCAAGTGGAACGGTTATGCGGTAAACGCGGCAGATGCGGTTTTTTCACCGCATCTGCCGCGAATTACGAAAAACGCAGATGTGAAAGCACCCTAACTTATGTAAAGTATATATCACCAGTTAAGACAAAGAAAGCTGCACCTATGATAATGAACAGGAAATAGAATGAAGAAATCTACAAAATAATCTACAAAATAAACTAGATAAAGGGATGTTTAACTATCTTTTGTTTTATAAGTTGATAGGTGATACATTCTCTTAATTTTGCATGGATGCCATGCCATAATTTCAAATAGACATCAATTTACTAGTTTTCAGATTTGTGACCTATTGACCATGGTGATATGAAAGTTGGTAATGACAGATTGTACAAAAACATTTAATTTGGTATCAGTATGTGTCCAATAGGCATCCTTTAAAGTGACTGTCCACCTTTAACAAAACATCCCAGGTCTAAGGCTGGCTTCACATAGTGGGTTTGATCCGATCCGTGGCTGTCCGTGTAAACCGGACAGCCCCGGACCGGATTTTGGCCCCATAGTAGCCTATGGGGCTGGATAGAAGCCGGATGGCAGCTCTCTGCCATCCGGTTTCTATCTGTCCGGGACAATCCGGGAGAATTCAGAATTCTGTCACGGACACAAAAACATTGCTTGCAGCATTTTGTGTCCGAGAGAAGAATATCTCCTCTAATTGCCTACTCCCGGATTGCCTCAGATTCGCCCGGATCCTCCTGGATCCGGGGCAATCCGGCACTCCCTAACATGGGAGCCTATGGGGCCGAATTGCCCTGGTCCGGGAGGATCCGGGAACCAGACACATGCAGCTGCACGCCGCTGTTGTTTCAGGACCGTGGCTAGTTCCGTGCGAGCCACGGTCCTGATTCATCAGTGGCGGCAGCTGCGTGCGGCAGCACACCGTACCGGAGGGTACATTAGCCTTCCAGTTCTGTGTGCTGATTTGATCCGGGGCTGTCAGGTTCAGTTTTCATCCTGGTATCCTGACCATGGACCATTACCTAACTACATCTCAGTTTCCTACTTGTATCCACGATGAGCTCTCTTGGTATCTGACCCTGGATCATCCGAGTACCCTACCTCCAGACTTGCACATGAGTAAGTGACTAGCGCCACAGACACCTCAGTGAACAAAGAACACCACTTGTTATGACCAGGATTTTAGCTGTTTTAAAGAACAAGTGACGAGTTGAGGAGGCAGGTAGCAGGGGCGGAACTACACTGGTGCAGCCGGTGCAGCTGCACCAGGGCCCCGACCGGTTAGGGGGCCCCTTCAAGCCTGGAGGGGGCCCCCAGCCGACCCCCACAAGCCGCGGGAGAGCGAGGCTGTCAGCGCGGCTCTCCCAGCCGACCCCCACAAGCCGCCGTCACCAGGCGGGAGAGCGCGGCAGGACCAGGCGGGAGAGCGCGGCAGGACCAGGCGGGAGAGAAGCAGTGGTAAGAGAGCACCAGCATCCCCCCCCCTCCCTCCCCCCCCCCCGGTCCACACCTGCACCAGGGCTCCCGGGGGTGACGGTCCGCCCCTGGCAGGTAGGATGATTCATCAGCGTGGCTCATCAGTGGAGACAGAAGCATATTTATCTGATTAGTTATATTTCAAAGGTTCTTATAGTTGTTTGAAATATGGATGTATACAAAAATTTACAAAATTCACTATTTTAATAGTAAAATTGAGTGTTAGAGATTAGTCCATTCTGTTCATACATTGTACTCAATAATAAAGGCCGCTTCACACGCTAGTATCTCGTTAACAATATCCTTGAAACATCACGGTTTTGTGAACGTTATAACAATATCCTTAGTGCGTCCTTGCGTGTAAACGAACAATGTAGGATTGAAAAATCGTTGGAACATTTATCCAAAAAATGAGATCCTTACCTCAAATCTATCGTTTGTCGTCCAATTAAGGATCTGTGAAGAAGCTACATCGTTCAGTGTGACACCTTTTTGAACGATGTAGTTCAAAAATCTCCTATTCCTGCCGCTTTAAAATATCGTTCAGTCCTTGCTCTCCTACTTAACTGCTGCGTTGCCGAATGGGATATCGTTAACAATATCCTTGTGTGTGACAACGCACTAATGATGTCGGAACGATCACTGATCATTTTAAGGATATTGTTAATGATATCCTAGCATGTAACGGCACCTTTAAACAGTATGCAGTAAGCTTCTCTATTGCTGGTTGCAGGCAGCCCAAATTTTATCAGTAAATTGTATTCTAATGCAAGGGAGTTTGAACTCTGTATAAGAAAAAATAGCTTATAATGTAATAAAGACATGTTTTAAAAAATCATCATGATAGATTAAAAAAATAAAATAACATTTCAATGTATTCGATGTAAGTAAAGGGAATTCAACAGTTGTATGTCATGTATTCCTTTCAGCAACTACAATTAAATCAATAAGTAACACACACAAAAAGTAGCTTGAGCATGTTAACCTCTTCATAACCTATGACATACATGTACATCATAGGACACCTCCCACCCTCGCCACTGTTAACCCTTTAGATCGCAATGTCTGTGATTCACAGCATTATCCAAAGCACCTTGTAGGGATCGCGCTGTTCCCCACCATCATCAAGTCCTGGAAAACAATCACGGAATTACAGAATTCGTCCCTTCTTCAACTCTCAATCTACTAAACGACTAGTGCATGCCCTCATCATCTCCCGCCTTGACTACTGCAACCTCCTCCTCTGTGGAATCCCTGATAACACTCTTGCACCTCTCCAATCTGTCCTTAACTCTGTTGCCCGACTAATCCACCTCTCTCCTAGCTGCTTCTCCACTTCTATCCTCTGCAAATCCCTCCACTGGCTCCCAATTCGCCAGCGTATCCAATTCAAACTACCAACACTGACTTACAAAACCATCCACAATCTGTCCCCCTCATATATTTCTGAACTAATATCCCAATATCATCCAACTCGTAATCTTCTATTTTTCCAAGTCCTCCTCCTTTCCTCCCAACTTGTACGCTTCTCAACTAACTGCCTGCAAGACTTCGCCTAAGCATCCCCCATCCTCTGGAATTCTGCACCTTAAAACGTCCGACTGTCCCCTACACTCGGAATCTTCAAGCGGAACCTGAAAACCCATCTCTTCAGAACAGTCTACAGCCTACAATGACCACGGTGACACCTCACCACCACTGGACCTGGCGCTCCACCACCATTGGACGCGGCACTCCACCACCAGAGCAGACCCAACCTACTGTTCCCCTCCCCATTGCCCTGTAGAATGTATTCCCGCAAAGGCAGGGTCCTCTACCCCCTCTGTACCAGTCTGTCACTGTTAGTTGGTTCATTGTATTTTTAACTTGTTTGTATGTAACCCTTCTCATGTACAGCACCATGGTGCTCTATAAATAAATAATAATAATAATAATTAACTGGAGAGCCCGGGTCCTGTAATGACCCCTGAAGCGGTTTGCATTAACTTCCTGCCTGTGATGTCAGAGTGACATCATTGGCAGGAAGTAATCATTTCCCCTGTCTTTAGAAGAACAGTAGCTCATCTAAAGACAACAGGAGTGATCACAGTGTGCAGCACTGAGGCCCTCTAAGTGCAGTGTAAAATAAAAAAAAGCTTTTAAAACATATGAACGTTCAAATCAGCCCCTTTTGCACCACTAAAAATAAAACTATTAAAAAAATTTAAAAAATGCTCGATCTATCAAAAATATAAAATCAATTAATCTGATCTGTAAAGAATGTAAATGGAAAAAAGTCCAAATGCCAAAATTTTTTGTCGCCGCAACACTGCAATAAAATACAGTACTGGGTGATCAAAACATCGCATTTACCCAAAAATAATGTCATTAGAAACGTCAGCTCAGGATGCAAAAAATAAGCCATCATACAGCCCCAGATCCCGAAAAATGAGAACACTGTGGGTTATGGAAAATGGCACAAAAGCGCAATTATTTTTCTTATAAAACTTCTGAATTTCTTTTCACCACTTAGATAAGAGTAAAAGTATACATGTTTGGTATCTGCGAACTCGTGCCGACCCGAGGCATCATACCAACATGTCAGTTTTACCATATAGTGAACATGGTGAATAAAACAAAACAAAAAACAAACGTGTAATTGCACTTTTTTTGCAATTTCGCAGCACTTGCAATATTTTTCCCATTTACCTGTATTTTAAATGGTAAAATAAATTATTTCATCTGAAAGTACAACTTGTCCTGCAAAAAACAAGCCTTCATATGTCTATAATGACAGATAAGAAAGTTATAGCTCTTGAAATAAGGAGAGGGAAAAATAAAAAACGGAAAATGGAAAATCACCAGAGGATGAAGGGGTTAATTATACTATGCTATACCTGGTATGATGATACACTGTGTTAGATATATATTTGGTAGTCAGTGAAAACGTCTTAAATGATATTGATTATATTTCATAAATATATTTTCATTAAAACTCAATCTTAGCAAAAAAACATGCATTTTAGTAAAGAACATAAAAGTTCCACAGATGCCCAAATCTTCTATCTGCAATATTTATGTACTATTCTTGTACATGGTAGAAATATTATGGCAATATATGGCTGAATGATTTTATAGCTATGTATCTCTTTCTGATACAATTTATACACTGCGGAACTGTGTCAAGTTTTCTAACAAATGCAATAAGAAAATCAATCAAGACATGCTGATATCTAAAATAGAAAAAAATAAAAACATTCTGACCATCTCTTGATCACCTGGTTGAGGCCAACACTGAAGAAAGGCTAAATAAAACACATATCTGCCACCGACAAACATCATTCTTTCCAGAGCTGATCCTTTTTCATGATCACTTTATCATTTAATGGTAGTTTTCTTGGCAATTCCACAGAAGGCAGTATCGCAATTGTGTGCATTAGCACTCTCATAAAGTCAAGATAACAGGGATGGAGTGAATGGAGAGCTCCTAGGAATCATTCAGAAAGATCAGGAGGCTTTTGTTTGTTTTCTATCTATCTTTTAGCTCCCTGTCTTCACATCAGCTCTGTTACAGTTTTCTATCCTACTTCTATTTCCACAGCACTTAATTAGCTTTGCCATAAATGAGTGTTAGACTGATAACTATATACTGGAATCAATAAAGGAAACTTGCAGACAGAAAAAAGATGCGGTAAAGGCACCTCAACAACTGTATTTTTTTTTATTTCCTCACATATAAACACAGCACAATTTTTTTTCTATAGACTATAATATAATAGAATGTAGGCCCTTAACAGTCTATTGGTACCATAATATGAATCTACATAACACAATTTTGGAATATGGTCATTAATAGAACACCTGTCTCATCAGGAAACCAATTTCTGTGGGCTCCTTAAAGTGAATGGACGTAACTCATAGGCTACATTCACACGTTGAGTATTTGGGAAGTGTTTTACTTCAGTATTTGTCTCACGCCTCAATCTGTCGGCGAACCGACCAACGATCCAACTTGACCTAGATCGCTTGAACGACATTCAATGATCGCTAGTGAGGTGTCACACATACAGATATCTTTAATGACGCAGCAAGTGAATGATACTTGCGGTCGTTATAAAGACAATCGTTATCGAGGTGTCACACACACCCATGCTACAGGTTGAATGAACGCTCATTTGGTTTAAGGTCCGGTTCATCAACCTCCCATCAAAGATCTGCCCGATTATCGTTGATCAAATGTATATGTCACACTGAACGACGTGTTACGACGTCGTTAGCATGACTGAAAACCTGTGTCGTACTAACGATATTGTTAACGATATCGTAGTGTGAGACAGGGCCTTAAGGCCCCCTTCACACTGCAAGATTTACACATCCGTGTGGATCCTTAATTTCAAGGCCCATACAGACAGGCACTGATCTGTTCACATGCATGCCAACTGATGCCCACGTACTATTTTTTTAACGGATTTGTCATCAGTTAGAAGAGATAGGGCTAGCAGGTGCTGTACCTTGCTTCTGAGCATGCTCAATACTGAAAAACAGATCCTTTTTACAGATCCATTTTCTTTCATGGATCCGTGTTCCATAGACATATATGACATTAACAGCTACAGATCCATTTGTGTCGGTGAATCTCGGTACATGAAAAAAACTGACACAAATGAATGGCCATATAGGACCAAACCATGCCCATAGGGTTACATGGGAGGCAAAAACTGATCTGTGGCTATTCGTTTTAAAATGGATAGACACGAATCACAAATCATGCAGTGTGAAGGCAGCCTAAGCCAAAACCAGGAGCTGAACAATCAGAGGAAAAGTATAATACTGTAGAGACATGTCACTACTTCTGTATTTATCACACACACTGTTTTTACAATCTGAGGTAAAACTCACCAATACTCATGAGTACATGCTTCAATAGTGAGGTAAATGACTAAATACTCACGTTGGTTACAAGTACTGAGTAAAAACTCACCAAATACTCAGTGAGTGCACATGGCCTTACAAATAGTGAGGTAAAAACTGACTAAATACTCAACGTTGGCTTACAAGTACTGAGGTAAAAACCTCACCAAATACTCAATGTGTGTGTAATGACCGGAGGTCCTAAGGCCAGGGTCACACCAGCGCTATGTCTCCATTCAGGCGGGTTCCATTAAAAAGATGGAATTTGGCAGCATTAATGCAGTGTTAGGCTAGGGTCTGACTTGCGGCAGCCCTCAGCCTGCTGGATCCGCTTAAAACTTAGGTTCTGTCAGGCTGAGCGCATAGCATTAACGGAATGTAACACTATGCAATGTTGCATATCTGGTCCTTGTGAGTGGAGCCGGCGGCTGCGCTAATCTTCAGGTATTCATAGCAATGCATAGGCAGGTGGCGCATAGTGTTACATTCCGTTAACACTATGCGCTCAGCCTGTCAGAACCTAAGTTTTAAGCGGATCCGGCAGGCTGAGGGCTGATGCAAGTCAGACCCTAGCCTTACCTTAAAGGTAAGGCTGCGTTAACCCTGCCAATACATTTCTATGAGTGACAGACCCCTGAGCGCAGGTCAAACACCAGCATCTAAGTTTTTGGAGTTTGAAACCTCATCACATGACGTGGAAGTGCAGGTCATGTCATGTGTTTGGAAATAGCGCAAGGTTTCAAACTCCGGCACTTAGATGCCAAGCATTTGACCTGCGCACGGGGTTCCGTCACCCATAGGAATGTATTAGCAATGTTAATGCAGCCTTACCTTTATGATAACACTGCGTTAATGTTGCCAAATTCTATCTTTTTAACGGAACCCCCCTGAACGGAGGCATAGCACTGCTGTGACCCTAGCCTAAGAAGATCAAGTGAGTCACAAACTGAGATAGAGGCGGAAATAAGCAACGGTTTCTTTACTGAAATGGGGATTAAGGCTAGGGTCACACTAGCCTCAGCCTTTTGGCTGACGGTTCCATCTAAAACTTAGAATTCTGCAGCCTGAGTACAAGCGTTAATGTGCTGTAACGCTGAGTTCAGGCTGCCTATATATTTCTATAGGTACCAGTCTCCCCGCGCAGCCGGTCACCTGACACAGAAGTACCAGATATGCGCTATTTCTGAGCGCACACGGAAATGCAGTTTGCAGCGTTTTCCTGTGCGCTCAGAAATAGCGCATACCCGGTACCTCTGTGTCAGGCAGGCGGCTGCGCTGGGAGACCGGTACCCATAGGAATATATAGGCAGCATGAACACAGCATTACAGCACGTTAACACTTGCACTCAGGCTGCAGAGTTCTAAGTTTTAGATGGAGCCGTCAGCCAAAAGGCTGATGCTAGTGTGACCCTATCCTAAGGAACGGTTCAGTATGGAATGTAACAGTCTCAAGATCCCCTCATGACACTATCTCTATCAAGTACACACTCACTCAGTGAATGCTGAAATCGATATGCCATTCTCAAGGCTCCCAGATTATTACACCAGGATCTGGAACAATTTTACCTAGATACTATATCAACAATGAGTTTAACTAACTGAAGACTGGAGGAGTGTAAATCTGATGACAGTGCTCCGTGAGGATCCCTGAGATGGCACACCAAGTATAAACTTACCACACTAACAAAACCAAGGCATTAAACTGTATCAGTGTTGCTTATACATTTAGCATAGGAATACCGGGAATCTTAAAGCTATGGTACCGTTAACCTCAGATATGTTCTATTACAGGCCTGTGATGCGTGTTGGCTGCAGCAAGTCCCAAAACAAACTTTGGCGCAAAAAAAACAACTATTGTACAGACAACAAGATTCCGTGGCTTGCCAGCTGATGCCAAGTTCCCACGCCAGGATCCCAGTTCTGTAGCCTCAGGGTACGGTCAGAGGAGAGCTTTTTACCAAGGCTTGACAGTATCCTTTCAATGTGGATGGTACTAAACCCCGTCTCCCCTCTCGCGGTTTCCCCATCCGCTGTACACTCGCTCTGTTACAGGGCAGATGTCCTCTGTTTCTTCCCAGACACTAGCTGCTTGGCACATTCAATGCAAAGTCTCTAGTCTACCCAGCATGGACTTCCACAAAACTCCATAGAGCCACACAGCTTCCATAAGCATTGCAAAAGTCCTTCAGCAGAGACACAATTTTCACTCAGGCCAGGGATTTGAAACCTCCGCAGAAAAGGTTGCAGATAAAGTCTTATCAGAGTTCAAGCTCCACACTTCTCACCACTGTTGGCTTCTAGCAGCTCATCAGTCTCTGCAGCCTGTGTCTCATCACACAACAGATCCAACTCCACACTTCCCTTCACCTCAAGTCAGCTCTGTCCTATACATATGGGGTTTTCCAGAATGTACCCTGTTGGTTAGCTCAGGCAGGCAAAATCCACAGGGTCCTAGTGCTCTCCTGATACTATTACAGTACCCACTCTCACATGCCACCCCACTAGAGGTTGTGCTCCCTGTCGCACGACACACCTCCCCACTCAAAGTCGTCTTTTGAGTAGCGCTGAGAGGGTATTCCCGCTGTAGATCAAGTGGTTCTCCTGAGGCCACCCCAACAGATTCAGTTCCTGAGGGGGCAGAAGCCTCTTAAGCAGTCTCATCAGGAGAAGCACAGGATGCTACTACCTCCTAAATGTAACACCACGTGACCCCTCATCTATGTTAGGTGGCTGGCCTAATTCCCCATCCTCAGAATGACATACCACATTTGCACTCTCTCTACATGGGGACAGATCACAGGGGGCAGCTCAGCAGTAGCACGGGAAGATACATTGTCAAACTCAAAAGCATCAGGAGTACCCACCCCTTGGGACACAGCCTGTGTCTTCATGGAAATGGGAGCCACATCTTCAAACCTGCACCATTGTAGCATTTTATGGTGAAGATTACAGGTGAGTCCCCCTGTCCCTACTGGCTCAACATTTTAGAATAGAATCTCAGGGTTCACCCGTTTTTTTATCAGGTATGGAGTCATCTCCCACTCAGCTTCCCCGTTGGTCGTTTGAACCTCAGCAATACTCTATTTCCCGGGGGGAAGGACTCTGTCCGCATGGGCAGTGTGTCCCTATGAGCCACCTGACTGAGTCGATCACCCACCACCTGATGCACCACCCTTAATCACCGCTGGTGTTCTCAAACCCATTCGGATGCGGTCCAAGGGGAACTAGAGAAGGGATCTGGCATGTTCAAATCTTCAATATCCCTCCCGGGCCTCCCGAACATCAACAGTGTGGCAACTAGCCCTTAGTGCTGTGTACCCTGTTACTGAAGGCCCCATCAGATTGGAAAGGTACTCAGGCCAGCGAGCCTGCTGTTCATCCTCTAACATTTTCAACATCTGTAACAGGGTACGATTAAAATGCTCACAAGCCCTATTTCCTTGGGGATACTAAGGCGTCGTTCTCAAATGTGTGATACCATACAGCCAGCGCAGCTCTTCCATCAGCCTCCTCTAGAAACATGCCCCCTGATCTGAGTGTATCCTTTGCGGATACCTGAGAATCTGGAGAAAATGTCAACACACGGCCTTAGCCGCCGACTTCGCCGACTGATCTCTTGTTGGCACCGCCATAGCATATTTAGTGAAGTTTTCTGTCATTGCCAAGCAATAGGAGTACCCAGACATTGAATACCTTATCAAGACATAGCCAATCATGAGGATTTCTAAAGGGGCTGAAGTCTTAACAGATTGCTTGGGAGCCCACTGTTCAAGGCTCTTACTGAGCCCACAGACCTGACACTGTCAACATGCCTCTGCCACCATCCCTCCCAATTTAGGGCAATAGATGACTCGCTGTACCCACTGGAGTATCTTTTCACTCCCAAAGTGGGCCCCCTTAACATGCGTCTCATGAGCGACCACCAGACCCATCCCCACAGGGATTACCATCTGATACCGATGCTGCAGCTCGGATGGCAAGTACACCTTACAATACAAGAGGCCTTGTTCCACACACAACTTATCCCACTGTCGCAGTACTTTAATTCCTTCTGTGGACAGTTGGGCCTTGTACTCTGCACTAGGCCAAACCCCATTTGGTACCCAAGTGCGCACAAGTGTAATGTCTCGGCACTTGTTCTGATCTTTCGCCCAATCTCAGGGTGTTTTTCCCAGGACACACGGCATCCCTGATGCCACCTCACTTGAATGTACCACACCTCGGAAGATAGGTACCTGCCTCAATTCAAGGGTTTCAGTGTCGTCAAGCTTGTCATCAACATTTTCTCCCGAGGGTCCAATGGGTACCCTTAATAATGCATTTGCATTTCTGCTTTCCCGCTCAGAGTAAAACTTAATATGATAATTAAATTTAGCCAGGCGGGCGACCCACCGCTGCTCCAACGCTACCAGTTTCGCATTCTCCAAAGGAACCAGAGGGTTGATATCAGTCATGACTAACACCTCTGCTCCCATTAAATACTCAGCAAAGCGTCATTGCCCACACCAGGGCCAGTAGCTCTAAGCGAAACAAACTGTAGTTCTGTGTCCCTTAAAGACCTGCTGCTATATTTGATGACTCACTCCCAGCCATCCTGCACTTGTGCTAGTACCACCCCCAACCCATGAAGACTACCATCGGTATACAACAGGAAAGGGGCTTCAAACCAGGCACACACCAACAACGGGGCATTCATTAGGGTGGCCTTCACCTCCTCAAATGCTTTTTTCTGCTCAGGTCCCCATTGGATAGGGTGGTTTTGAGGACCCAGCACTGTTCCTCTTAAAAATTCATTCAGGGGACCCACTACTTGTGAAAACTTGGGTACAAATTGACGGGGTACCCCGCCAATCCCAAGAAAGCCCGATCCTCCTGCAGGGTACGAAGGAAGTGGCCATTTCTGTACCGCGCTGACCTTATTGTACTGCGGGTAACACCCGTCGAGGGTCACCACAAGGCTTAAATACTCAATACTATTCTGTAACAGCTGACATTTCTTTGATTTTATCTTCAGGCCATGGCGACTGAGCCATCGGAGCACTTGGCACAACCTCTCGAAATGGTCCTCAAACGATGTTCCAAACACCACGATGTCATCCACATACAGTTCTGGAAAAAATTAAGAGACCACTGCAAATTTTGCAGTTTCTCTTATTTTTCTCTTTATAAGTATATTTTTGAGTAAAATGACATCGTTCTTTCATTCTATAAACTACTGACAACTTGTCTCCGTAATTCAAAGCTAAATTTTTTTTATTTATTTACAGCAAATGAGAAATCTTCAAAATAATAATAAATAAACATAACAGTGCTTTCAGACCTCAAATAATACAAATAAAACAAGTTAATATCACTGGGGAACACAATTTTTTAGGAGTTAGGTCAGACAACTGTTCTTAATTAATTTTTGGATGCTGAATCCAGAAATGATCTCAGTTTTTCTCTATCACGTCAAGTTTTTGAACTATAGGATTTTTGTCTTCTCAAAAATATGTAAACTACTGTACCTAAAAAGTGTTTGTTTTTTTAAATAGTACAAACATGAACAAAAAATGAAATATATAAGAAATAAGCATGACAAATATGTTTTTTAACACTATCATGTTTTTTACAAAGGAAATATATATATATATATATATATATATATATATATATTATGTAGGGTTCAGTCTCTATAGCAGCAGCAAGTAAGGCAGTGATACTCAGGCTCAGTCCAAAAAAACAAGTGTGTTTTATTTCACACAATGGCAAAAACAAACAAAAAACAGTCCTTACATCAGGATAATAGCGTCGGCCCTAAACCTGCTCCTCCTGGAGCTCGCCTAGGGGTCCTTCCCCACCTTGGGGTCCAGTACACGCTCCCTGTGTGCTCACAGGCTCCTTTTTCACCGACTGAACTCCTCTCCAGTCTGATCTCATCTCACAAGACCTTCACAGCCCTCTCTTCTGGCCTAACATTTCTCACCTGTCTTTCCCTCCCAGCTACTTCAAAAGCCTGGGGCGGGAGATGAGGAATGGAGGCCCCCCAAAAACCTTCCCCCATTCCTCATAGATGAGGTCCCATAACAGGCTTTACCAACAGCCACCGTTCTCAGTAACGGTGGCTACACCTATCTCACCTATGCTCATGTAAGCATCTCCCGTCCCATACATGCAGTAGCTCACCATCCTTGGGGAAACATAGCGTCCCTCTACCACCATTCCCCTTGCTACCTCACACACCCCCCCCTCAGTTCAACCCGGGGGGGTGAACTCCTGTCACCAAACAGTGAGTCCGGGACAAGGCATCGGCATTGCCCTGCAGCCTCCCGGCTCTGTGTTCCACCGTGAAGTTGAAGTTCTGGAGCGACAAGAACCACCTGGTGACTCGCGCATTCCTCTCTCTTGACTGGCTCATCCACGATGATGGGGAGTGGTCAGTCACCAACCGAAACCGTCACCCCAGCAGGTAATACCTCAACGCTTCCAAGGCCCATTTGATGGCTAGGCACTCCCTCTCGACCACACTGTAATTTTTCTCTGCAGGCGTGAGCTTGCGGCTCAGGTAGTTAACGGGTGTTCTTCCCCGTTCACCTCCTGAGAAAGGACTGCACCTAGCCCTACTTCTGATGCATCGGTCTGAACGATGAAGGTTTGGGTGAAGTCAGGTGTGATAAGGATGGGAGACCCGCATAACACCGTCTTCAAGACCAGAAAGGCATGCTCGGCCTGGGGGTTCCACTTAACCATGACGGGCCGTCTTCCTTTCAGAAGGTCTGTCAATGGGGCTGAGAGGGTGGCAAAATTGGGGATGAACCTCCTGTAGTATCCCACAATTCCCAGAAAGGCTCTCACCTGCTTTACTGTCCTTGGTTGGGGCCAACTCTGGATGGCTTCGACCTTGTTGACCTGTGGCTTAATCATACCTCGCCCTATCACATACCCCAAATAGGTGCCTCCTCCATTCCCAGAGCACACTTTTTGGGGTTGGCAGTCAGCCCCGCTGCCCGGAGAGAGTCCACCACAGCCTGTACCTTGGCCAAGTGGCTCTCCCAGTCGCTGCTGAAAACGATGACGTCATCTAGATAGGCCGAGGCGTACCTTTGATGAGGCTTCAACACGATGTCCATTAATCTTTGGAACGTGGCTGGAGCCCCATGTAAGCCAAATGGCAACACTAGGTAGTGAAAGAGACCCTCCGAGGTGATGAACGCGGTCTTCTCTTTGGCGCTATCGTAAGGGGTACTTGCCAGTATCCCTTAGTTAGATCGAGTGTGGAGAAGTACCGGGCTTTCCCGAGTCTTGCAATGAGCTCGTCTACTCGTGGCATTGGATAAGCGTCAAATTTAGAGACCTCGTTCAGCTTCCGGAAGTCGTTGAAAACCGTATCGTCCCATCGGGTTTGGGAATGAGCACAATGGGACTAGCCCATTCACTTTTCGACTCCTCAATAACCCCTAACTCCAGCATTTGACGAACCTCCTTTGAAATGGCCTTTCGCCGTGCCTCAGGTACTCGGTAGGGCCTCATCCGAACTTTTACCTGGGGCTCGGTGACAATGTCGTGTTCAATCAACGAGGTACGCCCTGGACTTGAACACATCGTTCTGCCAAAACTCTCGAACTCTGCTGTGGTTTTTCGTGAGGTTTGGCATCACTCTCACTGCCCTCAGCCACCTTGGCCTGTAAAGTCAGTGCAGGGTGTCAGCTGAGCCTTCTGTACCCAAACCCTCTCTGTCTTTCCAGGCTTTTAGCAGATTGACATGGTATATCTGCTCGGTCTTTCTCCGACCCGGCTGATATACCTTGTAGTTGACCTCCCCAACTCTTTCTAGGACTTCGTAGGGCCCTTGCCACTTCGCCAAGAATTTACTCTCCACAGTAGGCACTAGTACCAGGACTCTGTCTCCCGGGTTAAAAGTTCTGACCTTAGCGGATCTATTATATACCCGGCTTTGAGCTCTTTGGGCTTCCTCTAAGTGTTCTTTCACTATCGGCATCACCGCTGCCATCCGGTCCTGCATGGTCGCGATGTCTCTACTACACTTTTGTGAGGGGTGGGTTCCTGCTCCCATCCCTCCTTGGCAATGTCGAGCAGGCCCCGGGGATGTCTACCATACACGAGTTCGAACGGATAAAAACCTGTTGAGGCCTGTGGTACCTCCCGAATCGCGAACATCAGGTATGGTAGAAGACAATCCCAGTCCTTCCCATCCCTGGATACCACCTTTTTCAGCATGCTTTTTAGGGTTTTGTTGAATCTTTCAACTAAGCCATCTGTCTGCGGATGGTAGACCGAGGTGCGCAACTGCTTTACCCGGAACAGTTTACATAGCTCCTTGGTAACCTTGGACATGAACGGCGTCCCCTGGTCCGTAAGTATTTCTTTAGGGATTCCCACCTGGCAGAACACGGCGAGTAGCTCTTTGGCTATCAATTTCGCCGAGGTGTGCCGCAGTGGAATTGCCTCTGGATACCTGGTAGCGTAATCCATGATTACCAGGATATGCTGATGCCCTCGGGCAGACTTGCCAGAGGACCCACCAGATCCATGGGACCCTTTCAAATGGTACGTCTATAATGGGCAGGGGTACCAAGGGACTACGGAAGTGCGGCATAGGAGCGGATTGCTGACACTCGGGGCATGATTCGCAATACCGCTGCACCTCCCAAAACACTCCTGGCCAGTAAAAACGCTGCAGAATACGTTCCAGAGTCTTTTTATGGCCGAGGTGTCCGCCCAGCACATGCCTATGTGCCAAGTCGAGCACCTCGGGCGATAAGGCTGCAGAACCACCAGCTGTTCCAAGGTCTCACCCCGCACTCTGTCAACCCTGTATAACAGATCCTGGTTGACAGCCATGTGGGGAAACACCTGGTCTGCTCCTGGGTACTGAAACACCCCATTAATACAAATCACGTTTTCCCTTGCCCATTTAACGTCGGGTCTTGGAGCTGTGCAGTACCAAAATTGTCACGGGGAACTCCCAACTCTGCGAACTCAGGTACTGACCCGAGCTCGTCGGCTTCACCCGCTAATACCTCTAGAGGGGACATTGTTACTCCCACGGCTGGCACCCCTGAGTCGGGATCACGAGGTTCAGGCTCAGGGTCCGTGACATTCTGGACTTGTTTACCCCTTAACCCCGGGTTTCCCGGTAACAGAGTCCAGAATAGAGGAAAGTCTCTCCCAAGGATCAGTCCATACGGCAGGGACTCTAGCACTCCCACCTCATGACGACACTCCCCCTTCGGGGTTTGGATAGTGATTATGGCGTAGGGTACTCTTTCAAATCCCCATGAATGCATAAGACCCCCACATTACGTCCCGTGTAGGATGCAGACCCAGCCAAGGTGGCATGCACCAGGGTGATAAGGCTTCCCGAGTCCAAGAGGGCAGCTGCAGGACATCCTGCCACCGTAACCTGACACATGGGAGAGATAGGTGCAGGCTCTGGGGAGCAGCGGTATATACGGGAAGGCATAGAGGGAGACACGCCGGGCCACACTGCAGTCCATAGGATCGGTGGTGATAGGGCAGTTTGCAGCAATGTGTCCTCGCTCTTGACACCTCCAGCACACAACAGTCTCTAGCTTCCTTGCCTGAGGGCCTGCAGGGGTGGGGGTGCGTGTCAGAGTCCTGTATTTCTCAGGGTCGGTGACCTTGCGGGATTTGGGGAGCACACGGGCTGGGGAAGAAACTTTTAACAAGTTCTGGGTGGCCTCATAACGTTCCACCAAACCGACCAGCTGGTTGGCATCGACAAGGTCCCCATGTCCCACCCACTGCTGTATGGCTGGGGGCAAGGCCCGCACAAACTTGTCCAGTACCACTCTTTCCACCATCTGCACTGGGGACAACAGCTCCGCTGTAATCCATTTTTTTACAAGATGGATGAGATCATACATCTGAGACCGGACCGCCACAGTCTCTACATAAGCCCAGCGATGGACTCTCTGGGCATGGAGATACACATTCACACCTAATCGAGCTAGAATCTCGGCTTTTACCTTTTGATAGTCCCGGGCGTCCTGCTCGCTCAGGTCGTAGTACGCTTTCTGGGGCTCTCCAATCAGATATGGCGCTACAACCTCCGACCATTGGTGTAGCGGCAGACTCACTCGCTCTGCCACTCTCTCGAACCCCGCCAAGAAAGCTTCGACATCGTCCCCTGCGGTCATCTTTTGGAGGGACGCACGGACCCTCTTCTTGATGTCCTGCTGTGGATCAGATGGTGCGCTTGACCTCAGGGCTGTTAACTGTTCCATCAGGAGTTGGTTAGTTTGCTGTTGAAGTCTCAGGGCCTCCGTATGGCTGTGCTGCTGGGCCTGCAGCGCCTCAGCATACATCTGCTGTTGCTGCTTCTGCTGCAGGTTAGCTTCAATCAATGCCTTTACAACGTCCTCCATTGCTGAGCGCTGCTTTAGGGCTTGCTTCACCCAGGACATACAACTCGACCTCTACAGCGGTTAGTGTATGCCTTACTGCATTGCCCGCATTCTCCACCATATGTAGGGATCAGTCTCTATAGCAGCAGCAAGTAAGGCAGTGACACTCAGGCTCAGTCCAAAAAAACAAGTGTGTTTTATTTCACACAATGGCAAAAACAAACAAAAAACAGTCCTTACATCAGGATAATAGCGTCGGCCCTAAACCTGCTCCTCCTGGAGCTCGCCTAGGGGTCCTTCCCCACCTTGGGGTCCAGTACACGCTCCCTGTGTGCTCACAGGCTCCTTTTTCACCGACTGAACTCCTCTCCAGTCTGATCTCATCTCACAAGACCTTCACAGCCCTCTCTTCGGCCTAACATTTCTCACCTGTCTTTCCCTCCCAGCTACTTCAAAAGCCTGGGGCTGGAGATGAGGAATGGAGGCCCGCCCAAAAACCTTCCCCATTCCTCATAGATGAGGTCCCATAACAGGCTTTACCAACAGCCACCGTTCTCAGTAACGGTGGCTACACCTATCTCACCTATGCTCATGTAAGCATCTCCCGTCCCATACATGCAGTAGCTCACCATCCTTGGGGAAACATAGCGTCCCTCTACCACCATTCCCCTTGCTACCTCACAATATATATATATTTTATATATCAGATAACAAGTCTTATTACAGATATCAGTGCAATTGTGCTTCTCTGGCAGGTAAGTTGTGGAGGAAAAACTTGACGTGCTAGAAAAAAACTGACTACATTTTTGGAATCAGCATGCCAATTTTAGTATGAATCAGCTCAAAAATTTAACTCAACAGAAATTTTTTTTCATATTGTTCCCCAGTGTATTCATTTAGAAACCACAATACTAATGTTTTAACTCGGGAAGAGTTCAGAAATCAATATTTGGTGGAATAACTATGGTCTGAAGATTATGCTGGCCATGACAAGGTCTTAGGTCAATCAATGTGCTGGATGAAGGAGCATCACATCAAAACCCTGTCATGGCCAGCCCAATCTTCAGACCTGAACCCCATTAAAAACCTCTGGAATGTAATCAAGAGGAAGATGGATAGTCACAAGCCATCAAACAAAAAAGAACTGCTTAAATTTTTGCGCCAGGAGTGGCAAAAGGTCACCCAAAAACAGTGTGAAAGACTGGTGGAAAGCATGCCAAGACACATTAAAGCTGTGATTAAAAATCATGTTTATTCCACCAAATATTGATTTCTAAACTTTTCCTGAGTTAAAACATTAGCATTGTGATTTCTAAATGAATATGAACTTGTTTTCTTTGCATTATTTGAGGTCTGAAAGTACTGTTCTGTTTATGTATTATATTTTGAAGATTTCTCATTTGCTGCAAATAAATACAACATTTTTAGCTTTGCATTTCGGAGATGTGTTGTCAGTAGTTTATAGCAAAGGTCCCCAACTCCAGTCCTCAAGGCCCACCAACGGTCCAGGTTTTCATTATTTCCTTAGAAATTTGACAGTTGGTAATTCAATCTCCTGCACAGGTGGTGATTCCAACTGTCAAATGCCAAGGAAATCCTGAAAACATGCACTGTTGTGGGCCTTGAGGCCTGGAGTTGGGGACCTCTTGTTTATAGAATAAAAGAACAATGTACATTTTACTCAAAAATATACTTATAAAGAGAAACATCAGAGAAACTGAAAATTTTGCAGTAGTTTCTTAAGTTTTTCCGGAGCTGTATATCAAAATGGATTCGAAATGCAGATCGCCGAAACAATGTTCCTTCAGGCATTGAAAAGTTCCCAGGGTAGTTAGTGAGTCCAAGGGCATCCAGTTGAATTCATAGAGCCCCATTAGTAGAACAAATGCCATTTTACCCCGATCTTTCTCAGCCATCAGTACCTGCCAATAGCCACTCGCTAAGTCCAACGTTGAGAAGTATTTGGCCTATCCTAATGCCGACAGGGACTCTTCAATACGAGGCAACGGGTATGCATCTCGCACCATGTGCGTGTTCAATTTTTGATAATCCACACAAAATCAGAGAGTCCCTTCCTTCTTCAGTACCAAGACCATGGGAGCCACCCAGGAGCTTTGGCTGTCTCGTATTGCTTGATTAAAAATGAAACAAGTTGCGCCAAACTGCTTGACAAATATATTACAGTCGATTAATATGTCCAAGTGCTCACCTGGTTGAGTTGTGCCTCGGTCGCTCGTATTGCTTGATTGTCCAGCATACTAGCCACCATGCCCTTCACCTCTTGAAAAAGTGTCGGAAATCTGACAATAACCTTCTCTAATGGGAGGAGTGTCCCCTGTGGGGATCTTGTGCTCAGTTGTCCGAGAGCAACCGAAGTCTTCTCCATGTCGCAAAAAGGTCTCTTGATGTTCCCACAGGACTCTCTCCAGCTGCTCTGGTTGCACGGAGGTCAGTTTCTCCCAATAGTCGCCCATCTGATTCATGATCACCCGACCATTCCATTCCTCGGTAGGAGGTTCGGTCCCCCGTACTGCGACCGCATATGTCCAGGATGACTGTTGGTCTGGGCACAATTTGAACACCACCTTCTCAGGCACCTTCCCCACCGGCACAAACAGTTCAGCCAGGATGGTCCCAGCAGGAATGATAGCCGTTCAGAAGAAAAGTGATATTATGTCAGCGCTCGAGGTAACAGCCAAGACTCCACTCTATCATAAATTACCTTTAGGCTTTATTAATTCGGTATGGGATTCCAGTTTCCACAACGCGTTTCAACGCTCAGAGCGTCTTTATCAAGTGATTAAGAGTTCCTCCTGTCAGGGCACCAGCGAGATCATGGTCCGCGATGAACTCTATAGTCATGGCCAAATGTTTTGAGAATGATACAAATATTAATTTTAACAAAGTCTACTGCTTCAGTTTTTCTAATGGCAATTTGCATATACTCCAGAATGTCATAAAGAGTGATCGGCTTAACAGCAATTACTTGCAAAGTCAATATTTGCCTAGAAAATGAACTTTAACCCCCAAAACACATTTCAACATCATTGCAGTCCTGCCTTAAAAGGAGCAGATAACATCGTTTTAGTGATTGTTCCATTAACGCAGGTGTGGGTGTTGATGAGGACAGGGCTGGTGATCAATCAGTCATGATTAAGTAAGATGACACCACTGAACACTTTAAAAGGAGGCTGGTGCTTGGTATCGTTGTTTCTCTTCAGTTAACCATGGTTATCTCTAAAGAAACACATGCAGCCATCATTGCACTGCACAAAAATGGCCTAACAGGGAAGAGTATCGCAGCTAGAAAGATTGCACCTCAGTCAACAATCTATCGCATCATCAAGAACTTCAAGGAGAGAGCTTCCATTGTTGTCAAAAAGGCTCCAGGGCGCCCAAGAAAGACCAGCAAGCGCCAGGACTGTATCTTAAAACTGTTTCAGCTGCGGGATCGGACTACCAGCAGTGCCGAGCTTGCTCAGGAATGGCAGCAGGCTGGTGTGAGTGCTTCTGCACGCACTGTGAGGCGGAGACTCTTTGAGCAAGGCCTGGTTTCAAGGAGGGCAGCAAAGAAGCCACTTCTCTCCAGAAAAAACATCAGGGACCGACTGATATTTTGCAAAAGGTACAGGGAGTGGACTGCTGAGGACTGGGGTAAAGTCATTTTCTCTGATGAATCCCCTTTTCGATTGTTTGGGACATCTGCAAAACAGCTTATTCGGAGAAGAAGAGGTGAGCGCTACCACCAGTGTTGTCTCATGCCAACTATAAAGCATCCTGAAACCATTCATGTGTGGGGTTGCTTCTCTGCCAAGGGAATCAGCTCACTCACAGTCTTGCCTAAAAACACAGCCATGAATAAAGAATGGTACCAGAATGTCCTCCAAGAGCAACTTCTCCCAACCGTCCAAGAGCAGTTTGGCGCCCAACAATGCCTTTTCCAGCATGATGGAGCACCTTGCCATAAAGCAAAGGTGATAACTAAATGGCTCATGGATCAAAACATAGATTTTGGGTCCATGGCCTGGAAACTCCCCAGATCTTAATCCCATTGAGAACTTGTGGTCAATTATCAAGAGACGGGTGAATAAACAAAAACCAACAAATTCTGCCAAAATGCAAGCATTGATTATGCAAGAATGGATTGCTATCAGTCAGGATGTGGTCCAGAAGTTGATTGAGAGCATGCCAGGGAGAATTGCAGAGGTCCTGAAGAAGAAGGGTGAACACTGCAAATATTGACTTGCTGCATTAACTCATTCTAACTGTCAATATAACCTTTTGGTACTCATAATATGATTGCAATTATATTTCTGTATGTGATATAAACAAAACATAAATAAAAACCAGAGGGCAACAGATCATGTGAAAATATAATTTTGGTGTTATTCTCAAAACTTTTGGCCATGACTGTATGCCCACATTGGGTCAGCTGAATTCATTTCTTCAGGGGAGCAGTTGGTATATAGTAAGAACAAAAGTCATCTTTAAAGGAAAATTAGGGGCCTTTCACATCAGCTTTTTTGCTGATGTGCTGCAGATCCGGCAGATTTACTGCATCTGCCAGATTTGCCGCCTAACGGCTGCACTTGCGGTGCTCATCCGGCAAGCCTCATGCATTCTCTGTGGGGTTTGCGGTCGGATGCGGCAAGTGGTGTCGCCAGATTGGCCGGATCCAGTAAGCAGCATTTTTATTTGCAGCTGCAAGTGCTGAATCCGCAGAACCGCACTTGCTGCACCGGACCACAAGCCCTATAGACAATGCATGGGGCTTGCCGGATCCGGGCCGCAATTCGGCCGTTAGGCGGTTGATCCGGCAGATGAGGCGCCACCTGCCAGATTGGCCACAAACATCAACAAAATGCTGATGTGAAAGGAGCCTTACAGGTGCTTATATATAGACTATATTTAAAGGGTTTTCCCATAAACAAAGTACATTTTAAAGTTGATGTTAATCAATAGATCTTGGAATAATAATAATTTTCACAATTTGGTGTGTTTAAAAAAAAATGTTCCTGTGCTGAGATAATCTTATAAATGTAAAGAGATGTAGAAAACTGGGCACCAACATGTTAATGTGAGTACTGTGTGGTGCACCTATATTCACCTCCAGTTCAGCAGGTGTTGCACGCTTCAAGAGCAATCAATATTATCCATGTGTAGATAGAAAGGGAAGTGGCACTCACCATTAGCTGTTAATGTCCTTTATTTCATCTTATTACATCGACAAAGATGAATGCAGTGGGGAGAGAGAGTGGGGGCCGTCGTCCGCCGACCCCCACTCCCTCTCCCCGCTGCATTCATCTTTGTCAATGTAATAAGATGAAATAAAGGACATTAACAGCTAATGGTGAGTGCCGCTTCCTTCTCTATCTACACATGGATAATCTTATAAATGTGCCCCTGTAATGTACTGTATAATGGATGTTTTTGACCATAAAGGGACACAGTCTGATCATATCACATCTACTGGGCAGGGGAGGAAGTAATAGAGTATACAGACATTACATCAGATTTGTTAAAAAAAACCTTCATTTGCCATCTGTATACAGCGTTACAGAATATGTCACCACTATACAGTTTACATAATGTAAAATGAATAGATTAAGAAGTCAAGTATTTGGATAAATCCTGTTAACCAATTGGATGTTTTCTGTCTACACAGTATTAGTAAATTGTGTTAAGTGACTGTGCTTGCATGCTAGATCTGCCATCAATAGTTTATTAGCCTTCATACACAGACCATACACGCTCTCACTCTGATTTATAGCAGTGACAAGCTATTTATTAGAAGCCTTTCTAAAAGCACTGCAGAGGAAGTCTTCATTCACAACCATCTTGTCAGAACAACAAAAAACAACATATAATATTATGTACATTTTATTGGGAGAATAAAAATGCTTTGTGGAATTGGGATATTTAGACAGAAGCAGTATATTATGTTGGGACATAAGGATTAAACACATGTATATTATTCATATTCTCATATTTTGCTTCATATGTAAATGTTCAGTTGAAAAGTATAGTGGAATGTGCAACATTAAAAAGAAACTACTTTGTGTTGTCTTATGTAATGTTGCAAAGAAATTTAGATATACTTCACTAAAATTGCAATGGAAGCAGTCTGGCAACCATGTATGTGGTTTGGTCTTTAATGAGTTCCTGTTGTAAATGGAGCCTGTCATCTGATTCATGATACCCAATTGGATGATTGCAGTGGGTATACCATTTCTCTGGAGATCCAAAGAGAATATACTTTAAAGATCTGTACAGGGACCATAGCCGGAGAGGAGACACCCTTGGCCGGATCTTAAAAAGTGCTGTACCATGTGATTGACAGATCTCTCCTTATTTATAAAAAGTGAGACACCCATCAATCACTCTAGTAGTACGGGAGAAGAAAGTCAGGAAAAGTACCAGTTTTGTCTCATCTCCGGCTAAGGTTGCAGGTCAGCTCATTTTCTGTTCATGTATCTGTTACTATTGTTTCTTATTTTGGTTTATATTCCATGTAATGTACTAGTCTCTAGATTCCCTGACGAAGACCCAGAGTGGATCAAAACGTAGGGTGGAGCTACACAATTTGTAACACTAAAAATCTTCGTGTCTTAATAATAGACAATAGACTGGGCTGATGTCTTCTCACATTTATTCACATTCAGTGTGCCAGAGTATTTCGCTCTAGACTATGGGTAAATTTTAACTTTACTTTAATTTTAAGCTGCTGTGGTTTGGGAAGAATGAATCAGATAGAGGATTCCTATTACACTTTTGGTGCTTTCCTATGTTTAACACTTCAATGGCTGAAACTTTTGGGTATATTTGGGAGCAAATACATTAACGAAACTTGTGTGTATGATTGGCATGGTTATAGTGACCTTATATATTATGACTTAATATTACAGTATTATGTTAAATAGCTATTACTATACCATACTTTTAAGGGGCATCCATAGGATATGCCATAAAGGCATAGTAGATGAGGATCACAGCAATAGTACAGGGAATTGATGTTGACACTTGAAAACGGTGCCATATTGTACCCTAATGATAGGGGAAGGTAGTCAGAAGTCCTATATAAATGAATGGGAATTCTGGCCACCTCTTACAGTGGTGCACATCATGACCCAGATCTTGAGATAGATGCAGTACTCATTGATATCTAATATACATTTGTTAATTTGCCATATATGTATGAGAAAATCCCTTTATAATAATATCATATAATATTTAATCATTTATATAGCATTATTAATTCCATATCACTTTTATGCTAACATGTCAAACCTTTTGTATGTTTACAGTGGATAATTTAATTTTCACATTCCCTGGACCCCTTGTAAAGACATTAATAGGGTTCTCAGGACTCCTTATAAGTACATTAATAGGGTTCTCATGATTTGCTGATGTGAACCTGACAAAGGCTGAGATATAATACCTCTTTTCTGTACTTAATAATTTGTATTCAAAAGGGTTTTGTAAGAAGATTGCAAACTATCATTTATTTGTAGGCCTGGAGAAAAGTGTATTATCAAGAAGTCAGTTTGCAATATCCCAGGGCTTTCATTTGTATGTAATAGTTCATTAGTACATATGTGTTATTCAAATATGGAACTTGACCCATGATTGTGAGGGTTCCATTGGTTGAATCTCAGGGACCACCCAAATGGACTCAAATTTGAGCAAACAAAATAAAAGTACAGACCATGGGATAAGGAGAAAGCAGCAGCCTGAGCAATTGATGAAATAGAAGCTAATGTTCAGTCAGACTAATTGAACTGCTTCTGAGACAGTTCAGATAAGCTGCAATCACTGAGCATAGCTCTGTGCTAAAGGACCAAAGCTCGAAACCAAGCACCAAGGCTAAAGAGACTTAAAAATAAGTATTATTCTTCAAAGAACTAGTACTCATCTCTACAACCTCTTCCTATAGGTTTAACATGCTCAATCACCAGCAATTTAACATTTATAGATATTTTCCCATCAATAATACATTTTCTTATCATAGTCTTCATATGCTGTAAAAATAACTTTTAAATGTTTTTTTTTAAATCAGTTTTCCATTTTTTTCTCTCTTACTGTGCAGACTCCATCCACCCCCTATGTCAATCTTTCATTATATGTCCTTTCTCAGAAAATAAAAACAGCTGATCTCCCACTAAGTCACATCTGCTCCCGAGTCCATATTATAACAGGAGAAAAAAATGACACCCTGAACCCTATAAACCAATAAAGATTGTCTGATTTGGTTTGCCCCTGTTGTTACCAAGCAGGCAACCCACTGGGTTAAAGGCTGGTGACATCTGTTTAAAAAATGCCAGGAGTTAGAGGAACAAAAAGGTAATAAATCAACTCTATACAAGTTGCTCCGAGGAATTCATAAGCCCTTCCACTCCAGTGAGGAATGTGGAGGTATAGAAGCAAGGAGAAATGCTTGATGTCTGCCCTTATCCATGCTCATGTTGCACTATGATAGATATTTAGATTTGTAAAGAAAATTGCGCCTTTAACCTAATTAATCACGCCAAAAATAAATGTACTGTATGTTTTTCTCCAATAGCAATATCACTACGAGCTGGACAAGAGATATAGCTAAAACTATAGTAAAGCAGTATTTCAAACATTGTTTCACAATATGTACTTACCAATATATTCTTGCCAAGCCTACAAAAATTGATTTTTTTATTTCTTTCTAATTCCAGTGTATGGAAATTGTGTCCAAACTGTTGATCTTTAAAGAAAACTAGATAATGCACTAAGTCACATAACAAAACATAATTAGCTGCTACAATGTATCAATTTAGCTCCTGGAACATTGTACAATCTGGATAATATTTAGGGTTTAATAAGGCAGTATGTACATCTGCATTGGAACTCCATCACAGATTGAGACCAAAAAGTACTACCAAAAATTAAGTCTCCTCAGTTTCATTATTTTTTTAATCTAATATCCAACACAGTCAAAAAATAAACTTTTATGGAGTCAAAAAGAGCAGCAGTTGGATAGACTACATGAAAAAACCCAACACACTGCATTATATTCAGTAGTGTCCATCGGAGACCTCTTACATAATTTTCTGTTTTGCTCTGCTATAGTGAAATATAGAAGCAAATGTGAATTCGCCCTAGGGATAGCAATGAATGGACTGGTCGCGGCTCTCGTGATCTGTGCATCCCAGCTCATCGAAATATATGAAGCTGTTATGCTCAAGTCAAGAGAGCAGCTGCCAGTTCATGCATTGCAGTCTGAGGTCGGACCAATGTGCAAGGATGTTTGAATAAACCTTTAGATCAGTTTTTTTCCAAACTTCACTCTTCAAGGCCAACACAGGTCATTTTTTGTCAGGATTTCATTAGCATTGAACAATCATTATCAAGACATCACCTGTGCAATACTTAGGAAATCCTGCAAACATGACCTGTTGGGGCACTGGGAGGACTGGATTTTCAGAATCACTGCCTTAAATGTAACAATTAACTACCTACCTATAATTAAAGTGTATAAAGGTTTTCTATGTATAAACCAACATAAGTTTTAGATATGTGTCCCTCCTATTATTTACATTTTAGAATTTTCAGCTTTTCAATTTAAAAATTTGAAAAAGAATACAAGGAAACTTCATAACCAGAATATTTTAATAGGGCAGCAGGTCAATCCATTAGCTACTTTGAATTTCTATCGAATTAATGCAGTAAGTACCTATATCATTTTTTTCTTATTGAAGTTATTTAAAGATTTTCTTACATCTGTGTTTAGAACAGAAAAACAATTTAACTTCTCTTTGAGTAAGAAGCTCATTTAAGGAGTCTTTACTAGCACAAAACAACCTGGACGATTAAACTTTACAGCCCTTGTAGATCATTATGTGTCCAATAACCCTTATCTTGCTGATAATGAGATATAAGGGTAATGGGCTAAAACTTTTTTTTTTTTTTGGATATTTTTGGCATATAAAAGTGCAATTCTAATCTACTTTAAAATTACAAGAAGCATAAAAAATATTCAATTATAGTTGAGTATCATTTTCTGCACTGCTCGGTTCTGTTTAATAACTCAACATAGATTTTATATTTCCTTCTCACCTTTATTCAATGTTTAGTAAAATGTCGCTCAAGTGATGGTGCAGGACACATGAAGTAGGAGCTCCTCAGGCAGAGGCCTGTTACCGGCGCTTACCGGCTTGTGTGGATTCCTTCAGTGGTGCACATTAACTGGTGAGGTCCTCTAGAACACCTTGGGATGCCTCAGGCATCCTCCCGTCATCGTGATCCCCTCATAAGTGACTGATTTTCGTGAGAGACCGCCCGCTCCCAGCTCCAAAATGGCGCCAGCGGCTAGATCCCTGCACAGTCTCCCCGCGGCTCTTGCAGTCCCACAGGCATACTGACAGGGGAGAGGAGTCGGCCCCAGTCACTCAGCAGTACCTGCGCAGTATGTTTGACTTCCTGCGCAAATCCCTTCAGGAGGACATTAGAGGCTTAATAGGGGAACTGAGGGAGGATATGGCGGTAATGGGAGAGAGAACACACCATCTAGAGCAGAAGATGGGGATTTTGCAACTGCTCATAACCAGATGGCAGATAGCTATCAGATCTTAGACAAGGAGATACATAATGTGCACACCATTTTATGGGACTTAGAAGACAAGCTTCGCAGGGGCAATATAAAAATTAGGGGATGGAGGAGTCAGTGGAGGACTGTGCTATAACAAGCACTGTTTTTACATTCCTACAGCGCATCCTCCCTGAGGCAACCCCCACCGACTTGATCATTGAAAAGCTTTACAGACTTCCAAAACCTGCCCACATCCGTAAGGACTTGCCTAGGGATACCCTAATTGGCTTTGCACACCCAAGAATGAAGGATCTGATCTTGAGGCGATGAGACGCAACCGTTCGCTCCCTGCTGAGTTCCAGGACTGGAAAGTCTTTCCTGATTTATCTCCCGTGACACTTCCAAGACGACGGGACTTTGCCACATACTGCCAGGTGCTAAGAGACAAGGGGATACAGTATAACTGGGGCTCCCCGGTTAAGGTGAACTTCCCTGTAAGGGTTCCCGGCAGTCCTTCTACTCCCCGACCCAGCTAGGGAAGGCGCTTAAAGCATAGAACCTGGCGGCAAGTAGCAAACATGGGTCACCCAACCACAGATCCAGCAGGGAGGCTGGGAGGCCTGCTGGAGCCGAGGAGAGGTCTAATTGTTCCCTACACACTTGATTGAAGGACTCTGTTTCTGATTGTGCTTCATAGTGGTCTTTTTTTATTAGATCTTTGACCACGGAGTCCCCCCCCCCCCGAACGATCGCTTGGTTGCCTGTTTGATCAGTCTTCTTCTCCCCCTGCGCAGCTGTGCAGCGGAGAATTTGGTCACCTCCCCCCCAATACCTAGGCCACGGTCTAGAGTTTTTCTCTGTTTATATATCTGTTGTGTGTTCTTTGTTTTTTCTCCCTTAACTTTCCTCCTGTTTGTTTGTTTCCCCACTGTCTTCCCTTTCCTCTAGTTTCTTTTTGGTATTTTGTTTTCCAACTTGTTTACAGGTTTACCGTAAGTGTCTCGCACATTGTACATAAATAGCAAGAGCACCATGAGTCTTAGAATTGTTTCTCTGAATGTGAAGGGGCTTAATTCCCCATTTAAACGGTCTCTGCTATGGAAAGAGGCGCGTGCTCCAAAGCTGACATACTTGCATAGGAGACGCATTCCCGGGGGAGAACTGTAGGATCAGGCATAAATCCTACCCTAACTTATTTTTTTCTAACCATGCCGAAAAGAGGGCTGAGGTATGTGTCTTAGTAAAGAACATGGTCCAATTCCATCTGATTAATATTATTGCTGACCCTGCGGGGAGGTTTATCATTTTGATATGCAGCATTTGTGGCACAACCATAACAATTGCAAATGCATATGCCCCTAACGACGACAAATTCGTTTTTTGAGGTCCTTCTTCGGGAGGGTTGGGGTGAGGCTCAAGGCATGCAGATCATCTGTGGTGATTTTAATATAGTCATGGATCGTACTATGGATAGCACAGCCTTGGCTACACGAAGGGGGAGGGAGCTGGGGCCATTGTGCCGTGAGTTCCATCTCCACGATGTCTGGCTCTATTTACATTCCACGGAGAGGGATTTTTCCTTCTTCTCCCACAGGCACAGGTCAAAACTCAAGAATTGACTACTTTCTTGTGGACAGCGATTCGATTGTGGCCTGTGCCTGTGCGGACATAGGGTTGATTACTTGGTCTAATCACACGCCGACATCGTTGGAGATCAGACTCGGAACATGTTGTGGCTCGTCACGTTCTTGGAGACTAAATGTTGCATCTGTTCACGGAGTGGGACATGGTGGAGAAAAACTTAGCTAGTTTCTTTGACATTAATGACAATGGATAGGTGTCAGATGATTCGCTGTGGGCTTCCCACAAAGCAGTACTGAGAGGTCTCCTCCTCCAGAGAGCCTCCCAAATGAAAAGAGCCAGAGATCGGTTGAGAGCTGAGCTGGTTGCTCAGCTCCAACAGTTGGAGAGCCACAATAAGAGGAGCCCGGCAGATCAGCTACTCTCCCAAATCACTGTGATCAGGAACCAGCTAAGAGTCCTATTATTGCGCCAACATGAGAGGTGTTTCGTACCTTAAGCTAATTCAATATGCTGCAGGCGATAGGGCGGGGGCTATCCTGGCCAGAAAAATTAAGAAGCGTGCAACCAACTCTATGTTAGACTCTATGGTTGACGAAAAGGGGAGGCGGGTGGGGAATCCTGGTGAGATAGTGAAAGTGTTCGCGCACTATTATGCTGGGTTAGACAACCTAAAGGATGATGGAGAAACTCTGCAGCCAACCTTGCAGGTTATAGAGCAATTCCTAGCAGACTTGAATATTCCGTCAGTTTCAGAGGACCAGTTGAGGGCCTTGAATCTCCCTTTCTCACTCCCTGAGATTATTAAAGCTATGGATTCAACTAAAAACTTTTCAGCGCCGGGTCCAGAAGGGTTCCCCTATGAATATTACAAGTCCTTTCAAAACATCTTGCCTCGTACCTTCTCAGACTTTTTAATTTTTGGCAGCATGAGGGCACAATTCCCTCAGCATCATTGGAAGTGACGATAATCACTCTTCCAAAACCAGGTAAGCCTCCAGACTTGCGTGGTAACTATCGTCCCATTTCCCTATTAAATTGTGATCTAAAGATTTACTCCAAAACTTTGGCTGACAGGGTGGTGGGGATCCTTCCATAGCTGATAGATCTGGACCAGGTGGGATTTGTGGTGGGGAGGCAGGCGAAGGACGATTCTCACAGAATGGTTGACCTGATTGGGGTGGCTGAGAGGCGGGGTGCCCCAGTGTGCTCTTGTCGTTAGATGCCGATAGGGTGCACTGGGGTTACCTGCGGGAGGTGCTTCGGAGATTTGGCCTTGTGGGCCCCATCGCATCTGCAATTCTCAGCCTTTATTCCAATCCCAGAGTCCTCTGCGGGTTTCCAGTCCAGCCGCTTCCCCATCACGAACGGGATGCGTCAGGGCTGTCCACTGTCACCAGTGATATTTGCCCTGGCAGTGGAACCTTTGGCTTTAGCGATTCGTTCTAACCCCAAGATTTCTGGAATCCAGATTGGGGAGAAAGATCATATTATTGGTCTATATACAGACGATATCATAATCTCATGCACTAACCTCCCCACAACTCTGCCGGCCATCATGCAAACATTGTCCTCCTTGGCTCAAATTTCATATTACAAACTAAACGCGAAGAAATTTGTGATCTTCCCTATCCATGTTCCACCGATACTGTCAGCGAAATTTATCTCGTCTTACCCCTTCCAGTGGTGCCCTAAGGGGATCCCTTATTTGGGGGTCACTCTTTGTTTGTCTTCCTCACTAGCTGCCAAAAACTTGGAGGCTCTTGCCCACTCCCTAAGGCAAGGTGTAGAAACCCACCCCTACAAGATCTCTCCTGGATGGCCAGAATCCAGGCGTTTAAAATGATTCTGCTTCCGAAGCTATTATATTGCTTCAGATGCCTACCCATTGCATACAATAAAAAAATTATGGCAAAACTCCAAACTCTGGTTAATAAATACATTTGGGCGGGAAAAAGACTCAGGGTTTCTAAGAAAGTGATGTACCTAGGCCTGAAAAGAGGGGGATGGGGATGCCAGATGGAAAATCCTACCACAAAGCAGTTATACTCGAGGAGGCTAAGACTTGGTGGAACTTCCCGACCTCCTTGGGATGGATTCAGATTGAGGCCGACTCGGTGGGTGGGGGCTCCCTACGGCAGGTTTTGGCTGCAGAGTCCTTGTGTCCAACTAACAAGGTTTATGTCCTGGATATGGTGCGAGCGCTCCTTGATCACTGGAGTCGGCCCCCTTCTGGGTGGACCTCCCTCCCACCTGGGGAGAATTCCATTGCTGCCCTGCACCTGCGTGTTCCTTCCTTGGATGTGGGCACATGGATGGGGGCGGACATCGAGTCCTTGGGGGACTTATTGTTGGATGGAAAAGTAATGTGTGAGGTAGCAACCGAGGAACCCACTTGCATAACGACAAAACACGTGTTTATAAGTTTAACCAATGTCTACCCGTTTATTTTTCACATATAATAACATAACCCGGGTAGCATGTTGGACACATATCACATGGATTATAAACACTTTACATAAATACATCATACATTACATAGAACATTGCACATATACATTCACAATAACCCGGGACCTGTAACCACGACTCTCTCCCCATTGGAGCTCTAACACCTGCTCCCGTGGTAGCTACGGCCTCCGGCCTACTTACACATCTTACAATACATTTATAATAAATACATTTATTATATTTCGACGATGACCCCTCCGGGTTCATAACAGGGATTGAGCAACCTGAGTACCGGGTATGAGATGTATCCCCAAGGGGCTCCTTCCTGGACGTATCTCCGCCTACGTCCTGGTCAGAGTCCACCTGGTTCAACCATGGTGTCCCCACTCTAGGAGCCCTTTTTAACCCCTGCTTCTGACCTTCGTTACATACGCCTCAACGGGCCCTGTTGGTCCCAATGGCGGTACCTGCCGCCTGGCTTTAGTCACCCAGCATGATGATATACCATTAACCCGTAGTCAGGATTCCTGCCTGACCGGGCCTTACATACCATGTGTGATCCATCATTCAAACGTCCATGGATCACACGCATCCTTCCACACGCTCACAGCCCATCCTAAACATCCATGGACTGTGGCTCTTCTGGGTCCATTACAGGGATTGGCAAACCATAGTACACGGGAACCTCATTCGTTACCTACTAGGAGCCCTATTACCCCGGTGTCTGGCACCACAGGCACACCCACACCATTAGAGGCCGTGGTTGAGGGACGGGTACCCTCTGCAAGCAGCAGGGCAAGCCTCCCTCTCGTCCCACAGGGACGGAACGCCTCCAACATCATCCATACTGGCTGGGTCACTTTCTCCCCACATTATTATATAATGTTCTTACATAGGTCATCATCTTACATTCAGGGCAATTGCCTAAGCCCCTACATACATCAACGGGTCCTTTACCGACTGCCTAGTCGGACCCAATAGCGGTTATGCCCGCCTGGCATTAATCACACACAGCTCACTCCGTTACACGGGAACCGCTGTCTTACCGGGCACGGATCCGGGTCTCGCTACCTGGGTAACGGGTTGGCCAAGCCTCTCACAGGCTCCGTCCTGGACATGTTTCACCGCACGTCCAGTCCAGCGTCCAACAGGTCAGCCACGGCTTCCCCACCCCAGGTGCTGTCACGACCCTGGTCCTGGCTACTGGTATGGAGCTAGCATGCTCCCTTCACCATCGCAACATGGCGGCATGGACTTGCACTCCCAGTCCCTCACACAGACTGGCTCTGCTCGGCTCTCAGGCTGGTAATCAGCCCACATGCTCTCAGGCTGATGTCTGGTTGAGAATGAATCTCTCAATCACTCAGCTGGCTGACTCTTATCGTGACGGTCACACCCACACTGAGTCACCCAGCTGGGCTGCTATTCCTCCGGACACACCCACCTGACACACCCACCTGGGCTGTCAGCAATCACTCTTTACATCCCATTCCTCATGGACTCCTCGATTTCATGAGCCACTCATTAGTCACATTAAACCTTGTGTTCAAAGTTGGTTCACACAGCATTATCACAGTCAAACCGGCCAATGTGAACAGGATCATACCCTGATCCTGCATGTGATGCGCCCCGGCCATGAGGATCATGCCGGCGGTGCCTCACATATGTCATTTGACGTTTTGATCTCAAGGTTTCCCTCACTCAAACCATTTTTCCTCCAATTCCTCCAACTTAAACATTTTTTACAGACTAGGCCCTGCGGTTTTACATTAGCTCCTCTGGGGTCGCCCCACTTTGTGAAATTTTTGTTGTCCGACCCATTAAAAACTAAGGGATTATCTGTTATATATGATGGTTTATTGCGTCATGATCTGCCTTCCAAACTAGACTACATGTTAAAATAGGAGGGAGACTTGGAGTTCCTATCTGATCGAGGAGACTGGGAGGAGGCTGTTAAGTCTATCCAAAAATATTCTAGGTGTATTAACCACGCAGAGAACATTAAAAAGATCCACCTCAGATGGTACTTTCCTCCGTCAAGATTGGCTAAATTCAACAAGGAGTTATCTCCCTTGTGCTGGAGAATGTGTGGGGGGAGGGGTGATTTACCTCATATATGGTGGTTTTGTCCAAAGATAGCACCTTTTTGGCATCATGTAGCTGGCTTGCTGAAGTCGGTAACAGGCATAGGTGTCTCTCTGTCTTCTCAGTTGGCAGTTCTGCATATTGGATTGGATCTCAACCCTCCAATCCTTTGTAGGACAGTTTCATACATATTGATCGCAGCCAGACTTTGTGTAGCAGTGAAATGGAAGGCCCAACTCCCCCTGGCCTTGCTGAGGTTACGGACCATATTGATTCCATTTTTTTCATGAGCTCTGCCTGGCTATGGATGTCCCGGTCAAGAACAGCACACTAGAGGCATGGCTCTTCTGCGCCTCACAGCCACTTGCTACACCGATTCCACACACTTAAGCTGTGGGCTTGGGATTTGACACTTGCAATGCCTGGTTGCTGGAACAGTTGTCTCTCGAATTAATGTCTTTGGTGCATGGTGCAAATGTTCAATTTTGTTGCTTAGTATTCATTACTGTATTATCCTGTATCTTTTAGTATACAATAACGTGAAAATGAAACCTTCCTTCTTTCCCTGCCCGTTCCCTTTCCCATACCCCTCCCGGACCCTCCTCCCCCACCCCTCTTCCTTACCACCCCCCCATTTTTTTTTATTTTCTTGATTTAAACGTGCTTGAAAATGTTAATTGTTTATATTGAATAATCTTTCAATAAAAATATTGGAACCAAAAATGACTAGTCCCTAAAGCAAAACACTCATTGATTCACATGTGTATATCTATCATGACTCACATCTTGTATAGTCATGTCTTCTATGAAAATAAGTTTGCTCCATTAACTATGACACATACTAATGTGACGCACCCCAGGGCCGTGGGGTACTCGAAATCGGGCTTTAATGCTTCCGGGGAGTCACAGGGGCTGAGACCCAGCTCCGTGACCCTGGGTATCAACTTAAAAGTTCTGGGGGTAGTGATTTAGGGATAGTTGTCGTGACGCCACCCGTGGTATTTGGCTATTAGTGGCCGCGGCTGCGGTGCGGGACCTCTGGGTATGATGGGAGTGAAGTGGTGATGGTTATGCTCCCCAGCACTACAACAAACCACAGGTGCAAACCTGGAAGGGCAGTGTCCAAAAACCCAATCAATACCAAAACTTCAGAAAACCAGGTAGCAAAATTTAGTGATGAAAAAGTGGATACTTTACTAATCCATAGCGACATTTCGACAGATTGCCCTGTCTTTCTCAAGCAACTGTGTTCACAATGGATTTAGCTCTATATAGTGATACAGGTGTACAATCAAATCATCAATTAACACGTTATCCAATGTATCAACTGCTCACAGTGTATACTACATGTGCTTCCTGTAGTGTCATATAGGCCCATGTAGACACATTCATGTGCATAAGCCCAGAACATCTGGGGTTTATAAAAGTGCTAGAGCATACAATCTTTTAGGGACAATGTCATATCTTAAGTGGGAACCATAACTTATCAACAGCAGCAAAAAAAAAAACAATAAAATGCAAATATTTTACTTATCTTGTTTACAGACTGCTCTCGGCATCCTCCATGCTGTACTGAGCATGTCTGTCACGTGATCAGAGTCCACCAATCCCGGCAGACACCTCTCTTTGTCATCATTTTAACTGTTGGCATATGATATTTTTTTTACATGGACTGGGACACTGGAAGAGTTAAAGGATTTCCACATGTTTTTGAACACCATTAATGGAACCATGAAATTCACCATGGAATATTGTAAGGAAGAGCTACATTTTCTGGATGTGTTGGTGAAAAGGAGTGAAGAGGAGTTGGAAACAGGATTATTCATTAAGGATACTAATAGGAACAACCTCCTCCAGTACTCAAGCCATCACCCAAGAAAAATTATAGATGCCATACCATTCAGTCAGTTTTTGTGAGTAAAAGAGACTTGTGAGCAATGAGAACAGATTGGTAGAGACAATTAACAAGATGAGTAAGAAATTTAAAAACGAAGTTACCCAGAAAGAGTACTTAAGAAGCAGAGAGCTAAGGTGGGAGAGATAGAAAGAAGTGAATTGTTAGAGAAAAAGAAAAAAGACAGGGGTGGACGGAATCCATTTTCGTCTGATTTCTGTGAAGAGAGCCAGGATATTCCAAAGATCATCAGGAAACATTGGCAAACTTTAAGTCGGGGCTGTCGACAGATCAAAGAGTTTAGTGATATGGGATTTTTTAAATAAAATCTGACATTGATTAATTCAAACAGAATAGGCAACTAATATTAATGGAGGAACAAAGGAGGTGAAGTTTCCCCTCTGTAAATTGTCCATTAATGTTAAAAGGTCTAACATTTTTAAATCCGAGGACAAGACAGGTGATGAAACTTAAACATTATATGACGTATTCCTCTGAATATGTGATATATATGCTGTGGAGACACGGGGTCAGTGGGTGCTCTCGTCCGCTGGCCCAGCCGCCTTTAGAAAGACAGCATGGACCAGGGCTTATCCCAAACTGAATGCCCGAGCTCCTTAACCGTGGGCGGAACACTACTCAGACAACACAGGGTGAGGGAACCATAATATTAAGGCTTTATTGGATCCCCAAACAGTTAACAGCATATAACACATAACCAGCAAAACACACAATGTAACAAGCAACAAAGTCTCACCCTTCCGCTGGCTCACCAGGGTTTGGAATATTTGTGCCTCAGTTCTTCTAGGGCTACTTAATCCAAACCAGCAGCACCCTGCTTTTGGCAGGCACCCACTGAGAAGAGAATAATGCCAGATTTAGGAAGCTGAGCGCTAGCCCAACAAAGTCTGTAGCCAGGTGACTGGATTGTCCCAACCTGTGTTGCTTCCTTGTGCAGTCTTTTGATATCCCAACCGAATCTGAACATTCGATGCTGAAGTCCTTGTAGTATTATAATCCAGGTTCTAATCCCCTTGGTCGGCACTGAAGTGCCTAGGCCTGGGGTTATGGCCTGCCAATCGGATCCATAGATCCTAGATTAGCTGCCTGTATCAAGTCTGCTGGTCACATTAACAGTCCTCCTTATATACCCTGAGCCCTCATTGCAGGCAATTGGGGACTTCACGATTGGTGGAATAAGACTGTGCTCTCATTGGCTCGATCTCAAGCTGTATCTAAACTACCTCTAGTTGCGTTGTATTGCTGGCAAGGGAGACTCAATGACATAGTTTACATAGCATCTAGCAGTACACATAGTAATACAATAGACTTTTAGGAGGATTAAGTTCTCTCGCCTTCTATGGCCAGGTTCACATATACCATCCGTTTTTGGCTTAAATCTGTTTTTGGGAACATTTTGGACTTTTTTTTCAAAGTCCAAAAACGCATATGCGTTAACGCATGTGTGTGTGCGTTTTTTTTTTTAACATGGGGCCCTATGGGAGACACATGCGTTAATGCATGGTACATATAGGCACCATGCGTTAATGCATGCATTAACCCATGCGTTTTTGGTAAAAAAAATGACTAAGTCTAAAAATTTCCCAAAAACGTCCAGGACCTCAGGGGACGCTATTGGCACCCTTAGAAAACAGGATCCGGTTTTCTAAAGGTGGGGTCACACCAGGCGATGTCGCCCGCGACATCGCCGAAAAGTGACGTAACAGCGATGTCGCGGCCAATATTGCAGGTGTGTCGCGCTGTGTGACAGCGCGACGCAACTGCAAATTATCGCTGGTCGCAGGTTGACAGGTTTATGAACATGTTCATAAACCTGTCAACCTGTGACCAGCGATTAGGCTGGATCGCGCCGTCTGACAATGTTGGCGGCGCGATCCAGCCTATATCGCAGCGTTCCTGAGCCATCGCATCGCTCGCTGGGCTGAGCCCAGCCCAGCGAGCGATGGCTCCCCCCACATCGCCACCGCGTCACCGGCAACGTCGTGCCGTGTGACAGCTGGCCTGCGATGTCGGAAGCGAGCGTGCACCTGCACATCGCTTCCGACATCGCAGGCCAGAATCGCCTGGTGTGACCCCACCTTAAGGGCTTAAAAAAGTGCATGGGCATGTGTGACCCTGGCCTATGACAAAGAAGTGAGATAATTACATTACACACGGTAAACTACGGTCATCTACAAGACTTATAGGAACAATGAGTGCTTATCACAAGGTAAAGCACAAAATACAAAGAATTGTCTGGCTATATAAGAAATCATCCTATGTTATATATCAAAGGAGTCCATTTTGTCACATATGCTACAATGCCCATGTCCTTGTTTTTATGTTGGTAAGACTACCTGCGACATGAAGACGCGTCTCTACCAACATAGGTACGACATCCGAAAATGCGTAAAGACTTTCCTGTACCTAAATATTTCAATGAAAAGGGTCATACGGAAAAAGATTTGAAATTTCAAATCATTCATCATGTACCGATTCATAGACGTGGGGGGAATCGTACAGAAACATCAAAAGATTGGAAATGCAGTGGATATATGAATTAGAAACTCTCAAATCTCCAAGACTAAATACAGACTTTAAGGTATATACTCTTGTATAGATCCAACCTTATTGGTCAATGGTTCTAAACTATTAACCGCCTGAATATGTGTGCTTTGATCTGTTTTTATTCGGAAAAGAACCTTTGTATATAAGGCAGTGGCGGGACAAGGCATTTTGGTGCCCTAGGCAGGTAAGGCAAACGGCGCCCCCCGTGGCCACGCATTGGGCAATAAAGTCCACTTTTTTCTATTTTTTGTGCTGTTTTTCCTTTTTTTACACTCTCTATTATATATTACACACACACACACACACTTGAGACTGCTGTGGGCTGAATACACAATAGCTGTATCAGTCACGGTTCTGACGATTCTTGGTGCCAGCACCAATCTGTCCACGGTGTTTCTGGAGAGCTGCAGCTTGAAGATCGCTTCAGGGTGCCCCTTTCCTGATCACCAGCGCTCCGGCATTCAGCCTGCTGAGCACTCAAACAACCCAGTCCACACTTCCAGTTAGCGGTTCATCACTTCCGGTTAGCGTTATAGAAATGAAGTTGCAACATCGTAGGATCAACGGTGTTTATTCCCTCTTCGTGTGGTCTTACATGGTGCGGGTGGGAGGACGGGGGGGTTCTCAAAGGCGATGGCCGTTTCACACCGCAAGTGGCGCTTCAACAGGCATATAGTCCACCATATGCCTGTTGACTATATGCCTGTTGAAGCGCCACCCCACAAAGAGTGAATAAACACCGCTGATTGTGTGTTGCAACTTCTTTTCTATAAATCTAAACACAATAGCTGTATATACAATAGAGAATACAGAATAGAGACAGCTGCTACCTGTATACACAATAGAGATGGCTGCGGACCGTATACACAATGGAGAATGCTGCTGGCTATACATACAATAGAGAATACACAATAGAAACTGCTGCTGGCCATACACAATAGAGAATACACAATAGAGACTACTGCTGGCCGTACGCAATAGAGAATACACGATAGAGACTACTGCTGGCCGTACGCAATAGAGATGGCTGCCAGCCATATAGACAACATCCCAACAGCTTCCCTTTATTCCGACAGCCTCCCTCCATCCCGACAGCCTCACTTCATCCTTCCTCCATCCCAACAGCCTCACTTCATCGCGATAGCCTCTCTCCATCCCAACAATGTCCCTCCATCCTGACCGCCTCCCTCCATACTTCCTCCATCCCAACAGCGTTCCTCCATCCCGACAGCCTCCCTCCATCCTGACGGCCTCCCTCCTTCCATCCCGACAGCCTCCCTCCATACTTCCTCCATCCCAACAGCGGTCCTCCATCCTGACAGCCTCCCTCTATCCCAATAGCCTATTCCATCCTGACAGCCTCTCTCCATCCTTCCTCCATACCAACAGCCTCCCTCCATCCTGACGGCCTCCCTCCTTCCATCCCGACAGCCTCCCTCCATACTTCCTCCATCCCAACAGCGGTCCTCCATCCTGACAGCCTCCCTCTATCCCAATAGCCTATTCCATCCTGACAGTATCTCTCCATCCTTCCTCCATACCAACAGCCTCCCTCCATCCTGACTGCATCCCTCCATCCTGACTCCATACCAACAGCCTCCTCCATCCTGACTGCATCCCTCCATCCTGACTGCATCCCTGTCTCCCCCACAGCCCCCCGTCTCCCCCACAGCCCCCCTGTCTCCCTCATAGCCCCCTGTCTCCCCCACAGCCCCCGTCTCCCCCACAGCCCCCCGTCTCCCCCACAGCCCCCCTGTCTCCCTCATAGCCCCCCTGTCTCCCCCACAGCCTCCCTGTCTCCCCCACAGCCTTCCTGTCTCCCCCACAGCCCCCCTGTCTCCCCCACAGTCTCCCCCACAGCCTCCCTGTCTCCCCCACAGTCCCCCTGTCTCCGCCACAGCCCCCTGTCTCCCCCACAGCCTCCCTGTCTCCCCCACAGCCCCCCTGTCTCCCCACAGTCTCCCCCACAGCCCCCCTGTCTCACCCACAGCCCCCCTGTCTCCCCACAGTCTCCCCCACAGCCCCCCTGTCTCACCCACAGCCCCCCTGTCTCACCCACAGCCCCCCTGTCTCACCCACAGCCTCCCTGTCTCACCCACAGCCTCCCTGTCTCACCCACAGCCCCCCGTCTCCCCCACAGACCCCCTGTCTCCCCCACAGCCTCCAGCATACCTTACCATTGGGGGAAGCTGTGGATGCGGAGCAGGGGTGCCGGAGCCCGGAGGGCGCACATCAGCAGGACGCTGCCTGCGAGCCGAGGAATAGCTGCGGGCCTGCGGCAGCTAGCGGTGGGCGCCGCCATGTTCTTTGTGGCCGGCGCCCACTAACAGTACAGCCGGTCGGTGAAAGCTGAGACTTCAACAAAATGGCCGCGGCTAATTGGAGACCGCGGCCATTGTGTAGAGGTCTCAACCTCTATTGACCGGCTGTACTGTTAGTGGGCGTCAGCTACAAAGAACATGGCGGCGCCCACCGCTCCCTGCCGCAGCTTCTCCCCGCAACTCCAGGGCCGGGCGGCGGTGACCGGACTCCGGTCAGGCGGGAATGCGCCCTGCCCAAGATGGCGCCCTAGGCGACCGCCTAGGTTCGCCTAGTGGTCGTCCCGGCCCTGATATAAGGTATCTAAATTTTATAAGTAAGTGTATTGATTTTATTTTTTTCAGATACATGAGGGTGTGAAGAGAATGATCACAACATTATGAAGGTTACCAATGAGGCACAGTTAATATGAATATTGATGAAATAATTTTTTTCTAAAGTATCTATTTTTACCCCATTCCCTGCAGTTTATATGTAGACAGCCGTAGACACTATATGTAGACACTGCCCTTCCAGGTTTGCACTTGTCGTTTGTTTTTTGTAGTGCTGCCCAGCTTTTGTTTTTTAAGTAATAAATAGATCAGTGGAGGTCCGAATATCTATAGAACTGATTGATAGAAAAAATTAGATGTGTTATATGTTTAGGTTGGAATGCCTGAATCCATTGTGAGCACAGTGGCTTGAGAAAGACAGAGCAATCTGTCAAAACATCGCTATGGATTATTAAAGTATCTACTTTTTTATCACAAAATTTTGGGAGTGCTGCCTGTTTTTTTTTTTTAAGTTTTGCAATTTATTCCTTATCTATAGGACACATGATAAAAACTTTAAGTTTGAATACCCCTCTTACATCAACGCTATTTAAGAAAGGTTTATATTAGAGCTGAGCGCATCGATCCTTGTAAGATTGAGTTTGAATCATATCCCCTGAAATCCATGATTTCACACAAATTTGAACATTTTGAGGCTCGATTCATGGTTCCCCTCAAAAAATGTGACTGGTACAATTTCCCACACTGCTGAAGCAACAGACAGCAGACTAATGTTCATATAATCATAGAATAATAGAATGGTAGAGTTGGAAGGGACCTCCTAGGTCATCTAGTCCAACTCCTTGCTCAATACACAATTCACAAAATCATCCCAGTAGAATTATTTATGTTATTGTAGCTATTATGCATTGCCGCAAAGACAGTCGCATAACTACAGTGTGATGGGCCCTGGTGCAAGACTTGGAATTTGACCACCACCACTGCATGTTGATCAGATGTGTGGGCCATTAAAGTATTCTAAATCCTACACATGAGTGTTGCCATTCAACTTATGAAGGTCAATTATGACAGCGGACAGTATGACAGGGGACATTATGTAATAATGTCCCTCTCCTGTACTAATGTCCCTATCCTGGTCATCTTCCAGGTATATTTGTCCCCCATCCAAGCCTTGACTGGGTGCACCCTGTAAGATTTCAGACAGATAAGTAAAAAGAATTATCAGAAGAGTTGCCGAGAGCCAAGAACCACCTGTAGAGAGCTACAGAAAGGTTACTGTCACACGTAGCGACGTTACAGCGATCCCGACAGCGATACGACCTGGCCAGGATTGCTGGAGCGTCGCTACATGGTCGCTGGTCAGATGTCAAAGAGTCACATCTCACCAGCGACGCAGCAACGATCCGGAATGATACGGACGTCGTTGGGAATGTGTCACTCTCGGGCATAGTATTGAGATCGCTGGTCATTGTCCATGTCAAACACAGTGATGCAGCATACCCAACGGAAGCACAATGACGAAAAAATTATTCAGAACACTTTGTAACGATCAGTGACCTCACAGCAGGGCCTTATCGCTGCTAAGTGTTAAATGTAGCGAGATCACTGGCGAGGTCGCTGTTACGTCACAAAACCTGACTTAAAGAATACAAGGGGCAATACAATCAACCTCCTTGGCCTGTATTCTCACTTATCACACAACTCCATTGCTGAAAAAAAAAGCATGTTCTAGTGCCGTTAAAGTTTGTTCAACAACATATAGAGAAGCCAGTGAAATATTGGGAGAATATAGTCTGGTCAGATGAGACCAAACTTGAACTCTTTGGATGCCATAATACACACCATGTTTAAAGGGAACCTGTCACCCAAAATAACCTTCCTAACCTGTTAATACCTGTCCCTGCAGCCTTACAATACTTTCGAAGCCATCCCTATCTGACCTATGTTAGTAATCTATGAGTACAATAAAGTAGTTAGCAAACTTACAAAATCCATGACAGCGGGGCGTTCCTTGCTGCGTTTATGATGGGTAGGCGGGTCCCCTGTGCAGCGCTACCCCTGCCTCGGCGATCTATTACGCCCTAATGGGCGTCATTACACACTGCAGAGCTGGGCACGATTTAAATACCGCGTCCGCAACGTCACTGCTGCAACGCGGTCACGTGACGCCAGGATCGCGTCACTTCCGGTCGCACACAGGCAGACTTCAGCATGCAATCTGCGCATGAGTGAAGTCTGCCTGTGTGAGACTTGCGGCAACCGGAAGTGATGCGATCCCGGCGTCACGTCATCGCGTCACAGCGGTGACGTTGCGGGCACGATATTTAAATCGTGCCCGAGCTCTGCAGTGTGTAATGACACCAATTAGGGCGTAATAAATCGGCGAGGTGGGGGTAGCGCGGCACAGGGGACCCGCCTACCTGTCATAAACGCAGCGAGGAATGTCCTGCTGTCATGGATTTTGTAAGTTTGTTAACTACTTTATTGTACTCATAGATTACTAACATAGGTCAGATAGGGATGGCTTAGAAAGTATTGTAAGGCTGCAGGGGCAGGTATTAACAGGTTAGGAAGGTTATTTTGGGTGACAGGTTCCCTTTAAATGCTAAAAAGAACTGGATATCATCCCAAAACACCATACCAGCAGTGAAGTTTGGAGCAGAGAATATCATGGTGTGGGGCTGTTTTTCGCTGGCAAACTTCAATAAATGAAGGATGGATGAATAGACAATATTCTTGATAAAAATCTGCTGCCATCTACCAGGATGATGAAGATTAAACGAAGGTGGACATTTCATCAAACAATGATCCCAAACACACAGCCAAGAAAACTATTCATTGGTTTCAGAGAAAGAAAATAAAACTGATAGAATGGCAAAGCCGATCACCTCACTTGAATCTAAAGGAAAATTTATGGAAGGAATTAAAGCTCAGAGTTCATAGAAGGAGCCCACAGAACTTTCAGGATTTAAAGAGTGTTTATGTGAAAGAATGGGCAAAAATCACATCTGAGCAATGCATGTGCCTAGTTTCTCCATACAGGAGGCATCTTGAAGTTGTCATCACCAAAGTCTTTTTATGAACTATTGAATAAATTTCAATAAGTTTGTTCAATACGTTTTCCCTATGTCATTTCTCATTATAATTATTACATATCAATACATTTATGGATATCTTTGGTTTGATATCATTGCCTGTGTGGATTGAATGAATTGTTACAAACAAATTCATGTCAATAGCACCTTTAGAAATATATTTAGACAATTTTTGAAGTATTCCAAACTAATTTCACCAGCTGTATAAGTCTCCCATCCTGGTATACATGTCCCCCATCCTGGCACATATGTCCCCCATTCTGGGCCCATACCAGTATATATGTATCAAACCCTAGTATATATGCCCCCCCATCCTGGTATATACATCCCAAATTCTGGTAAATATGCCCACTATCCTTGGACCATCCTGGAATTTACATCCCTCATCCTGGGTCCATCCTAATATAAATGTCCTAAATCCTGGCTTATATGTCCCCCATCCTGGGTCCATTCTGGTATATATGTCCCAAATTCCAGTATAAATGTCTCCCATCCTGGTATAAATGTCTCCTTATCATGGGCTCCTGATCGGAATACATTTCCCCATTTTGACGTTCTTCATTAACGCATTAAAAAAAATCTACCCAGGTTACCCCACTCTCCTGCTGCATGGCATCCTCTACTACAGGCGATGCAGGAGCTGGTAGCTTCCAATGATGTGCACACCATGGCGCATGACAGCACTACCATGCAGTCCCTGTCGTGGGCAAGTCAACAACAGCTGCTGGCCTATGGCCAGAGTCATGTTTTGTGGTGCAGGTATCAGATGGGTCCTCAGACACACATCCAACTGAAGTAGGTATAGGGGTTTGCAGCTCCCTGCAACACTTGCCCGGTCATTACACCCCTGCATGCAGGCTTTCTCATAATATCCTGCAGCTATGACAACTCACAGATTATCATATGTTGTACAGTGGTGGTAAGAACATGGGTCATCACATTTTAGCAGTTTCCAGTGGAACACAGTTTATATGACAGTCATTTTCCCTCTCCAGAGTCACTGGGTATGTCTTTCTCTCATGCAAAGTGGAAGCTTTTATGGTCACTTGGGTAATTTATCTCTCTTTTATACGGTGTAAGTTCTTGTGGTCATTAGGATCCTCTCTCTTTCCTGTAAAGCATAAACCCTTATGCACAGCAGGGTTTTCTCTCTGTCTCTCTCCTTTCCCGATGTGTATTTTCTGAGCAATTACAAGCTGTCTTGCATTGAGATTCACACAAATGTATTTGATGCAAATCTAATTTTTGGGGAAAATTCGGTGAAGTTAGTGAATTCGAATTTGAAGAGATCTGTTAAAGATAATTTATATATATTCTCTGATTCTATCAGTTCAGTTGTGCCAGACCCCAGATACTCAATAGGCCATTTCTTGCCATGCGTCCCTGTTTTCATGTCTTGTTTCAATTGCTTGATGTTTATTCTTGTGTCATTCTTGATGGCATCCAGCCACTGGCTCTTCAGTTCTTTTATCACTGACCATTTTGAGTAGAATGTCCAAAATAGGTCAACTTATGTCTGGTGGTCTTGTTTTCTAGGGACATTTCTGCCCTGTTATGATCAAGAAACATCAATGTTGGAGATCATAGCTGTTGATGGGATCCAAACACTTCTAATCTAGCACCACAACTCAAAGGCGTCGCTTTTTTTTCTGTCTACTTCTGTGTCTCACGGTTATATGTTGCAATTGGAAACATAATAGGAAGGATCAGTCTGTGACAGTGATTGAGATTTTCTTGCACTTCATTATATAGTGTCGTTGTTACCAAGTTTGAAAGCAGCAGTGCTATTCAACGGTTGATCTCTGTTGTTGTAACACAAATGTGATTAAAGAGGGGATCCAGAAAATTAAGCTGTGGACCACTTCCTAGTTGTTAGCACTGCAGTCTTGAAGCTCTGGGGTCCTGGGTTAAATTCCCACCAAGGATGACATTTGCAAGGAGTTTGTATGTTCTCCCCGTGTTTGTCTGGGTTTCCCTCCGGGCACTTCAATTTCCTCCCACACTCCAAAGACATACTGATAGGATGTTTAGATTGTGAGCCCCAATGGAGATAGTGTTGCAAATGTATGTAAAGTGCTACGGAATTAATAGCACAATATTAATGAGTAAATATTATTATTATATATTATTGAATTTTAAATGGACTACCTCGTTGGCAGCAGTCATGATTTTGGTCTTTTTCATGTTCAGGTAAAGTGCCATCATCTCGCTTTCTTCTTTCAATTTCAAGATATGCTTGTTCGAGTCTTTTTCATTTTCTGTCAGCAGCATTTATATAGATGCAACATGTTCTGCAACTCTATACCAGTCACCCTTTCCCCAGTTAAATGTAAAATCTACATTCCTGTCTCACACAAAGTAGAGTTAGTTTTATAGGAAGCCAATAAGCTTATGGTGGATATTTTGGAGTTTGGATGGGAGCATACACAAATACAGGAAAATCATGCAAAAACAATAGAAGTTGGCTTTGGTCAGATTTGAACCCCACTGTTGGGATACAGTGCTAACCGTTATGCCACCATAACTTCCAAATATCTATATCTTTGAAATATGAGAAATCTATAGTACTTTATATCATATGAGTTTAATGTGGGAGAGATGCACGCTAAGCTCTTAGGACAATTACATGTTGGAAATTTGTACCTGATTATGGTGGAGGACACAACACATAAAGCAGATTGAACTGATCATCACATATGTCCTTATTCATTGACTTGTATGTAATTTTTTATTGACGAAAAGTCATTTTTCAATAGGGTTTCCCAAATTCACATTTAATTACAAGTCACTAAACATATAAAACAAAGATGCCAAAGAATAAGATGATTCTGAAGTTATAGTACAGTCATAAGTTTCTATGACTCGTTTCTATGGACGAAAGCACCAAAAGTAGTTTTTTCTCAGGATCAGCGTGGTCCCATCAGCTTGTGTTCTTGACTAATTTGGAAATCCCTTTTAGACTGAATTCAAAAATGTGTGACTAATAGAGGGTTGTTGATGCACTGTATGTGATGAAAACACCAAAGTACATACAGCTCTGGCAAAAATTAAGAGACCACTGCAAAATTTTCAGTTTCTCTTTATAAGTATATTTTTGAGTAAAATGACATTGTTCTTTTATTCTATAAACTACTGACAACATTTATCCGAAATTCAAAGCAAAACATTTTGTATTTATTTGCAGCAAATGAGAAATCTTCAAAATATAATACATACCGTATATACTCGTGTATAAGCCGACCCGTGTATAAGCCGACCCCCTACTTTTGCCCCCAAAACCTGGGAAAACCTATTGACTCGTGTATAAGCCGAGGGTAGACCCCAGCACAGGTATACAGCCCCCAGCATAGTGGTATACAGGCCCCCCCAGTGGTATACAGGCCTCCCCAGTGGTAGTATACAGCAGCCTCCCCAGTGGTATATACAGGCCCCAGCAGTATTACAGCAGCCTCCCCAGTGGTATATACAGACCCCACCAGTATATACAGCAGCCCCAGTGGTATACAGGCCCCAGCAGTATATATAGCAGCCCCAGCGGTATATAGCAGCCCCAGTGGTATATAGCAGCCCCAGTGGTATATAGCAGCCCCAGTGGTATATAGCAGCCCCAGTGCTGTGGTATACAGCAGCCCCAGGGGTATATAACAGCCCCAGGGGTATATAGCAGCCCCAGGGGTATATAGCAGGCCTGTGGTGTGGTATACAGCAGCCCCAGGGGTACCCATACATACACACATACACACACACACACACATATACACATATATACATACAGCAGCCCCAGGGGTACCCATACATACACACACATACACACACACACACACACACACATACACACAGCTTCCTACCTTGTCCCCCATTCTGCAGTGCCTCCGGTGTCCTCCGTGCTGACCGCTGTGCTGCCTCCTCAATCCTCTTCTTCTGTGCTGGGGTGTCCTCTGTGCCTTCCGGTGGGGTCCTCGCTCCGTTCCCGGTCTGCTGTACCTTGTGGTTCCCCCTGCTTCAGTTCCATCATCATTGGTGCTGGGGGCCGCCATCTTCCTTCTTCCCTCCGCCCCCGGCCAGTGATGTCAGAGCAGGCCACGCTGTGATTGGCTAGCACCCGTGATCACGTGTCACGGGTGCTAAGCCTGCTAAGCCCATCACAGCGCGGCCTGCACTGACATCACTGGCCGGGGGCGGAGGGAAGAAGGAAGATGGCGGCCCCCAGCACCGATGATGATGGAACCGAAACAGGGGGAACCAACAGGCACAGCAGACCGGGAATACGGTATATTGCACAGCGCCCCCCCAGTCTTATTTTCGGGGGGGGGGGACTTATATTAGCAGGTCCTCCCTCCCCCCCGGTCTTATTATCGGGGGGGGGGCTTATTTTCAGGGAAACACGGGTATTACCGTATTGACCCGTGTATAAGCCGAGGGGGGGACTTTTCAGCCCAATGTTTGGGCTGAAAAACTCGGCTTATACACGAGTATATACGGTAAACAGAACAGTGCTTTCAGACCTCAAATAATGCAAAGAAAACAAATTCATATTCAATTACAAACAACAATACTAATGTTTTAACTCAAGAAGAGTTCAGAAATCAATATTTGGTGGAATAACCATGATTTTTAATCACAGCTTTCATGTGTCTTGGCATGCTTTCCACCAGTCTGTCACGCTGCTTTTGGGTGACCTTATGCCACTCCTGGCACAAAAATTTAAGCAGCTCTTTGTTTGATGGCTTGTGACTATCCATCTTCCTCTTGATTACATTCCAGAGGTTTTCAATGGGGTTCAGGTTTGAAGATTGGGCTGGCCATGACAGGGTTTTGATGTGGTGCTCCTTCATCCACATTGATTTACCTAAGACCCTGTCATGGCCAGCCCAATCTCCAGACCATGGTTATTCCACCAAATATTGATTTCTGAACTCTTCTTGAGTTAAAACATTAGCATTGTGGTTTCTAAATGAATATGAACTTGTTTTGTTTGCATCATTTGAGGTCTAAAAGCACTGTTATGTTTATTTTTTATTATTTTGAAAATTTCTCATTTGCTGCACATAAATACAAAATTTTTAGCTTTGAATTTATAGAATAAAATAATAATTTAATTTTACTCAAAAATATACTTCTAAAGAGAAAAATCAGAGAAACTGAAAAATATGCAGATTATTTTCAGAGCTGAATATATAGAAGTACTTTTGCAAAAGTAAAACAAAAATTCCCAATAAACTATTCTAGTAGGAAAGATGTCTCTTTAGTACCCCTTACAGATGATGACTGGTTTGGATGATATATCTAGTATTTTTCTAGTCAATGGTCTTTTATGAGTCAGACACTGATTTACAGGTAGCTACCTACAGGTGGCACCAAAAAGCCATTTTTTTCCTTCTGACAGAGAGATAATTTGCATACTTTTCCCAAGATGCATTAGTTATAAGAATTTATAGGGAAGATGGATCTTTACAAGTAGAATAATTAGTACTTGAGTGGAACCAGCAAACATTAAAATAATTATAATCTTTATTGAGAATAAGGATGGTATCCAAAGTTCTGAAGTCGAAAAAAAAAACTGTCAACCATTGAAGGAAGGTAGAAGGATGACTGTTGTATTCTTCAGTGGGATTACTGACAAGAACTCCATGTATGTGTCTACCTTATAAATGCTACATCAACAGTTCTTCATTTCATAGGATTAATTAGATTCCAGTAAGTGCAGAAGGAAAGATAGTAGTTATTACCTTCATCTCTCTTGCGTTTGTTGCTTTCTGCATTGGATGACGTAATTCCCAGAATTCCACTGATCGAATAAGAAGAACCCGCTGAGTCTGTGCTTACAGAGGAGACCTGAGTCACTGAACCAGTTGAAGCTGAAATAAACACAAAATTTGTAAGTTTGTCGAAAATTAAACACCTAATAGGGTACATGTGTAATAAAGTTTATTAGTCCCTAAAGGAGGAATTCATCATGGTTTTTCAGAAATCTGCTTGGCCAGTAGCAGTCTATAAAGCAGGAGATGAGCCAATTCATATGTAGATTTAGGGAAGCAAAAATTGAGCATAACTTGCTATTTATTCATTGAAATCCCTGTGGATACCACATCTGACCTTAGCTGTTAGGAAGGCCATCCTTATCAGTCTCTGACAGTAATCTCTGTACTGTTAGCCTCCATCACATATCAGTGTTTAAACACGTGCGAGAAGAAATGGTACCACTGTCATCAGTGTTTTAGATCAGTGTGACATCTGTGTGTCCATTTTTACCATCCATGTGTCATCAGTGTTTTTCAAGGATTTATCATTAGCTAAATGAATTACAGAGCTTCACCTATACTTTGTCATGTTAAGCACGGACAGCACACAGATGGTACAATGATGACATCCGTGTGCTAAACGTGTTTTTCAAAGATGCGTAGACTTGTATAGCCCCTTGTCATCTGTGCTGTGACAACAAATGGACATGTCTTCTTGTGTTTTGCACAGACACATGGTCCATGTAAAAAAATGACATGTGACTCACACCATAGGTTATAATGGGTACATGTGGTATATGTGGAAAAAATGGATACCACCAGAGCCGCCGTTAGGGCCTTACAGGCCTTACTGATAAAGGAGCCCACCAATTATGGGAGGGGGCATGGCAATTTAAACAGAGGCAGGGGCGCCTGGGCATGCTGGCGGGGGGCATGGCTGTTTGGAGCAAGAAGGCCCGCCCCCCCGGCCAGCACACGTCGCAGGCAGACCGAGGCTGAGTGTGTCCTTGGGTGATTGTGCCGTCCCATCCCCCACCTCAGTCATCCAGCCTGCCCCTGGTGCTGGATGCCAGGTGCTGGCAGCTGTGTGCTGGTTGCCAGGTGCTGGCGGCTGCCAGGTACTGGCTCCTGAGTGCTGCCTGGTGCCGGCTGTAAGGTGCTGATGACTGCCACCAGATGCTGGCAGCTGCTGCCAGGTGCCGGGCACTGGTGGCTGCCACCTGGTGTTGGCTCCTGTGTGCTGGCGACTGCCACCTGGTGTCGGGTGCTGGCGGCTGCCACCTGGTGCTGGCTGGCTGCCACCTAGTGCTGGGTGCTGGTGGCTGCCGCCTGGTGCCGGGTGCTGGCGACTGCCACCTGGTGCCGGGTGCTGGCGGCTGCCACCTGGTGCTAGGTGCTGGCGGCTGCCACCTGGTGCCGGGTGTTGGCGGCTGCCACCTTGTGCCGGCTGCTAATGGCTAGTGCCAGCTGCTGGCAGCTGGCGGCTGTCACCTGGTGCCAGGTGCTGGTGGCTGCCAGATGCTGGCTCCCAGGTGCTGGCGGCTGCCGGGTGCTGCCTGCTGCCAGCTGTCAGGTGCTGGCAGCTGCTGCCAGGTGCTGGGCACTGGCAGCTGCCACCTGGTGCTGGCAGCTGCCACCTGGTGCCGGCTCCCAGGGGCTACTGGGTGCCGCCAGGTGCTGGCAGGTGCAGGGTGCCGGCTGGTGACGGCAAGCGGGAGATCAGGAGCAGCAGAGGAAGAAGCTGCTGTGATCAGGAGCATGGAGTCAGGTAAGGCGCTATTACAGCCAAACATGGCAACCTGGAGGGGACAATGGGATGGATGGTTGGATGGCAGCAGCAGCAGTCTCTATTGTGTAGTATCTATTGTGTATATAGCCCGCAGCTGTCTCCATTGTCTATACGGCCCGTAGCCATCTCCATTGTCTAGCAGCCGTCTCTATTGTGTGTTCTCTATTATGTATACAGCTATTTTGTATTCAGCCCACAGCAGTCTCAAGTGTGTATGTGTGTAATATATAATAGAGTGTGTAAAATAAAAAAGGAAAAACAGCACAAAATATAGAAAAAAGTGGACTTTTTTGCCCAATGGCGGTGGCCACGCATTGGGCAATAAAGTCCACTTTTATATATTTTTTTGTGCTGTTTTTCTTTTTTTTACTCTATTGTAAGGAACCATCTGGATTAGCTGGTTGGGAAAGCTTTGCACATAAATTGAGGTAATTTTTGGTGCTGTTCCAATTTTTTACTATAAATATAATGTATGTTTGGGTGGAGGCGGAGCATAGGTGGAAGCAGAGCATGAGTGGAGGCAGAGCTGGGGTGGGGGCTGGGCAGAGTCTCAGGGGGGCCTCAAAATTTTGCCAGTAAGGGGCCCTGAAATTCCTAATGGCAGCCCTGGTTACCACACATGAGTTGATCGACAGGGTAGGGGGTACTCGGATACCGGGACAGATTGCTCCTTCAGTGGGGATCACGGCTGGTCGGGTCCCAGTCCCGTGCCCTGGACAGTCAACGGCTGAGAAAAAAACTATTTGGGATGGGGCATTATATATGTGTTGCTACCTGTGGTACCTGGTAATGTAGTTACCAGTCGCTGCAGCTGGCTTCTGACGTGATGGTGATGCAGCTTTGGGTAGTACAGCTCCCCACAGGCAGAGCTTTACCTCAGGGCAGCGGGGTGGATGAGGGGAGTAGTAGTCCTTGGCTTTGTGTAAGTTCTCCAGGTGGCGGCAGTGAATCAGGCACACACACACATACAATAGTCTCTGTTTCAGTACCTTTTTTACTGTGTGTTTGGTCCGAGTGCAGTCAGTAAAAGAAACGGACAACACACGGGCAGCACTTGGACCAATTTTATTTATTCAGGCAGTGCAGATGAGTGATTTTTTTCACTGGCCGAATCATTAGTTTCTTTCATGTGTCAGCTGATACTCACCCAATCAAGTCTATGGTGTGCAAAACAAATCAGATGACATATGGAGTCACAGTATAGCACCCAATGATACATTGCAATTCTTTAACATAGAAAACTGCTTCTGTAAAACAAATGGACTTGCATACAGATTGTATATGTATTTCACACAGGTGACAAGTGCGAAAAAAATAATCTGAATTTTCTGGATGAAACTGCCAATTTTTTACATGTTTGTCAGAGCTCGGCCTAAGTACAGAAAATGTTAACGAAGGCCAGGAAACCCCTTTAACATTGATTTTCTTATATAAATCTCAGCTTACCTGTCCTATTTTTTGCACTGTAACCTCCATTGCCACTTTTTTGATAAGGAGATGCTGGGAGCAGTATAAGAACGGCTCAAGGTCCTCAGGAATCTGCTCCAGAGTATTTCCTTTCTCTATGCCAACCAGTGAGGATTACTGTACCATAAATTATTCAGTTTTACATATCATTATTTTAGAGATTGGTATATAAGATTAGAAGATATACATTCTGTAAATAAATCATTTTACACAATACATCTAGAAAGTTCAGTGTGCTATAATCAGCCTGTGCCTGAAAGGCTACACAAATGGATATATTACAGGTTGGTGTCTGAAATAGAAGAGATCTTCAATCAGTATACACTATATGGAAAGCTAGCAGGTGGAATTTAGAAAGTAGCAACAAATGCTATTTTCTTCTTGTGTGCAGATCTTTTGAGTTGGAGGGATAACTAACTAAAGTATTGCTTCAGTGAACCTTTTGTATAAAACTCCTCATTGCTGACCCTGGTACGTCTCCAAAGGGAGCAGCAAATAAGTCTTTGGCACAACACAGAATGTTAAATAGGATAAAGGTATAAATCCTCCATCCTTTTGGGGAAACCCTTTTAAGAAGGATTACCGAGACAAGACTGCATTGTACTGATGTGTGATCATCAATTTGCATCTATAAAGAGGTGTAAAGTAAAGAGAATATCTGGACCAAGCAGCCTAATCTTGCAGCCTTGGTAAACTGTTTTAAAAACACATTCATTTAAAGCAAACAGCTTACATATCAATAAATAATGTCCTCATCATCATACAGAAAATTCTGTGTCTAATATGTGCTCTACAAGGCGGGTACATGATATGCCTGTAATATACTGTATATGAGCAGTGGTACTAAACTTAACGGTATTAATATATGTGCTCTTTTTTTTCCACTTGTCATCCATGCTCATTTATCGCAAGCTCAGATTTAAAGGGGTTGTCTGGGCTTTTTATAAAATGTGTGTGTGCATCTAAGCTGAAAAATGCTGACAGTTTGTAACTTACACCTTGTTAGCATTTTGCATAGTTACCTAGATATCACAATTCAGCATCTGGAGGAACTGTTCCAGGGCCGTATCTAGGGGGGCTGGGGGTGCATTTGCACCGGGCGCAAGCAGGCAGGGGGCGCTGTCAAGCCTCCTGCTGCAGCGCCTGAGGAGTCTCCCCAATGGCCGCATATTGCGCCCTTCCCCCCGCTGTGGGAGTCGGCTATTCTCTCTCCCGGGAGCAGAGACTCTGCGGCCGCCGGCTCCTGCAGTCCATGTACAGGCATCTATCAGATGCCTGTACCATGGAAGTAGCGTCTTCAGCCGCTGCCGCCGTTTCCCGCACTTCCGGGTCCTCAGCTCAGTCAGCTGCGTGATCAGATCACCTGACCACGCTGCTGACGTCACAGCAGAGGCACGAGGCAGAAGGCTGAAGACCGCTCCAGGAACTGAGCAGTAATGTAATTAGGAGAAGGGGGACAGAGTGGGGGGAGCGTGAGAGCAACAAATTGGGGGTTGTGAGCAGAAAACTGGGGGAAGGTGGGGGGGGAACATGAGCATACTTTGGGGGGAGTGTGAGCAGGAAACTGGGGGGTGGGGGGGAATGTGGGCAGCAAACTGGGGGGGGGAGAGTGTGAGTAGGAAACTGGGGAGGGGTGTGTGTGAGCAGCAAATTGGAGGGAGAGGGTGAGGGGAGTATGAGGAGTAAACGGGGGAGATGATGGTGGGAGAATATGTGTTCCAAACTGGGGGGACAGCGAGAGGGCAGTATATGTAAGCCAAACAAGGGGGAACAGGGTGGGGGCCATATATTTGAGCCAAACTGGGGGGGGAGAATATGTGGACCAAACTGGGGGGAGAGAGTGGGGGGAATATATGTGAACCAAAGGGGGGGGCGCCAAACTGAAGTCTTGCCCCGGGTGCCAGAAAACCTAGATACACCTCTGAATTGCTCAGCCTCCAACTAGAGGTGTGTTGTTTTGGAGCCTGGCTGTAACCTCACAACTGGATGTTTACTCTCAGTCTCCAGCTTGCTCGCCCCAGTCTCCATCTTGCCCGCCCTATCTCCAATATGACCACCTCCACATTCAGAGCGGTTTATTCTACTTCCCCATGCCCACGCTGTCACTGAAGTGATCATCACTATCATAGGCACGCAGATGTACCCTCTGTGAAGAATATCATTCTCTGTTAGTGATGTGACCCGCCCCAGGGTATGGAATACTCGGAACTGGGCGTTTAGTTCAGGGGGCATGTCACTGGGGCCTGTTGCCCAGTCCCATGGTCCTGGTTGTCACTTAAAAAGGGGGAAAACAGTCAATAAAAATAAAAGTGTTTTGTGACGCCACCTAAGGTTCCCGTAATGTTACCGGCGCTGCAGGACAATCCTCTGGGGTGATGGTGGAGTAGCAAGATGGTTACACTCCCGTAGGTGGAGCGAGATACCTGGGGCGGTTGTAATAGTTTATGTACAGTCTTTACACAGGGAGGCAGCTTACCACACAGCACAGTCACTTGTCCTTTTCACTGCAGCAAGTGTGTGGCTCCTCAGGCGCAGGCAAATAACGTACGATGCACAGTCTTTAACTCTGGACAGTTTACTGGCAGTACTTTAGGCATGTTACAGATGGTACAGTCTTTCTGGTCTTTCTGGCCTGGGTAGTCACCAGGGAACCGGGATGACTCACTTAGGAACCTCGGTGGTGTGTCTGCCGTTCCTTTCCAGTCCCTCACTGCACTCTCTCCTGTCTCCCATGAAGTGCTTCTGCGCACAGAGCCTTGACCCAGCTCTGTCGGCCCTCTGTGACGAACTCTTCTCTGGGTCCTACTGACCCTATAACGGTGCCTTTTTAAGGATGCGCTGGCTGTTCTACTTCCTCTACAAGCTCAGGCCTCCAGTTCAACAGCTCTGGGATAGCCTCCCGCACCATGCTCAGAGCCGGTCCTCTGTTCTGGGACCAGATCTCTCCGGTCGGTAGACGTATCGGGTCCAGATTCGGGCCCACCGCACTACCTGGTGCCCCTAGGATCTCCCTCTGTCCGGACGGCTTCTCCACCATCCTGCACTCCACCCACACACTATTCTACCCTGTCATTCCTCTCATGGGACAGGGTCCTCCCTACAGCAGGTCCACCCATGGTCCCCTACTCTAGGGTGTGTGAATGAGTGTTGTGAGGGTCCCTTATGCAACATCCCAATTCCCTAGTCACAGGAATACTACACACTCTTATATGGGTGTAGCACCCCTATGTGGCGTCCCGACCAGTGGGGCGCCACAGATGCAGTGTGTGCATCTCCTTCACAGGGGGCGGGGTCAGCTCTGTCACTTATGCAATCATCCTTCTGCATTACTGCCGCAACCGCCCCTCTGTGAAGTAGATGACTGCGCACATACTGCATCACTAACAGAGATCAGTCTTATTCACAGAGGGGATGGCTGCATGATGATCTCTTCAGTGACAGAGTGTGTACGGGGAAGAAGACTGAACCATGTTGAAGGTGGAGGTGATCAAATTGGAGACTGGGAGAGACAATCTGGAGATTGGGTCGGGTCTGCTGGAGACTGGGGCAGGCAAGCTGGAGACTGGGGTGGGAAAGCTGGTGACTGGAGCAAGAAAGCTGGAGACTGGGGTAGGCAGGCTGAAGACTAGGTCAGGCCTGCTGGAGACTGGGAGTAAATATCCAGTTGTGACATTACAGCCAGGCTCCAAAACAACACGCCTCTTGTCAGGGGGGGTGAGCAGCTCCTCCACATGCTGGACAGGGTGTAAATTACAAATTGTTAGCATTTTGCAGCCTAGATATACACACAAATTTTAGGAAAAGACAAGACGACCCATTTAACCGCATATCACAATTAGGGAGTACATTACATAAGTTAAAGCATAACCGTCTTTTTAATTTTTATTTCATAAAATGTATTTCTTATGAAGATAAGAAACTTTGTAATATATCTTATCAGACAAATTAGGTTCTTTTTCTGCCAGAATTGATCAGTCATTAAGAAAATTGTTAATTCTGAGGTAAGATCTGTATTCAAAGAAGAATTTCCCATTACTGAGATAGGAGATGGCAGGTGTTACTGATGAGATTCTATGATGATGGGAGGAGGGAGGAGCTAGAGGCAGAGAGAGGAGCTTTATTCTATTTACAGACAGTAGAATGTCATCAGTAACAAGTGACATCTCCTATCTCAGTAATGGGAAAGTCTTCACTGAATACAGATTTTACATCAGAATTGAGAATTTTGATGATGACTGATCAATTTTGGCAGAGAAAGAAGCAGATTTCTCTGATTAGATATATTACAAAGCTGCTTATTTTCATGTGTACTACTGATTTGTGAAACAAAAATTAAAATCATGGTTACACTTTAAAGGGAACTTGTCACCAAAAAATTTGTCCCCAGCCTATAAAAACTGTCCCTGCACCTTCCTATAAGGTTTCTAGCTATCCCTCTCTTTCACTTTTGTGTTTTTGTAAAGTTGAATAATACCATTTATTACCTTCCAAAAGTGCGACTTCTGCTGCCCTAAGGAGTCGCAGTGGGTGTCCCCTCTGGCTCCTTATCGCCACCTCCACAGTTGTTTTTCACGTCCAATGGGCGTGAAAATAAATAAAGATGATCCTGTGTCGATTATGGGCAGCTGGGCCGGTATGATGCTATTTGCATCATTTCCGGCTCTGTGAAACCGATACACCCTTTGGGTGTATCGTCAGACCTCACGCTGCACATTGCGCATGTGCGAGCATTGCTTTTTGGCAGCTCATCACAGATGAGCGACAAGCTGCCATAAAGCAATCCTCGCGCATGCGCAATGTGCAGCATGAGGTCCGCCGATAATATCGGTGTCACAGAGCCAGAAATGATACGAATAGTGTCATGCAGGCCCAGCCACCCATAGATCCGACACAGGATCATCTTTATTCATTTTCACGCTCATTGGGGCATGAAAAACAACTGTGTAGGCGGCGATAAGGAGCCAGACGGGACACCCACTGCGACTCCTTAGGGCAGAAGAAGCCGCACTTTTGCAAGGTAATAAATGCTATTATTCAACTTTACAAAAACACAAAAGTGAAAGAGAGGGATAGCTAGAAACCTTATAGGACAGTGCAGGGACAGGTTTTTATAGACTGGGACCGATTTTGTGGTGACAGGTTCCCTTTAAACTGCAACGTTGGACTGGAAGATGCTATTTCTCCTAGTGGAGACCATCAGTTCACATCAGAAGAGTTATAAGCAGGTCAATGCTCCTTGGGAAAATGGTGTGTAAATTATCTACACTCCAGAAGGAAGAGGACTGTAGCTGTCACAAATTTCAGGTAGAAACTCTGCAAATTATTGCTTGACCATTTGGTGAGCATTGCAGCATAACAAGGAATAATTAGCTAAACCAGATTCTTCTTCAAATGGAAAAGACACCCATGTATAGACAGACATGCTGGAAGTGTTAGAAGAAGAAACAGGTTTCACTCAGACCTCTGTTAAATGGCTCTCACCCAGCTCTTCAGCACCCGGTACTGTCCTAAGAAGGGAACAAGAATCCTGAAACAGCAGTATGTGGATGGGTGTCTCTTCCTGTTGGAGAAAATTGGTTCAGCTAAATATTCAAAGTCATGTTGCAATGTTGCAGGGCCTGTTAAAGGGTGGAGCATTCATTTAAAGGGTAGCTACCTCCAACCCATTGAGTAAGCCCTCTACTGGAAACTAATAGCAATGTATATAATGACTGTCCCCCAAATTCATACATGTTGATGGTAAAAGCAGATGCCAAATTTTATGTCCCTAGTCTTTTATGGATGCTCACATGTTCACAATATTTAACATATTAAGTTACTGTATCTGGTTAGTCAGAAAGGTAGGACTTCTAGAATACTTTTCACCCATTTTTGTCTTTGTATTTTTCATAATATTTTTTGGTTAACACAGTACGACAGTACATATTTTGCTGTATATCTTTTATCAGTAAAAATGACTAGTTTTCACAATCATTCTAATTTTCAGATAACCTTTAACATGCCAGTTCATCAGTTGGGTATTAATGAACAAACGTTGATCCTTAAGTTAGCACATCAGTTAAGTTCCACATTAATACTTCTAATGATAGTTTCATTTTTTTACACATTAGAAAACTTTTCCCACCTCTCTACTTAAGAGTGCAACTGCATAAAGAACCGGGATGAATAAATGATGGAGAGGGGAGAGGAACATATTTAAACTAGTTACTGGCTAATGATGCATAAAATGTTATGAATAAGTATCTATTTTTTGATTTATTACTTTAATTATCCAACATACCATGGTCCCCCGTTAGCATTTTTGGTGTAGATTTCAATTTTCTGTCCCAGGGTAAAATCTATTTATCATAATAATCAGTAAAACACAAAACCCTTTAACAGTATTTATAAAATTAATTTACCATGTTCAGCCCCTGGAGGATGACAAAGGAGTTTGATTTCTGGAGAATGGGTGTGCAGCCGTGTTTTATGTAAAATGATCTATCCAAGACAATAATTAAATCTTCTAACAGATTTTTTCCTTAAAGTGTTACTACCAGTTCCTTACCTATGCTGTGGTTTGAAGGTGGTACTTGCTGGTTTGTGGGCTGCTGAACTTTTGTTCTGATGATCCTGCATTTAGATGAAAGAATCCATTAAACGTTTGCTACAATGACAAACATATTTGCAATATTTTATTTTGTTTTTGCTTAAATAGTGCCAACATATACAATAGCCCTGTGCAGAGATTGTCACCATTGATATCGGTACCACTGTGGCCCACAACCTAACTGCCCTTTCTCACGATCATGTGGGGCCCCTTTTCCTATTGATACGTTTTGAAACGTGGAAGGAACCTGGAGCAAGTCAGCATAAATATACGGTACAATATACAAAATCTATAAAATTGTCTATCGTAGTCTGATGTCAACACAGGACACTACATCTAATCATCGAACCACTAATACCTTTTGGAAATGGATTTATCAATTATTCACATTTTTTCAATTCTTATTGCTTTATAGTTACTCATCAAATACTGCGTTGAAAATGAGAAATTATTTAGAAGGCTGAACTGATATTAGTGCAGAATAATAAAATTATATTTAAAAAGTATTTTAACTATTAAAATATCTTAAATGGGTTATTCAACACCCACAAAGCCCCTTATAAGTATCTATTTTTAAGCCCTAATCATTTTTGTTATTAGCTTTCCTTCTAAATGTCCTATATTTCTCTCTATCCTGCAAAATGGTCCCTTACCACAGCTACTATTCCTGCTGTCCCTGATGACATCCTGGTTCTGTAGAGGTGATTGTGAAGTGACAGCATCTTCAGTCATCAGTGCCGGTCATAGTCACTGATTCTAACTGCACAGTCTCTTTCCCTATAACTAATTGTCATGAGGAACAGTGATAGAACGAGTATGATTAGAATTTGTTTGAGGGCGGTGATGGATGCTGGACAAGTTACAGCAGTCCTGCCCCATATCGTCTATCACTGGCCTTAACAAATCATCATCAGGGGGTGATGCTGGTGAAACTCACACTGGTTCTATCATTGCCCTGACAATTTGTTACAAGAAGAGACTTCAGTGTTAAAAGCCTGTGACTGTGACCGGCAGTGGAGACTAAAGATGCTGTCACTTCATAATCACCTCTACAGAACCAAGATGTCATCAGGGGGCAGCACTCGTGAAACTCACACTGGTTCTTTCACTACCCCTGATGGAAATTCGTTATAGGAAAGAGACTGCAGTGTTAGAAGCAGTGTCTGTCAACGGCACTGACTGAAGATGTGGTCATTTCTACATCACCTCTACTGAACCAAAATTTCAGCAGAGCATTGCAGTGACAGCAACTAAGATAAGTGACCAGACTGCCATTCCCAAATGATGTCCTGTTTCGGGCAGGTGATAGACACTGTGGGTAGTAAGTGCAGCTCCAGCTTCCTGTGGTGTCCTCATAAGACTCCTCGCAAATGAAATATCACAGGATGTGAAGTAAAAAATACATATAGAAAACAGCAGGATAGGAAGGAGTATAGGGAATGTATTAATAAACCTGATTACAAAAGAGGTTAGTGTGTAAAGATAAATATTTATAAAGGGCTTTAAAGGTATCGAACAACCCCTTTAATATACCCTCAAAGTGCGACACGTCCACTCCAGGGCAATGGGAATACTCAGAACTGGGCCAGATCTTACGGTTCTTTTATGGGGGACATCACAGTGGCTACCCAGCTCCGTGGCCCTGACGGTGTTACATAAAGGTTTCAAGACTAGGTGACAGCAACTAAAAGGAAAGGTATTCGTGATGCCACCCGCGATGTGCGGCTATGTGTAGCCGCCGCTGCAGAACCTCTGGGGACAATGACCTGCAGCTTGGATGGTCTCGCTCCTCGTGGACGGAGCAGAATTCCCAGGGCAGTGGGTAGGAAAGTCAGTTCGTTCTTTGGCCGGTGTTCACTGGGTAATTAGCACATTGGTGTTTCATGCGGACGCCGCAAAGAAAAATCTCACACACTTCTGTGAGAGTTCTGTACCTTTAGTTCAACGCTCTGACCAGGCCGCCAGGTGCTTCCCTCTGCCATTCTCCGGTTTAGCTGTTTCTCAAGAAATGGGACAGTGTTGTCGAGACCCCTTCAGTGTTCCTTTCACTCATGGTGTTGCTTTCACTGGTGGTACTCTCAGTGCCCCTAACTCGCCTTTCCTGTCAGCACCTCCATGCACAGGGTACCAACAGCCACAGGCATTGACTGGTACCGCTTCCCAGTGCTGCGCCTTAGTACAGCTGCCTTATCCAAGATGTGCCAGGCTTGTAGCCACAGTTCCCTTAAGATCTCACGGCCTCCGGTTTCAATTGTTTGGGCCTACAGCTGCCGCACCCTGTTCAGGGCCTGTGCCCTGTTTCATCCACCAGCCCCTCTGTTCCTCTGCCAGATACAGGCGTACGGGTGATCTAAGTCTTCTTCTGTAGTACTCCAAGGGTTACTTCCTTCTCCTACACTTTTGTCTTAACCTCCACGGGTGAGTGTGTCCGTGCTCCAGCCCGCGGGAGCTAACACCTCATACCACCTCTCGACTCACACTCCAACACACTATCTTCCTCCCAACTCTCTCTACACGTCCCTGTTCTCCTCGCTGAGACTGAACTCTCCCTCCCGGGTCCACCCACCATCCCTACCCGGATCCTACGTGTGTGTTGTGGTTGTGGGGTCTCGATTTCACCATCCCCAGTATCTGGAAAACAGGGGCACTACTCTCCTGCTAATGGAGGAGTGCAGTACCCCCGGTGGCGGCCAGACCAGTGGGGCACCCACAAAAACAGCACATAATCCCGATGAATATTGTATAATATGTGATAGGCAAAACATTGGTTAACGCTGCTGCCAAGAAGCAGTAAGGGGGGGTAATGGCTTCATCTCTGATCATAACATCATGTACATAAAAGTTTTGCTGTCTTTGTGACTTTTTTTATAAGAATAGAAAAACTTATTTTTAAATTCATTTGCTTTCAATCAAAAGGTTCTAACAATTGGGATATATTTTGCATAGTATGTTGGCCTTATAAATGATATATCTTCTGTTTGGTGCGGTATAAATTTAGTTTGCCACGATTGTATAAACGTAATAAGATATCCGTATCAGAAAAAGGCCAACACACATAGATGAAAATGGAATTATCTTTGTCACAGATTAGGGGACCCTACTGGCAGTGAAGTGCCCCCATGTAGGACTCTTTAGGGTCCTACCTGTACACACTCATATCTATGTGCATATCTACATTAGGCACATTTCTATAAAAATGCACAAGCTAATACATTACACATTACATTCCCATAAGTATATGTCAAAAATGCACATACACATAATACATGCATATACACCATAACGATGCACTTGTTTATGGTCAGACTATATTTTTCCATGCATTGATAGTTTCAACAGCCATAACTATTTTCTTTTTTTCATAAGTTGAATTAGTCAGGTATAGTTTCTTTGCAATAGGAGCTGTAACTTTTAAAGTTTTTCCAAATACGTAGGTAAGGGCAACATTAATATATAATCTTTTTATGGGTTTACAGGAGAGAAAAACTATGACGCTACTTTTTTAAACTATTTACTGACCTCCATAAATAATAAATAATCTGTTCAGAGTATTGTATGGGTTACTACGATTACAGTGATACCAAATATGTTTATATTGTTTACTGTTTTGTGATGTTGTAATTGATCATTGTAAATGTTTTTCATGTTTTTAGTAATTTTATATTAAAAATACTTGATATTTGCTAAGGGTATACAGTATGAAGATGTTTTGGTGTATAGGAATGTATCTTTATGTACCAGCATAATACCCCTGTAAATAAGAAGATTACCATTTAGATCAGAGGTGGGGAATTTCAGGCCCCAGTGCCGCATGCGGCCCTCGATGACATTTTCTGCAGCCCTCGGGCAGATTCCTGGGGACCACAGTACTTGGGCTGGCAGACACATTTTGCCGACTGCCTGACTATTAAATCCAGTTCCCCAGTTATCTTTATGCCCCTGTCTCAGCCTCCCCAGTGACATATACACCCTCAGCCTCTCATGTGATGTCTATAGCCCTAGCAAACCTCAAAAAACAATTGGAAATCAACATGACCAATATCACCTAATATCACAGTCCCACCAAAGGGAAGCAGCTCCAGCCACCACAGTAGGGATGAGTTGATAGTTTAAGCAAACATAGCAGGGGAATTTTCAAGTTGATTTTGCCAAAGGATGGTAGAAATTTCCAAATGGCCCCCGGTAGAAAAAGGTTCCCTACCCCTGATTTAGGGATGAGAAAATTCTCCTGTATTTATCACTGCAGCCTTCGGCTAACTGCTGAAGTTACTGTCTGCCAAGCTTCAGATGGTGAGTTTGAATTCTGAACAGCCCAGATCAAAAAAACTGTGGTGTAAAGCCAGCCTAAGAAAGCAGTTTTAGAAAGTGCTCTGGTCACATGTAGAGCACTTTAGGCTCACTAGTATATACAATAAAATAATGTTTTTTTTTCAGTAATAGAGCATCAGATTGCTTTAGGAAAGGTATAACTCAACTTACCGTATATACTTGCGTATAAGCCGAGTTTTTCAGCCCAAAAATTGGGCTGAAAAGTCCCCCCCTCGGCTTATACGCGAGTCACTGTATACTGTATGCAATGTATACAGTATACAGTGCCCCCCCCCCATATCAGTATACAGGCCCCCCCTTGGGTAGCAATCCTGTAAAGGAAGAGATTAGTATGCTTATCCCTCCGCTGTCCCGCTGCCGCTGTCCGCCGCCGCCATCGCGCTCTTCCGTCTTCATCCAGCGTCTTCCGTCTTCTTCCGGCTTCCTCCGGTGGGTGCAGGCAATGACGTCATTGTTTGCGTGCCAGAGGAGGAAGCCAGAAGAATACGGAAGACGCTGGATGAAGACGGAAGAGCGCGATGGCGGGACAGCGGCAGCGGGACAGCGGAGGGATAAGTATACTAATCTCTTCCTTTACTGGATTGCTTACCCAAGGGGGGGACTGTATACTGATATGGGGGGCTGCTGTATATACCTCTGGGGCTGCTGTATACTACCTAAGGGCTGCTGTATACTACCACTGGGGCTGCTGTATACTACCTAAGGGCTGATGTATACTACCACTGGGCTGCTGTATATACCTCTGGGGCTGTATATACCTCTGGGGCTGTATATACCTCTGGGGCTGCTGTATACTACCTATGGGCTGCTGTATAATACCACTGGGGCTGCTGTATATACCTCTGGTGCTGTATATACCTCTGGGGCTGTATATACCTCTGGGGCTGCTGTATACTACCACTGGGGCTGCTGCTGTATATACCACTGGGGAGGCTGCTGTATACCACACTGCTGGGGGCTGTATACCTGTGCTGGGGTCCACCCTCGGCTTATACACGAGTCAATAGGTTTTCCCAGGTTTTGGGGGCAAAAGTAGGGGGGTCGGCTTATACACAGGTCGGCTTATACACGAGTATATACGGTATGTTTCTAATAACTGCATGTGCACAAGTAGGCAGTTTCGGGAAGTGTATCGCATTCACAGGTTCCCTTTAACTGGAGAATCTTTTTAATATGCTATACTTGATATATTTCCAAAATCAGTCCCCATTTGGGATACATGTTTATCCATGTTTATAGAGGTTGCTGGGTGTTAACTGCATTTTAAAAAACAAATAGTCACATCAGTGAGGAAGTATTAGAAACCTGGCATAAAACAGTTTGAAAACCCATACTGTTTTTCATATTGTGAAGTTGCAAAATAATATTGTGACTTTTCAGTTTCACAACAGTTTTATTAAGCTCCACAAAAATAGGTAGAGCTGGGGTAGGATAAGGTGTGGTGATTCCCACTCATCTAATTCACGATGAGCTGTATGTAGTATGTATACCTTATACTACAAATCTTACAGTCTCTTTAGTGTAGTTGGCCAAAAGTTGCTTAAAAATGACAAAAGTCACCAAACTTTTTCGCAACTGGGTGATGTCTAAAAATATTGTGACTTTTCAAAGTGTTTGCTTTGATGAATTGAGGCCATATACCCTAGACTTGGAATATAGGTGTGGCCACTGGCGCCGTTTATACCTAAGATTTAAAAAGCCTTTCACCTGGTGAATTGATTTCTTTATTTTTGAACATTATAGAACATGTATGTTTCATTTATTACTCAAGCTATTCACAATTCCTAACCTTTGGGAACCTGTCAGGTGATTTATGCTGACCAAACAATTGCAGGTACATAAATGCTAAAATAATGTATGTGTACAGATAGGAAAAGACCTGTCAATCACTTGAATGGTGCTGGGAAGAGCCCACTGGGGGAGATGCCAGACTAGTCTGGTCTGTGGTCTTTGGCTATGGTCTCCAGCTGGATTTTTCAAAGTAAATGTTATTTGAAACACCAATGCATTTCAGAGAATAACATACCTTGCTGTTTGGGCAGCATGAAAGGTTCCCTTTAAGATGAGTATAACATCTAAGAAATGTTATCAAAAATTGCATGTTTTAAGTATGGTCTGTATCTAAAGAATTGTGCAATGCATTTCTGCCGTCCTATCAGCAGGTTACACATGCTCTGTAATCAATTCAGAAATTATTTCCAGTTAGCATGTATGGTTTAGTGTTAAATCATGCAGAATTTTGCAAAGGCATTTTGTGAACAGACTATGTAGATGTACTGAAACTATGAAAATCAGCCTAAAAATTGCTTTGAGAGCCAGTGGTGTGCAGATGAGTTAGTGATTTTATGCATCATATTGGACTAAGCAGCAACATATATATCAAATGTCTTGCAATATTATATATTTGAAAACCTAAAATTCTAAGGTTATAATTAAAATGAAACTATTCATACAAGGTAGTTGGATTAAATTTTAAAATATAGTGATTGCTTTATTATTGAGGTCTTTATTTTATGTTATGGAAAGAAGGGTTCCCTGCAAGATCTCCCTCTAGTGTGAAATGCTATGTACTACAATAGTTAGGTGCAATAGACAAGTTTGTCAAGACGTGCCAATTTAACATACAAAAGGGTGCCTACTAAGTAGTCTGATATTTAGATGTGTTATTAGGCTATGTGCACACGTTGAGTATTTGGTGCAAAAAATGTCTGCACCTTTTGCCAGAGAAACACACCAAAAAACACAATGTGTTTTCCTTGCGGAAACAGAGTTTTTCTCTGTGCATTTTTGCATCAAATCTTCGCTGGCCAATGTCAATATCGCGTGTACGATCACTGCTGCACGTGACTTTCAGCAATACTGACGCATGTGACATGCTCAATCAACCAGCGATAAATCGCTGGTTGATGGTCGCCAGGTTTTAGAACCTGTTCTAAAACCTGACGACGGTCGCCCGGTGCACACACAGCATCGCTGCGTTTGACAACGGGAGATGCGATCAGCCAGCTCCCAGCGCCTCTCAGGAAGTGCTGGAAGCTGGTATCCAGGGTAAACTGTGGGTAACTAGGCAGTGCGCGCTGCCTAGATACCCGATGTGTATCTTAGTTACCAGCCTTCTCCGCTCACCGGCTGGTAACTAAGGTACACATCGGGTATCTAGGCAGCGCGCGCTGCCTAGTTACCCGCAGTTTACCCTGAATACCAGCCTGCAGACATCGTGGAAACGATATAGAAATCATTTCCACGATGTCGCTGGTAAAATGATCGCTGGTGAGTCTGCCTGTGTGACAGCTCACCTGCGATCAGCCGTCAATGTGTGACATTGCGGCTGATGCAGTGACTGTCACACAGCAGACTGGCGGCGATAAGATCGCTGACGACATTGACGCGTGTGACGGCCCCATAAAAGAAGAGAGAAAAGAGAGAGAGATGGATAGAAAGAGAGAGAGAGAGATCTGTATCCAGAAATCATTTCAGAGCTGTTAATGAGCATGCAATATTGGAAATGTACACTACATGCACACTAAAAACTGCACTGTGTGAACATACCAGTGTTTTTGCAGAATTTTTCCTGATCAAATTGAGGTCAATGGATGAAAAAACACTGCAAAAAATGGCCCAACAATTGACGTGCTGCAAATTTTTTCTGCATCAAATCTGCATGGAAATATTAAGCAACATGTGCACAGAATTCTCATCGTCTTTGCTGGCTTCAAGATAGGCATGCAGATTAGGCTGGTTTCACACTGCAGTTTTTTCCCTGATCAGGTTTGTGTGTCCAAACCAGGAGTGTCTCCAAAACTCAGAACAGGTGTCAATCTTTCAATTATAGTTTTTCTCTGCAAGCTCCTCTCCTGATTCCTCTCCTGGTTTTAGCACACAAACCTGATCGAACCTGATCAGGAAAAAAAACTGCGGTGTGAAACCAGCCTTACTGACAAAACTGCACATAAAATGCATTAAAAATGCACTGTGTGGACATGGCCTTACTGTTTACTTACTGCAAGATGTATGCTCATTTTATTTCTCTTTAATGTTTTGTCAGTTAAAAAGTCAGAGTGTAAACATGCTCCTACACGTTGTGTATATACCCACTTGTGCTCCGGTTAATTGCTTTGGTTTTGCAGTAGTTTATTGTACTATAGTACAACAGGAATGTGGCTCTCATAGGCTGGTTTTGCACTGGCATTTTTTGCCATCCATGTGTATCCAGCTTAAAATGGATGCACTCCACATCCATTTTTGGACAATATTTCCCTTCAATTGGGCTGCGGGCTCTAGTGGGTGCAGTTAGTTTTGTACTTTTTTCCATGGTCCGTGTGGTTACAACTTTTTGACTGAGCCCAAAAATAGAACTTAGTACATTTTTGGTCTCTGTGTCAAAAACCGTGACCACCCAGATCCAGGGCAATGCAGATAGCTTTAAAATAGGGTTCAAGGTAACTGTCTCCTCTCTATATCTCTGAACTAATCTTACACTATTTTCTCTCACGTAATCTTCGATCCTCCCAACACCTCCTCCTCTCCACCACACTTATCTGTTCCTCAAACAACTGCCTCCAAGATTTCTCCCGAATATTCCCATCCTCTGGAATTCTGCGCCCCAACATGTCTGATTATCACCACGCTCACCACGCTCGATCCTTCAGACGGAACTTGAAAACCTATCTCTTCAGGAAAACTTACAGCCCACAATCACCGAGCAGCTGCCCCACCACCTCTGGAGCTACTGTCCCACCGCCACCGGAGCTACCGGCTCTCCACCACCAGATCTGCTGCAACCTGGACCTACTGTTTCCTCCCCATTGCCCTGTAGAATGTAAGCCCACAAGGCCTCTGTACTAGTCTGTCATTGTTAATTTGTTTACTGTAAACCATATCTATAATTTTGTATGTAACCCCTTCTCATGTACAGCACCGTGGAATTAATGGTGTTATATAAATAAATAAATAATAATAATAATAACCTGGATCCGGTGGACTCTAAATCCCATTGCATTCGGACCCCGGATCCAAGTTTTTGGTGTACACATACCCATAACGCAGTTCTAAATGACACGCCCCCTAGGTGGCACCAGAATTATCACTGATCCATGAACCCGGAGTGATAATACCGGTGCGGGTGCATACAGTTGCATCATTGCGAGGGACTCCAGGGCAAGCAGGCTTTTCCTGCATGACTCAGGATTCAAAGAAATGCTAGAGCAAGGCATTTCATTTATGTAGTTTCCCATGGACAGGTGTCTGTGTCTGAACAGTTGGGCCCGATCCTGCTTTGCCCCATCTACACTGAGGTCGATGATAGAAGGTGAGCTTTTCATAGTAGTTGATAAGACTATCCTGATTGGGGTACACCTTTTCTCGGTGAGATGGATTTTAGACTGTTTTGATCCAAATCAGTGTCTACTAAGTACAATGTGTTATTTACATGTACTATTACAACTCACTGCAGGGTATATGCTCATTTTGTTTCTATCTTAGGTTTTGTTTGTAAACTCAGTGTTAAGTGTTTGAATATTGTCCATATACAATATTGCAGCACTGCATATAGTATAACGTTTTAGCATTGCAAGCACCAGAAACAACAAAAAAGAAGATTGGATAATTACCTATTTATGGAGCTGACACTGGGCACTGTGTCATTGTCACACACTCGCTCTGCTAATAACCTGTCCCTGATTTCCCATGCAAACATAGTGGGATTTTGCCTCTTGTATTCTGCTATTTTGTCTACGACTTTGGGTGTTGCAACCTTTGGTTTTGATCCTCCAATTACTCCCGGTTTAATACTACCAGTTTCATAGTACCTGCAAAAATAAATTTTAAAGTGTCAAATGCTGTAAATACACATTCATTTCAAACAAATACAAAGCTTACACTTTATATGAAATGTATATTATCTCATTCTGATAGACATACTGCCAGATTGTTATACTAAAAGATGGAGTTTAACATAGAATTTCTTATTGCTATCACAATATAAAGGTATAAGCTTGCGATCAATCAAAATAATTCAAAGAATAAAGGCCACGTTACACACACAGATATCGGTCACAGATCTCTGGTTGCAGTGAAATCATGGACACATTTGCTCCATTTTGTGGCTGTGTACAAATAACAATGTGTCCATGATTTCACTGCAACCAGAGATCTGTTCAGAAGTTGGTCACAGATATCTGTGTGTGTGTAAAGTGGCCTTAACGTGGCCTTAAGGGCCGCTTTACACACACCAACTTCTGTGTCCAACTTCTGAACAGATCTCTGGTTGCAGTGAAATCATGGACACATTGCTCCATTTTGTGGCTGTGTACAAATGTAACAATGTGTCCATGATTTCACTGCAACCAGAGATCTGTTCAGAAGTTGGACACAGAAGTTGGTGTGTTTAAAGCGGCCTGATAGGTACCGTCACACGTGGCAATTTTGCTAGCAATTTCACTGGCAATTTGCTGGTTGCAGTGAAATCATGGACACATTGTTACATTTGTACACGGCAACAAGATAGAACAATGTGTCCATGATTTCACTGCAACCAGCAAATTGCCAGTGAAATTGCAAGCAAAATTGTCACGTGTAACGGTGACTTTACGCCGTTCAATGATCGCTGGTGAGGTGTCACACATACAGATATCTTTAATGATGCAGCAACGATTCACGACAAGCGAACGATACTTGATCGCCTAATTCCTTCAGTTCTGAATAAGCGAAGTCGTTAATGACATTGTTATCAAGGTGTCACTGTCACACACACTGATGCTGCAGGTTGGACGGACGATCCTCGTCTGGTTTTAGGTCCGGTTCAAAAACCTCCGATTAACTATCAGCTGACATATTGTTTCTACTTGTCACATGCAACTACGTCAATACGATGTCGTTGCTCCACCCAAAAAGCTGTGATTTAAAAATTATATCGTTAACGATATCGTAGCGTGTAACGGGCCCTTAAGACCTAACGTCAAAACGCGTTGGTTTAGCACACTGGTTGCCCCTGTTGTGAAGCTGTTTAATATGCAATAAAGGATTTATTTTGGAGATATTTAAAGCACTGGATTGCTCCTCTGTTCTGCGCCTGATTGTACAAACCCAAGACCAGGGCTGAATCCTCTGCACCGGTTGGCTCCATCGGAACAGACAAATTCACTCACTGGAGAGCCATAACCCTCTTTCCTCCCCGCTTTGTGTCTAAAATAAACTTGGGTACAGTTTTTTTTTTATAATAATTGATCAAAGACTTACCAACACTTTTATTAGCTGATTTTTTTATTTTATTACTAGCAATCAAAACGGTATATACATTATATACACATAGGGTGGTCCTGCAAAGGAGGACTGAATATAAAAGAGTGCATATATATATAGCGGGTGAAATAAGTATCGAACATGTCACTAATTTTTTAAGTAACTATAGGGGGGTGTCATTAAGGAGCGGTTCGGCGACATTGATCTTCCAGCAGTAACACAATGGACTTCAGAAAAATGGCTGCAGAGATCTCATTTGTGCATGCGCCACCTCCAAAGCCATTTTCCTGAAATCCTTCACATTGGAGGCAGCGTGTGTGTAGATTGAGATACCAGCTGTCCACGTCATTACTGGGAAAGCAATGCTCCAGGAACCACTCCCCTGTGTCACCCCCTCCTCTCATGACCCGGCCGCTAGCATCGCATCACTGGTACCGCAGCGTCCCTGTCTCCAGTCACCCTGCTACACTCCCGTGGCTCCCCACCCCCCCAATGTCACTTTGGGATTATAAAACACCTCTCCTACTACCCTGCAAAAAATACAGTAAGTTACAGTTGAAACCAGAGGTTTACGTACACTATTTAAAGGGACACATATGCATGTTTTTCTCACTATCTGACATGAGATTAGAATAAACCTTTCTTGTTTTAGGTAAATTAGGATTACCATAATTATTTATATTTGCCAAATGCCAAGTAATGAGAGAAAGTGATTTAGCACATTTTTATCACTTTCTGCAAAGTGACAAGTTTACATACAGTACATTTCTTTAGTATTTGGTGCCTTTACACGTAAACTGTGTGACTTGAGTCAAACATTTTAGATATACTTACACAAGCTTCTCACTATAATTGGTAGGAATTTGGACCCATTCCTCCAGACAGAACCGGTATAACTGATCAATGTTTGAAGGTTGAATTGCTCGTACCTGTCTTTTCAGCTTTCCCCATATATTTTGAATTGGAATGAAAGCAGAGCTATGTGAAGGCCACTCCAAAACATGGCCATTGTTATCCTTAAACCACTTTGCAACCAGTTTGGCAGTATGCTTCAGGTCATTGTCCATTTGGAAGATCCATTTCCGTCCAATCTTTAACTTTGTGGCTGATGTCTTGAGATGTTGCTTTAGTATTGCCTCAAAATGTTCTTTCCTCACGATCCATCTATTTTGTCAAATGCACCAGGCCCCCCTGCAGCAAAACAACCCCACAACATGCTGCCACCTCCATGTTTCACAGTTGGGATGGTGTTCCTAAGCTTCAAAGCTTCTCCCTTCTTCCTATAAATGTAACAATGGTCTTTATGTCCAAACAGTTCAATTTTGGTTTTGTAAGTAATAGAAATGCCTTAAAACAATCTCTCTCTTTTTCTTGCTCTCTCATTATTCTGGTATTTGACAAATATAAATAATTATGGTAATCCTGCTTGACCTAAAATGGGAAAGGTTTATTCTGATTTTATGTTAGATAATGAGAAAACATGCGTATGTTTCTTTTTATAAAGTGTGTGTAAACGTCTGGTTTCAACTGTATGTATAATAATGAGAAATGACATAGAGAAAAAGTATTGAACACATGCAGAAAGAGAAGTGCAAAAACCAATGGAAAGTCATTACACCAACTGAAATCTATCAGTAATTTGATGGCCTTTAAAAAGATGACTCATTACCAAAGTGCCACACAAGAAAGATCACATGATGTGTAAATCCAGTGAGCTGTGTCAAGACTTTCACAACCTTATTATTGCAAAACATACTGATGGCATTATTACAGAAGGATTTCTAAATTACTGACAGTTCTAGTGAGCACTGTTGGGGCCATAATATAGAAGTGGAAATAATTTAATCATAAACAGGCTACAACCAGGTTCTCATGCAAGATTTCAAACAAAGGAGTGAAAAGAATTATCATAAGAGTTGTCCAAGAACTAAGAACCACCTGTTCAGAGCTATAGAAAGACCTGGAATCAGGTACAATTGTTAGAAAGAAAACAATAAGCAACACATTCAAATTCCATGACTTGTATGCATACTCACCATCCAAGATTCCATTGCTGAACAGAAAGCATGTTCAAGCATTTTTAAAATTTGCTCAACAACATGTAGATGGCAAGCCTTTGAAATACTGAGACATTATAGTGTGGTCAGATGAGACCAAAATTTTACTTTTTGGAGACCAAAGAATTCCACCTCAAAAAACACCACACCAACAGTGAAGTTAGAGGTGAGAATATCATGGTGTTGGGAAGCATATGACACTGCAAACTTCATATAACTGAAGGAAGGCTAAATGGACAAATGTACAGAGACATTCTTGATCAACATCTGCTGCCATCTACCAATTTAATGAACATGAAGCAAGGGTGGTTGTTTTCAGCAAGATAATAATCCCAAACACACAGCCAAGGAAACTCTCAATTGGATTGAGAGAAAGAAAATAAAGCTGCTAGAATAGCACTGACAATATCCTGACCTGAATCCAATGGAAAATATAGGGAATGAACTAAAGAAGCTCGCAGTTGTTCGAAGGAGCACAAAGAAGCTTCAGGATGAATTTTTGTGGGGAAATCTAGGCCACAATCACACCTGAGCAATGCAACTAGTTTCTTCATATAAGAGGCAAATTGAAGCTGTCATCACCAACAAAGGCTTTTTTACGTAGTGTCATTTCTAATTATTACACATAACATACATCTTTGGTTTAAAGGGGAACTCCAGTGAGAGAAAACCTTTTAGTACAGTTCCTGCCCTGCTACATGATGAAGCAGAGCTGTACACTGCACTTCTATGATCTATAAATCTTTTATAAATCAATAAAATCATACCTGCTCCTCAGCTCTGACCCCCACCTCATGAGACAGAGAATGTTGGGTGTTGGGAGCTGCAGGATCATCTTACATTCCAGCCCCCTTACATTTCTGTATAGGAAGGGAGTGTGGCAGGGGGCATGGCCGCTGGCCCTAGCTCACACTACAATCCTGTCCCTGATACACCATCCTATGTGACAGGGGTCCAGGCTTGAAATAGTAATCATGTCACCAAGAAAATAGAAATACACTCTGTGATCCTCTGTTGTATGATGATGCATAATGTGTACTGTTATTGTGAGGCTGAGAGCACATGCAAAGCATTACATTGATCGATTCAGTTCTGCATGGTCTTTCCTCCCCCATAGGAACATGGTATCTTCCTATCCCTCCAACTTTTAATGGATCATCATCATCACTCACTGAAATCTAGGATGATCCTGCAGCTCCCAGCATCTATGCCCCTCACACACCTCCTGTTCTCTGCTGTGCTGCTGCATGAAGCTCTCAATTTTCTGTCCCATGAGGGAGGGGGAGATCAAAGAAGCAGGTATGATTTTATTGATTTTTATGATATCTATAGACCCTAGAACTGCAGTGCACAGCTCTGCTAAATCATGTAACAGGATAGGGACTGTACTAAAATGTTTTCTCTTCTCGGAGTTCCCTTTTAAGCTCTCTACCTGTGTGGACTGAATGGGTTGCTACCGATATTTAGTAAGAATTTCATGTCAACAGCACCTTTACAAATATATTTACTTAGAAAATTTTTAATATGTTCAACACATTTTTCAGCAGCTGTATGTATGTGTATATATATTTAATGTATATATGTGTGTGTATTTCACATTACGTCCACAACTTTAAATATATATTTAATATTATTGATGCCTGCAAGCTGCATAATTCTTTTTATGAACTTACATTTTCTCTGGCGACTGGGCGTTCCCCTGGGGGTCTGTGATGGGTAGGCAGGGTCTTCTTGGGCGCGCTGCCGCCGCCTCGGTGCTAAATTGATGCCCTAATGGGCGTAATGCTGTTCGCAGAGTGCGGGCATGTTTGTATTTCCCCGCCTCTGGCCGCATCACTGTGACACGGCGGGTCACAAGATGCCGGGCCGCGTCACTTCCGGTCGACCGGCGCTGGCTGTATGATGCGTACAGGCCGACTTCAGCATGCGATCTGCGCATGCGCTAAAGGCGGCCTGTGCACTGAGTACACACAGCCCTACGTCACCAGAAGTGACGCAATACAGGCATCACATGACCCGCCGTGTCACAGTGATGCATCCAGAGGCGGGGAAATACAAACATGCCCGCGCTCTGCGAACAGCATTACGCCCATTAGAGTGTCAATTTAGCACCAAGGTGGGGTCAGCGTGCCCAAGGAGACCCTGCCTACCCGTTACAGACCCCCAGGGGAATGCCCAGCCGCCAGAGAAAATGTAAGTTCATAAAAAGAATTATGCAGCTTGTAGGCATCAATAAAATACCAGACAGGAATGCTTAATATAGCACTTTTAGGCTGCAGGGACAGGTAGTCATAGGATACAAGAGCTAGATTAGGTGACAGGTTCCCTTTAAGTAAAATCCTGTGTAACCAATTGCCATCAGATGTCACCTAAATAGTAAATTGAGTACACCCAACTAAGTCCATGTTTAATTCATTCTCAGTATAACTACAGTTGTCTGTAAAGGTATTAGAGATTTAAAATGTTTAAAATAACTAGTTATCAATCAGCATAATAAAATCCATGGAAGACATAAGTCAATTCAGGGATAAAGTTGTGGTGAAACTTAAAAAAAGGTTAGATTTTAAAAATCAATAAGCCGAACAAAAAAACAATGTATCTTACTGAAGCCGCTCCAATCACCCAGTGCTATCTTGGGTCTGTAACTTCTGACTGTCTGAAAGTCAGTTGTGTCACAAGAGCATCACTACAGCGGTCCAATAAAAAAAAAGCTGGAGTGGTGTATTAATTAAATACACATGAGACCTAACTGCTCAACTTGAATGTTCTCCCCTTTACTTGATTGACTACTGTAAGCTTGTGTGAATAGACTGATGTTTTATTTTGGAATGCGGTCCAGTGATTTCTTATTTGGCCCACACTACGCAGTCTGAAGAGGTAGAGTTGCATCGCAAAAGCTGTGTTTAAAACATGCAAATGAGCAGATCTGAATTTACAAAGTCCAAATATGAACTTTCTAAAGAATTCAAAACATAAGGCTGTAATGTGGCATGTTGATTAGGAAATCAATTCATTTTGTAATTGCATTCATTTTTTTACTGACATCTGTGATTACAGTGCCATATTATTTGGTAAACTAAGACAGGGTTCCACTGTAATTAATATTTATCCAAATAATGAACTATGAAATTCCAATTTATTGTTGACAGCTAAAATGAAACAAATCAACATGCTTAAATTCAGAATGCCAATATATATAAATGTAACTATTAATGTCCTGTAGTTTTTTTGGTCATGCCGAACTTGGATAGAGAAATACTATATTGTCTTGAGCATTCAAGGGTATTACTGTTTTCCTTTTACCTAAGGCTCATGATCCAGAGGCGGTGCATCTTAGACCCAGTGCCTCCGGATCTGCAGGAACAGGGAGACCGCAACCACCCTGTACTCTCCATCTGCAGTGGGTGCAGATTGGCTTCTCCCTGCATGCACCCAATGGTGGCTGTTTCCGACTCTGAAGCATGAAACTAAAATGTTGCGAAGATGAGGAAGTCCGGAAACCCGCACCACAGCTGAAAACATGTTGCGGTTGGGAGAAGTATGGTAGGCATGGAATTTCTTGAAATCCCATCCACTATGCTTGTACTGTACCACACAGCGTTTTGGATGCAGCAGCAATACACCCTAATGATAATACGCTGTGTACATCACACAAACTCTTCGAGATCTGCAATATCCATGTAGCAGCTTTTTATTATGGCTAAAGCTCCAGAGCTTTTGCATGATCTGGATTTTGTAGTTGTCAATAAAATAGAGATTTTGGCTTGCCAATAAGGTTGTTGTACACTATTTTGTCAGTGAGTTTTAGGCTGCGTTCACACATTCGCGTATTTTATCGCGGTGGCACGCTGGGTAATAAAGGGGTTAATACCAGCTTTGTTATACAAGCTGGTATTAAGCCCGAGATTCTTAATGTCAGGCCACGTTTGACCCAGCCACTAAGAATCTCCAATAAAGGGTTAAAAAAACACAACACAGAGAAAATTTTTTATTTGAAATAAAAAAAAAAGCCATTAGGGACTCCATCTTTAATTAAAAAAATCCTCTTCCGTCCGACGCAGTCCAAAACGCGATGTCCTCTCTGCTACATCCCCTGTGCATAAATATAGATGTCTATGCACAGGGAATGAGCAGACTGAGAACAATCTCAGCACTGCTACATCATGTCTGTGAGCAGGCGGGCTCTAGGACCCTGGAGCTGCACAGAGAAGACAGCTGGACTCGGCTCGCAAAGAAACAGCAGTTACTTTGCGAGTTTCCCTGCTATCACTGGCACAGTAGCGAGTGATTACTCGCACGAGTCTAATGCAAACAATGGCAATCCTAGTTTTGTCAGCGTTTCTGACAAAAGTAGGATTGATATTGATTTGCATTGGACTCGTGCGAGTAATCACTGGGAAACTCGCAGAGTACCGAGTCCTGCGAGTCCCTTACTACTCACCGAGTAACGAGTCCTAGCGAGTAGATTCGCCCATCCCTATTTAATACCTAACTTTTTTTTTAACTCTTTGATGTTTTAAATTTTACAGTATTCAAGTGCTGCAGACATAAAGAGTGAACATTAGGCTATGTTCACAGTGGACATTTTTTATCCATTTTTGGTGCTTTGTTTTTGTTTTGTTTTTTTGAAAACTGTACCAAAAATAGGTTAGTCAAAATGTCTACCAGCAAAGTGAATGTGATTTTCAATTTGTTTTTCAGACACTGTGTTTTTTTACTGCTGCGTTAGTGGTGCAGAAAGCGCATCTAGAAAATAATGAACATGTCAATATGTGTGGTGTATTTCTGGTGCGCTTTCTGCATTACCCTCCCGGTGAGTCTCGGCGATGTCATCCTCCTCGGCACAAGCAGGTCCTGTCTGTGAGTAGTATGGTACTTTAGGTTTAACAAAAAATTATTTTGCACATAAAAATCACAAAATAAATAGCCATCCTGCTGTATACTGAGGGCTGTGTGTGGCCTCCTGTTGTATACTGGGGGCTGTGTGTGGCCTCCTGCTGTATACTTGGTGCTGTGTGAAGCCTCCTGCTGTATACTGGGGACTGTGCGAAGCCTCCTGCTGTATACTTGGGACTGTGTGCAGCCTACTACTGTATATTTGGGCTGTGTGCAGGCCTCCTACTGTATACTGGGGCTGTGTCCAGTCTCCTGCTGTATACTGGGGGCTGTGTCCAGCCTCCTACAATATACTAGGGGCTGTGCAGCCTCCTGTGATATACTGGGGCTATGTGTCGCCTCCTGCTGTATACTGAAGGCTGTGTGCAGTGCAGCCTCTTGCTGTATACTGAGGGCTCTGTGTAGCCTCCTGCTGTAAACTGGGGGATGTGTGTGACCTCCTGCTGTATACTGGGGGCTGTGAGGGGCCACCTGATGTATACTGGGGGCTGTGTGCAGCCTCCTGCTATATAATGGGGGCTGTGTGCAGCCTCTTGCTTTATACTGGGGGCTTTGAGAGGCCTCCTGCTATATACTGCTCACTGTGAGCGGCCTTCTGCTGTATACTGGGGCTGTGTGTGGCCTCTTACTGCATACAGGGCTGTGTTTGACCTCCTGCTGTATACTGGTGACTATGTGCGGCCTCCTGCTGTATACTGGGAGCTAGGTGGTGTGACGCAGTGACTGACCTTGTAGATGAGGGGAGGTACGTGTCATGCAGGTTACTAGCCTGTGTGACCTAAAACCTGTAAAAGTTACCCAGCATGTTATGTGTTGTGAGGTTAATTTCAAAAGGATGTGTGGTTTTAGGGGAATGACTAAGAGGGTGGGAGGTTATTCCCCCTACCTTCCCTGAGGGCGTGGCTGAGCCACATTGAAACCACAAACCTGTTTTTTTTCTGTGGTTGGAGAGACTGGTGTGTGCAGCCTCCAGACTGTGAGGCTCAGCTGAGGAGTAGCTGCCAGTCAGTACAGGCGGACCTGTACGCATCCGAACTGTGTATACTCGTTTTGTTTTTTTTGTTTTGTTTTACCTTTCAAGTCAGTGAGGCTCCGTTGTTTTTGTGCCAAAGTCTGATGGGTTTATGCGGTATCAATAAACCTGCAGCCAAACACCATTCCTGTGTCTACTTCTGACTGCAGCCGAGCGAGTCGTCTTGCCACACTGGCTATGCGCACTACAAGTGTTCTTCTTTTGCCTCTATAGATCTGCCCGTGTGCTAATCCCATGACCTATGACATGATATTCTATAAGTTAATCATGTGACATGTCACATAATACTTGGGGTTTGGGGTCATTGATCTGAGTCTCATCCGAGAGACTCGCATGTAAATAGGATAGTGTGTTTCCAGTCTTAGATGAAGGAGCTACTCTGAAGAAGCTGACTATTGACTATTGCCAAGCTGTCTGCTGCCTAGGAGTGTGGCAGCAGGCGTGAAGTTGTCTTGCTCTTTCTGTCACGAGCTTAGTTGGCGCTGACATTGCTGGATGCTGCTGTGTACAGTACAGACCAAAAATTTGGACACACCTTCTCATTCAAAGAGTTTTCTGTATTTTCATGACTATTAAAATTGTAGATTCACACTGAAGGCATCAAAACAATGAATTAATACATGTGGAATTATATACTTAAGAAAAAAGTGTGAAACAACGGAAAATATGTCTTATATTCCAGGTTCTTGAAAGTAGCCACCTTTTGCTTTGATTACTGCTTTGCACACTCTTGGCATTCTCTTGATGAGCTTCAAGAGGTAGTCACCAGAAATGGTTTTCACTTCTCAGGTGTGCCCTGCCAGGTGTAATAAGTGGGATTTCTTGCCTTATAAATGGGGTTGGGACCATCAGTTATGTTGTGCAGAAGTCTGGTGGATATGTGGCGCCCCTGCGTCCAGGGTGGCCACAGGTAGTACTGCAGCCAGGTAGGAGGGTAGACAGTTTGTTTAACAAACACCTCGCACACATATCCACTGCATGGGGACCTAACCCTGAGTCTGGGACTCTAGGCAGACAAGGGGTAATAGGCTAGATATGAGTGGATGGAGCGTAGTCATGGTAACGGATGGGTATATAAGGGAGTGACAGGAAGCGGTTAGCCAGTAGGCAGGTGCCGAGCAGTCAAGACAAGACAAGTACCATCAGGTCCAGAAAAGTAGTGAAGACAGACCAGCAACTGACTGATAAGAAAGTTTCCCTGATTATACCAAGAAGTTACACAGAAAGGAGAAGGGACCCGGTAATCTCTTGAGAAATAGGGATACCTGTGGTTTGGCTGAAAGCAGAGTGTCAGCTCTGAAGGGGACTGATGATTTACCCAGTGCCCCAGACAACCTGACGGGGAATACAGACTCCAGATCTATATTCCCACCATAAGATTGGGGAGCACAGCAGCATATATAGGACCTGGCTTACCGCCTAAAGAATTAAGGGGGAAGCTGCCAAAAGGGACCGAGCTGCCGCTCCTCGATCCACTTTGAGGAGAAAACACTGAGAAATAGCCTGAAAGGACACGCAGAAAGACAGAGGAGTCTAGGAAAGATAACCTGGCTGCAGTGGGTTCAGTACACCGGATTCAATATGGCAAAGCTGTAAAGAATTGTATTGTACCGTGCCTGTTTGATTGAAGGACAAGAACAGTAAACCGGGGTGAACCCTGCTACGTTGTCTGTGTCTGATTTCAGGTATGAAAAGCTGTCAGTTCTCCATCTAGCCCCGTCAGGAGCCATCTCCACATCACCCCTTTCTCCTGCACAGCCTACAATTATCATCACTGACTTTCACTACCACTGCCCCAGGGATACCAAGTTCTGCCCACAAGAACTACACCATCCTAGCTGCTGTGTCATCATCCCCGGAGGTTCTGCAGCAGCGGTGGTCCCCATTATTGACCACACAATGTGGGTGGCGGCACGAGTGACAAATCCCCTGTAAATAAACCCCCATTTTTATTGTGCGGGCCCAGGACACGGTCCGGACCAGGACCGCCGTGACATCCCCCAGCAGTACCTCGGTCCGGCACCGAGTACCCCGTCCCAGTGGGCTCCATAGATATAGAGCTGATAATCCTACTGAATAGACTGTTAGAATTTGTATTATGGCAAGAAAAAAGCAGGCAGGAAAAGAAAAACGAGTGGCCATCATTACTTTAAGAAATGAAGGTCAGTCAGTCTGAAAAATTGGGAAAACTTTGAAAGTGTCCCCAAGTGCAGTTGCAAAAACCATCAAGTGCTACAAAGGAACTGACTCACATGAGGACTGCCCCAGGAAAGGAAGACCAAGCGTCACCTCTGCTGCGGAGGATAAGTTCATCCAAGTCACCAGCTTCAGAAATCGCAGGTTTACAGCAGCTCAGATTAGAGACCAGGTCAATGCCACACAGAGTTCTAGCAGCAGACACATCTCTACAACAACTGTTAAGAGGAGACTTTGTGGAGAAGGCCTTCATAGAAAAATAGCTGATAGGAAACCACTGCTAAGAACAGGCAACAAGCAGAAGAGACTTGTTTGGGCTAAAGAACACAAGGAATGGACATTAGACCAGTGGAAATCTGTGCTTTGGTCTGATGAGTCCAAATTTCAGATCTTTCGTTTCAAACACCGTGTCTTTGTGTGACGCAGAAAAGGTGAACGGATCGACTCTACATGCCTGGTTCCCACCGTGAAGCATGGAGGAGGAGGTGTGATGGTGAATGGAGATGACCTGGCCTCCACAGTCACCAGATCTGAACCCAATCGAGATGGTTTGGGGTGAGCTGGACCACAGAGTGAAGGCAAAAACGTCCAACAAGTGCTAAGCATCTCTGGGAACTCCTTCAAGACTGTTGGAAGACCATTTCCGGTGACTACCTCTTGAGGCTCATCAAGAGAATGCCAAGAGTGTGCAAAGAAGTAATCAAAGCAAAAGGTGGCTACTTTGAAGAAACCTAGAATATAAGACATATTTTCAGTTGTTTCACACCTTTTTAAGTATATAATTTCACTTGTGATAATTCATAGTTTTGATGCCTTCAGTGTGAATCTACAATTTTCATGGTCATGAAAATACAAAAAACTCTTTGAATGAGAAGGTGTGTCCAAACTTTTGGTCTGTACTGTATGTGTTTGTCTTAAAGAGCTGCATGGTTGATAGTTGTGAAGGTCCTGACCTCCGGTGTTGTGATCCAGAACTGCATTCACTATGAGGTTCAACTGCTGATTGAGGGGTTAATGTGTGACTCACCTGAACTCCCCTCCCCCTAGCTGTTAAGTAGCCTCTCCTTCCACCAGGTGGTGCTGTTGATAGAGTTTCACTGTAAGACTGTAAGCCGTGCTGTGCTGACCTGTGTGTTTGTGTTGCTGAACTCCTTTCCTTTGGAGTTGCTGTATCCCAGTTCTATGGAGGGAGGTGAGGGGGAAATAGCGCAGGGCTGATGGAGGAGGTTAGGGAGAGGCTGGAGGCCTGAACCTTCTCACCATCAGAGATACCTTCGGGATCAGGGCCATTCAGGGTTCCTAGACTAGGGACAGACTAGTCTTCCCTGGTCACCCTGCCCATACCGGCCATTCCCTCATCAGCATTCTCACTACACCATGACACTTTCCCTTGTCTGTCTTTCCTTCCCTTCTTGTTGATTTTAGTGTAGTAGTCGAACTAGTGCTCCTGCCAGCCATCTCCCTATTGAGGGTAAACATCAGGGCCAGCAAAGGACTAGGTATCCTGCTCGGCTGAAAGAACCCATATAGGGATGGTAGGGAGATCAGGTCATAGTCGCAGGTGATTGCAGGAGGTCTCCTTTCCCCATTCCCTATGAGCAGGGCCCTTCATTGACTTTGTGCCTCCGCCCCCCCCCCCAGTGTTTCCCCTGTCTGTGTGTAGTGTGTTGGACACTGTTGGCCTAAGCGCCACTCTCTCACACTGAATCCCAGATGCTCCCTGGTCTGCGGCATGACAGACAGGTTCTGTGCAGAGAACTGGTATAAAAAAAACAGGCAAACACACAATTTCATCAGATTCAAAGAAATAACTAATATTTATAAAGGAACTAAAAGGAATTAAAAGTGTGCAGTCCTCGGTAAGTATAATGCTGCTGTTTTAATCACTGTTTTGCTTAGCTTTACAACACAACAGTCAAACCTGAACAGTATTATGGACAAATAGGTACGGTCCGCGCTGCTGAATACAAACTGACAGCATGTCCAAATGAAAGTGATCGGTGACTTTATTCCATGCCCTACGCGTTTCAAGGCTGCTCCAGCCTCTTCCTTAGGAGCAACACCATCAATAATCATTATTGATGTTTGATGGCATTATTGATGAAAAGGCTGGGACAGCCTTGAAACATGTAGAGCATGGAATAAAGACACCAATCACTTTAACTTGGACATCCTGTCATTTTGTATTTAGCGGTGCGGACCGTACCTATTCATCCATAATTCTGTTTATTCGTCACCATGAGCGGGGTACTGCGGCAGCTGATACTAAGCGTTGATACTAGTTGTGAGTCTCACAACTGGATAAGGTGAGCAGTTTAATTTATCACTCTTTCCAGGTTATTAGTTTATTTGGGAGATTCGACCCATTGCGCCATTGTCTACCCCTTTTTAGAAACCTGTACAGTAACACAGACTTCTCAGAGAAGTCCATGTTCGGGGCCCATGCCCTAACACTAGGTGTTCATTACAGACCGTGAACTTTACAGTTCAGGTTCCCCATCAGTATTGATGATTGCTCAACAACAGAACTAGTGAGGTTTAAGGCTGCGTTCACATGCTACATAACTGTTGCATTTTTTTTTACATCGCGCATTTGCCCAAAAGCGCATCTGAGTCTGCGTCCCCAGCAAATTGAATGGACTTTCACTTTTGCTGTTCAGACACTGCGTAATTTAGCAATGCACTTTTAGGTCCAAAAGCGCGTGCGTAAAAAGAATGAACATGTAAATTCTTTGCACACAAAAGCGCGTGTTTACTCCCATAGACCCCATTATAAGCGCTGGAATCCGCATTGTCATTTAGACAATGCCGTATTCCAGCGCCTTTAAGCAGAGGCGCAGAATGGAGTGATGTCACACGGGGACAGGAATAATCCTGTTCCAGTGTGATGAGTCAGCTGATCGTTAAAACCTGCCAGCAAAACCGATCAGCTGATGTGTCCACTGATTGGTTTTGCCGGCTGGTTTAACCCCATTCCCAACCCATGACACCGTACAACATCATGAGACGGTTACTGGGGTTTGAAGTGAGCTCTGGCGCAGAGCTCACATCAAACACCTGACATCTCAGCTGATCTCATCATGGTGCAAAAGGTGCAATTATTTTTTTTTTTTAACTTCTGAATTTTTTTCACCACTTAGATTACAGTAAAAGTATACATGTTTGGTATCTACGAACTCGTACCGACCTGAGGCATCACACTGTCATGTCAGTTTTACCATATAGTGATCATGGTGACTAAAAACCCAAAAAATAAATGTGTAATTGCACTTTTTTTGCAATTTCACTGCACTTGGAATTTTTTTCCCATTTCCTTGTACACTATATGGTAAAAGAAATGATAGCATCTGAGAGTACAACTTGTCCTGCAAAAAACAAGCCGTCATATGTCTATATTGATGGCAAAATAATAAAAGCTATGGCTCTTGGAAGCAGGGGAGCAAAAAACTAAAATGAAAAATGAATATAATTATAAATATCAAATAATATAATTAAATAATAAATAAAATAAAATAAAAATAATTATAAAATAATAACAATAAAATAAAAAAATATAATATATAAATAAAAAAATACATAAATAAATATAAAAATAATAAAAAAAATATAATAACTAAAAAATAATAATAATAATAATACAATTAAAAAATGAAATCGGGCTCTCAAGTATCTCCATCCCATGAAATGGAGAACAGGAAATTACATCAGGGACCCTTTTCCACTGTCCATGTGGACAGTGAAAAAAAAACGCATCTGCAAAAAAAGCATTAAAATATGTACATTGTGAACGCAATGTGGATCCTCAAAATCAAGGAAAAACGCATCTGCCGAAAAACACGGCAAAAAACACAATGTGTGAATGAAGCATGACCCTCACACCATTTATTTCAAGTGCGCATATACAGGCAGATAATGAGCAATTACGGTACTTGCACCTGCATGTAGAATAGTGCAGGAGTACTAGTAGGGAGATATGACCTGTCATTATCTATGAATATGTTAGCTTTGTAATATATGCATAGTTACAGTATAACCATAATTTTTATTTCATAAATCAATAGTACACATAAAAATAGCCAACTTTGTAATAATATCTTAATAGACAAATGTGCTTCTTTCTCTGCCAGAATTGATCAGTCATTATCAAAATTGTCAATTCTGAGGTAAAATATGAATTCAGTGAAGACATTCCCATTACTGGGATAGGAGATGGCAGGTGTTACTGATGAGATTCCATGTAGATATAAAAGGGAGAAGGGGCTGGTGCTGTCTTTAGCTACTCCCTCCTCCCATCATCATAGAATCTCATCAGTAACACCTGCCATCTCCTATCTTAGTAATGGGAAAGTCTTCACTGAAATCAGATTTTACCTCAGAATTCAGAATTTTGATAATGTTAGATGAATTCTAGCAGAGAAAGAAGCAGATTTCTCTGATAAGATATATTTAGTGGTGGGCAAACCCACCGATGTCCAGGTTCGGCGGACTTGCCGGACTTCTTTTTAAAGTTCGGGTTAGGAGCCGAGCATGACTTGAACTTACACGTCACAACATTGCATGCAATTTCACTTGCAATTTGCTGGTTGCAGTGAAATCATGGACACATTGCTCTATTTTGTTGCTGTGTACAAATAGAGCAATGTGTTCATGATTTCACTGCAACCAGCAAATTGCAAGTGAAATTGCATGCAATGTTGCGACGTGTAACGGTACCCTTAATGTTATGGGATAGGGTCGGGGACTGTAAAAGAAAGAAGATAGGTGATTAAACATCATTATACGGTACTTACTGGATCCCGCCAATGTATCATCCCCCGCCACATCTATTTCTGGGGCCGCTCATTAACTTCTGGGATATTCACTGCAGAGGGACCAAATAACCAATCACAGATGCTGTCACAGAGAATGGGCGTTTGTGATTGGCTGTAATCTGGAATCAGCTCATACATTCTAGCAGAGCAGATTCTAGAATGTATGGGCTGATTTCAGGTTAGTCCAACAGCCAATTACAGATGCCCATTCTCTGTGACAGCATCTGTGATTGGTTGTTGGGTCCCTCTGCAGTGAATATCCCAGAAGTTAATGAGCGGCCCCTAAAGTAGACGAGGCAGGACGGCGGTAAGTATATTGCTGTTTAATAACTATTTACTTTTTTTTTTTACAACTCCCCGCCCCCAAACTGTAACACAAACTTCCCAGGGAAGTCTGTGTTTGTGATCTGTGCCCGAACACTAGGCAGGGCCGGAACGACAGCTAGGCGAAACTAGGCGATCGCCTAGGGCGCCATCTTGTGCAGGGCGCCAGTGGCGTAACACCCGCGGTCGCAGGGGTCGCAAGTGAGACCAGGTCCGGAGGCACAGGGGCCCGGAGCCGCCAACCCCTGCGACCGCTGTGCCAGCTGAACATGGATGTGCGTCCCTGAGGACGCGCATCCATGTCACTGCGCGGCCGCTCTGCCCGGCCAGTCTCTGGCAGCTGATCACGGGCGCTGGAGAATTGGCGGGCTCTGCAGCTTTAAATCTCCCGCGGCTGCTGCACTGTGATGAGGTCATGTGACCTCATCACAAACAGGACACAGCGGCCGGCATCTGTACCTCCACCATCTCATAGTCTGATGCCAGGGCTGTGTCCTCTCTCCGGGTGTTTCCTGCAGCATCTGCCGCCTCCCCAGATAGCAGCATGTGGGTCACAGTCACAAACGTCTGCAGGATCTGCCGGGGAGCCGGGAACCGGGACCTGTGAACTGTGAGGAGGTACAGAGCCAAGTGAGAAAGCAGGAGGAGGGCGGGCAGGAGCAGGCTGTGCAGGCTGGAGAGGGGCATGTAACCCAATCATGGGCTGGAGGATGCAGGTGCTGGCAGTGAACACTTTCCAGCAGGTTCATGTCTCAGCTGATACAAAGGCACTATCCCAGGTGGCATGGAGCCACACCTAGCCTTCCATTCTCACACTTCTCACTCAGCTGTAGTCTTCCCTGGCACTCCAACCACCTGGGAGAGTCAAGTGCTGGACGGCTCCTCACCTGGGTCGATACCACAGCCTGTCTGGCAGGTAGGAACTTCCCTCTCACATGAAAATTGCTGATATATAAAATATAACTGGGGTGATTTCCTATTATAATTTATATATAATTATAATTTTTCCAATTTTCCATGAAAACAGTGCCTCCCTAGACCATGGACTGCGACTGGTATTGCAGCACTGTCTGCTTGTTCTGCATAGGGAAGAGCTGCAATATGGTTGAGTGTTCAATTCTGAGGAAAATGGGGGAACTAATGTCTCAAATAACAATGGGGCATGATGATGAGATTATTATTATTAATTATTATTCTGCCATTTATTCCATGGTGCTATACATGTGACAAGGGGCATACATAGACAAGTACAATAATCAAGAACAATACAAGGTACACACAGGTACAGAAGGAGAGAGGACCCTGCCCGCGAGGCCTCACAGTCTACAAGGAATGGGTGAGGATCAGTGGCGTAACAACCACGGACGCAGGTGCGACCAGACCCGCTGACCCCTGGCTGCACTTGCTTTACATGGATGTGCGTCCCTGAGGACGCATATCCATGTCCCCAGGGAGCTGATCACGGCCGCCAGATGCATAAAGTCCTGCACCATTCTCTCCTTGTCCCCTGCCGCTGTCCTGGCCAATCACAGGCCCGGCGGCCAATCACAGGCCAGTCGGCGCATGACATCAGCTTCTGGCCTGTGATTGGCTGACCAGGCGGCTCGTGGTCTGTGATTGGCCAAGACAGCGGCACTGTACACATAAGGCATCTGAGGCAGGGAGATGAGTACGGTGCCATGCTCCATGCATTGGCGGCATCGGTACACCTACAGGCTGAGAGCGGCGCTGGTGGACCAGTAAGAAGTGTCCCTGTGTGTGCATGTCCCTGTGTGTGTGTGGTGTCCCTGTGTGTGCATGTCCCTATGTATGTGTGTGTGTCCCTCTGTGTGTGTGTTCCTCTGTGTGTGTGTCCCTGTGTGTGTCCTTCTGTGTGTGTGTCCCTGTGGGTGCGTGTGTGTGTGTCCCTGTGTGTGCGTGTCCCTGAGTGTGCGTGTCCCTGTGTCTGTGTCCCTATGTGTGTGTGCATGTCCCTATGTGTGTGTGCATGTCCCTATGTGTGTGTGCATGTCCCTATGTGTGTGCGTGTGTCCCTGTGTGTGCGTGTGTCCCTCTGTGTGGGTGTCTCTGTGTGTGGGTGTTCCTGAGTTTGGGTGTTTGTCCCTGTGTTATGGGGATACCTTATTGGGGGTGCAAGGGGATGATGGGGATATCTAGTGGCGTAACAACCGCGGTTGCAGGGTTCGCAAGTGCGACTGGGCCTAGCGGTACAGGGGCCTGGCGCCTGCCGACCCCTGCACCTGCTTTACATGGATATGCGTCCCTGTAGGAGGACCATATATACCAGGATAGGGGCATATCCCAGGAGGAGGACCATATACAGCAGGATGAGGGGCATTAATGCATAATAAAGGGGAGAGGGGTCAATTCATGAGTCCTCATAGGATTTAGAATGTTACAATGGGCACATACATCTGACCAATGTGGGCGCGCGGAGGAAGGGGGGGGGCCCAGGTCCAAATTTCGCACCAGGGCCCTTTGGACTCTAGTTACGCCACTGCAGGGCGCATTCTCGCCTGACCGGAGTCCGGACCCGTGACCCCGAGTCATAAGGTGACCTGATGGGGCCCCCCCCCCCCATTAATCACCACCGCCGGGCCCTGGAGCTGCGGGGAGAAGCTGCGGCATGGAGCGGTGGGCGCCACCATGTTCTTTGTGGCTGGCGCCCACTAACTGTACAGCCGGTCAATAGAGGTTGAGACTTCTACACAATGGCGCGCGTCTCCAATTAGCCGCGGCCATTTTGTAGAAGTCTCAACTTCCACCGACCGGCTGTACTGTTAGTGGGCGCTGGCCACAAAGAACATGGCGGCGCCCACCGCTAGCTGCCGCAGGCCTGCAGCTACTCCCCGCAGGCAGCTCCAGTCCTGCAGATGTGCCCTCCAGGCTTCGGCACCCCTGCTTCGCATCCACAGCTCCCCCCAATGGTAAGTTATGCTGGGGTCCGGGGTAGGGATGGGGCAATGTACAGAATAGGAGGCCATATATAGGGAAGGAGGCTGTGGTGATAGAGACAGGGAGGCTGTGGGGGATAGAGACAGGGAGGCTGTGGGGGATAGAGACAGGGAGGCTGTGGGGGATAGAGACAGGGAGGCTGTGGGGAGACACGGAGGCTGTGGGGAGACAGGGAGGCTGTCAGGATGGAGGGATGCAGTCAGGATGGAGGGAGGCTGTTAGTATGGAGGAAGGATGGAGAGAGGCTGTCAGGATGGAATAGGCTATTGGGATAGAGGGAGGCTGTCAGGATGGAGGACCACTGTTGGGATGTAGGGAGGCTGTTAGGATGGAGGGACGTTGATGGGAAGGAGGGAGGCTATTGCGATGTAGGGAGGCTGTCAGGATGGAGGAAGGATGAAGTGAGGCTGTTGGGATGGAGGAAGGATGAAGTGAGACTGTCGGGATGGAGGAAGGATGAAGTGAGGCTGTCAGGATGGAGGAAGGAAGGAGGCTGTCAGGATGGAAGAAGGATGGAGGGAGACTATCAAGATGGAGGGAGGCTGTCGGAATGGAGGGAAGCTGTTGGGATGTTGTCTATATGGCTGGCAGCCATCTCTATTGCGTACGGCCAGCAGTAGTCTCTATTGTGTATTCTCTATTGTGTATGGCCAGCAGCAGTTTCTATTGTGTATTCTCTATTGTATCTATAGCCAGCAGCAGTCTCCATTGTGTATACGGTCCGCAGCCATCTCTATTGTGTATACAGGTAGCAGCTGTCTCTATTCTGTATTCTCTATTGTATATACAGCTATTGTGTTTAGCGTTATAGAAAAGAAGTTGCAACACACAATCAGCGGTGTTTATTCACTCTTCGTGGGGTGGCGCTTCAACAGGCATATAGTCAACAGGCATATGGTGGACTATATGCCTGTTGAAGCGCCACTTGCGGTGTGAAACGGCCATCGCCTTTGAGAACCCCCCCCGTCCTCCCACCCACACCATGTAAGACCACACGAAGAGGGAATAAACACTGTTTATCCTACGATGTTGCAACTTCATGTATGTTGATATTTTTATTCCTAGACATATTTCGGGGGTGGGGGTGGGGGTGCCGTTTGCCTTACCTGCCTAGGGCACCAAAATGCCTTGTCCCGGCACTGACACTAGGTGTTCGGTACAGACGCCGAACTTTACAGTTCGGGTTTGCCCATCACTAGATATATTACAAAGTTGCTTATTTTCATGTGTACTATTGATTTATGAAATAACAAGTAAAATAACGTTTACGCTTTAAAGAATAAGTGGTGAGAAGAGGAGCATTGTGATTCAAACGTGAGCTTTTAACATGCAGATAAGATTTTTTTTTTTAATTGGAACAAGTCATTATTTTTTTGTTTTATATTTTCTATTTATAAACACATAGTAAATGAAGACGGTTTGTACGCATCATAGCACTGCCTTAGAATACATTATAATACAGTCCATATAAATTTGCCTTTCTCAGTGCTCACAAATTTTCATCAGAAACACTGTTACCTGCCGAGAATTTTGCTGACACATCCGTGGCTGACTCGTAGTTGCCTTGAGATGTCACATGGCCGCACACCTTGATGGGCAAGTTCCACAATTCTTTGACGAACTACATCAGGAAGTGGTCGGCCATTTACAAATACACCTCCTAGTTGGTTCACTCCCCCGTGTCCTGCAAAACATAGAGGGTGAAATAAAACGGTAAATAGCTGCATTGTTTATCCTTTCAATAGGCAGACTATTGCAGATAACAGATGTGTAGGACATAATTGTTATGTAATCTAATGACCGCCAGACACGTATTAGAAATAATGATGACCAAATCCACAGACTTCGACAGAACCTTTAAATGGCTGTGGATTTAGGGCCTCCCAATTCTGCCCTTGGCATAGATTATTCCACTCTTGCTATTGAAAACACAAGGATGCATTATGCCAAACTTTCTCTTTTGTTCTAAAAATGCATAATAAACAATGTAGTTCTTCTACTTCTGCTTGCATTAGTTATAGAACAAATCCTTTTTGACATAAAAACTATTTGTTTATTCCTAAGTTGGCACTGACAATAGAATGTCCAAACAGAAATGTGAATATAGCCTTAGATCCGAAGGCCTCTTTGCAATATAAATGACATTAGTACTATAGGAGATAAAACTACAAAGTCAGCTCAGGGCCCAGCAGCTTCAAGATATTACTCAGGCACAATTTGTATATTTTATTTTATAGTTACATTTTAGGATCGCATTCAGACCCATCTTATTCAATGGGGTCCATACACAAGTCCCATTTTTGTCCTGAGTCTAATTTTCACAGCATGGACATTTCTGTTCCAATTATCAGTTGGCACTTGGCCATGCCAATCAATGAGTCCATGGAAAACATGGCACTGCAACCAGATGACATCTGAGTGCAATCCGTTTTTCCCGGACTGACAGAATGGAGAATATGGAGACACATTTTTCTACATCTTGTCTTTCAAGAAAATAGGCTCACATTCTGATCATACTCGGATCAAACTCATTACCCTTAGCACTAAAGGTCGCTTTACACGTCGCGATATCGCAATGCAACATCGATAAAAAGTCACGTGGTGTGGCCATTGCAGTTGATATCGTTCGTGCATTGTGTCATGTAAATGGGCAGTGCAACGCGAAAACAACCTAACTATGATATTGCAATAAGATTGTGCAAGCCCTTCAACCGTACGATATTGTATATGCGATGTGGCAGGATTGTGCCGTGTGACAACGCACCTAGGATTTGGAGCGCAACTTCCCCTATTCACTCCAATGTGAAATGGTCGTTTCCTGGGTTGCTCATACACAGTATGGAAAAGGGGAGTACTACATTGTAGTTGCGTTGCCTGCCAATATCTCCCTGTGTGACATCTACTATGCGATCTTGGACAAGTGCCAAAAACGTGAAGTTGTATGCAATATCGGAACGATATCGCGACGTGTAAAGTGGCCTTAACTGCAAAATAATCATAAAAAAATGAATCAACACTAATAAATAATGGCCATAAGTTGCTAACAGGTGAATAAATAATATTTCTGGTAGCTTAGAGTGGTTTAGTGATTAAACAATATATATTTCATATTTTAAAGGGGTTAATTATAATATTCAATAGTGTCTGGAAAGACTGCAATTTGTACTTCCAAATCTTGAAAATCACAAATCTTCAATTTAAGTTAATTTATTTCTTAGGCTCTAGTTATGGGAAAAGGATATAGTTCATGCAAATGACGGTAAGTGTGAATTCTTGCTGATTTTTGAGCGTTACATCATATTAATGTGTTAATAGTCTCTCACATATTTTTATCATATTGTACAAATAGATTTAAAACAAGGGGTGACAATAAAAAGCCAAATAATTTTTAGGCTTTATTGTCTTTTACAGCCAAAACAAATCCCAAATATTATTTAATATATATGTTTAAAATATAGACAGAAAAATAATTGCGTGACTAGTAGAATTTTATAACATTTACTCCCTATTTTTATCCAAGACAGCACACATACAGAGTGCTAACATGCATGGTGCATACCATATAGATAAATGGAAATATATTCACAAGAATAAGGACATTTAAAAGGTAAATGTATGAGCAGATGTGTACATTGCAAACTATATTTCATACTGGACATATTAAAGGTAGTAAAAACATTTCGACAAAAAGGAAGGCTTTTTTGTAAATAGCATTACAATTAATGGTCTAATAGAGGACTTACAGGCTCAAGAAATAGTAGACATTTGTTAAGTGCATGACAGGAAGGTCAAATATTTCTCAAGTCAGATGTTTAAGCATGAATAATTACGAGAGACATTTATTTGAGGAGGTGAACATTCTACAGGGATCTATTAGCCAAGACAAGAATGGTTACAGAACTATACACACATGTCTAGAAAGTTGTACAAACTATGACAATTAGTAAGTAGTAATAGACAGGAAAATTAGGTTCATACATTTATCATGAAAACATGATGCGGGACTGTGGTAATCTATTAGTTAAGCTGCATTAGTTGTTGCAGAAAATAGTATTTTTTTAAAAAGAAACTAAACTAAGATTGGCTAAATAAAAATGTTTCTGTTATATACTTCCTCATGTAGGGTGACGAGTGTTCTTTTGTGCACTTTGTGATCTCAATCTCAATCACAAGAATGGCCTGGATGCTTTTCTTGAAAACTATAATATTACCGGTTATATATACTAGATTCTTGATAGGGCGTTGATCCAGGGAATTAGTCTGATTGCCGTATCTGGAGTCAGGAAGGAATTTTTTCCCCAATGTGGAGCTTAATGTTGCCACATGGGTTTTTTTTTGCCCTCCTCTGGATCAACATGTTAGGCTATGGGTTGAACTAAATGGACATAAAGTCTTCCTTCAACCTTAAAAACTATGTTACTATATTAATGTATACATATGAGGGAAATGTAAAAAAAAAAAAGAATGGTTACCCATGAGATGCACCAGTCTAACATCAAAACCTTAAAATATTGCCAACTATGAATAATTCTGGTTATGAATAATACGATCAAATACACTTTTTATATTATAAAGGGGTATACAACATGTGTGAGCTTGCACTGCTGAGCTTAAAGGAACCCTGTCATATTGAACATGCAGTCTGATCTGCAGACAGTATTGTATACAGAAGGAGAAGTGGAGCAGAATGATATATAGGTTTGTTGGAAAAGATTCAATATATTGTTGATTTAGTTTATTGATATCCCTGGTGTTTGCCCCCATGGAGTTTTTTTATAATCAAACCTAATCCATTCAATAAATTTCAGCACCTTATGCCGCAATGCAGTTGTTCCTCTACAATGCTCTACATAGCAAATAAGTAAAAAGCGGCATAAATAACATCCAACTGTTCCAATCAATTTCTTTATATATTCTTTTCATACATCTACAAAACATTCAAGTCATGGGATAAATATTCATAATTTTTGTTATAATCACCATAGTAAATAAGCAACACAGATTCTAGTGCAATCAGTCCATATGAACAAGTTGAGGCAGTAATGCTATAGTAGGGAGCCAGAGATGCTGACCTGATAATCCAAGGTCTGTACCTGCACAGCCCGTTACATAACTGGCATCTGCCTCTCTTCTTACCATTTAGATGCAGCTGTAAATTTTTGATGGCAGCATTTAAATGGAGAGGTGGCATGTGTGTGAGTAGCGGCTCCCATTGTTCCACACAACATGATCGCAGGGCACTGATTGGTTACTAGCGCTGCTGAGAGGGTACTGAAAGCCCCGATAGCTGCTATCTTGGTACTGCTATGAAGTTCATAGGAAACCACATATTTCTATACTATATAATGCAGTACTGTAGCATTGCAGAGCATAGTATAAGTCCTAAGAGAACTAAACATTTTTTAAAAAAATAGGAAAATATAAACTTTAGAATCACCCTTCTTTTCCCAAAAAAGAAAAAATACTAATTTGGAATCACCGCTGTATGGCAAGTACTATAATAGAAAAAAGTAAAAACACCAGAATTGCTATTACGGTATCTGTCTGTCTAAAGAAAATACAATAAAAGCTATTAAAATGGTGTATGTATCCTAAAATAATATCAATGAAAATGTCAGCTTGTAAAGCAGAAAACAAGCCTTCATAGCAAAATTTTTTTTACAAACTTCAGAATTTTTCTACCACTCAAATAAACCAAAATATTAAACAAGGATGGTATTGCTATGATTGTACTGACATTTTCACATTTTTATTTTTTTTCACCATTTTATCTATTTTGGATTTTTTCCTGTTTTTTTAGCATATTGTATCGTAAAATAAATATTGTCATAAGACCAACTAAAAAATTGATCGTGTAGAATGGAAGGTCTAAAACGAAAGTGCAAAAATGATAAATCGCTCGGTATTTGAGGGGTCAATAGGTAGGAGAAGCTTGAAATGTTTTTTTGGCATTAGAGAAAAACAAATGCTACATTTATGGATGAAATGACTGAAAATTTAATCTCTCATGAAATGATAATCTAATGAAAAAGGTCCATTGTATACAAAATAAACTTCTTATTGAGACCTAAGGATGCTCTATAAGGCTAGGGTCAGTTTAACGTTAAAGTGGAATTGCGTTAAAAACATAGGTTTTGGCAGCCTTAACTCAGTGCTACCGGCATGGCAGCAGCGTGTTAACGCTGACAATGCTTACCTATGGTGACGTGGCCCTAGCGCGGCTCAAACGGCAGCATCTGAATGAAATGTCGAGCTTTTTCCTGACAAAAGAAAAGCCGTTGCTGAAAGCGTCTTTTCTGGCGTTAGGAAAAAGTACAAGATTTCACTCAGATGCTGGCGTTTGAGCCACACTAGGGGCTACATCACCATAGGTAAGCACTGTCAGGGCCCCTTTACACGGCTACATTTGTAGCTTGTCACCAGGTAACTTACTGGTTGCAGTGAAATCATGGATACATGGTTCTATCTTGTTGCTGTGTACAAATGGAATCATGTATCCATGATTTCACTGCAACCAGTAAGTTACCTGGTGACAAGCTACAAATGTAGCCGTGTGTAAAGGTACCCTCAGCGTTAACTCGCCGCTACAATGCCGGTAGCACTGAGTTAAGGCTGTCAAAACCTATGTTTTTAATGCAACCCCCCTTTAACGTTAATCTGACCCTAGCCTAAGTAAATAACTGAAACCAAAATAGTCTCAACTTTGGCATAACCAGTACTATTGGTCTCTTCAACATAGAATTGCCAAGTTGGTAGTCTGAAATTCTTTCTAATCAATTAATTCACAGAATTTCGGCAAATTGGTCAGAAAGCCGTATTATGTCTGTCACTTGGCCTTCTGTAGAACAATTTGAAAGGTTTGTTATTTTTTCATTTTCATTTTCGTACATTCTGGACCTAGCAATCCACTGGGTGGTTCGGTTCAACGATCGACTGTAATCTATGAACGCTTGTACAAGGTATGCTTTCAATCACTATTTAGACAACCAACTGGACTTCTGAGGTCAGAATGAGAAAGTAAATGATTTACAAGTTATTCTGAATCATTAGTCTGGGTTCACATCATGTATGATCCCCACCTCATCAGTGGGTCAAACAGATCTTACGTCTGTAGTCATGGAAAATGGGAATAATACATATGCGCAGTCAGTGTCATTGATAGTAATGATGAAGACAGTCACTGTATGCCGTCGGACATCATTGTCAGTCATATTGACTGCATCTTGGAACCTACCTCAAATAGATGTATGCAGCCAAAAATTATGTACAACTGAGCACACAGTGACTCCATCTGCATCATTACTATCAGTGACACTGACAGCACATATAAGTTTTCCATTGCTTCAGACATAAGCTTAAATGGAGCCACTGATGGTACATTGAATGTCATGTGAATATAGCCCTACCCACAAAACTATATATCAATCATTCCTGCTTCTTCTGTGCTATAACATGATACCTATAGATTAAACTGCTTGTTCAGTATATCAGATTCCCCTAATATGTCATTAACAAGACAAGAAGTGAAAAATAAGAAAAACTCAAGGATGCATGTGTGACATGTACATGTTTACATACATAGAATATGTAGCTAGGGTGTTTTTTCACCAGGCATTACAAGATGAGTTTGATGTAGATTTTGTTGGGAATATTCACTCAAATCATTTGAAAATGGTAAAGTCCTTAATGAATTATACACAAATACGTGTATGCATGCTCCAGGGTGTAAAGTCTGCACCAAGGGGCAATTTACATGTGGAATATTTAAGCAGCACATAGATGAGATTTTCTAAATATCCTGACTAGGGTATTGAAAAGTGTCTACGGGACTAATAATGAAGACATAATGCTGAATGACGATAGAATATAAATGGCCATAGCAGCCTTTATTTAATTCATGTAAATAACCATCAACTTTTCTTTGAGGGATCAAGGATGGCCCACCACCATTGAACAGTACAAAACCACAATCCCCAGTCTCACCACTCCAACTCAGGGTTGACAAGCCGTCAAGGTACTGTTTAAATAATAATACAATGAATTTCCAGATTTAAAATGTGCAATATAGCATGATTGAGGCTAACTCCTTTATATCGTTTCTTCAAACAAAAAAAGGAATAACTCCACATACTATGTAATTTTGTGCAAAAAAGTATAAAAACTCTTTATTTGACACATACACATAGAAGGTGACATATGCGATGTTAAAAACAAGTAACTAATGTCTACAGCAATGAGTCCAGATTAATACACAAAGACACAATGTCCAATATGTTGCTATGTACATGTAATTTGAAGTACATAGGTATCTGCGTACATCCATAGTCCTCAATGACTCCCCATGACTAGACTCGGTGTTTAGCTGGAAAATGTAAGATTCAATGTATAGGATGGTAAGGTATAGTACCTGAAGCCCAGTCACTAAGCACTACACAGACTCACAGGTCCTCTAATAACAATGATGGGTAACTGCTGCAGTTTAAAGGGAACCTATCAGGTGGTTTATGCCTCCCCAACTATCACTGTCTGTAGCTGTAGCTTTATAATACCAGTCTAATCATCCCTGTCTGAGCTCATAGTGTAATGTAAAAGGTGAAAAAAAAGCATTTATACACTTACATTTTAGTCCCCAACTTGGAGGAGGGAGACTGTTTGGCAGGATAATAGTTAAATCACTTTTAACTTGGATGGCTAAAGGACCTGTGTGATGTAACGATCATGTGACCATAGTGGGTGGAGCTAAGCCAGCAAATGTATTATATTTTATGAGAACTTAGCTCCGCCTATTGTAGTCACATGGTTGTGACATCACATTAGGTCTCCCAACATGTTCTAGCACAAGGCTGAAATGTTAACTATTAATCTGCCAAACAGTCCTCGTCCTCCAAGCTGAGGACTGACTGCCTCATTACATAATGAAATGTAAGTGTATAAATGTTTTTTGTTCACCTTTCACATTACAGTTTGAGCTCAGACAGGGATGATTAGACTGGTATTATAAAGCTGCAGCTACAGACAGTGATAGCTGGGGAGGCATAAACTAGCTGATAGTTCCCTTTAAGTTTGTTTATTGTTTGTCCCTATTGAACACTCGACTATATACGATATATGTGATGGCTAGATAATCATTAAAGGCATATATAACTGTGTAAAGCCAGATGTTGTTACTATAAATTGCTATCCTATATACTGACTCTTTGATTTTCCAGCTAAACACTGAGTCTCGTCATGGGAATCATTGAGGACTATGGATGTATGCATAGACCTATCTACTACAGGTTACATGTAACTAGCAAGGTATTGGACATTATGCTTTTGTGTATTAATCTGGAATCATTGCTGTAGACATTAGATACTTTTTTTAACATCGTATATGTCACCTTGTACGTGTATGTGTCAAATAAAGAGTTTTTGTACTTTTTTGCATAAAATTACATAGTATGTGGAATTACTCCATTTTTTGTATGTTCAAATAACAACTCCCTGTTCCCTGGGAAGCGTCCCATTGGGAACTAACCACATAATAAATAGGTGCCCATATCTCCAATGTGATACCCATTCTGATTATCCAGGGCCATCTCTGACCACTTCACCTCCGGCTGCCATGACAGAATTGATTAATCACCGAATTCTACCCCATAAGTTTAGTTGTTACAACCAAAAGTAAAGGGATAATGGGCAGGATGTTCGCTGGTCCTGGATCCTGAGGTTATACTGATAAAGGGGTCATCCTGTATATTTAAGGTAAAATTTGTGTACCTCACCCCTACTTGGAAATTGTCCAATCCTAGCTTGCCTTCTCCCATGTGACCCTAATACCTTACCCTCGGACCTCTAACTGACCCTTTCACTGTATGTGTCAATTTTTAAGTTAACCCGTTCCTGGCCTCCTTCTTTAAAACCCCTGTCATGTCCTGTTTTCCACTAGCTGCGCTTATTCCAGCCTATTTTTAACTTAGCTTGTAGTTTAATATGCTGTGTATTTTCTGCATGCAAATCCACATGGACAATCCACATCAAATCCGCACCGTGTGCATTTAGCCTTATTATGGCACAGTCATGTGTAGTACAGGTGCATCTCAATGAATTAGAATATCAAAAGTTTTTTCAGTAATTCAATGCAAAAAGTGAAATGTATATATTATATAGAGTAATTACAGAGTGATCTATTTCAAGTGTTTATTTCTGTTAATGTTGATGATTATGGCTTACAGCCAATGAAAACCCAAAGGTCATTATCTCATAAAATTAAAGTAGGGAGGATGAAGGGTTAAAAACTGTACTGCTGTATTCCACGAGATATCAAAGGGTGAATATAATATTGATGTATTAGTCAGTGTGTTTCAGGAATCCCTGGAACATGGCAATATGATATTGATTTGTCCTAAGGAAGGGGCCACAGAGTTTTGAAATGCATTGACTAATTAATCAATATTATATTCTCCCTTTGATGCCTCGTGGAATACAGCAGCGCGGTTTTTAACCGTTCATCCTCCCTACTCTATAGGCACCATGATGGGGACTGCAGCAGTCGTGATATACTTTTATAGTGGTTGTGACTCTCACAACCACACAAGGTGAAGCCTCTGATATCTATTTGGGTAATATTTTATCTCTCAGACCCTTCATCCTCCCTACTTTAATTTTCTGAGATAATGATCTTTGGATTTTCATTGGCTGTAAGCCATAATCATCAACATTAGCAAAAATAAACACTTTAAATAGATCACTCTGTTTCTAATGACTCTATATAGTATATGCATTTTACTTTATGTATTGAATTACTGAAATAAATTAACTTTTTGATGATATTTTAATTTATTGAGATGCATCTGTACTTATATAGTCCAAAATTAGAAAGAGAACTTCTGCATTGATTTATGAATATATAACAGCTGCTGAAATGTGGATGAAGTTTGTAAGCATTCACAGAAAAGTGGCAACAAAAAAGAGTTTTGGAGGAGATAAACATTGCACCATACTTCATATTAAACTATTACAAAATATTAGTATGTAATATTGCAGTGAGAAGTGAGTGATAAACTATCAATATGCCTGAATTTGGGAGTTACATTAATATGAGAGATGATGAATATGAGATAGATAGTTCTTAATCCTTGTAGTTGAGCCCCCATTAAGTAGTTCAAGCTACAGAGAAAGAAAACTAGTAGTTCCAGTCTTATTTGATTCCCATTCTTCTAGCTTTAATGTCTCTTTAATTGGATTTGGTTGGCATTTAGTAGGATTAACTAGCTCCGGCAAAATGTAAACTCAGTGCCAGCTCATTTAGAATATAATCAATGCAAGCGAAAAGTTGTAGCAGCAGTTTGTTCTGATATAAAAAGAGCATTTCCACTGGATAAAGTTTCTGCACCTGGGAATATTGTCACTTTCAAGCTTGAATTGACAGAAACTGTACTGACACAGTCCAGGCTTTATGTACAGTTGAAGCCAGAGGTTTAAATACCCTATTTAAAAAACACATACCGTATATACTCGTGTATAAGCCGACCCGTGTATAAGCCGACCCCCCTACTTTTGCCTCCAAAACCTGGGAAAATCTTTTGACTCGCGTATAAGCCGAGGGTGGACCCCAGCACAGGTATACAGCCCCCAGCAGTGGTATACAGGCCCCAGCAGTATGATATACAGCAGCCTCCAGTGGTATATACAGCAGCTCCCAGTGGTATATACAGCAGCTCCCAGTGGTATATACAGCAGCCACAGTGGTATATACAGCAGCCCCAGTGGTATTGCAGCCCCTATATACAGCAGCCCCAGTGGTATTGCAGCCCCAGTGGTGTATACAGCAGCCCCTATATACAGCAGCCCCAGTGGTATTGCAGCCCCAGTGGTATTGCAGCCCCTATATACAGCAGCCCCAGTGGTATTGCAGCCCCAGTGGTGTATACAGCAGCCCCTATATACAGCAGCCCCAGTAGTATTGCAGCCCCAGTGGTATTGCAGCCCCTATATACAGCAGCCCCAGTGGTATTGCAGCCCCAGTGGTATTGCAGCCCCTATATACAGCAGCCCCAGTGGTATTGCAGCCCCAGTGGTGTATACAGCAGCCCCTATATACAGCAGCCCCAGTGGTATTGCAGCCCCAGTGGTATTGCAGCCCCTATATACAGCAGCCCCAGTGGTATTGCAGCCCCAGTGGTATTGCAGCCCCTATATACAGCAGCCCCAGTAGTATTGCAGCCCCAGTGGTATTGCAGCCCCTATATACAGCAGCCCCAGTGGTATTGCAGCCCCAGTGGTATTGCAGCCCCTATATACAGCAGCCCCAGTGGTAGTATACAGGCAGCCCCAGTAATGCAGGGCCCTCCCAGCCTGACTCCGGTCACCTGTAAAGCAAATTATACTTATCATTGTCCCGCTGCCGTCCGCGCCCGCATCTGCCGACATCGCGATCCTCCATCTTCATGCGACCTCTTCCGACTTCTGTGTTCGGCGCCGGTAATGACGTCATTGGCAGCGACAAACACAGGAAACAGGAAGAGGTCGCATGAAGATGGAGGATCGCGATGTCGGCAGATGCGGGCGCGGACGGCAGCGCGACAATGATAAGTATAATTTGCTTTACAGGTGACCGGAGCATGAGGGGGGGGCCCTGCATTACTGGGGATACCGCTGTATACAGCAGCCCCCGCACTGACTCGCGTATAAGCCGAGGGGGGTACTTTTCAGCCCAATTTTTGGGCTGAAAAACTCGGCTTATACGCGAGTATATACGGTATGTATGTTTTTCTCACTATCTGACATGAAATCAGAATAAACTTTTCTCGTTTTAGGCCAATTAGGATTATCATAATTATTAATATTTGTCAAATGCCAGAATAATGGGAGAGAGAATGTTTTAAGGCATTTTTATTACTTTCTGCAAAGTCACAAGTTTACATACATTTCATTAGTATTTGGTACAATTGCCCTTAAAATTTATGACATAGTCAAAAGTTTGAGATATCCTTCCACAAGCTTCTCACAATAGTTGGTAGAAATTTGGGCCCATTCCTCCTGACAAAACTGGTGTAACTGAGCCATGTTTGTAGGTCGCCTTGCTTGCACCTGCCTTTTCAACTTTCCCCATAAACTTTTAATAGGATTGAGATCAGGGCTTTGTGATGGCCACTCCAAAAAACTGACTTTGGTATCCATAAGCCACTTTGCAGCCAGTTTGGCAGTATGCGTCAGGTCATTATCCATTTGGAAGACCCATTTCCACCAAAGCTTTAACTTCCTAGCTGATGTCTTGAGATGTTGCTTCAGTATTGCCACATAATCTTCTTTCCTCATGATGCCATCTATTTTGTGCAGTGCACCAGTCCCTCCTGCAGAAACAACCCCATAACATGATGCTGCCACCCCTGTATTTCACAGTTGGGATGGTGTTCTCAGGGTTCCAAGCTCTTCCAAACGTAATGATAATCATTATGGCCAAGCACTTCAATTTTAGTTTAGTCAGACCAATGACATGTCTCCCAAAATGTAGGTCTTTGTTGCTTTGTGGATATGCAAAAATGAACCTGGCTTTTTTATGTTTCTTTTGTAGTAATGGCTTATTCCTGGCAGAGTGGTTTTTCAACCTATGTTGATACAGTACTTGTTTCACTGTGGATAATGACACAATCTTATCAGCTTCCACCATTATCTTAACAAAGTCTTTTGCTATTGTTCTCGTGATGATATGCACATGTCAGACCAAAGCTTGTTCATCTCTGGGACACAAAGACCATCTTCTTCCTCAGCGGTATGGTGTCTAGACAGTCCCATTTAGTTTGTACTTGCAAATAATTTTTTGTACAGATGAACGAGGCACCTTCAGGTATCTGGAAACTGCACACAAGGATGAACTAGACTTGTGCAAGTCAACAATTCTCTTCCTGATATCTTTAGACTTTCCCATGATGTTACACAAAGAAGCAGTGTGCTTCAGGTGTGCATTCATATACTTCCACAAGTGTGTCTCTAATTTGGTTTGTTAGCAACATCTGAACTATCAGAAGCTTCCAAAGACATAGCATCATCATATGGGCTGTCCCAAATTGTTTAAAGGCATAGTAATTTTAGTGCATGTAAACTTGTGACTTTGCAGAAAGTAATAAAAATGCCTTAAAACATTCTCTATCTCATTATTCTGGTATTTGGCAAATATAAATAATTATGGTAATCTTAACTGACCTAAAACAAGAAAGGTTTATTCTAATTTCATGTTAGTTAGTAATAATTAAATTATTATGTGTCTTCATGTATGTAAAGTGCTATGGAATTAATATCGCTATATAAATGAATAAATATTATTATATTATTATATTATTATATAGTGTATGTAAACTTCTGGTTTCAACTGTATAACACTTAGCATAATAATTGTTACCATCATTCAAGTCTACAACAGGTTCAAAAGGGTGACTACACCTAAAACAAGGGCCATGGCAAATAAATGCAAAATGGAAATATGTTAATAATTATGTATTTACATTGAGATATTCTTCATTACATTAAAGTGTATATCCACATAATTACTCATCAGAAAAGATCATTCATAATGAAATCTCTTCTTACATCTGGGATGTTTGGTTGAACTCCACATATGATATAATAAAATCATTTTTAGGCATACTTGGTAAGTCACATGTGACTCATTTGCCATAGATTTCTATGGAATTCACATTCAACTGCGACTAAAAGTCCCACTACAGCAGATTTTCTTATCTGCACATGACTTGTCTGACAATTGCTGTCATCCATCACAAGATCATATGTGGTCCCAGGCCTAATCACTGAATTGAGGTTTTTCATTCAGCTCCACTGCCCCGATGTATAAAATCCAGCCTGTAGCCATGTAGTCTGCCTTTACAGATATGCAGATAAAAATGGATTCTACTAAGGGGCTAACTATATTTCAGCATGTTACTGTAATAAGATGTTACCATTGTACAAATCAGTTCATGAATTTTTAAATATTCAACAGTGAATAGTATTATTGAAAATTGGAAGCAATTAGGAACCACAGGAACTCAACCATGATTATATAAAGTTAAAGAACAGGGTCACCAAGCTTTGAGGCATATAGGGCCCGATTCATGATTTGTGAATTATTGAAGTAACTTTTATTTTTTTGTCTGATTGCAACAGTAGTTTGCTGTGCCAAGTTCTTCAAAATGGCGCATGTGGTTAATAAAATCGGCGTCAAATCAAAAATGGTCTTTATTCATGTCGTGAGCCGTCTTTGGGTTTTTCAACACCAAAAGTTTTAAATCCTTTGAAAAGTCACAAAAATGCACCAAATTGAAACCTTAATCTTGGCAGATATTGGAGTTAAATATATGCCAAAAAATGAGACATGGTAAAAGTCAAGGGCCCAAAAGCAAAATCTACAACAGTGCCCCAACTATCGCAAGTCTTTAAGAATAATAGTACTTTCAGTTCGTCTAAAGAAACCTTTTGGGCCTCAAATAGGATCCAGGGCCCATTTGTGATTGCAACCCCTACATCAATTATAGTTATGTCACTTGACTAAAATATCTCAACAAGCAATGTTATTGAGGAAAAATGAAAAAAAAAAATAATTTAAAAGATAGACAACTAAAAATGTGGTGCTAAACATATAAAAAATAAGGCACAAATAGAAAAGCCACAAAGAAGGAGCAAATTACTCCAGTGAATTAGAAACACAACAATGATGAATCACATCAACAATGTATAAAAGTTGCCAAAGTTCTGACTCAATAACTGCAAAGTCCAAACCTTCTTGTCGTTAACATCAACACAAAAAAACAATGCATCATGATCTTCATGATATGTATTTCCTGCATGCAAACCTTATATGACCAAACACAATCCCAAGCAGCAGTTTAAGTGGTGGAAATCTGTCACCACTGGACTCCGAAGATTTGGAAACATGTTCTGTGGAGTGACAAATCACACTTCTCCATCTGATAGAGTCTGATGGATGAATCTGGGTTTGGCGAATGGCATTAGGACACTACGTGCCTGACTGTATTGGGCAAACTGTACAGTTTTGTTGAGGAGGTAATATAGAAAAGTATTTTGATACGACTTACCCCTATTAGTGAAGTGTATATTGTTTTTTCCAGTCCACAGGCAATTCATATCACCATGCACAGCTCAAGCTTGCGAGACATCAAACAGTACTATTTAAAGTCATAACAAAGACTCAGCCGGAGGAGAGATAATGTCATGGAGATGTTTTCAGGATTTAGCCTATGCCCCTTAGTTCTAGAGAAGAGAAATCTTAATGCCTCAACATACCAGGATATTTTGGGCAATTCTATGCTTCCAACTTTGTAAGAACATTTTAAGGCTCTATTCTGTTCCAGCATGACTATGTCCCAGTGCACAAAGATAGGTCCATAAAGGTATAGTTGTGTGAGTTTGAAGTGGAAGAACTTGGCTGGCTACACAGAGCTCTGACCTCAACTATTTTTAACACTTTTGGAATGAAGTAGAAAAGAGATTATGAGCCAGGTCCTCACATTCAGCATCACTTTCTAACCTCACATATTCTCATGAATGTATGGGCGCATATTCTCACAGACGCACGCTGAAATTATGTAGAAGTCGTCCCAGAAGAGCGTCAGCAGTTTTAGCTGCAAAAGGGAACCAATTCAACATTAATGTTTATGGATTTAGAATATGATGAGAAAGGCTCCTGTAGGTGCATTGAGTAGGTGTTCCGATACTTTCTCCAGACAGCACATACATTCATTGTAATTCATGTATATTTTTAAAGACGTAAGTTATTCATAAAGTGAATAAAATTTAGTCTTAAATTCAGCAAAACATGAAATGTGACCTTGTTCCTCAGGTCCTATGTAAGATCACATTGTAAAGCCCTTCCGTAGTATACTCAGCAACTTTTCCTGCCATTATCTTCTATGATAAGAATTATTTCGAAGTAATCAATTGAATACTGTAACCCATACTAGCAATAATAAGGCTGGTGTTTTAGGCTCTCAAAAAGCTCTCATCCTGCTTCACTTATACATCTCTGTTGGTCAATGATGGAGAGCTCAACCCCTCTTATTACTCTCACTGTGCGAAGACACATTTGACCTAGTATGTGACCCGATATATGTTTGTCAAGGATCTGTCGAATGCTTGAGCATCCCCAATATTTAACATTCAATATATCATTAATAGACTTACAAAACTTTATGTATAAAAAAAAAATGTTGAAAAAAATGCTCGGGAATATAATTTAAAAGTGAACTCAGTAATGGAAGAAGAAACCGACACAAACATGTGGAGAACATAAATTCTTTGCAGATGTTGGTCCTTGGTGGGATTTGAACCCAGGACCACATCACTGCAGTGTCAACTACTAAGCCACCATGCAACCCAGTATTGATCTAACAATCCAAATTCTACAAGTTTTATTTAATCATATGCTATAGTGATCATATTTTCTATATTTTGGTCTAAAACTATTTGTTCTGCAGCATCCTGTTATATTTGTGGGACCAAATATTTTGTTCAAGAATATACCAGTATAAGGGCCTTTTCACATCAGCAGTAAGCGCTAATCGCGGCAGTTGCAGTGAAAAAAGCATAACTGCCACGATTACCGCATGACGGCCACATTTGCGGTTCACTTGCGGCAAGCCCCATGCAATGCCTAAGTATGCGGCAGGTGTGGTAAGGGCGGTTTCGGCACTTTGCGACAGATGCAGCCGCGAAAAAAACGTGTTTTTTTTGCGGCCGCATCTGCCGCAAGTGCCGAAACCGCAACTATACCGCACTTGCCGCACCTGCTGCAAGCCCCATAGACATTGCATGGGGCTTGCCACAGGTGAACCGCAGGTGAACCACAAGTGTGGCCGTTGTGCGGTAACCATGGCAGTTGTGTTTTTTCACCGCAACTGCCGCGATCAGCGCTTGCCGCTGATGTGAAAGGGGCCTTAAACATGCTCAGGGCTAAAGAAGAGCGAGCATGGGGGCCCTGTACAGGTTGTCAACTGAGGCTGCAAGTGTTAGACCATTATAAGGTTAAGTTCACATACATCAAAATTATAGCAGGAATGTCTGCAAATGTCACATACATTTGAACGAGATTTGTAAAAATCCATGCATATGTTATAGAAACAATCTCTTTTCAGATGCATGGAACAGATTTTCAGTCACAGACATTTCTGTAATAATCTCCCACACTCTCTACAGTCAATACTGGATTGAATGGGTTTTACCCTTGTAGAAGCATTACAACACTTTCAAAATCAGCCAATGGCATCAGTCATAAAGGTGTTTTATTATCCCAAAGAGGCACACGTACAACCTTAATACATATACATGATCAAAATCTAAAGTTCTCAGCCACAACTGGGTCAAACTTATTACTTGGCCCTTACCATTTCTTGCAGAAGAGGGTGGAAACATTCTAGGCATGTTTACCTCCTTATTTCCATACAATATTTACCAGGTCTCCTGCTTTATAAAAGTGTTAATTGCTAATTTCACTCATTTTGGGAATGAACTCTATGTAAACCACTTACATGAAAACTCATAGAAAAAACTATAATCACATTTCTCAGTGTTTAACGTAAGGTGTTATATAAATCTATTTCTGTCTCTATTGATTTGCCAATGACAGAAAAAAATGTAACTGGGAGAAAAACTGTATTATTTAGTGAGTTAAAGCAAATTTTCAATTTATTTGATTAATGTCAATGATAGAGATGAGAAAAAAAAAATTATATTGGTACGCAGTGTCCAATGCACCAGTGCACTGTGAACCTTGAACTACCTTTAGGTATCTCCTGTGCTTCTTCTGATTAGCAGCCCTGTGATGTCATTGCACAGTGAACCTTCAACTTCCTGAGGTATCTCCTGTGCTTCTTCTGATTAGCAGCCCTGTGATGTCATTGCACAGTGAATCTTGAGCTACCTGAGGTATCTCCTGTGCTTCTTCTGATTAGCAGCCCTGTGATGTCCTTGCACTGTGAACCTTGAACTACCTGAGGTATCTCCTGGGCTTCTTCTGATTAGCAGCCCTGTGATGTCATTGCACTGTAGACCTTGAATTACCTGAGGTATCCCCTGTGCTTCTTCTTATTAGCAGCCCTGTGATGTCATTGCTCTGTGAACCTTGAATTACCTGAGGTATCCCCTGTTCTTCTTCTGATTAGCAACCGTGTGATGTCATTGCACTGTAGACCTTGAACTACCTGAGGTATTCCCTGTGCTTCTTCTGATTAGCAGCCCTGTGATGTCATTGCACTGTTAACCTTGAACTACCTGAGGTATCCCTGGTCCCTCTTCTGATTAGCAGCCCTGTGATATGATGTCATTGCACTGTGGACCTTGAACTACCTGAGGTATCCCCGGTGCTTCTTCTGATTAGTAGCCATGTGATGTCCTTGCACTGTGAACCTTGAATTCCCTGAGGTATCCCCTGTGCTTCTTCTTATTAGCAGCCCTGTGATGTCATTGCTCTGTGAACCTTGAACTACCTTTAGGTATCTCCTGTGCTTCTTCTGATTAGCAGCCCTGTGATGTCATTGCACTGTGAACCTTGAACTACCTGAGGTATCCCTGGTGCCTCTTCTGATTAGCAGCCATGTGATATGATGTCATTGCACTGTGGACCTTGAATTACCTGAGGTATCCCCTGTACTTCTAATTAGCAGCCCTGTGATGTCATTGCACTGTCAACCTTGAGCTACCTGAGGTATTCCCTGTGCTTCTTCTGATTATTAGCCCTGTGATGTCATTGCACTGTGAACTTGAACTACCTGAGGTATCCAATGTGCTTCTTCTGATTAGCAGCCCTGTGATGTCATTGCACTGTGAACCTTGAATTACCTGAGGTATCCCCTGTGCTTCTTCTGATTATTAGCCCTGTGATGTCATTGCACAGTAACCTTGAGCTGCCTGAGGTATCCCCGGTGCTTCTTCTGATTAGTAGCCCTGCGATGTCATTGCATGGTGAACCTTGAACTTCCTGAGGTATCACCTGTGCTTCTTCTGATTAGCAGCCCTGTGATGTAATTGCACTGTGATCCTTGAGCTACCTGAGGTATCCCTGTTACTTCTTCTGTTTATAGCAGCCCCTGTGAGGTCATTGCACTGCGAACCTTGAACTACCTGAGGTATCCCATGTGCTTTTTCTAATTAGCAGCCCTGTGATGTCATTGCACGATGACCCTTGAACTACCTGAGGTATCCCCTGTGCTTCTTCTGATTAGCAGCCCTGTGATGTCATTGCACTGTGAACCTTGAACTTCCTGAGGTATCCCATGTGCTTCTTCTGATTAGCAGCCCTGTGATGTTATTGCACTGTGAACCTTGAGCTACCTGAGGTATCCCCTGTACTTCTTCTGATTATTATCCCTGTGATGTCATTGCACTGCGAACCTTGAACTTCCTGAGGTATCCCATGTGCTTCTTCTAATTAGCAGCCCTGTGGTGTCATTGCACGATGACCCTTGAACTACCTGAGGTATCCCCTGTGCTTCTTCTGATTAGCAGCCCTGTGATGTCATTGCACTGTGAACCTTGAACTACCTGAGGTATCCCCGGTGCTTCTTTGATTAGTAGCCCTGTGATGTCATTGCACGGTGAACCTTGAACTACCTGAGGTATCCCCGGTGCTTCTTTGATTAGTAGCCCTGTGATATCATTGCACGGTGAACCTTGAACTACCTGCGCTATCTCCTGTGCTTCTTCTGATTAGTAGCCCTGCAATATAATTACATTATTGTACAGTGTGAAACACACATACCATCATATGGGCCTGATAAACAGAAGAAGTATTATTAAATTCCCAGTGCTCTGGTGTAGGAGCCCTTAAATACAGTCATGGCCACTGAACAAGAGTCATGCAAATCTTTTTACTCCACACTAGTCAACATACATAACTCATTGAATAAGAAATAAAACAAAATTCTTACTTTTCAGCAACAATAGCTTTGTTATGTTCTGTAAAATATGTAAATGTTATTGTAACATTACATGTGCCTAAATATTGAAGTTGCAAAACCAAGAAAGAAAAGTTGGGGCATTACGTGATTTATCACAGGGTTTAAAGACATGTTAATGATATGCAAATGTGAAAAACATATAGGCAGACTTTTCAAAACTTTCAACTTATTCAGTATTGAGTATGAGAACCAAATGCAGAAATACCTACACTTACACACCTTGGCTGACATCAGCGAGTTTATTAATTGTGGTCTGAGGAATGTTCTGCCACTCTAAGTGCCCATGGGCACAAATTGTCAAGATCCAGTGCTGCAGCTGCCTTTGAAATTGACTTATGACTTGCATGATATATTTGCAGGGAGACAAGTCTTGTGAGGTTCTAGACCATGGTAGCATGTTTTGGCCACATAGGTATGTCACAGTAGCACTAGCAACATGCAGCCTGATGTTGTTAAATTGAAAAACGGCTACCATACATTATGCCTACCCACCCCATGATCCTGGAAGTAGGAAATTCCTTCATAATCTCCAGACCAAAACCTGTCTATCATTGCATACAATAAAAATAAGCAGAACTCATTGCTGAAGAGGATAGACCTCATTTTCAGGCTACATTGCTCCATTCCAGTCAATGCCATGAAGAGGCCTTCATAAAGGAATGTCACACTGGTCCTTTCCCCTATGCTGTAGGGTGACATAATGTAGCTGCACAACTCTAGTCTTTATGCCAGGTCTACTAACAGCTTGGAGTTACAGTGATTTGATTGTTGAACCAGTGGTATGGCTGTTTCTCTCTAAAGTGTCCCATGAGCCATTGTTCAACACGACAACACTAGATTACATGTTGTTCTTACCACTGAGAAAAGCTTTTGTGGCCCATACATGCTACCATAACCTCCTGGGTCTCAGGATTTGTCTCCACTCAAAGTAACTGTGTGCATTTATGCATGTGGTGTTCATCTTGAATAAATCAAGATGGTTTTTGAAATGGTTATTCCATCTTTCATAATCTGCATACAATAATATATGTAATAATGTATGCAAGAGTTGGTACTAATTGATTCGCACATTCTATTTCATAGGCCACAACAGTGGTCTGTGCCCTTCGATGGGAGAGGGAGTACTGCCTTTTTCGTGTGAACATCTGTGACTCTTCTTTTGATTAGCTGGCCTAGCACAATGTCATCATTGTGGTGTGATGCACATGTAATGTCACATTAGGCTGGTTAATCAAAACAATAGCTGCGGACGTCACCAGATAACTGGTGGCACTCTCTCTCCAATCCAGTGGCCACAGACCACTTTTATGGTCAATGGAATGGGCCGTGACAATAAATGCTCACCAACTCTATTGTTTGTCTATTATTCAACATAAAAGTATGTTGGGCTTGGCAGTGGGAAGCTGAAACAAGATCCATGCTCCATATTTGACAAAGAAGGTAATATTGTTGCGCCACTCTGTAATTGTCATCGGGGGCAGGTTATTTGAATGGGAACCTCACCTGTGCTTGTTGTGCTGTCTGCACAACAAGAGTTAGTGCATTGATGTTTATCTCCCTGTGTCCTCGGCTAATAAGCGGCTGTGGATAATGAAGATTTTGCTGCGTCCTTAATCCCAGCACCTAACATGTGAGTCGTCACGTGGTGGGTCCGTAGGCGTGTTCAGGACGTCATCCAAGGTCCTATTGCCCGGAGCTGCTCCATACCTCACTCTGCATAGCGGAGGAACGAATGTATTTCAAAAAGAGCAATAGGTATTTGTGTGAGCGCTGGGGAATCAACCGGCACAAAGGCTATTATGAATAATTACCTCTCGGCTTTATTTGTACAATAAAAAGGCAGGGTCCTTTAGGCCACAACGCGTTTCTACGCTCTCCAAGCGTCTTCCTCAAGTGGAATTCCACTTGAGGAAGACGCTTGGAGAGCGTAGAAACGCGTTGTGGCCTAAAGGACCCTGCCTTTTTATTGTACAAATAAAGCCGAGAGGGAATTATTCATAATAGCCTTGGTGCCGGTTGATTCCCCAGCGCTCACACAAATACCTATTACTCTTTTTGAAATACATGCTCCATATTTGGTAGGATTGCTTTGAGATCTAACCCTTTTGAGAGAAAGTGTTCTCAAATTACCATTTAATTACAGATTTTTGGATAGTAGGGAATCCTCAGATTGCTCTCGTATTTTACCCTGATAAATAAGGTATCAAAAGAAAGACATACTTCATTTTTGCATAACAGCTGCTCGTACAGTGATTCCTGGTTACTGGAAATCGTCTCAGTCTCCCACTACAGTGGATTAGTATAATGCTATGGTTAATAGTTGAAGGATGGAGGAACTCTCTGCTGAAAGTACTGGAGCCTCAGACAAATTTAGGAGGCCACAGAGTGTTTAGATTCTGTTTCAGAATTCATCACACTTTCAGTTTATTCTGAGAGATTTATGGGTCTTGCTATGGTAGATTTGCATTAGTGTTGTTGATTTTGTGATTTGTGACATGTGGAGACCCTTGATTCTTTTCCCCACTTCCTCTCCTTTTCTTCTCTTTTCCTCCCATTTTTTTTTATTTATTTTTCTCTTTCTTTCCTCTTTCTCGAAGTCCTCCTAAAGTCTTCTCTTTCTTCTTGTTGCATAGAGATATATTGGTCTTATTTTCTGATGCATCTCCTATGTAGGTAGAAATATATATGTGGTGTTCATTGCCTATTGATTGAAAGCCTTGCCCAACTATTTGTTTATAAAACTGTGCAATTTTATTTTTGCATAATTGCATAATACCTTGCTTTTTTTCTTCAATAAAAGTAGCTCATTAGAAAAGGCAATGGTTTTCCAAACTCAATAAAGAAAGATTTGTAAAAATTATTTGATTGTGGTTAAAAAAGGCTATTGAAAATAATTTTGCATATTTTTCTTTATTCTGTTTATTATTATCTTTATTTGATGTACAGCATACAGTCTAAGTTTATGCTGGGTAAATGATGGGTTATGACCTTCGATACACCAACTATAAATATATATCAACTGATTTTTTTTTTCATGGCACGTTTGAAGCAAACTGAAAATCTTTAACATATCAGGGTACATAAAATGGTCTTGAAAACCATTTTTTCTGACCGGTTATCTGTCAATATGAAAGCAATGTGTCTGAATCATTTCTCAACAGGTGCCCTATTTTTCTTTTGTGTTTATCACCTAAAGGGATTGTAGGGTGAAAACAATATATCACCTATCCATAGTCTAGATAATAGCATAGTGATCGGTCAAGATCTAGCAGCTGGGAATGACACCAGTCGGTAGAATGGGGCACTTTTATCCCCAATCTGTGTACTTTTATCCCAGTTACAAACTTAATCGGCAAGTCTGAGCACTGCTCCATTCATTCTCCATTGGGCTGCCAGAAAAAGCAAGACACAGCTCCATAGGGAATGAATAAAGTGGCGGTCAAACATGCTGCTCCATTCTATTAAGAATAAATGTTTCCTGTTCGGCCCATCGTTGCAAGTCCAAGCAGATGGAGCCCACTGATTGACAAGTTATGACTGTGGATAGGTGGTAACTTGTTTCCCCTGACACCCCTTCAATGTATAACAAAGAAATTAGATATAGGTAAACCCATGCAGCTGGTTCTATCACGCACATTTGATGGTCATTATGATAGGATGATTCATCTACCAATACACAGCAGTACAGCAAAAAGCAGGACGGGCAACTCACTTCTTATGGCCTAAGCATTAATATATGCTGTGTGCCAAATAAAAGATAAACCACTGCTTTACACCTGACCATGAAATTGAGTCTGCAATATGCCCAGGCAGCAAGGGAAGCAATTGGATAACTGTGTACATGGAGGTAAGCCATTTGAAGGAGGGAGACGACTTTGACCTCATAGCATAGAGCTCTAGTGAGATCACATGATAAATATTGCATTCAGTTTTGGAGACCACGTCTGCAAAAGTACATCGGTAATAATGTTTCTTAATGTGATGTAGGAGCATCCATATTGTAAAATATATATTGATAACTATAATCAATATGCATTACTCTTGTTATAGGTAAGCCTATTATATTTAAGCAAATATATAAAAAACTGCAAGACAGACAAAACAACTATTCAGAGCTCAGCTTTCAACTGATGCCATGGGCAGGAAGGCTAGTTCCTTTCTGTTACATAGATTTCATAAATGTGGCCTATTCTGCTGCAGATAAAAAGACCATATTGACACCTTCATCCATTTAGGTCTGACCACCATTTTGTGTAAACTTAATTTTTAACCATTACACTGCCTATACATTAAACATATGCAATGCTACACACACCTTGTCATTATCTAGAAATATAGATATTATAATAGATATGAAATAGAACATTTGAACGTAAATGTTCTGGATTCAAAATGAAACATCTGTTACAGAACCCTCAACAATAGTGGTATACACTGATGTAATAGAGAGACCACTTTGCCTGGGCAACTGTATCTACAGCCCTTCCCCCCCTTATAATCACACCCCTGAAGGGCACTAACAGCCTCTATCATGATACATGATAATGAGGCCCAGATGCCATCTCTGACATCACATTTAAGAAGCAAACTTTCACTTCAAGATTTATTTTCATTACAGTATTTACGTTAAGTAGCATGTTTCTAACTAGATATAGTGATACTAATTTTATTAAAATACACAATATTTCAAATATGCCAAAGATTTCATCAGAATTTTCTTTTCTTCCCTTTCCAAATTTTTGACAAATTTAAAAAAGCATTGGCAACAGTTATTAAACTAGTGTTGTGTGTGTCTGCGTACTTAAATTCTCTGACGGTAACGTGGGTGTCCTTATGAAAGTGCCATGATCACCACCATCAGAATTAATGAATTACCCCCATTGTGCAGTCTTTACAAATGACCAATTATACAACAGTGAAATGTCGTTTGGGATACCAAGTGACACAAGCCTTTGTTAAAAAGTCAATAATAATGAGCTGTAAGTCTTTATTCATAGTGTTTTAAATTCAGCTTACATCATTAATTTCTACTTAGCTTCATTACTTCTCAAACACTAGTGTCAACTAGGTGGGGACCCTAGAAAACCATAATTTAATCCTGTTATTCACAAACAGGCCTGAGATACAGTAGAGATGAGGCTTTATGCGACACACATATTACTAAAGATCTCTACAAAATTCACACACAGGCTGTATTCAGGCGTACATATATATATATGTATGTATACATATATATATGAAAAGAGAAATAATTATAATGAGGCGATACTCATGGGGTCCACATGAAAAAATGTGGCGTTTTATTCACCCACCTAGGTGCAATGCTTCAACATCTGTTAAGAGGTTCTTGAAAAAGGCTTCACCGTGGATCCTTCAGCTATTGCACGTAGATCAATAGATATAACTCTATATTTTTTCAGTTGAACTCTAGTGCTGCATCCATTTTTGCTCATTAACATCAATACAACCAACATTGAGCCTTTATCAAGTGAACTTGAACATACTTTGGGCATAGAATTAATAGTTTGCTAAGTTTTACTGAAAGATAGCTGCCAACATATAGATAGATATAGATAGATAGATGAGATAGATAGATAGATAGATAGATAGATAAGAGAAATAAGATGTAGATAGATAGAAGATAATAGATAGATAGATAGATAGATAGAGAGATAGAATGTATTAATATATTTATATGAGGTAATAAGCAACAAATGGAGGCATCACTGAAAAATAGTGCAAATTATAGGACTGTAATGGCCACGTGGCATCGTTTCGGTTCATAGTGTGAACCATTCACAAGCCCTTGAATTTGCACTATTTTTCGTGTACTTCCATTTTTGTTTCTACTAGTTGGTGGGGCTTGTGCCTGGGAAGCTTTGCATCTCCATTTGCTCCTTTTTTTATTTATAAATCTGGTGGCTGCTTTTTCCATTCTCTTCTGTCTATCTATCTATAGACATATCCTTACCCATCCCTTGGACCGTGAGCCCTCGTGGGCAGGGTCTTCTTTCCTCCTGTACCTGGTGTGCCTTGTATTGCTCATAATTATTGTACTTCTCCATGTATGCCCCTTTTCACATATAAAGCACCATGGAATAAATGGCGCTATATAAATAATAATACATATATTTTAAATTATTAATTGCTCTGGCTCTCACCTTTCAGAGACGTTATAGGTATAAAGGTTAGGTTGAATTTGTCACCTGGAGTTGCCATTTCAAGTCTATGCTTATGGACAGATATATATACGATATGCAAATTGTGGATGCAAGTAAAACCAACTAATACACAGATAATAAGGAGTTCTACATAGTCACTGAAAAGAAAATAGCTAACTACTATAGAACTGCATTAACAATACTCAACAGAAAGAAAGTTAAAATAGAAGCTATAATAATGTGAATATAATATTTAATCTAGCTAGATGTTCTAAATAGCACAAAAAAATATACAGCAGAACAAAAATAAATATGATGATATAAGCACTGAAGCAATTTTAATATGACTGAACGATTTAGCCTCGATAGGAGTGCACTGGTTCAGCAGCTTGGGGGGCATAGTTAATATACTAACAATATCAGTAAGGTCCAAACACTAAATTACATCTATTGTTTTGATCTTGTGAAGGTTCTTTTGTCTTTTTATGTTATTGTCTGCATAGAACTGGTATATTATACAGAAAGGCAGTGGCTATGGGATCTATGGTTTGTGAGAAACCCCCAGGGGCATGATTTTCTATTCTTTATATTTGAACATTTTTTTTATTGTATTTTTATGTTTTCACGCCTGTTATTAGTGCCATGGAAGATGGTGATGCTGTATAAATAGATGATAATTCTAAAAAGTTCATATTTATGAAGCTTCATATTTCTATTATTAATTTTGTTCCTTATGACTCGATATTTGTTCAGCCATCTCTACATAACATTATATCAATACTTTTACCCTGTTGGACTTTTACGCTGTTTTAATTCCAACTATTCTGCATTTTAAACTTTTTTTTTCCATTCACTTAAGTCAAGAGTTCAACCTCTGTATCAAAGAAAAAAAATGTTTGAAAAATAAGTCAAAGAAAAAAAAAGACGTTAAATAATGTGAGTTCTAGATAGGTTTAGATAGTATAGCTAAGCCTAAGCAGATATATGCCCTGGGAAAGCATGTCTGTACCTTTAACATGACATCCACACTGAGCCACACACCAGATTGTATAGTAAGAGACAGTGACCCAGCTGGGGAAAGATATTATCTGTAGCCGTTAATCATGTAAGGTTCACCTATGTTGCACAGTGAATCACATTAAAACAAACTAATCAAGTGTGATTAATAGCATTTAGAGTTGATTCAATATTGAAGCGTATTTTATGCAAAACCATTGAGAGTTTCTATTAAACAGGAACTCAATCAGCATAGTAGCCATTTAAATAGCTGTTTTTGAAATAAGGACAAGGCCAGAGGCTGAAATATGGAGGAGGGGGGTAGGCCATCCACGACCAGATATGGCCTTGGACATTCTGCCTTAATTAATGTAGTTTTAAAATAAAACCTTATCATGGGAGCAAATGTATCATCTATTTCTGAGGGACCAGGACACATTCTGGTGCAGGTGGTCCATCAGAAGCTGAGGACATTAGCTTCTGCTCCCTTTTGTCCTGCTCTATGTCTTACCCTAGAGAATAACCAATGGGTGCACTGTTGTGTGAAAATAAGACAATGCTAGGGGTTTTATTATATAACATTTCATTTTTTATTTAGATAACAGTATTCATTTTAGGAACGTCATGTATTATCATAGTATAGTATGTACACTACAATGTATCATATATTTGACCAGTAGAGTGCAGCTTGTCCATAAAGTTGCAGGGATTTTTCTTTCTGTATCACTCATCGAAATTCAATTCTCTTCTATACTATTTATGTCCTTTGTGACTTCCTTTGAAAACTAGATGAATTTTTTTAAATCACAATTCATTTAATATTATTTGTTGTCAAAACTGCATATACTTTCTAACTCTTTGTTATAAGATAAAAAATGTATTCTGTTAGACAGTAGAAAAATATTAAAATCAGAGAGTTCTCAGTGACTGATACCTTTTAATGTCTAATGAAAAGATGGTAAACATAGCAAGCTTTCCAGACTCTAATGCCTCTGTTGTGATGTTGCTGTGAGGTCTGTTTTTTCATCTTGTATTACAGCTCAAATACAGCAATTCTAAATACTTGATAAATCAGTATTTGGAGCACAAATGTAACATTATATTAATAAGTTTTGGACAGATTAGTAAGGCTTCTTATAAAATATGTAGTTATACATTATTGCATTATAGCTTCTGATTCTAACTCTATGTTGAGGTCTGGGCAGAAGTCTACAGGGAACACAAGGAACCGTCACTTTTCTACTGCACATTAAATCATCTGAATAGTCAAAGTCTTAATGTATGACTGAAATTGACAAATAATAAAGATGCAAGGGGGATATGTGATCAAGTGATTAAGTAAAAATCAATATTTTCCATGAGAAGGCCCTCCACTGTGGCAATTGCTCTGCTGGATACAGTAGAGAGATTTTGATTAATATACTAGAAGTGAAATCTAAAGCGAATATATAAACAACAGTGACAGCTGTTGGGATGTGCCTGGTTGTGGTAGGGGGCACAAATCAAATGTGAGACCCTTTGTCTGCCAGCGATTGGTTCTATCCTCAAGGAGGAGGATCATTTAATATTGGGTTTATCTGTTGACTGTGAAATACAAACCCTGTCTGTAAATAAAGAAAATAAATAAATGTGTATTTATAAACGCAAAACCAAGTGATACCGTGCTAATAATGGTGCTGATTATCATACTTAATAACAGGTTCAATATTTAATTCATGACTTATTAAAAATGAATTCAGTACTTGAGTAGTATTTTTTTTTTCATTTAAAAATTTCCCAAAAAATTATAATCTGCCTGAAGACATTAAATAATTCAGAATAATGTGAATTCTTAGAATGGTTCACATGGTAAATGCTATAATATGGGATTTGTTTATATGTGGACAAGTACAGTGGACATCAAGCTGAAATAAGGTAATTACTGTGCAGTACCTTGCCCTCAATGCTCATTTTAATCTCTGCCAGGGGGACATTAGCAGCACTAAAATGTCTCTTCTTCATACAGAATTACTAAATCACTGCTTTCCTAATCTTATAGCAACACATTTTTTAATTGAATAATACTCAATATATAAAATTTGTACTTATTTCAGCCAAACACAAACTCCTAGTAGAGAGCCCCTTTAGCTCTCTATGAACAGCAAAGCCCCTGTTTTATAAAAATATATAGTGAACAGATATAAACATTGTCTGGTCAGTCATATTGTTATGTGATTCCAATTTGTAGAATAGCTTCATGAACTAGTTTTAATTGAAATAAAAAGTAGTATATTTAGAACTAGAATGATAATAATAATCATTATTATTATTATTATTATTTGTATTATTATTATTATTAGAAACCATGGAATCACTAATAATGTATTATATATTATAATATTAAACAATAAGGGGGCTATAGAATCACTTTATGAAAAAGTTGTATTTCTATCTTGTGATACTAGATAAAAATAAAATAAAATGAATAATTAAAAATAATCAATGTTCAACAATATATGTCTGTTTATGCAATATAGAAACATTGTAGCTAGTTTGCAATGTGCAGAAAGAAGCACATGAGTACAAAGGAGGGGGCTCTTCATGTGCCACTGAGCAAGAGGCAGTAAATGTTGATGTATCTCTTTCTAATAAAGCATAGCCAGAGTTCCCCCTCTGTGTATTATACAACCCCTTCACACAATGATGCTACCCCTAAACCCTGCATTATTTGTAGTACACATGGATATCAGTGCACCCAGTAATATAGTAATGGACACTCATGCTGCTCCCTTTCACAAGTTGTTGTGCCATATGTAGCTATTGTTAGGTGGTATCAGGGAATATGTTCAGCTCCACTGATTATATCAGTTGCATTCTCTTCTTTCTGCATGTCACACTCACATAAAGTCACCTAGTATTCTAATACTAACCTACATACATACAGAGTCTGACATCACACAATAACTATGGGCTTGGACAATGTAAAATGTAAGTTGTGTGCTGGTGGCCCATGATACTGGTTTGGGGTTATATATGTTATTTCAGCGGGCTAGGACTTGTAACAGCTAGTTTAATATAAGAAGAATACTACAATTATTGCGGTAATTTCCCCTTTGTTAAGAATGACATTTACAATGGATTCATTTTTGTCACTTTTCCCATCGCAGAGGAAATGACAAGTATCAGGCTGTGTTTTCATTGCAGAGTGATGGGAGCGATGTTTGCAGGACCAGGCCATGTAACTAGCGATCACTGGATGTGCTGCTTCACTGACCGCAGGCTGGACACGGACTCTGAACACAACTTCAGCACCAGCTGGATCCTGTGGATACAGCATCACACAGCCGCAGCCAGAGGACCTGTACCTACACATGTATCCACATCACTAGGCTAGCTGTACATCCACTCCAGGCACACAGCCGCAGCCAGAGGACCTGTACCTACACATGTATCCACATCACTAGGCTAGCTGTACATCCACTCCAGGCACACAGCCGCAGCCAGAGGACCTGTACCTACACATGTATCCACATCACTAGGCTAGCTTTACATGCACTCCAGGCACACAGCCGCAGCCAGAGGAGCTGTACCTACACATGTATCCACATCACTAGGCTAGCTGTACATCCACTCCAGGCACACAGCCGCAGCCAGAGGAGCTGTACCTACACATGTATCCACATCACTAGGCTAGCTTTACATGCACTCCAGGCACACAGCCGCAGCCAGAGGAGCTGTACCTACACATGTATCCACATCACTAGGCTAGCTGTACATCCACTCCAGGCACACAGCCGCAGCCAGAGGAGCTGTACCTACACATGTATCCACATCACTAGGCTAGCTGTACATCCACTCCAGGCACACAGCCGCAGCCAGAGGAGCTGTACCTACACATGTATCCACATCACTAGGCTAGCTGTACATCCACTCCAGGCACACAGCCGCAGCCAGAGGAGCTGTACCTACACATGTATCCACATCACTAGGCTAGCTGTACATCCACTCCAGGCACACAGCCGCAGCCAGAGGAGCTGTACCTACACATGTATCCACATCACTAGGCTAGCTGTACATCCACTCCAGGCACACAGCCGCAGCCAGAGGAGCTGTACCTACACATGTATCCACATCACTAGGCTAGCTGTACATCCACTCCAGGCACACAGCCGCAGCCAGAGGACCTGTACCTACACATGTATCCACATCACTAGGCTAGCTTTACATCCACTCCAGGCACACAGCCGCAGCCAGAGGAGCTGTACCTACACATGTATCCACATCACTAGGCTAGCTGTACATCCACTCCAGGCACACAGCCGCAGCCAGAGGAGCTGTACCTACACATGTATCCACATCACTAGGCTAGCTGTACATCCACTCCAGGCACACAGCCGCAGCCAGAGGAGCTGTACCTACACATGTATCCACATCACTAGGCTAGCTGTACATCCACTCCAGGCACACAGCCGCAGCCAGAGGAGCTGTACCTACACATGTATCCACATCACTAGGCTAGCTGTACATCCACTCCAGGCACACAGCCGCAGCCAGAGGAGCTGTACCTACACATGTATCCACATCACTAGGCTAGCTGTACATCCACCCCAGGCACACAGCCGCAGCCAGAGGACCTGTACCTACACATGTATCCACATCACTAGGCTAGCTGTACATCCACTCCAGGCACACAGCCGCAGCCAGAGGACCTGTACCTACACATGTATCCACATCACTAGGCTAGCTGTACATCCACTCCAGGCACACAGCCGCAGCCAGAGGACCTGTACCTACACATGTATCCACATCACTAGGCTAGCTGTACATCCACTCCAGGCACACAGCCGCAGCCAGAGGAGCTGTACCTACACATGTATCCACATCACTAGGCTAGCTGTACATCCACCCAGGCACACAGCCGCAGCCAGAGGACCTGTACCTACACATGTATCCACATCACTAGGCTAGCTGTACATCCACTCCAGGCACACAGCCGCAGCCAGAGGACCTGTACCTACACATGTATCCACATCACTAGGCTAGCTGTACATCCACTCCAGGCACACAGCCGCAGCCAGAGGAGCTGTACCTACACATGTATCCACAACACTAGGCTAGCTGTACATCCACTCCAGGCACACAGCCGCAGCCAGATGAGCTGTACCTACACATGTATCCACATCACTAGGCTAGCTTTACATGCACTCCAGGCACACAGCCGCAGCCAGAGGAGCTGTACCTACACATGTATCCACATCACTAGGCTAGCTGTACATCCACTCCAGGCACACAGCCGCAGCCAGAGGACCTGTACCTACACATGTATCCACAACACTAGGCTAGCTGTACATCCACTCCAGGCACACAGCCGCAGCCAGAGGACCTGTACCTACACATGTATCCACATCACTAGGCTAGCTGTACATCCACTCCAGGCACACAGCCGCAGCCAGAGGAGCTGTACCTACACATGTATCCACATCACTGGACGAGGAAATGGAGGCTCACTTCTACACCACTATATGTATGATATAATCTAATACATATACATTTCAGACTTTAATGGTGTTTTCTTATGACACCAATAAAATAAAAAAAAAAATAAAATTCTAAGTAAGTCCTCATCCTGAGTATTAAACGAGGAAGGGGAACATATTTAACTATAGAAAGCAATATTAGGAACAATTAGAACGAAGCAACTGATCACACTGGAGTGTATGTGTGTCTATATACAGTACAGAGTGTGGATGTGTGCATGCTGGAATTTATATGTGTGTAGAAACATTTATATAGGTTGTGTATACAGTATGGCGCGTATTAATATGTGTATAAACATAGACAGGAAAAAGTGTATGATATACATGTGTGCGTGTGTTTGTGTAAACAGTAAGTATGATTATATAGTGTGTGGATATGTGTGTGTATAGATAGATAGGTAATTCATGCATAAGGTTATATGTATAAGAAAACGATAATATTATTATTTTATACCACTAAGTATACTTATATGTGTGTATGTATACTTATTTAGAAATATATACAGTATATAGCACGTAGACGTGTGTGCAGTTATATACATTATAAATTGTTCAATGATCAATTCTTATGTATGCTATGTATACACATACATCCACTAAATATATATATACATGCATTTTATATATGTGTATTATAATGTGTGGGTGTATGTGTATACAGATAGATTTCTGCAGCTCACCCACAGACAGAGTTTAGTTTCTATATAATACTATAATCAATGAGAGGAGATAATATAATTTCTGGGGTATTAGAGGCAGCTTATGATCTTGTATACGGCTGTATCCCTATATAAACAGAGTGCGCATGGTTTGTTAACACTTTCTCTGCCGGTGCCTCGCATTTCCATCAGTCTGTGCTGTACCATGATGGAGATATGAGTGCAGATATCGGGGTCATACATCGGCCATTGGTAGAGAGCCCAATACTTCCAATCCCCACCGCAGAGAGGGACTGCAGTAAAGTGACAGTAGTTATGGGCTCATGCCACATATCGAATATTACATGAATAATGCCTACTACTTGTTTCCAATTCAATTACTGCTAACATGACTAGAATGGAGCGTTACTTGTGTGTTCCTGAGATGTGCCAGCACGGCGGTAGGTGAACGAGCAGCCTACTTACTATGCATTGCTGCAAACGGGTCGTGCTTACAGTGTATTTCCATGGAGCGGTCCGGGGATGGGGCAGTGCCCTGTGTCTGTAGGAATCTCCTTAGTTTACAGTGAATGCTGGGTCCAGTCCACTGAGCCCCCTCAGGCTGGTAGGGTGGGCACTCCTCAGGACACTGAGCTGTCAGAGGCTCCACAGGGCTGTGCACTCCCTTCTCAGCTGTCCCTCATAGCTCACACTGCACTTCAGCAGGGATCTGTAGGGATGGAATCTCTGTAATGTTGGTCAGATCCCTTCCAGCTGGGTAATCCACTGCAAACTTCACGTGTGTCTATGTGTCTCCATCCAGACAGACATACAGACTGCTCCAGCCTCTGGACCTACAGCGCAGATGGGACTGGCATGGTGGCCAGAGTCTAGTCAGCCCCCTCCTCGGCTCTCACAATAAGTATCCCAGATGGCTAAATATGACATAAATCATCTGTATGAAACCCTTCACCCCAGCAGAGGATTCCAGAGGATGCAGAGCACAGCCGGCCCTTCCGGGGCTTCTAGATCGCGGGAAAAGTTTCCTTGTAGCTCATTGATCGGTCCTTGTGAGCTGGATAGCAGCCCCCCGACTGTGGAGTCACTTAGTATGGGGAGACGTCCCTAAGCAGATGCCCAGGCATGGTCAGGACACTGAAGGCATGTGCCGTGGTGGCGCTGCTGCTGTATCGGCGGCTGCTCCTCCAGATCAGCAATGGCTTGTGTGCGGCGCCTTTCAGGACCTGTTTCAAGTGGACAGCGCTCGGGGCTAAGCTGTGCCGGCAGGGGGCGGGGCTTGCTGCGAGGCGCCACGTCAATCACCCCACATCTGTCATTCACTAACGCGAAAAATGGGCGGCGCTTTTCTTTGATTGGACCATTACAGAGGGCGTAAGGCTAATGAAGTTCTATTGGCTATCGGCGTGCGAATAAGAAGAACCAATGGGCAGCGCTTCGTGACGTCACGTTCATTGACAAACGACTGGAAGTGTAGGGAAGTGAGTGTAGCAGAGCGCAAGCCCCGACTATCCATGTGGGGGGAATAATGGGAGACCTGCGGGGACGGGAGCCCAGCCAACACCTGCCCCACGTGACCTCACAGCTGTATGGGCACTGGCTACACTCCACCCCAAAGAGAACCCTCTGTGCTGGCACCGATGCATGGATTTCTATGTATGGGTGTTGTGTATATGTGTAAGCTTCTATCTATGTATAGAAGTAGATGTGTATAGATGTGTAAAGCTTTATGTATAGAAGTAGATGTGTGTATATATATATAAAAGTATATGTGTGTATGTATTTATATATATATAAATGTGTGTGCGCATTAATGCATAGTAGTGGATGTGTGTTTATGTGTATATAAATGTGTAATATATGTGTGTATATTTGTGTGCATATATTTTTGTATATATATATATATACACACATATATAAAACATGTGTGTATGTTTGTGTATATAAATATAGATATATATGTATAATACCTGTGTTTATGAATATACACATAGATATAATACATTTGTGTACACGCGTATGTGGTATGTATATATGCCATTTTGTTATGTGTATATACACTATATATACATTGCAAAAGGGCATTAGGATGCTAATATAACACCTTGGCCCAATCCAGTTGTATGTCACATATATCTCATATTGTGATACATACATATACGCACACGCTTCTATATATATATAACTACATCTATATTATATATATATATATCATAGCTTTCTTATTCCAGGATAGGGACAGACTCCAGACTATCCCATCTCCGGAGGAAATCTCTGTATTTACCTCCACACTGCATAATCCCAGATGTGCTCTGCTGCTATGGTGAATTACAAATAAGTGCCTCGCAATCTAAGACCCAAACCAAGCGTGCAAAACTTCAATACATTTTATCCTTTTCTTCACCATACAATAAATCCCCATGATACCAAGTACTAGAAAATCGTACGCAGCCAAGACGTCTAAGTGAATCAAATACACATGGGCTGTCTTTATAGCCGACACTAATAGTTTTTTATGTGGATTTTAAAGCTATATCTGTCATACAGAACAGCAGAAATGCCTAAATACTCAGATTTTCTCTGCACAGTCAAACATTTCATATATATATATATATTATTTTCTTTGGAATGCTAAGTATACACAGATAATCTATCTAGTCTGCGATTCTGTGTATAATATTAGTGTATTATACAAGAAAGTAAGAAAGAAGAAAGATTTCATATATATATATATATATATATATATACTGAATTATTTGTATTATTGTATTTTTAGTAACCATTTCTTCATCTGATTTACAAAACGTTCCATTTTAAGACGTAAATACTGAAATTACATAAGTACATTCTTAAAAAAAATGAAATAAATATTTTATTGAACATTAGAAGAAAGAAAATAACATCCAGGTAAAAAGTACACACATGTCACCCGCCCTAGCCTTCTCATAAATACTTGAAGAGTTCATTTTAATAATAATTAATTGATAGCGTTTCCTACGAATTCCACAATCCCTTATTTGTCTCCAAATGTATACATATATATGTAAATCCAACAATCAGCTGGGTAGTTTTTACCATCAGCACATATGTATGGCGTCTGCGAGATTAGTAATATTAGGAAGGAAAATTATTCTTTCTTCACAAGACCAATTACCCGACAGACAGAGCTTTCCCTATTCTAAACAGACATGACCTGGACTGCTTACCAAATAACACATCACTTTACTGTATGTATAGGAAATCATGCTGAACTTCTACACAATGTATCTAATAAGGGGTCCGAACAGATCGATCGCATCTCTATAATGTATCAGTGGAGGAATAGTCAAGCAGGCGATAACAATAAATAGCTAATAAAGTAACGCATCATACTATGTATCATCTATCTATTATTTATCTATTATCTAGCAATCATCTTTCTATTATCGATCATCTATCATACTTTATGTTTTGCTTATTAAATACACCACATTTATACAGTTAAGCTGTATTCCCAAAGGATGTGTGCTAAAAAAAATAGAGATGCATCTTTCTTTCTTCTCTTTCTTTCTTTTCTTTCTTTTTTCTTTCTTTCTTTCTTTCTTCTTCTTTTTCTTTCTTTCTTTCTTTCTCTTCTTTCTTTTCTTTCTTTCTTTCTTTCTTTCTCTTTCTTTCCCTTTCTCTTTTCCTCTCTATATTATATATTGTCACTGAATGAACATTCTGGCACACATAGAGTGGAGGAATCCTATATAAAGAATATATCTTATATATTTTCATAACTGCACTGATATACTAGCTTATTAGAAATTAGTAGTATATAATTACATAACATCATGATGAAAGAATTTATATATACATGCACACACGTTATGTATATATATGTATATATTGTGTGTGTGTGTGTGTGTGTGTGTGTGTATGTATGCACCCTGTTGTAATGCACACGGGCAGCGCCTCTGTCATTTACCAGCCTCCAGTCTCTAGGGCCATCCATAGTTCCATCTACTTATAATTTGCACCTCTTTTTCCACCTATGGACAATACACACTAGTGTGAACCCCCTGTGCTGTTAATGCATTAATTGTGCACCTTGCAGGAAACAGATCTCGCCCTGCATCCACCCAAGGGACCCTAGTGACTCATCTGGTGACACACAAGTTCTTATACTTCCTCTTTGACACTTGACACAACCATGTCCTGATAGCTGCGCCTCTCCCCGAGCCTCTATTGATCCGCGTGTGGCACAGTGTGGGCACTTCATCAGTGATCAGCACTGAGGCAAGAGCTCGTGATTCTTACCATGCTTCATTGTCACCAACTCTGAACAGGGTCTCTATACATGCCATCCATACACTGTGGGAACATACTATTACTGTGGAAACTCTAACATTGCGCTAATAATGTTACAACGGCTGGGTGATTCCTAACAAGAAAGTCTAATGCTTCTTTCAACAACAGCAAAGAACTAAAGATTACTTTTCAGGAGAAACCTTTGGTTAAAACGGTTTCCTTATGGTGCACATGCTGCCAGCAAGCGCATGGGTGTTCAGTATGCCCTTATTCTACATTTTAGAACATATATTAGACTCATTATAACATCCTTTATGATGGCAGTTATTGGGGTTATATGCAATAGAAAATGAACTGTAATACAGATTCTGGAATATTATAAATCATTCTATATTGCCTAAACGGACAAAACAAGACTCTAAATTCAGAGATATAACTACTAAACATTGTGGATCCAATATTAGGAATATCCTTTGTCAATATTATCCAGCATTTTTTTATGTCATGCATAAATGTATATTATTACATGGAAGGGGATTGATGACAAATAGAGGATAGTTTCACAACTTCACAAAGAATTTAGAACTATTAATTGGTTCCACAATTTCAAACAGGAAAGGTTGACAGTAACATTGTAAAGGTATTCAGTAAGAAAATAAAGTGACATATTACTATAGGAATGGAAGAATAAAAAAATATATGTAAGAGTGTATATATATATATATATATACACACATATCTATCTATCTATCTATCCATCTATCTATCTATCTATCTATCTATCTATCTATCTATCTATCTATCTATCCATCCATATATGTACACACACATCTTCAATATCAATTTAAAATACAGGACTATAGTCTCAAAATTTTTACTTCTATTGACTAAGCATATTCGACTTCTCTCTCACTTTGTTTTTTTTTCTCTATATGTATATGTATTTATATTTCATATAAAGGGGATCGATAATGATAGACAAACAGACAGATAGATAAATAGATAGACAGATTGATAAAGATGGATAGAAAACATACACCCACATGCACAAACAAAAGGGACTGAATAAAAGAAAAAAGCCACTGGCCTTTCCAGTTTGTTGTCCTGCTTGTGTTTTTCATATATTCTTTATTGTAGGTAAAGTGTAGAGATTATGGAGGATACTGTTGATTTTATTGCCAATGTGTTTGGGGCATGTGGTTTAATTTCAGCTACAGTGTGCCTTCTAGACCCCAAGGCTACAAGTCTTGTCACAGAACTATTCATTGAGACCTGTAATACCCACAACAGACATTAGGGGGAGTTCATAGCAAACTGTAACATGAAGGTCAAGGTAGGCAAGGCACCAGATAAAAGCATTCCATGCATCCTCTGGTTTTTCCTTCTTGCGCTCTACTAGAGTTAATATAACAGGAAGTGATTACAAATCACTGCACAGATTACTAATCAGAGTCTAGGGAAATGCACCAGTTCTTTAGCCATTTCTGTTTGTCTTGATTGTTTACCAACAAGCAGCAATTCATTTGAATTGTTTAAACATTTTTTATGCAAAAAAAGAAAAGAAAAAGAAGACCTAACAATAGACATTGAAGTTAACAGAAACACTTTGAAAAATAGGAAATCAGGATAGGAAAAATCATAACAAAAATAAGGGCTGGTGTAGTTTTTCATGCTTAAATGTGGTTCTTCAGTGAATGAGTATTTTAACCATATATTGGTAAATGTGCATCATTTACAGATTGTAAGCTTACGAGCAGGGTCCTTGCTCCCGCAACGTGTCTCTATTGTCTGGATATGTCCCCGCTTAATTGTAAAGTACTGCGGAATATGTTGGCACAATAGAAATAAATATTATTATTGTTATTAATATTAATTATAGCCCTTAGTTAAGCTGGCCATTAATGACAAATTTTAGACTGCCAAAAATAGGACCATGGCCGGTTCATGCCCTATTAATGGAAGATATCAGGAAAAAGGGTCAGCCATAATGGGCAATCCTTGTCGGATAATTTTAATTTTAGAAGGGCTTTTCCAAGATGATTTGCAAACTTAAAAATGTTATGCCCTGTTCATATAGTGTATCTGTTAACAGATTTCACAACTGTATGTATTATTAAATAGATCTATTACACCAGGTGAGGCAGTTGCACTTACTCTATAATTCCATGTCAGAATGGCTGTATAATTTAGATATTAAAATGAGCAATTTTTACATCCAGACTGATAACATATTCATTGCTCATATTACTCACCCTCCCCAGGTCCAGCAATGCTTCTCTTCTGCCCTGGCCTTTTCTGATAGACTGTAGTGGTGATGTTATGACTACTGCAAACTTGACCACTGCAGCCAAACATTGGGCTCAGCAGCTTGTGCAATCCATATAAGCAGAGCTGCTGAGCCCAGTGGTTGGCTGCAGCAGCAGAGAGGCATCCCTGGAGCTGGGGAGAGTGATTAAGGCTGATTTTATTATTTTAAGCTAGCACAATGGGCAAAGAAAAGCTTGAAGACAGAAACCTCCTTTATTTCTGTATGCACTCTATTTTTGTGTACTTTGGTGACAGACCCTTTTTAACCTCTCTGAAAACTCCCAGATAATTTTTTTTCCTATATTTGAACTCTCCCTAAATTTCTAAAATCCACTGCAGTATGTCTGTTTGCATCAGTTACTTTCAGATTATGCATGAAGTAGACTACACTGGCTGCCCATGATTTTATTGAGCTGCTTCACAGCCCACACTACTCCCACCCCTCACAGCTCCCCCTGTGCCCACCCACTTCTGTTTCCATCCCAATTTATCCCCTCACACCTCCCTTTTTTAGAGCCCGCTCCTACACAAACGTACAAATGTGCAAATGTACAGTCTGATTTTATGTTCTGGCCAAGAACCTTTAGAGTAGTAATGGTATGTAACCTATGGTTTGCCATTCTCAACACTGTCAGGAAATAAAAGGGCTCAGTGTTACTTATTATTAATCGTATGAGCAAATATTTTAACATCATATAAAGGCAAGTATCAAACAGTAAACAGTGATTGGAAGGAACAGAGGTACAGAAATCAGAGTTGGATATCAAGGTTTTGTATGTACATAATAACATTTTAATTTCCAGTGTAGAAGTCGTTCTTGTCACCAGTGTAAGATCTGAGGGGACACTCCTCAACAATGTGTTGAATTGTTTGACACTCAGCTCCACAGTCACAGGCGGGAGAGTCAGATTTTCCCCACTTATACATAAGGTCTTCACAGACATCACAGTTTGTTCTGATGCGATTCAGGGTGACGCAGGTCTTCCTCGGTAGATTGAAGCCTGGTGGTGGGTTTTGTAGGTGAGGAAATGTTTGGAGCTCTCCGTCTACTGCACTGGCCCAAGTTCTTAGGCTCGTTTCACACCACGGTGAAATCCAATTTGGGGCTGTCAGGGGTGAACCTGACAGCCCCGGACCGGATCTGGACACAGAACCGGAGGGCCAATTATGCCCTCTGTTCCCGTGTGCAGCCGGATGGCTCATTTGCAGCCGCAGCTGCTGATAATTCAGGTCCGCGGCTCACGGGGAGCGAGCCGTGGTCCTGAACTGTCAGCAGGGGACAGCCCCATGTTAGGGGGCACCAGATTGCACCAGACTGGGAGGATCCAGGAGAATCCGGGAGGAACAGCTTTTTTCCCCGGACACAAAAATGCTGCATGCATAGGAAATAACACGAGATTTCAATCAGATGCAGGCATTGGAGCAGCGCTACAGGCTGCGTCTCCATAGGGTAACATTGGCAACGTTAAGCAGCGCTAACATGGCATTAGCACTGTGTTTATGCTGCCAAAGTCTAAGTTTTTAATGCATGCCCACTTTACCATTAATGTGACCCTAGCCTTAGTTAGAGCCCTCATCCACATAGCCGTGATTTTTCCCATATACAAAAAACTATCCAAATTTCATCAGTGTTTCGATCAGTGTGTCAGTTTTTGCCATCTGTGTTTCTTCCATAATGAAAAATAAATAAAATAATTGTAAAGTTTCTCCTATCCACTTCTATGTTCATCATGGTCAGCACACGGATTGTACACTCATGTCATACCATATGTGCTGTTTGTGATTTTTACAGACCCATAGACTTGTATGAACAAATTTGGTCTAAGTTTTGGATCAAAAATTGACATGTTTCGGTGATTCTTTTGCAGACACACTGTCCACAAGAAAACACAGACATGTGAAAAGCACCATAGACTTTAATGTATATGCGCTCTATTCATAAAAATCAAGGATACAACACATATGTGATTGGTGTCTGAATGAGGCCTTACAGTAATACCAGGCCTTCTCTGCTATTTGTACAGAGGCTTTGTGTCTATCAGCCACCCAAGATGCTGCTCCTGTCACTCGCCCCTCCACCCTCATGCAGTTATCATTACCCCACAGGAGCTTGGATTCGGCTGCAGCTCTTTTTATTATTCATTGCTGTAATAACAGTCAGGGAGTGGTTGATTATATAACTAAGGCTGGTTTCACATTGCGTTATAGTTAAATCCGATGCTGTCCAATGAAAATCGGACAGCATCGGATCCGAATCAGCCCCCATGTTATCCAATGGGGATCGGATCGGATCTGATTTGGCATAATTGCCATCCAATTTGCCTCCGATCCGATTCTGTCTGATTATTAGACTGCTGCGATTTTGGCTCCTGAAAAAAATTGGAGAGAATCGGATTGGAAGCAAATCGGATGGCAATTATGCCAAATCCGATCCGATCCGATGCCTTTAACATGAGGTCCTATGGATCAGGATCTGTGGAAACATCTGATGTCTCCTCGGACCCTATTTTAGTGTACTGAGCATGCTCAGTCCATGCTTCAGTACACTAAAACTATTGTGTGCCGCCTAATTTAACTTCCGCAATGTATATACATACATTGGGAAGTTAAATCTAACTAAAATCAAGTTACAAAATCGACAGACTCCTTGTTGAACCATGCTATTTCTTATAAGCATGTTGCAACAAGGAGCTGTCGATTTTCTGGTACTGTATGCAGCTGAACACTGCTGACTTTTGCACCCGAAGTGAACTGTTCCTATGCTGCTTTCATTTTTTCTATCAACTAAATCAAGTTAAATAAAAAATCTTTATTCTCACCTGCCAGCGTCTCCATCAGTTGTCCGCTCGGTAACAGGACCTGGGATGATGTCACAACCCGATCAGCTGATGTGACCCGATGACACTTCTCACATCATCGCAGGTCCTGTAAAACCGATCGGGAGCTATATGGACACACCGGGGGAGCGCTGGCAGGTGAGAATAAAGATTTTTTATGTTAGAATGACAGGAGGAACGGGGAGAAGAGGAGAAGACAGGGGAGAACAGGGGGACAGTAGGGGGAAAACGGGGACAACAGGGGGAAAACAGGGAGACAGCAGAGGGACAGCAGGGGGATAGCAGGGGACAACAGGGGGACAGGAGGCAGAGAGGAGGGGGAGCGAGGTGACAGACCAAACTGATCCTGCAAAATGTCAGAATCGGATGCCTATTTGGCATCCGATTGCAGGGATCAGTTTGGATTCGATGCTGTCCGATTTTCATGAGACAGCATCGGATTTAACTATAACGCAATGTGAAACCAGCCTAAGGAAATGGCACAGATGAGGGCTGCATTACAAGTGCACTGCAAAATGGGAAGCAGAAAGTTTACCAACATAAATATTCACACCAGTTAACAGAGATTCTTGATTACTGCATAAAAACTCCTATATGGATGACAATTTGAGTAATTATATGCAAATGTTTCTCTATTGTTTTGGAAGGTTTAGAACTCAGGATAAAAGCTACGTTGAGTATTTGGTCAGTTTTTTACCTCAGTATTTGTAGCCAAGCCAGGAGTCAATCAGAGAAAAAGTATAAGGGCTGTACCACATCTGTGCACCCAGCATTTGCCTGCCCTGCGCTAGCACTAGTGCAAGCGCAGGTGCTCTCACAGGCAAGCGCAGGCAAGCACATTGGCGCATAGATGCAGAGCCCTTGCGCTTACTTCCTCTTTCGCCGCCATTACCTTCTATGGCGAGTGCACGGGAGCGAAACCTGAAAGCACAGGTCTGCAGAGGGGCACAGTCAGGCAGCATGCATCACTCCGGACGCACTGGAAACGCGTAATGCAACATTTGCCTGTGAGAGCTAGCACAGGGCAGGCAAATTCTGGGTGCATAGATATGAAACGGCCCTAATAGAAACACATCACCACTTCTGTATTTATCATCCACTCCTGGTTTTGACTAACAAATACTGAGATAAAAACTCACCAAATACTCAATGTGTGCACATGGCCTTACAAATACTGAGGTAAAAAAATCACCAAATACTCAATGTGTGCACGTGGCCTTACAAATACTGAGGTAAAAACTCACCAAATACTCAATGTGTGCACATGGCCTTACAAATACTGAGGTAAAAAAATCACCAAATACTCAATGTAAGCACGTGGCCTTACAAATACTGAGGTAAAAAACTCACCAAATACTCAATGTGAGCATGTAGCCTTACAAATCCTGAAGTAAAAATAAACCTTACCAAATACTCAATGTGACCACATGGCCTTACAAATACTGAGGTAAAAATCTCACCAAATACTCAATGTGAGCACATGGCCTTACAAATACTGAGGTAAAACCTCACCAAATACTCAATGTGTGCACATGGCCTTACAAATACTGAGGTAAAAAAAACTCACCAAATACTTAATGTGAGCATGTGACCTTACAAATACTGAGGTAAAAAACTCACCAAATACTCAATGTGAGCACATGGCCTTACAAATACTGAGGTAAAAACTCACCAAATAATCAATGTGAGCAAGTGGCCTTACAAATACTGAGGTAAAAACCTCATCAAATAGTCAATGTGAGCAGTGAGCACGTGGCCTTACAAATACTGAGGTGATAACTCTCCAAATACTCAATGTGTGCACGTGGCCTTACAAATACTGAGGTAAAAACTCACCAAATACTCAATGTGTGCACATGACTTTACAAATACTGAGGTAAAAAACTCTCCAAATACTCAATGTGTGCTTGTGGGCTTACAAATACTAAGGTAAAAAACTCACCAAATACTCAATGTGAGCACATGGCCTTACAAATACTGAGGTAAAAACTCACCAAATAATCAATGTGAGCAAGTGGCCTTACAAATACTGAGGTAAAAACCTCATCAAATAGTCAATGTGAGCAGTGAGCACGTGGCCTTACAAATACTGAGGTGATAACTCTCCAAATACTCAATGTGTGCACGTGGCCTTACAAATACTGAGTTAAAAACTCACCAAATACTCAATGTGTGCACATGACTTTACAAATACTGAGGTAAAAAACTCTTCAAATACTCAATGTGTGCTTGTGGGCTTACAAATACTAAGGTAAAAAACTCACCAAATACTCAATGTGAGCATGTGGGCTTACAAATACTGAGGTAAAAACTCACCAAATACTCAATGTGTGTATGTGGCCTTACAAATACTGAGGTAAAAAACTCACCAAATACTCAATGTGAGCACATGGCCTTACAAATACTGAGGTAAAAACTCACCAAATACTCAATGTGAGCACGTGGCCTTATAAATACTGAGGTAAAAACTCACCAAATACTCAATGTGTGCACGTGGCCTTACAAATACTGAGGTAAAAAACTCACCAAATACTCAATGTCTGCTTGTGGGCTTACAAATACTAAGGTAAAAAACTCACCAAATAATCAGTGTGTGCACGTGGCAATACATATACTGAGGTAAAAATCTAACCAAATACTCAATGTGTGATTGTGATCTTGGAAAGAGATGCTTGAAAAAGTTGAAGCAACACCATGGTAGCACAAGGCCCATTTTTTTTACTTTTCTTAATAATAACCCATAACCTAATTCTTAACTAATTTAAGAAATAAATTGACTCGAACACCTGCGTGGATAACAAAGGCCGTGATGTTTATTATGGGTAATAAAAAACATTAAAGATAAGTATCAATAAATAATGATAATAAACTTTTAAAACCATGTTCACTTCTTTATTAATAAGCGATCAGGCAGCTTACTGCCTATCATTCCCACTAATAAAAACATCACGACAAATCAAGAAAATAAGGGAAGGGCGGGTGGGTCTTCTTTCTTCCAGGATCCCGCTGAGACTGCAGCCGGCCGATCCTGACACCTGCTTATATAGAAAAAACATCTCTCCCCTCAGGGAGACTTAACCAATCACCAGGCTGTCAGGTATCTTACCTACACCTGACAGCCAATCACAGAAAGACTTGAAATTTACCTCAGGGCCTGGTCCCCATAGCAACCAGGCCACATCTGCCCAGATACTGGGATAACTATAGAATGACCAATCCTAACCCTCCAATAATAAGTATAGGGCCTGTGCGACCATATGACAGCCCTATTAGAAATATGTCTGTCTGCCCATGGTAGCACAAGGCCCATTTTTTTTACTTTTCTTAATAATAACCCATAACCTAATTCTTAACTAATTTAAGAAATAAATTGACTCGAACACCTGCGTGGATAACAAAGGCCGTGATGTTTATTATGGGTAATAAAAAACATTAAAGATAAGTATCAATAAATAATGATAATAAACTTTTAAAACCATGTTCACTTCTTTATTAATAAGCGATCAGGCAGCTTACTGCCTATCATTCCCAAACGGCTAAGCGAAACGCTTAGCCCCCCCCAAACAACACAACCCTTGCTCCACGCAGTTCTGTAAGCCAATATTAAATATATCATTCCCCACCTCCGAAAGATGAACCAAATCACTATTATACAGACCATGAGTATAATCCTCCAGGTCTACATGTCTATAAGAGAATCCTCCCACGAGATTCATAAATTTCTCCAAGGAACGATTGACTCGCTTCCTTATTTTGTCCATAAATTTGTGATCTGGCGTTGCCCAAATTAATCTAGGGATAACTTCCGAAAAAATTAGGATGGATTTGGGCAAAATGTTGGCAAGGACGGCAATGTCCCGACGCATAGACCCAATTAGGTCCAAAGTGCGGATTTTTCCTAAGTCGTTGCCAGACAAATGAAAAATCAAGATATCGGGAGATGGCCAAACAGAAAGTAAACGCCTCACCTCTTTTACCAAAGCATCCCAATGTAAACCCCTTATCCCGCACCAAAAAATGCGCACTTCACCTTTATCAAATGAAAGATTGTCCGAATACGGCCTTCGTTGGGCTCTAGCAAATGCCCGAGCGATATAAGAATGTCCCAAGATCCAGACCACAACCGGACCTGGGGAAAAAATGGAAATAAACAACACCTATTTTTAAAAATTGCACAAATGTGGGCGAATATACGCCTTATAGGACTTAGATTTCCAACGGCCAACTGCTTTAATCTTAGTGGAAGATAAACCCAAATTTGCTGCAGCTGTAGCAGCGCCTATTCTGAAGGAATGAGACGTCAATTTAAGGTGGGAAAGATTTAGTTTTGTTAAACATTTACGTAATATAGCGTTAAACTGGAAAGTAGTAGCAGGGGATCCATCCGAGTGGATAAACAATGCACCTGGAAGGTCAGAGCGAACTTTAAGCCAATTACGTAAATGCATAACTGGGCATAAATCAGAACCTGCAATGCTATGTAGCGTTATCAAGCTACCCTGACGTAATTGGTCAGTTTTTGATTTACTAAGGAGCAGGGAAACGGATGACCTTTGCAATGCTACATTTTGTATTAAAATACCGGTTGGACAAGACTTCTTTATAGACATTAATTCGCTAACTCGAAACGCGCCAAAAAAGGCGCAAACAAAAGCAGTTTTAAATAGGCAAGATTCATAAGTGTCAAAACAGACCGACGGTAAAATGGACAAAAACTGTGAAAGTAAATCAACGGTGATTGGCCGCCTGACGTCTGCAAATGATAATTTCTTTCTCAGCCCTTTCATACATTGCTTCACTGCGAAATGAGACGACAGGGGGTCAATGCCGCGTAATTTTAGAAAAAAGGATACGCCTGCCAACATTTTTTGGATCGTAGAATAACCTAGGTTCTTATTTAATAAATATTCAATAAAACCTAACGCTAAAGAAGTATCGCTCTGAAAAAAGGAAACATGCATATTATTGCAAAATTTAACCCATTCAGACCAAGCTGAGTTATAACCTGCCCATGTGTTCACTGCCAGAGAATTTTGTATCAGGGACGAAGTCACTCCCATATGATCTCCCATAGACCCGGAGGGCAAGGATGCCCCTCCGCTGTTGATCCATGTACCAAATCCGTGAATAACCCCTTCTGATGAGACAAAATATCAGCGAGGTTATTAAAAAGACCAGTACAGAATTTTGCTTTCAACCATATATTATGGCTCATACATATTAAAACAATCCGTCGTAAAATTCTCGCAGAATAATGACATTTTGAAGACAGGGTATTGATAGAAAAAACTGTTCCCAAATGATCAGATAGCAAGGAGATCCTCTTATTTCCTAAATCTGGAGCCCATATGGACAGGGCAACCAAAATAGAAAATAACTTGAGCACTGTTGGTTTGCTAGTAATACCTTGAAGGTGCCATATATCAGGCCAAGGTGCTGATGAAAAAGAATTGCCAAAACTAACACTGTAACCATGAGCTTTTGATGCATTAAAAGATAGACTAATGGCGTCAGAAGATAAAAATTCTTCCTGACAGCAACTAATCCCATTATAATCAAATAAAAATTGCGACCATATTCTAAGGTCGTCTTTCAGGGGTGCAGTAAGCCTAAGGTGAGAAGTGGGCGATGACAAGCCTCTAGTGGCCTCATATAAACGACGTGAAAATACTCTCCCCATTGGCACTACTCGTAAAGCAAAGTTTAAAAGACCCAATAATGACTGAAGGTCCCTTAATGTGGTCTTATCCCTTGATAACATCATAGATATCATCAACCTAAGTTTGGATAATTTATCCAACGGTAAACGAAGTTCCATAGCCTTGGAGTCAATAATAATACCTAAAAATTGAATCTCCGTACAAGGGAGTACCGTCTTTTCATGGGCAATGGGGACACCGAAGTGAGAACATAGGTTTAAAAATTTAAAAACTAAAGAACTGCAAGCATCAGAATTAGCGGGGCCTATAAATAAAAAATCATCAAGATAATGCATTGCACCCCCCCTTGGCACTTCGTGTTGAACAGACCATTGTAAAAATGTAGAAAAATTTTCAAAATAAAAGCAAGACATTGAAAACCCCATAGGGAGGCATTTATCAAAATAAAAACTATTACCGAACTGAAAACCCAGGGAATTAAAACCAGACGGTAAGACAGGCAAAATTCGGAAAGCTGATTCGATGTCAGTTTTTGCCATTAAAGCACCAACACCGTACTGTCTCAAGAGCTCAATGGCACAATCAAAGGAAGAATACTGAACAGAGGCTTCAGACTTGCAGATCTGATCATTCAATGAACAACATTTTGGGTATGACAAATGATGGATTAATCTAAAGGAGCCAGGCTCTTTTTTAGGTACGATACCCAAGGGGGATAACCTGAAATTAGGGAAAGGAGGGGCAGAAAAAGGACCTGCTACCCTCCCTAATTCAATTTCTTTTCGGATTTTTTTAAGAACGACATCCTCAAATCCAATGACGGAGGTCAAATTATCGACCCACGTACAGCCCACCCCGTGGTACTCAGGGACGAAAAACCCATCCCTGAAACCGCGGTAGAGCAAATCAGCACTCACTGTGTCTGGGTAGAGTCTTAGCCAAGGCACCATGTTTTCCAACTTCACTGGAGTCAGTGCTTTTGGAAACAACTTCTTTGGTGCCGGGCTGAACTTGCGACGGGTAACCGTGTTTTTTGAAACATTTTGAAAGGGGGTGAGCTCCTCCACAAAAGGAACATTCATGCTTGAACCTACAATTGGAAGACCATTTGCAGGTTGAATCATTAAAGGCATAACAGAAGCCTTTTTTAATCGTCTGGTTTGGAGAAGGTTGTCTAAGTATGGTATTCCTCTGTGGCAACATTAAATTGAGCCATAAGCCCACATCCTTGCTACCCCATTTCATGTTAGGGTGAACGGACAGCTTTTGGCGGAAAGACTCATCGTATGCACACCAAGCCATTCCGCCAAAATGTTTGAAAGCTTCGAGGATAATCTCGACATGCTGAAACAATCCTGAGCAGCACTGTGGTTGTCGTTCACCCAAAACAGAAGAAAAGATACAAAATGCATGTAACCAGCTATTAAACGATTTAAAGGAGCGCTTTTTATCCTCCCCCTCCCCCTTCTCTTTGGAGTTATCCTTAGAAACGGGGATAAGAGAAAAAATGTCAATAAATTCCCCATTCCAGATTTTTTCCTTCACTGTATTAGGAAGATGAAAACCAAGCGGGATAAATCGCAGGTCAAAGCCTCTTTAAAACATGTGTCAGAGACTCCACTTAAAGAACGAGCTGGAGCATTGCCCGCAGAGTCCTGAGGCTGAGACCCATGATCAAGCCCCGACCGAGGGAATAAATCACATACTATATTCTGTACCAACTGTTTGAGGTGATACAGACCCTCATCACTATGGGCCACAGACAGGGGTACATGAAAGTTCTCACCCTGTCCGGCGTGATGTGAAAGACGAGCATCTTCTTCAGACATCCTCCGCGTCTTCTGTCCTGGAGAACCGGTATGGGCCTTGCTGATATCCGAGTCTGAAGATCCAGACTCACAGACCCAGGCCGCCGCCACCGACTCTGTGTTCTTCTTGCTCGACCTCTGGTGGTGCCTCGCTGGGGATCTGTCTGCTGATGCTGATCCCTGGGCCGCCGACGCGCTTTTACGGCACCGGCGGCTAGACGGGTCACGGCCTCTCTTTACGGCCGCTCTAAGCTCGGGTTCCCTCTGGTGGCGGCCTCCGGTACTGCCCGCTGCTGATGCAGAGCGGCGGGGAGGAGACTTCCGCCTGGCAAGGGGATTCTTCCTTGCCGGAGCTGACGCGGCGGAACGGGCGGCCCCCTGCTTTTCCTTCCGCCGGATGCACAGCCTGATGGGAGACCTCCGCACAGCCGCAGCAGCAGCGGGTCCCTCGCTTTCAGGCTCCGGCTCCGGTTCAGCGATGGTCACAGGCTCAGATGGCGGCTCCTGTGACAGCGGCACCTGAAGACACTGCCGAAGCCATTCTTCTCCTCCTGGACCTCCTATCTTCTTCTGAAGCTCCTCAAGTAAGGCTTCCATCCTCTTCCTCTTCTTCTTCTTTCTTCCAGGATCCCGCTGAGACTGCAGCCGGCCGATCCTGACACCTGCTTATATAGAAAAAACATCTCTCCCCTCAGGGAGACTTAACCAATCACCAGGCTGTCAGGTATCTTACCTACACCTGACAGCCAATCACAGAAAGACTTGAAATTTACCTCAGGGCCTGGTCCCCATAGCAACCAGGCCACATCTGCCCAGATACTGGGATAACTATAGAATGACCAATCCTAACCCTCCAATAATAAGTATAGGGCCTGTGCGACCATATGACAGCCCTATTAGAAATATGTCTGTCTGCCCATTCCTTTACATTATTTGTAATACTACCACATCTATTCCCAGGACAATCCTTAAAGGACCAGAGTGGCAATAACATGTTAAAAATATTTAAAAAACATTTTTATTTCCCTTTATCATCTCCAAGACATATGAAAATGCTAGTTTTCACCTTGTACTAATAAGATTACCGTATATACTCGTGTATAAGCCAACCCGTGTATAAGCCGACCCGTGTATAAGCCGACCCCCTACTTTTGCCCCCAAAACCTGGGAAAATCTATTGACTCGTGTATAAGCCGAGGGTGAACCCTAGCACAAGTATACAGCCCCCAGCAGTGTGGTATACACCAGTCCCAGAGGTAGATACAGCAGCTCCAGTGGTAGTATACACGCAGCCCCAGTAGTATATACAGCCCCAGTGGTAGTATATACAGCCCCAGTGGTAGTATACAGGGCCCCAGCAGTATATACAGCCCCAGTGGTAGTATATACAGCCCTAGTGGTAGTATACAGGGCCCCAGCAGTATATACAGCCCCAGTGGTTTATACAGCCCCAGTAATAGTATACAGGGCCCCAGAGGTATATACAGCCCCAGTGGTAGTATATAGCAGCCCCAGTGGTAGTATACAGGGCCCCAGCAGTATATACAGCCCCAGTGGTTTATACAGCCCCAGTGGTAGTATACAGGGCCCCAGAGGTATATACAACCCCAGTGGTAGTATATAGCAGCCCCAGTGGTAGTGTATACAGCCCCAGTAGTAGTGTATAGCAGCCCCAGCGGTAGTATACAGTATCCCCAGTAATCCAGGGCCCCCCCAGCCTGACTCCGGTCACCTGTAAAGCAAACTATACTTATCACAGTCCCGCTGTCCGCGCCCGCTCGCCGCTGCCGTCCGCGATCCTCCATCTTCATGCGACTTCTTCCTGTTTCCTGTGCTCGTCGCAGGGAATGACGTCATTGCCTGCGACGAGCACAGAAACAGGAAGAAGACGCATGAAGATGGAGGATCGCGGATGTCGGCAGCGGCGGGCGCGGACAGCGGGACTGTGATAAGTATAGTTTGCTTTACAGGTGACCAGAGCGACGCTGGGGGGGCCCTGCATTACTGGGATGCGGGGGCTGCTGTATACCGATGTATACATCGGTATGTACCGATGTATACATCGGTATACAGCACTGACTCGCGTATAAGCCGAGGGGGGTACTTTTCAGCCCAATTTTTGGGCTGAAAAACTCGGCTTATACGTGAGTATATACGGTAATAAGAAAGATATATAATTTTCTTTTTTTAGCTCATTGTAAATGCCAATGTTCTCCTGAATTGGGCGTTGTATTTTTTTAGTTCCTATGCATCTCTATTTCTGAGACATGGCCCATTGTACTGTGTATTTTAAACTATTTTTTAAAGGAAACCTGTCATGTCCTTTTTTTGTTATTAAACCGCCACAATGTTACTTAGATCTTGTATTCTTTTTATTTTTAATTGTTGTATTTATCCCAAAAAAGCACTTTAGATACTTCAATATTTTCATTAGCTAGCTCCCCACTCTGTCACGATCGCCACACTGTCCTTGTCTGCTATGTTTCTATTGTGTGGAAGCTGTCAGTCTGTTTTGGTTGCCTGGGTCTGTGCTGCAATCATCTGTGGTCTCTTCTATTGATTAGTCCTCTACTTAAGCATGCTAGCTCCTCCATCCAGTGTCAATTGTACACTTGCTGCTGCCTGTGAAAGACTGATCTCTGTGCTTTGAGCCTGACCCTTACCTGGACTTTGACCATTTGCCTGTGACCTGACTACTCTTTTGCCTGCTCCCTGTTGATCCCCCTCATCGCCTAGAGTGGAGGCTGCATGGACTTGTCGCCCCCCAATTGAGTTGTCTGGTAGCATATTGAGGTATCTGTTTCTTCCTAACATGTGTTTGTCACTACAGGTGCCTTAATATTCATGAGGTATCCTCATGATAGATGGTAAAGGGTTAAGAGTCCCTGTTGTGAGGTAACAGAAGCAGGTGATCGCTGTGATTGGCTGTCCTGCTTGTCTGATAAGTTTGCATCTGATTGGTTTGAAAAGTGTAGGAGAGTGGAGTAGGTATGCCCCGCCCACAGGAATTTTCAGTCAGTGTCTCTGAGGAGACAAAGAAAAACGCAGTATGGAGGAGCTCCTGTTTAGCACTAGAAAATCCTCCTGCGCCTGTCATTACCACAGACTCTGCAAGACCCAAACTGCCAGAGATGCCTCGAGGGCAGGAGGCCGAGATGGACCCAGGGGAGATGCCGGGTCATAGACAGGTGTCTAGACAGTGGTGGTCCTGAATGGTATACTCACAGGAGGTGTCTGCGGTTCAACAAGCTCATGGTTCTGGCAAGAAAAGATGGATGACAGACGGCCGTGGAGGAACTGATACATCACAAACCGGAGCTTCACAAGATTCCTAAATATCACAGGACGCCCTGGCAGCGAGATCTCATCAAGAGAGAGCTGGCGAGCGGCGGAAGAAGTCAGGGATGACAGGTACGGTGGCGGAGCGTGCCCCATTTCACTACGGATTGTGGTGACCACGGGCACCCGCACGCTGCAGCAGCAGCACTGGGATGTCACCGGGGTTAGGATGGGGCACAGGCCATCAGAGGGTTACTCTAGGCCAATCCACAGTAGCCCCCAGCAACACAGCAACTAAGGCCTGGGCTTCACAGGACAATTTTCCAGGTGAGGACGCCGAGGAGTCCTTGACTGTGAATCCCAGGGCCCAACATGGGTCCACGGACAGCAAACTACAGATCCCAACTACAGAGGATGGTATGGGGAGATTTTATCTATAGATAATGCTGGTAATGATGTGCTGTTTACTCACAGTTTACATGAGACATGAGAGAGAAGCACTGGCTGTCGCCTGGCAACCTCCAAACCTAATACAGATCTTCCTGCTTCAGGTATGGTAGGTTTTCTGGTATAACAGGGACCCTGCTGAAGGAAGGCATCTAGGTAAAATATCCCCCTTGGATTTCATTTACCCAGTGCTATGAAAGACAAAATATGGCAGCACAACTAAATTGATAGTTTTTTCAATGCTGTCCAATTTTAATCCTGTAATTACAAGTGTTAGGAAGGAAGAAAAGTCAAAAGTGAATGTGGACAGGAGACTTCCATGTATGTCACTGTGCTGGCTTATTCCAGCACCTTGATATTATTCTCAATGTATATAAAAAATATGGAGGATCAGCATGGCTGAGCTATGATGAGGCATTTCAGTAGAAAGTAGCAGTACATCCTAATGTATGTAGGGGGGTTAAAGTGTTTGGATAAATTTGATGTTGCCCCAGCACCACAATGCTCTGAGGATGGCATCTTAACAGCTGCTGAAGAAAGGTATATGTTTTCCATTTAATGATGCTGGTGTACATGGCCAATTACCTGCCATTTTCGCACTAATGCTCTTATTGCAGAGGAGCGCACCTGGCTTCAAACGCTTTAAGGAACAGGGTGCCGCTTCACATCTTATCGGACTCCGTGATACTAATTCAAAAGGGACCACAGTGAAGGTGTCAGTAATGCACCCATGGTTAGAAATTTTTCCCAGGCGAAAGCGCAAATAGTAACAAGCGGTTTCAGCAGGGTTTTCTTGTCCTTGCATATTGGGGCCCGGGCTGTCGCTGTTATGACGATTGGCATCCCTTTTTTGTAGTTCCCAAGAAGGAGGCTGGGTTTTTCGAATCTTCTATCACTTATCCTTGGATTTGTCATTGGTATCTTATACATCAGTTGCTGTGGCGGTTGAAGTATTGCAAAAAATTCAAGGTATATTCCCTGATGGCGTATGCTCATTAAATCAGCATTCCAGATTTTGTCAGTTACGCTGGCGGGTTTTAACTCCTTCGGTCTTCTTTTTCAGCAGATGTCTTGCCGTGGATAAATGCTTGCCGTTCGACTTCACGTTCTTGTTTTTATTTTGAGGCGTTTGCGTTATTTTTACATTGGGTCATGAAGTTTATGGTTCGGTCAAATGGCATCTTGCACTGCCTCGACGTTTCGTTTTTCAGCCCAAGTGATTTGTTGGAGTGAAGCCGGGTAGTGCTGAATTTTCATGATAATTTTGGGATGCTTTGGGATCCCATTGGCCATAGAAAAGTCGGTTGGACCTTTTTGTGTCCTTTACTTTTTAGGGAATCATTCTCGATTTTGAGTTCATATGGTAAACTTTCTGAAGAAAAAGTAGAATGCTTGTGTGCAACATTCAACAGCTTTTAGATAGAAAAAAAGTTACCCATAAGGGGCTGCAGTCCTTATTGGGTAGCCTTAACTTTGTGCCCATGGGGAGGGGTTTTTGTAGGTGCCGTTACAATAGTAGGAAAAAGCTATTGTTGCCTTTTGCACACATCCGAATCACTAGTGATAGGCGTGCAGATTTGCTGCTTTGGCTGCAATTTTTCAAGAGTTCAATGGGAACTGCTGCTTTCAGGCCCCTTTTATTTCCTCAGTGGATTTGGGCATGTTCATAAATTCAGTTACAGAAGTTGATTTTGTTGTGTGGTTCGGAAGGCTTTTGGGTTTTTTCCCCCTTCTCTGCCAGTCAAGGGGTAGTCAGCAGCAAAAGCTGTAATGTGGTGAATAAAGTAATGGCTGTATTAGTCGCGGTGACAGTTTGTAACTGCAACTGGCAACTAAAGGAATATTGTTACTGTCTGGCACGCTGTTGTCAAATTACTCTCTACGTGTTCGGTATTAGCGACAATCTTGCGACAGCTAATGCTGGGGGTCCCAAGCCCTGGCTTTGGAGTAATTTCTTGCATCTAGTGAATTTTTCTCTTCCCAGAAAGGGGCGGAGTTGATACACGCCTTACTAGACATCGAGCAGAGCAACTGTGGAAACTATACCAGAGCTAATGTACTGTTGTATCAGCAAATCTTTCACACCAGTAACATGGGCCGCGTAGTCGTCTGGTTGGAGAGATTGGGTAAATTTTGTGCATTACAGCACTTTCCTGTCTGTCGGCTCATCCAAGGTTGGCCTTACGTTTTCAAGGCTTATTGGCTAAGGGTTTCAGCCATGCACTTTATATAAATATGGAGCAGGTATTTCCATTCTTCCTGAAGTTACATGATAAAGTCTCCTGGTTATCCTTGTTTCCTGTTAGACAATTTCTAAGTGGTATGAGAACACAGCACTTCCGGCCAGACGGAAGGAGACCTATATCCCTTGATCTATTGGAATACAAATATGAGCTGTTTTGCATTATATTTCTTTGGTAAACTTGAGATTCTTTTGTTCAAATCCTGTTTTTCTTTAGCGCTCTTTGGAGAATTTATCACTGGCGAATTGAGTTGATATGATAAGTATCGCTGATCAGGTTTGTAGGGTTGTATTCTGGCATGTGTTTGTCTCCAGGAACGGAGTTGCTCTTTTGGTTCGCAGGTCTCACACGGACCAGATTGGGAAGAGTGTGATGGTTAACCTTAATGCCATCCCAGGATCAATGATGTTCCACTTTTTAATTTACACAATTGGTTGGTGTTTCACCAGGCGTTCAATGGCCTAATTTTCATCCATGGGAAAGTGATCCCATAACTAGGTTTCAATTTAATTCCTTATTACAGCGCTTTTAATCCAAATTGGGTTTGGGAGATTGCCAAATTTTGTCTCATTCTTTCCATATTGGGCAGCGTCTGAGGCAGCTAGGTTGAGTTTCCGGGAGGATAAAATTAGGAAAACAGAGAGGTGGGCTCCTGGGAGAGCCAAGTTGTAGGTTCAACCAGATGCCCTTGTTTAATCTCTAGGTCTCTTTCACAGGCAGAAGGACAGTATGGATTCCTGGACATTAATTTGTCTACTGCTCAGAGAAGAGGGCCCTGGGTGGATTATACAGACAATCTTTCATTTTGACCGTGCTAAAGTTGGTCTTTGGTGGTATGACCTCAGGGGAAGGAATTGTGAGGCATTATGCCTTTCCTTTCAAAAATTTGTTGAACACTTTCTTCCTCTGGATCTTTTGGTTACCCATCTCGCCGGGAACGATCTTGGAAGGATGTGTACATTAGATATGTTGTGGCGATTTTGCCATGACTTGGAAGTTATCAAGCTATCCTAACGTGACCTAGCCTTTTCCAAGGTAGCTCCGCGCCTGATTTGGTCTACTAAGATTCTATGTTTTTGGAAACAATCCGGCAAAGATCTAATAAGGCCCTGGGGAAGTGTTTTTTTTTTTTTTTTCGTGCCAGTGGCCGACGGATTTTCATATTGACACATTGATATGGAGGTTTTTTTTACCGGGCCTATGTCAGAAAGATGGGGTGCATCTGGATTCTGTCGTATCGAATATGTTTGACATGAGTATCCGGACGGCAAGAGAGAAATGGCTGAGGGGATTGGGGGGGGTGGGTGCCACACTGGTTTTAATGGACTTTACAAATTAGAGTTTAATGAGTTGAAAAACATTATTTATGGAAAAAGTTTTAATTAATATATATGGATTATTTATTAAAGGTAACCCTATTAATAGCCTCTTGGCCATTCATGCCAACCAATGCCTGGTGTTATTATATATCGTCTGTTTAGCTTATAATATTAGGAGTGGGGCCTACAATCCCATGTAAACTGTCTTGTCTTTTTGGTTTTCCTGTCCCCGTGAATTGAATTTCATCTCTGACTACCCATTGTTGAACTGCGCCATTTCCTGGACCTGACCTCAGATCATTTGACCCCCCTTTACTTATCCAGTAGTATTATTCTAATTACTATCTGTAATTGTAATCTTTCTCTTCACTTTGGGACTAGTTATTACTGCAGTGACTCACTCACACAATCAGTCATCCGAGCAGTTAGCATACATGGCAATCCACTGATGACATACCAAAATTCATCTAATGCTCTCTACGAGGATCTGTGTGATGTGACCGTAATGGGCAGAGCTAAGCAGACCTTGCATGGACAATATACTTAGCTCGGTCCATTAAGGTCACATGGTCGTGACATCACACAGGTCCGTGTAGAGAGCATTAGATGCATTTCAGCATCTTTTCAGTTGATTGACTTGTCTGCTAACAGCCCGGATGACTGTATGACTGTTTAGGCAGATTGCTATTGAAAACATCTAAAGGTACCGTAATACGCAGCAATATTGCTGGCAATTTCACTGGCAATTTGCTGGTTGCAGTGAAATCATGGATGCATTGTTCCATTTCTACACGGCCACAAAACAGAACAATGTGTCCATGATTTCACTGCAACCAGCAAATTGCCAGTGAAATTGCAATAAATATTGCCGCGTGTGACGGTACCTTAAGTATCTAAAGTGCTTTTTTGGATAAATACAATGGAAAAAAACAGGTCACTAATGAACGCTATATGATCTAAATAATCTTGGCGGTGGATTAATGAAAAAAAGGATATGACAATTTAACTGTAAGCAAAGTGGGCATGGTCCGCCAGAAAAGTTCCATGAAGAACATTTGAAGACCATGCCCATTAGGCATAGAGTTCTGTTCAAGGAAGAGAGAGTTGTATGTCAGGACTGGAGAGGCACATGAATTATATGAAAACAATTCACGGAAAAAACATTATTTACACCAGGTAAAGAAAAATATATTTATGACAAGTGACAGTTACTCTTAAAAGTGAACCTGTCACCAGTGTTTTTGCCTAGAAGCTGCAGCCACCACCAGTAAGGCCTTATATACAGAATTCTGGAATCCAGACCTATCTTCATGATGAAAAAATCCCCAGCTTTTATTAAACTTACCTGTGAGGCAGTCCAGTCCGTTGGGTGTCACAGGTCTTGTTCCGGCGCCTCCTCTCTTCTTATGATCGCTGTCTTAATTGTTGTGGATGTTGTGTCATATGTTATCCACTCCCTGACCTTCATTGCACTCTTGCGCATGCATACTTTCATCTGCCTTGCTGAGGGCAGAGCAAAGTACTGTAATGAGCAGGTGCAGGAAAAGATCAAAGAACACCCACGTAGTGCGCATGTGCAGACGTTCTATGACATATATCTGTGCCTGCGCATTACAATGCTTTGCATTGCCCTCAGCAGAACAAAGAAAAGTACACATGCACAGGAGCGCAGTCCTGGAGACTTTGTATGGGTGACTTAGGACACATCACCCAAATGAAGACGAGGATGGTGATCGCAAGTAGAAGGAAGGCGCTGGACCAAGACCTGAGACATCCATCGTACTGGACCGACCCTAGGTAAATACAATAAAAGGTGTTATTTTGCATTATACAGATTGGCCTGGGGACACATATACAGCATTCCAGAATGCTATCTATAAGGCCCTACTGGTGATGGCCGCCGCCTATATGTTAAAAAAACTGCTGACAGGTTCACTCTAAATCGTAGTTTACCTTTATATACTGTGTATTTCTCATGCTTTTCTAGATTTTATGAACTTTGGGTGCTTTCACTTTACGACCTTTTTCCTGTCCGTGGGATCCTACTTTTTGTAGGACCCCACAGACAGGAACGGACACCGCAGGGGGTGACCTATTCTGTGTCCGGGTCCATGATTATCTCGGATCCGGACACAGAATGAGCTGTGCGGAGCATTTTCACTCCCGCAATGTATATATGCATTGCGGAAGTGAAATTTAAGTAAAATCAAGTGTTAAAAATAAAAAAAATCAATCCTCACCTGTCCAGCGATCCAGCGCCGTCGGCATCTAGCTCCGGATGCTGAAAGGACCTGGCTGGGTGGGGCTACCGGCTCAGTGTCATCGGTCACTGTGACTGTGACGTCAGGCCAGGTCCTGTACATCCAGAGATGCCGACGGCGCTGGATCGCAGAACTGGTGAGGATCGTTTTTTTTTTTTTTTAACACTTGATTTTACATAAATTTCAATTCCGCAATGTATATATACATTGCGGAAGTGAAATTAGCTGGAAAGGAGCAGTTTTAGTGTACTGAGCATGCTCAGTACACTAAAGTCGGTCCGAGAAAGCATCCGATGTTTTTTCGGACCGTGCTCCATAGGCCCCCATGTTATGGGCCACGGATCATGTCGGATCTGATTCGGTCCGATTTGATCCACTGTGCCCAAAATCGTAGCAGTCTCCGATGTTGGGTGCAGCAAAAAATCGGACCAAAACAGATCTGACAAAAATCGGATGCCACTTAGGGCAAATCCAATCCGATCCGTGCCCATAGGCTAATATGGGGGCCAAATCGGATCCGTGGCTGTCCGTTTTACAACGGACAGCCACAGATCCCAAAAAATCGTAATGTGAAAGCACCCTTAAGTAAGCTTCTGCAGATACTTTTTCAAATTTACTCTTAGTTTAATTGATTAACTATTTATAAAGTAAAAAAAAAGCTGACCTTGTTTGTTGGTTAAACACATAGTAAAGCAGAGAATATTTAGATTTTTTGCATAGAGGAAATTCCTATTTTTTCACTAAGTTGAATTACATGTTAAAAACTACAATTTTTCATATACTAGTAGTTTAGGTATATTAAAAATAAACATTTTACCATACTAATAATATAGAGATTTATCACTCCATGGTTACAAAGTAGAAGGAGATCTATGGAATATATACAGCAACATCATCATGGGCATTGGTCTTTCCCATACACTGAATGTGACTGTTCATGTAACTGCCCTGGCTCTTGGGACATGGTTGAGAAATGGACATTAAAACTTCAGTAGGGGGAATCCAAGAGAGGCCACCAGGTATAATGGCTACACAATGGTAGTGTACTGTATAATCGAATGCTTCTTTGGGAAGAAGCCGATTTAATACCCTGCTACTATAGAGACTTTGAGTTTATGGGGTAACCAACAGTAAACAAATTTTGAGTAGTAAAAGGTCAGGTTTACACATCATGATCACAGCTGGTAAAACACATACATGCAATCCACTCAGTAGTTATTTATTGGCTAATCAGTATTCTAATAATCATCCCACCAAACAAAAGAATGTTTTGATAATTCATCACGTGTTTCCCATCCTGTTTGAAGCAGGTTTATAAATAGACTGATCTAAATGGGCCTTAAACCTGAAAACATGCTGTGACCATGGAATCAGACTACAGAGTTTATTGTCTTCACACCACGGTTTTTGGCATCAGGTCCTGTTCGGTTTGAACCGGACAGAACCTGATCGGGGTTTGCCTCCCATGTATCCCTATGGTGCCGGATTGGTCCTATTTGGCCATCTGGTTTTGTGTATTCTGTGCCGGATTCGTTTTTGTCCAGTTTTTCACCTTCCCCAAAATTGGAGCCTGCAGCATTTTTGGGCTCTGGTGAAAAAATCGGACAAAATCAGACAGAAATGGATCCAGGGTGATCCGGCGCATATAACATCGGAGTCTATGGGCGCCAGATCCATGAAAAAATCAGTTTGTTTCCCGGATCAAATTTTGAGCACAGAGCATGCTTAGAAATCCTGCCGTGCAGACTTCAACACCATGGACAGCACCCCTTCCAGCATAGGCAGTGATTTCAGCACAAAGGACAGCAGCAGAAAACGAATCCTGCAAAAAACAGGATTTGGGACCATATTCGGCCACACTTTCTACACATCCTGTGCTGTCAGGTTCTGTTGAGGATCCTGCAAAAAATAGGATCCACCCTGACTGCCAAAAACCACGGTGTGAAGGGGGCCTTAGGCTTGCTTCACACCATGGTTTTTGACTGTCAGGATGGATCTTATTTTTTGCTGGATCCCCCTGACAGAACCTGACAGACAGGATGTGTAGAAATTGTGGCCAAATATGGTCCGAAATCCTGTTTTTTGCAGGATTCTTTTTCTGCCGCTGCCCATGGTGCTGACGTCTGCCTGTGTCTGCTCTGCCCCTGTCTTTGGTGCTGAATTCACAGCCTGTGCATGAAGTAGTGCTGTTCATGATGCTGAAATTTGCATGGCAGGATTCTGAGCATGCTCTGTGCTTTAAGTCGGATCCGGGAAACGATCCGATTATTTCACAGCTCCAGCGCCTATAGACTCCCATGTTAAAGGTGCTGGATCGCCCCAGATACGTTTCTGTCTGATTTTTTTCACCAAAGCCCAAAAATGCTGCAGGCTCCGTTTTTGGGGATGGTGAAAAGCCAGACAAAAATTAATCCGGCACAGAATACACAAAACCAGATGGACAAATATGTCCAATCCGGCACCATAGGGATACATGGGAGGCAAAACTGGATCCAGTTCTGTTCGATTTAAACGGACAGAACCTGATGCCAAAAACGGTGGTGTGAAGCCAGCCTTACCTTGGAGAAACAAATTGTTCAAAAAAAAAGATTACATAAGGGTTTATTTACACTGGCCAATTATCATGAAGTTAAAGTTAGGCGGCCGTCACACGGTGCAATATCTTGAACGATATTGTAAGCGATCACGTGCACGCGCGATCGCTAACAATATCGTTCACATCGCTGGTGAGCTGTCACACAGACAGACTCTCCAGCGATGTTGAGCAGCAGATTGCTGGTAACTATGGTACACATCGGGTTACTAGGCGCCGCGCGGTGCTTAGTAACCCGTTTACCATAGATACCATCTCCCAGCATAGGCTCTGCCGCTGGGAGATCGTTCATCGTGGTGTCACACACCACGATGAAGCAGATTGTTAAATCGTTCATCGCTTGATATGAGCTCCAGCTCTCATATCTGCGATGTCACGATCAAGCGATTTTACATGTAAAATCGCTTGATCGCACGTAGCGATGCACAAACGATATCGCTTAAGCGATCAAAAAGCAGATCACTTAAACTACATCGTTCAAGATATTGCACCGTGTGACGGCCGCCTTACAATAAAAGCTGTAAAGGCCACTTCACACACACAGATATCTGAGTCCAATATCTGAACAGATCTCTGGTTGCAGTGAAATCATGGATACATTGCTCCATGTTGTACACAGCCACAAAATGGAGCAATGTATCTATGATTTCACTGCAAACAGAGATCTGTTCAGATATTGGACTCAGATATCTGTGTGTGTGAAGTGCCTTTAAGGTAGCAGCAATTTGCAAAGTAACTACATAATAGGGAGTAGCTAATGCAGTTGCCCAATACATTTGTATACGCATAATATAGATTATATAGATACTAATTTAAACTACAGGTACAGATTTTTCCTTGCGCAAAACTCTACTTTGTAAAAATTATATGCACTCTGCTAAATCAGTCTTTCCCTTTAAACATCACATGAATATTTAGGCTGCAAATATTTCCCTTACATGCACCAAGCAAAATGCAGCATATTCATGTACATGTACAATATTTAGTAGTGGTACCATAATTATACATTACTAACACTTAAATAAAATGAGTGCACTTCTACATTAATCAGCTGTTTACTCTATCTTCCTATGCAATAAAACTGCTGCATTTATCCATTCTGCAAGTCCACACATTGGCCATGTTCACACTCGCCTGCGTTTTTGGCATTCTCTGCGTTTTTCTGCAGTTTTCCAAAAACGCAGGTGCGTTAACGCAGGGTGCTATTGAATGTAGCTGCGTTTTTCAGCTCCATTTGCGTTTTTTCCCCCAGTCCAAAAAACGCTGCATGCAGGTTTTTTGGGTGTTGGAAAAAAAACGCAGGGGTGGTTTTCCAAAGACGCAAGCGTTTTTTTAACATGGGGCCCTATGGGAAACGCATGCGTTAACGCAGGACACCTATAGGCACCTGCTAGCGTTTTTAAAAAGCTCAGTTAAGCACCCTGCATTAATGCTAGGGTTTTTGCCTGCGTTTTTGGCCAAAATATGACTAAGTCCAAAAAAGTGTCAAATCCTTTCAGACACACAAGGGACACTTTTTGGCACTTTTAGAAAAACGAAGGTGGTTTTTTTCCTGCTAAAAAAAACGCAAATTGAGTGTGAACAATGCCATTGTATATGCCTCAATAATTGGCATGCATCCAGAAATACAGTGCAAAGGATGACATACACACATTGATGTATGGGAAATGCCAGCAAACCACTGTGACTATGCCACAGCACATAGATACAGAACTGTCATGGTGAGATCCACCATAGAGGGATCAGACATCGATGCATTTTTACCTGAAATAATACACACAATTTATAGAACAGCTAATCATGACCCTGAAAACGTTTTTATAACCAATGTTAACATGTCCAATTCTCTACTAACATTGACACTAAAAGACATCTCACACTTGATATTGTTCTTCTATCCACAGGGTTGCTGGGGGTTCTACTACTCTAGTATCTGCATGTTGTGCAGTAAGGACAAAGGGGAGACACCTTTAATATGGTTGCATACTGTATATTAGATGTTAAACATTAGAACCTGCCAATCTTAACATGACTGACAGATTGGGGAGAGGAGGACTGATATGTTTGGTAAAATAAGATTAAGATTTCACAATATTTAGGACTTCTACTAAGGATAGGCCTTCAATTTAATATTAATGGAGGCCTAAATCCAAGCGAAACAGCTGTTAAAAGAGCCTTGAAAAAAACACTGCAGATCCTCCAATGTTTGCACAGCTACATGCTATACACTTATCCAGTACAATCGTATTGCCTTTTAATATGGACCTGAAAACTAACTGGCAGGTAGTTGCTAAATACTTGCCTGTTTTACCTGGTGCCAGCTCAAATCGGTTATTGACTGCTCATGCGAGCAATTCAGCTGCTCCATGTCAACAAAGCAGCTCTTCCTCTTCCAGGCTGATCTGTAAACGGGGCGTGACTGCCAACATCATGCTGATTGACAGCCAGTTCCTTGGCAGAGCAGAAGACAGGCTATTGTGTGATGATATGGCATCAGAGGATGCTGCTGTAACCCCAGTAGAAATGATTTAAAAGAACACTATGCTGGCAGAGATCAACAATGGGAATAACAGGCTAACAACTACTTGCCTGCTAGTTCTTAGACCCATAGTTAGAAAAAGTAAATACTCCCAGATAACCCCATTGAGCCCTTTGTGCCCATTAGACGGCTGGAGGTCAAACATTTCGAACAATCATTAAACCAGCAGTCACCTTGGTCGGCTCTCCCATATATATGAGTGCTTATTCGGCCAAACACTTCTGCTTTCTTCACGAGTGCACCGTCGCTAGACATGATTGTCACTGACCTTTCTCCAGGAAACAATGTGAATGACTGTCCAAAATCGGAAATTCCAGATCGAAATTTTTCCTTACAATAAATTGTCCGGGGCTCCCATACACATTAGACTTTCAGCCAGACTGTTCATATCAGTAGGTTCAGCCAACATTATTCTAATGTGTATGGGGGCTTTAGTAACTGCTGTTCTGGGTATTGCCGTATTGTCCCATTGAACATGTTAAATTACTTATCAAAGCCACTATCAAGTGTAGCTAGAATTAAAATACATTGAAGGGGGATTATCACTTGTGTGAGTACTTTATTCTGATAAGCATGGATGTCTGTATTTTGATTTCCACCAATCTGATATTGATGGCCTTTCCTGGAAAATCTTTTCATTCCAACCAATAGATTTATGCAGTTCATCCTCGTACCATTGATATTGTATCCACATTCCAGTAATCTCTGCCTCTTTTTGGAATATAGGACTCGAGAGAAATAGATGTTGGTTGATCAAGCATTCAGATAGCTATCTATTGTGTGTGGACATTTGTAAAGCCAAAACACATATTACATTTCTGCCGGGCTGAGCAATCATCTAATCATGTATATGTGGCCATCTTGACTCTACAGATAAAAAAATTGGAAAGTTTAAATTAAAACACCTATTCTTTTTGTCCTCCCTGGGAATAAGCCATTGCCAGTTGCGTCTCTCTTCAAAGAGAACACATGACCATTTTTCCAAGCATTCGTAAATGGGGGAGTCAGGAGGAATAAGGGTACCTTTACACGCCGCTACTGGCGGGTGGCTACAACCGGATACATGCGAGAAATGTATCTTGCACCGGCAATTCACCCCGTGGTAGCGGCGTGTGAAGACGTTTGTAGCCACCCGGCAGTAGCGGCACCTGTTTCAGAGCACTGCCCTGAAACAGGTGGCTACCCAGGCAATTGTAGCGACCTGTATCGGCGTGTAAAGAAGCTACAGAAGGGATGTCTGGACACCAGGCTATGTACCTGGTCTGTAGCTGGGGCGTGACACAGGCTCCGGGTTACCGCGCCCCATCAGCGATCATTGGAGGAAGCTCCTGCATTACGATTGGTAGTCGCTGCATAGGGAGGCATATTTAAGGAGCTGACCAGTCACACTACACAATTTCTCGAGCGTCATGTATTAATCAGCCTCCTGCGATGCCTGGCCAATCATGATATTATTGCTTTGTCCTATCAGCGTACGGACGTCTCGTAATCCACAATTGTGGCATGCCTATGTGTTGTCCCTGCTGCACCAGGTCCGCCCATATTAGCTTGTTGTAGCGGTGTGTAAATGAGGTAAGGTGCTCGGCAGAAGGTAACTTGAGACACCCGGCGGTGTATCTAGAGATAGATGTAACCTACTGTAGCGCACCTTGTTGCGGCGTGTAAAGGTGGTGCGGGTACCGTTTGCAACCGTTTGTGCGTGCTCGTGCACGTGAAGTAGCTGGTTGTAGCCACCATCCAGTAGCGGCGTGTAAAGGTACCCTAACAGTCGCAAACAACACTTTGGCTGACAGCTCTCTAATATGTATGAGCAGATTTGGGCAAGAATTGGGCATCCTAAAATATGTTCTGTAGTCATTGTATTCCAAAAGTACCTAAAGAATGTAAAATTTGCAATATTTAGACAAATCTTTTCATTTGATTACATCTTGCAATTGACAATTCACATGATAAATGTAAAGTGTAACTGTCATTTAAATTTTTATTTAATAATAATGTAGAGCAAATGATTATAATAAACTTTCAAGTTATACTTCATAAGTGAAATCTGGAAGGAAACCTTTCAAAAACCTTCCAGAAGATGTCCCCTGTAGGTTGTTTCTAAACCTGACATATGCTGATTGTTAGGCAGATCCATGTTCATCTCTACACAAGAATACAGCCATATAAGGGTGGAAGGCGGGCCCTACACAGCGTTCACAGCTGATCATTGTATCAGTTTACCTCAGGGACCGTGCTGAGCTCGGTCTGTCAGCACACACAGTTCACAGATCACAGCTGTGAACTTATCTGATAGCCCTGTTCTGTGTTATCAGATAATAACCGGGAGAAGAGCCACTGTATAAAATCATAGCTGTGAGCTGTGATCTGTGTGTGCCAACACTGCAGCCTTGAGCTTCCCTTTGCCTGATGTAATCTGCTACACTTATCAGCTGTAGTGTGAACACTGTGTAGCCCCCCCCCCCCACCTCCCACCACACACACACACACACTTATATGGCCCTATCCATGTGTGGGGCTGAAGAAGGCTCTGCCTAACGACCAGCATTTGTCAAGTTTAGAGACAGCCTAGTGGGGACATCTTCTGGAATGTTTTGAAAGGGTTTCTTCCAGATTTCACTTATGAGATATATTTGAAAGTTTATTATACTCACTTGCTCAACATTATTATTAAATAAAAATGTAAATGGTGTCTACACTTTCAACTTATTTCATACTAAACTGTATATATACATAGTCTATATATGGAGTTTGACTATTGGCCATGTACATTAATACAGTTTGACATTTCCCAATAAATATTATTTTTATTATGTATTTGTCTCAACGGCCTTAATTGTGTATAATTAATTACAGTCTTTGATGTCACACAATTCAATGTAATGTATATTGGTATGGGTTCATATAAACGTTGACGTATTTGGGTAAAACTGTGAAATTCAAGGTCTTACCATTGAAAACCTGAATGTATTTGATTGCTCCCTTCACTGTCCTGGTACTCTTGTGTTTACAACAGCAATTTGTACATAGGGTTCCCAAGAATGTGTTTATTTACTGTAGATAAGTGAGTGTGCTTTGTGCAGATAGCATTCACAATGTGTATTTCCATTTGCAGCTAAAATATTTACTAAGCACAGAAAGAAGAAATATGCATGGAACTCAGTCAATTACAGTATAGTACCATCACATCTTTGATGTTTTAAAGTGCAATGCACAAAATAAACACTGCACAATGTAACTTTTTCCTTTAAAATATAGCTATGACAAATAATAACTTTAGATGTCTGGAGATTCCTACTGTCACAATAATAATTATTATCCTCACAGGGGTGTAACTAAAGTCTGATGGGCCTCGGTACGAAATTTGGAGCTTGAACCCCTCCCCCACACTTCTCCACACAATGGTCAGATGTATGGGTCCTTGTAGCATTATAAATCCTATAAAGACCTACAAATTGCCCCCCTTCATTATGTCATAATGTCCCCCATCCTGGTATATATGCACCCAACCTGGTATATATCCCATCCTGGTATATATATCCCCAATCTCATATATATGTTCCTCATCCTGGTATATGTGTCCCTGATCCTGGTATGTATGTGTCCCCATCCTGAAATATATGGTCCATATGCCCCCATCCTGGTATATCTGATTCCATCCTGGTATGCATAGTCCCCATCCAAGTATATCCAGTATGTCCCTTTTCTGTCTCTAACGCATAATTGAAAAGGAAAACATTCCACTCATCTTTCCTCTTCTCCTACATTGCCTTGTGTCCTTTGTAGCCAGTGTGCAGTGTCCGAAAGCTGACATTGGAGTGCGCGCCATGGCGAATGATGTCACTTTCATGTGCCGCCCTCTGTTTGGCTGGCAGCATGTATCACAGTATAAGGACTCTACAGGTCTCTGTGCTGCAATGCATTTCAGCTGGATGTGCATCAGGCACTGGGTTTGGTGGGCCCCTGCACGCCCAGGCCCCATTGCTGTAGCGACCCCCTGTATCCTTATTATTCAGATGTGAAGCTCTATACTGTTTAGGTGTCTAGATTATAATGTGGTTGTAATTCTGTGCGATTACATGTGTGAATTTATTTTGTAAATGTACTTGTCTGCATGTGTACAGTTTAAACTTCCAAACAAGTACATAACAGTTGGTCACTAACTAATAACTATATTATTCATTTATTCCTATCAATTATACAGTATTAATTGTCAGGCAGTGACACATACAGGAAATCTAATTTACTTTCAACCCAGCTTAGTAAAATATCTTGATCATACATTTATTTTATTTAAGGGATAATATCTAAATTTCAATTAAATGGCCAAAATTGTTAGGATTTGTAAATCCAAAGGGTTAACAGAAAGTGCTGGGTTTCATAGATCCACCGCGCTGACCTCCAGTGAAGACAAACAGAGTGATGTATAAAACTCTGTTTAATGGGTAATTTGCCTACCGATTTCGTGATTTCAGTTATCACTTCATCAGGGCAACCAGGATGCCCTGATGAAGTGATAACTGAAATCACGAAACCGGTAGGCAAATTACCCATTAAACAGAGTTTTATACATCACTCTGTTTGTCTTCACTGGAGGTCAGCGCGGTGGATCTATGAAACCCAGCACTTTCTGTTAACCCTTTGGATCCTTACTTTTGCTGGGCACCTGCTGCGACCATAAGAGAGAGCGGAGTTAGTTGGTTGTGACTTGCACAACCAAATCAGGTGAGTCCTTCCACTAAAGGGGGGCACTGAGGATAATTGTACAAAAGGAAATTACTCTATGTGCGCTCCATTTCCCTTTTTATTGTAGGATTTGTAAATGGCATTAATAATCCTAAATAGCACAGGGATTGATGGTAGATTATTTCAATATAGGACATACAGTCATGGCCAAAAGTGTTGGCACCCTTGAAAATGTTCCGGAAAATGAAATATTTCTCCCAGAAAATTATTTTAATTACACATTTTGTTGTATACATGTTTATTTATTTTATGTGTATTGCTACAACACAAAAAAACATAGAAAATAAGGTAAATTAGACATCATTTTACACAGACTTCAAAAATGACTGGACAAATTTGTTGGCATACTCAACTTAATTCTAGGTGGGAATGAATATCTGCAATCATTTGCTTCACATGACCATCATCATTTTCCTTAAACCTCTCAACTGGAATTGTTACCACTCTTCTTTTGCAAACTTTTCCATATCTCTCATTGTTGAAGGGTGCTTTCTCCCAACAACAATTTTAGGATCTCTTCACAGGTGTTCAATGGGATTTAGACCTGAACTCATTGCTTCCACTTCAGCACTGTCCAGCACTTTGTTTATATCCATTTCTGCAGGCTTTTTGAAGTATGTTTGGGGTCATTGTCCTGCTGGAAGACCCATGACCTAGGATACAAACTACGCTTTCTGAAACTGGGTACTACAATGCTTTGGGAATCTTCAGAGTTTATAATGCCTTATACACAGCCAATAAACCCAATGCCAGAGGTAGAAAAACAATCCCAAAACATCTTTAATCCTCCACCATATTTGACCATGGGTACTGTGTTCTTTTTGTTGTAAACTTCATCCCATGTTCCTTAAATAGTAGAACAATGTGCTTTACCATAATCTCCATCTTAGTCTCATCTGTCCATAAGATGCTTTCCCAGAAGGATTTTGGCTTAGGCTGGTTTCACATTGCGATTTTGTTCAATCCGTGGCTGTCCGATGTAAATCGGACTGCCACGGATCCGATTTGGCCCCCATGTTATCCTATGGGGGTTGGAACGGATCGGATTTGGCCTAATTGCCATCCGATTTTATGGGATCTGATTTGTGTCCGACTTTTTGCTGTACCCAAAATCAGAGACTGCTCCGATTTTGGGCACATAAAAAAATTGGATCCCACAAAATCGGCTGGCAATTAGGCCAAATCCGATCCAATCCGTGGCCTTTAACATGGGGGCCTATGAGCACGGGTCCAAGGAAACAGCTGATTGCTCAGTGCACTAAAATTGCTCCTAACCTTCTAATTTCACTTCAGAAATGTATAATATACATTGCAGAAGTGAAATGAAGTAAAAGAAAGAGTTAAAAATAAAAAATCTGTATTCTCACCTATCCACGATCCACCGCTGCCTCCAGCAAAGTCCGGGTGCTTACAGGACCTGCGGTGATGTCACAATCTGGCAGTGTCATCGGGTCATGTGACCCGATCAGCTGATCGGTTTGTGACATCACCGCAGGTCCTATAAGCATCCGGACCTTGCTGGATTGCGGATAGGTGAACATACTGATTTTTTAGTTTTAAACTCTTTGTTTTATACTATAGTTCACTTCCGCAATGTATATTATACACTGCGGCAGTGAAAGTGCCCCGCTGTGTCCGGATCAATGATAATCACAGACCCGGACACAGAATAGGTCACCCCCTGTGGTGTCCTTTCCTGTCCTTGTGATCCTACAAAAAGTAGGATCCCATGGGTAGGATAAAATACGCAATGTGAAACCAGCCTAACTCACATACATTTCTAGCTTTTTATGACTCTGTCAGTAGTGGGGTCCTCCTAGGATTTCTTCCACAGTATTTCATTTCATTCCAATGTCATCATATAGTTCGCCCTCACACTGATGTAGCCTGAGCCTGCAGGACAGCTTGAATTTCTTTGGAACTTGATCATGTTGCACACCTTGGACAAAGGAACATCAAGTTCTCTGGAAATGAACATGTAACCTTGAGATTGTTGATGTTTTTCAGCAATGTTGGCTCTCAAGTCTTTAGACAGTTCTCATCCTTTTCTGTTTCCCATGCTTAGTGTGGCATATACAAACACACAATGCAAAGATTGAGTCAACCTCTCCTTTTTATCTGGTTTTAGGTGTGATTTTCATATTGCCCACACCTATTACTATGTAAAGGTAAGTTTGAATGAGCATCACATGATTCCCTGAGGAAGGAGCTGGGTTTTGAGCTCCGAAACGCGTCGGAAAATAAAGCAGAAAATAACTTTGTTCAAAGCATTCCGGTGTCTTTGATACTTCTTTGTGGCAGCAGCGCGGTCCTGGAGGCACTTGGTCCTGGAGACAGTTCACATTCCCACATCGTGGAAGTGCGTTCCTTGTGGCAGCTGCTAAGTTTGAGCGATCAAGCTAGTTGTGAGCTTCACAACCAAACCAGGTGAGCAGATTTTATGCTATACGTGATTTGTCTCATAAGTGGGATAAGACGGTAAGACCCAGGGGCGTAACTACAATAGGTGCAGGGGTTGCGATCGCACCCGGGCCCTGCAGCCTAGGGGGGCCCCAAAAGTCCGTTTGGCCCATAGAAAAAGACTAATATTATTAAAGATTTGCAATAATTGGGGGCCCCGTTGGAGCTTTCGCATCAGGGCCCCTGAGCCTGAAGTTACACCACTGGTAAGACCCTATGCGCATTCTCATTTTTTAGAGTCATGGTAATGGCCTACAATAAGGATAATATTCCTTCAATATAGATGCTAGAAAGAATTCATCATGAATAAGATTGCAATGAACCAATGCCATTCACAATTGAAAAAAAAAAATGTAAACGTTTGCTTATCAATAAAGATGGTAGAATTTATTTGTTAGGTATTAAATTCAACATGATTTAGAGTTATAGAATGATTTTTGCATTTTGTAAAAATAAAAACGTTTAAAGATTCACTCAACTCTAATATCATACATACATGTTTATCATAAAACCACCCTTTTCACTCCACTATTTAGTATTTAGACCATTGCCATTTACCCTCCAATAACAAAATCAGATTGGTTGCAGAAATGTTTGCGACTGAATAGCATTTCCATTCAGTGAGGTCCTAAGTGCAGTATCTGCATGATTTTGGCTAGCCCCATTCAAATGCATGAGACTGATACAGAAATTTCTGCTCCAAATCAGCTGTGTGTAAGCATAGCATTGTATGCAAGTCACTCCTGATCAGTGATCTCATTGGTTTATATGTTATATAATAATGGTCAACGGCTGAAAATATATTAATGCTGATATATACATTTTCAGATATCGCTAAATGAACTGTCAAAAAATCAGCAAAAGCACATCAATAGTAATACTAACATCAATTTATCAGTGCCAACAAAGCACCAAACTGAAAAACTGAACACATCTAATTAATCACACTATATATATATATATGTAAAAAGAGAAAATGGAACAGCACAATAATATACTCATCCGCGGTGCAAGTCCTGTGTATTAGTGTCCAAACCAATTCAAATAAATCAAGGAAAACAGGCAGCACTCCAGGTGAATAAAGGGTCTGTTTTTTATTCAGAGCCCATGTGGCACGACGTTTCGGTGTATATATACGCAACATGATCAAGTTCCAAATGTATATATATATATATAATAAATTATTATTAGTATTATTAGTATTGTTATTATTGTGTTTCTGACGATTTGTTGTGTATTCTGTGCTGCATTTAAGTCTCACTCTAAATATATACATCTATTAATTCTATTGTTGTCCCATATCTGCCATTGATGGAATTAACATGTTTATGTAATAATTGAAGCAACCCTTTTGTTTTTAAAGAGAAAAAATTATGAATTACAGGTGTTTGAAGAATGGTATAGATCAGGAGTGGGGAACCATTTTTCTGCCGGGGGGCCATTTGGAAATGTCTACCATCCTTCGGGGGCTGCACAAAATTATCACCTTGAAAATGACCTCATATATTTGGTTAAACAATCATCTCCCCCCTACTGTGATGGCTAGAGCTGTATCTCTTTGGTGTGGCTGTGATGTTAGTTGATATTGATCATGTTGCTTCTCAACTGCTTTTCCAGGTTTGCTAGAGCCCTAGATATCACAGGAGAGGCTGGGAGCATATACATCACTGAGAAGGCTGTGGCTGGGGCATAGAGCTCACTGGGGAGCTGGATTTACAAGGCAAGCACTCAGCAAAATGTGTCTACCAACATGAGCCCTGTGGTCCCCAGGAATCTGCTTGTGGCCGCAGAAAGTCATCAAGGGCCGCATTCGGCCCCGGTTCCTGAGGTTCCCCACCCCTGGCATAGATGATCACATAATGAACAGAGCAAAAATGATGCAATCAATGATATACAAGTCATTTCTGATTGTTTGCTCATGGGGCATGATTACACTGGGCAATGCTTGTGTGGAATCTGAAATATTTGGCCTATTACTGTGCTTATAAAAAGGAATGTGCATTGTTATTTCTGTTTGTCTCTTCCAGCATAGCTTGACCCATCACATGGGAAGACTCAAAGATGCCTGAGTCTTCTACACAGATGGGAACTTGACCTAATCTGTTCATACACATATTGTGGCTTTGAATTTAGCACCATATTTATAATATAGAATTATACTTTGAGCATTTGGTATTCTTCAATACTCTTTTTTTATATAGGGTAATTATATGATGTAAATATACTGGAATATAAATCCTGATAATTAGAAAAGCATGGCCAATATTGGACATGATGAGGTCCTAAATGTAAGGCCAGGATAAGATGAGCATATGAAAAATTGGCCAAGCTTCATCCAGGAAACTCCAATATTCGATTTTCATCCATATTGCCATCCATGCCATCTGTGTCTCTGTTTTTCAAGTCAGTGTGTCATCTATGTGCATTCCATGTGTGATCAATTTTCATACGTATAGACTCAAAAATGTACATGCTCAAATACAGTTTTCTAAGCTAACATAGGAAATGTATCCAGAAATAGCAATTGATCTTCTGTGTGGTATCCAATTTTCTTTTACGCGTCCATAAACTTGAATGGGGAGTTCCATCTGAAACTCATGAGAGAATAATGCCTGGTGTCACAGTGTAGAGGGAACTACACTATTCTCATTAGCACCAGGAAGTACAAGAAGCAAATGGAATTAAATTGAAAGAAAGAAACTATAGATTAGACATTAAGAAAAACTTTCTGACAGTGAGGGTAGTCAGAGAGTGGAACAGGCTGACGGAAGGTTATTAGTTCTCCGTCGATGGCAATATTCAAGCAGAAGATGGATAACATGTAGCTTAGATGATTTAGGAATACCTGAACTCACTCGGAGATAGACCTGATGGTCAAATCTACCATTCTATGATCTGAACAGCCCTCTTGAGTTACACTGGTCAGCGTTCTGGTCACTTTTTATCTGTATTATACACTTGTCTGATCAAGCCCTTAAAGGAATACAATTTTATTTTGTAATGGGACACTTCATGTAAAACTGATGGGCAGTATATGACAGAGGGATATCTTTTAACCCCCCGGGTCAAGCTCCATCCTCTCTGGCCTTGTGCTAAGCTTAGTAACGTAAAATAAGGTTATCCTAGTTTTCCCCAAGACTAAGTATACCAGAAGCTACAAACTAAAAAGGTCAGTACAGCACTAATAATGTAAAAACACCATCTCTTAGGTGAGGGAATAATTATATAGTTAAAATGTTGCTAAGATGTATTTAAATATAATTAAGCTAGGCTGTCAACATGGAAGGTAATTGAGATTTGACATTAGTGATATCACAGGCTCGTCTTCAGATCATTATTCTCTGCTCTTGTACATGTTTTTGTGCTTGGCTTGACCTTGTATAGATTGAGTACTTATCAAGGGCAGCATGAATAGTTCATCGCTGTTTTGTCAGGCGTACCTAGTATTTAGAATTTACTCAATGTTCTGAATGTTTGTTTGTAATGCTCTTCTGAAATAATTTTTTTAACCTATAATTATAACATAATTTCTAAACTTGTTCCTCATCATTGCCAAGAACTCAAGTTTAACCGCTCTTACAGAAACTGAAACCCACCCTTTGTCTGATTTCTCTAGGTATCCATGCTTAACATGAACTTTAATGAGGCATGCCTAAAGTAGCCTACAAATAACTAGTGATGTTGGTTATTTCATTTGTTGGTACATTTTTATTATTTAGCATCTTGTGTTAACTTTTAGCAGAGTGAACCAAAGGGCGACATGCTTAGAAAATCAACATGTGGATGCAAAACCAACACATATTTAAAAAACTAAATTTAATGCCATCTAAACCACCCAAAAAAATTAGTTGCAGAGGTCAAATAGAATAATAGCGTACAGTCACAAGTCATGCTTAAGGACCAGGAAGGTAAGATTTGTTGTGCTGTTTGTAAGGTTCTTTTCAAAGTTTATATCAGAAGTTTGGGAATCAGGTTGAGAAACTCACCAGTGACCACTTTGTTCTACTGATATAACAGGCAGCCACCGGAACAGCTCAATAGTTTGCTACCTCTAATATCATCTGCTACTATGACTAGATAAGGCAAAGGAAGAGCAGATGTACTCATTTGACAACTCTTTTTTTTTTTTTTAATTGATTTAGGTTTTAGGACAAACAGGGTGAATTTTTCATTAAACTGTACCTTGGCATTTCTAACCAACAAATCGGTAAAAACATCTAAAGACGGTACTGAATAACTTTGGATTGCTTTTTCAGGCACCATGGTTGCACTCATTCCTCTCCTTACATGTTACACTACAATGAATACACTATAGACCCAAAATCAGTTGCTGGTGTGAACTGCTGTGAAGCAAAACCCGATTTGTCTACCAGGAATGTCCTGATAGCAGCTCCCTTGAAGGCGATAACCCTAGAGTTTTCAAGTTTAATGATCTGTAGAAACGTATGTCAGACACCACTACTTTGAGGTTAGTTTTGTAAAGTTAAATCACAAACCTGAACAGAGAAAAATCTGTTGAAGCTATGGTCTGTATGTTGATAGGAAAGCCTTGCCTAAAATAAATGCTACACATACTCCATCACTAAATGACAGTACAATGCCTAATATCACCAGTACCCAGGTGAACTCTGTCCAATGCCCGAAATGCCAAATCAATCAAAATAATAGTATATCTACCATAAAGTAATCACATCGTACAACAATTACTCTACCACTTAATTTCTCTGGAATATTTAAATATACTTATGTTTCATTGTTATCAAGAATTCAACCTGTTATCCGTCTAAACTACAAATCCCCAACCAGTTTGAAGACTGCTAAACCCTACAACTGTAAAACTGAAAAGCAAATAGAACAACAGCTTAAGAACTGTATTAAAATTGGGATTACCTGAAATTTTATTTAGATATATTATCAGTAAACATTAAAACATATAACGATGAACAACTAATCCACATATTTTTCATATTTGGTATGGTAAAATTTCACAGTCTAGATACAGAGAGACAATTCAAGTGTAAATGTTATGGGCTCTACTTCATTGAAAGAACAAGAAAATTACCCTGACCAAAAAAGGTCTATAAAATACATGGAATATAACAAAAATGCATTTTTTCACTTCTTAAAAGGATTGTATGACATAAATATTCTGAAAGTCGCCTTTGAACAATCTAAAGTCAAATACTAGGTGTCAAACGACTGTGTGTGTGCATTTGTGCGTGTGTCTGTGTGCGTGCATGCATGTGTGTGTGTTCATGCATGCATGCATGTGTGTGTGGTGTGTGTGTGTGTGTGGTGTGTGGTGTGTGTGGTGTGTGGTGTGTGTGTGTCTGTGGTGTGCGTTTATCATTTACATCAGAGTATTTTGTAGACCAGAATCCATACATTGTTCCCATTATACTGATGACCATAAGAAGGAGCTTCCCCTTCCAATGCCCAGTTTCATTCTACTATTGTATCATCCAGAATGGGGGAACTATTTTAATGTGTGTAAGAAAATATCTAATGAATAGATCTCCAATTCTCACCAGTTTTTTGCAATACTCACTATGTGGAGCCTGGGGTCATATTTCCCAGTTTATATCTATATATAAAGAATTACGGTAGTTACATTTAGCAAACATTTACTTTCCAAAGGCAACTATTATGCTAACTGGGCTGTAGCTTTGTGGAAATTGGCAAGCCTTGAGCTATGCAGGGCCATTGACATAAATGTCAGACATTCATTTATATATCAGTAAAAGGACAAGTGATTGGACTTTAATGGGATTCAATGACAAAATATATATTGCCAGATGCAATCATTTTGATTCATAACAATAGTATTTATAAAATTAATGAACATCCTGTACAAAAATCAAACCAAAATCCTCTGCTATGTGTATACAATCTTATAAGGCAGCCACATCTATACTTAAAATAATTAATTGATTTCCAATTCTGTGAGTCTGAGAACTGAACTTTTATCTTGGGAACATAGAATGTACACTAGACACTGTCTTATCCATATTTGACTTGGTTGCATTACAATGAGCAAGTGTTTCCTGGTACATATAGACTTAATATTGTCAATAGGAAGCAATAGACTTTTTAAATTCATGGTAATGATGAAGACCTTGGGTGATAAATAAAAATTGCCCTCCAGTACTCACTGCATGAATCTTGCATTGTTGCTTTCTAGCACAGGGTAATATGACAAATCTAACCAAGACACCATCTGCATTAGGCGGCCGTCACACGCAGAGATATCTTTAGCGATATTGTAAGCGATCACGTGCACGCGCAATCGCTTACAATATCGCTCACATCGCTGGTGAGATGTCACACAGACAGACTCACCAGCGATGTGGAGCAGCGATCTCGCTCGTTACTATGGTACACATCGGGTAACTAGGCGCCGCGCGTCGCTTAGTTACCCGACGTGTACCATAGTTACCATCTCCCAGCATAGGCGCGGTCGCTGGGAGATGGATCATCGTGGTGTTATACACCACGATGATGCAGATCGTTGCATCGTTCATCGCTAGATCTGAGAACCGAACCTCAGATCAGCGATGTCACGATCAAGCGATTTACCATCGTAAATCGCTTGATTACATGCAACGATATCTTGCCCGATATCGCTTAAGCGATCAAAAAGGAGATCGCTTAAACGATATCTGGCAAGATATCTCAGCGTGTGACGGCCGCCTTAGATTTATGCACACTACTTAAGTCTGGATGGATATTCTACAAATTGATGCTCTTTGAATTGGAACAAGTAGGCAGATCTCAGTACTGAATGTGTAATGTCTACGCATATATATATATATATATATATATATATATATATATACACATACACTGTACATATATATAATATATACATGAAAATAAAAATGTATAGTCCTCAAAACTGATAGAATAAGTCTTCACAGTAGTTCAAACTTGGGATTGCATTCCAAACCCTGCTAATTTAAATTCATTGTTGACTTAAATATATATTTCTTATTCTTTTACTAGACTAGTAAAGTTCCTGTTTTATGAAACCTCAATAGAATGCTGAAGCACTAGGACCAACATTTGAAGTCAATAGGTAATAAATATATTAAATGCTGTAATTTCATCAGTTTCAGGATCAGATAGATAGATAGATAGATAGATAGATAGATAGATAGATAGATAGATAGATAGAGATGCTTTGGGTATAAAGATATAAATATACTTGAGAATAGTAGAGAAAAAATGAAGCAGCACAAATTGCAAATAATGCAAAACAAATAAAAGGTTCAAGCCTCCTGGACTAACAATCCTGTGATCCAGGAGTATAAAAAAATATATAAAGAGGCAGCATGAATAGATACAAAGTGTGCACTTCATTAGCCCATGTGACAATATTTCAGTCCTATTACAGAGCTTGGGAAAGGTTCTGTGATAGGACCAAAACGTTGCCACATGAGCTAATAAAGTGCACACTTTGTATTTATTCATTGATTGATGCATTTTTATATTTTTTCATATATTTGAAAGAACCTAGATTCTCCAATTAATGCAGATAACATGTGTAGTAGACTGTGATTATTTGCCAGTACTAATGCATGCTTTTTTTTCTTACTATGTGAATGAGAGGTTATATCACACAGGATAGAGTGTTTGTCCTGAATGTCAGCTATATATGATTATATATGGGAATGATAGAAGAGGGGTGGGGGTGTCCACTTCTAGTGTGTAGAGCCACTTGAGCCCTGATTGTCAGCATATGATGAGGCAGATGAGTGGCACTACAGAGGAGAGGGCACGGTGTAGTAATAAGTGTGCATCCCACGTGTGTTGTACAATGGAGTGTTTGACAGTGTGATCAGGGCTAAGAGTAAACAATTGTATAGATTATTTCACGGGTCACAGAGGGGTAAAGCGCCTCCTCCACCAACTCTCTATACTCTATGTGCCCTGTCATTCACCATATTGTCATCCAGGCCCTGGGACACTCAGCACACAAGCTCCTTACTCACCTTACCCCCTCACTACGACCTGTAGTAACAAGGGAATAATACTGAACACAGTGATGATAATCAGCATAGACCCTTTATATAGTGACTAGTGGACTCTACATATACACAGAAACATGCACATGTGCCTTTGCTCTCTATTTACCTTCCTACTCCTGTAACATTCATAAAAAAGAAACAAAAATAAGTAGATACACATATATTAATGTATAAAATGTTGATACAATTAAAAAGAATGTAATACATAAATGTTTATAAAAGTAATACAAATTCTGAAAATAAATATGTCTATCACATTTATAAAAATAATCAATTATAGGTTTAAATATATGATATAAAAATACATAATGAAATATATAATGTTTGTGTTTAGAGTTTATTCCAATCTCTTCGAATATTAAAGTGTAAGCAAATATTTGTGATAAATTAGACTACAAATCTTATGGTTCACTGGAACAAACCCATGAAGGTTAATGATAACAATTATGAAAAAATGAGTGTAACAAACAATAATAATGCCATTTTTGAGAGGGTAATGCAATTTATAGATCCTTTGCTGCAATTGGCTAGTCTGGAGAAATTAATAGACCACCTGCTGGGTCTAATATTAATGCTGAGGCTCGATGTCTGTCTGTTTTGAAAATGAGTTCACCGGGGAGCATCAGATGTATGCATGGAAAATAATAGGCTGAGGATAGATAGATAGATAGATAGACAGACAGATAGATAGATAGATAGATAGATAGATAGATAGACTTTATTGTACAATTCGACAAACGTTTGACAATGTGTTCGGTAGTCACACACAAAGGGTTAACCCACAACAAAAACTGTTAAAAAATAAATTATGGAGCAACATTCACTCTTCATTTGTGAAATGTAGATATTTGAGTGAAATGTAGATATTGGAGTTAACCTATAGACATATGTAATAAAATATAGGTACATGAAAACAAATGGGAGGATTCACAATGATACATTGTTAGGTGTCTTACTGTATAAATTCCTAAAAGCCACTTACTATGATACCTATAAAACAGGCGTATATATATATATATATATATATATATATAAATATATATATATATATATATATATTAAACATGATAACATGACAGGATTGTGTATGGATGTGCATAGATAGGATAGGGAATCAATACGGGCACAAAGGCAGTGACCCATATAAGGAGCTACATGGCGTGTAACCACCCCGCCATCAACCTGTCATTGAGGCTAAAGGCAATTAGAAATTACATATATAGATAGATAGATAGATAGATAGATAGATAGATAGATATAGATGCATAGATATATATATAGATATTCTATATATATATAAATATATATATATATATATATATATATATATGTATATATCTAAATATGTATAGAGAGATAGGTATATATATGTATATATATATATCTATATATCTATATATATATATATATATATATAATTTGTGCATGCAGGCATGTATTTGAATATCTGTGTGTATATATGTATACTTATTAGTACACATGTATGGCTATGGGTATATATATGTGTGTGTATATATATGTGTATATATATATGTGCATAATCCAAAAAATATATATATGATTGATATAGATATATATATATATAATTTGTGCATGCAGGCATGTATTTGAATATCTGTGTGTATATATGTATACTTATTAGTACACATGTATGGCTATGGGTATATATATGTGTGTGTAATATATATGTGTATATATATATGTGCATAATCCAAAAAATATATATATGATTGATATAGATATATATATATATATATATATATATATCATACATGAATGTAATAATTTAGAATTGATATAATTGTGTCTGGTTAATCAGGTGTCACATGACCCAGTGAATGCCCCACCCCTCCCCCTCATCCAGCACATTACAAGGTATGTTCCTGCAGGTGTTTAGCCTCATTATCCCTGGCAATCAATGGCATGACCCCTCAGTAATGGCCTCCATCAGCCTAGACTCCAACTAATCAATAGAAGTCAAGAGAGGAAAGATCAGATCTCATTTTGTTAATCTTGTGGGGCCACTTTCCCTTTCTTGTATTTAAGCCTTCTCCTTGTACATGTATGAAATTGTTTATCGATTAAACGATTATGCAGCCGATTAGACTAATAAAGTGAGCCATTGATCAGCCGGCATGGCTGTGAGCCTCACTAATGAGCTGCCGCCATCACAACATACATCATGGTGTGGAATCGCCGCAGATTATGTGCTCCTCCGATGGCTCAGCACAGGGCTCCTCTGTGAGCACAGACACAATAGATCTCAGCTCCAAATACAAACCCCTAAACCAATCTCATGGATCAGATCGGATCTCAGCACATCGCAAACAACTAATCGTCACATATAGAAATGCTACAGACGGGGATTCACTGCACAAAATTCGGGACATCAAATTAACTGTGATAATACTCTGTACGAATAGGAGAGAATAAAGCCAACAGATTCACAGATTCCTGATCGTAGTTAATATAATTAGATCGAGCAAAAACAGCACAAGCCTGTAAGTGTGCATAATACGATTACACTGTACATGTGTCTGCCATAGCTGAAGACAGCAGCTCCACAACCAGGTGCGATGCCTGCGACAGTGCAGTGCTGCAGGGTATATGTTACATCATGTATAGATAGATACACAATATATATTAACTGATGGGCTAATATATATATATAATAATATATTATATATATATATAATATATAATATTATATATATATAATATTATATATATATTATATATTATATGTGCATGGATGAATATGTACCGCTATCCATATGTATATAATCCCATCAGTTAGTACATAACAGCTCAGCTGATGTGTCTGCTGGGTGCCCTGGTAGTAGGTGTGGATGATGTATAGCACACATATAGCATGGAGTGGGTGCAGTACCTGCCCTGGCAGTCCTGGGAGCCGGGTAGTTCTTGTCTAGCTCCATCCTGATAGCCCACGACTTGTTGATGAGGAGAGAGGGAAAAAAAAAGTTTGTAGTTTTTGTTGTAGTTGTGGCCTGGGGGCTCCTGGCAGCCTGGGATAATTCAAGCCTTCCGCTCCCTGTCGTGCTCTTTACAGCTGATCACTGAGCTGAGACTAAACGTTTTAAGGAGAGGGAGAAAAAAACCTCCGAAGGAACCATGAAATGATTAAGGAACTAAAGGGCTCTTCACCCCATGTGAGATCATGTCCTGTTCTAGAACACAGCACAAGATGTCCCCACATGCAACCGAAACCCCTGTCACTGGCATCTGCCCTACTGCTGCCCACACCACAAACTTCCTGCTCCTCACTCACTGCTGCTCTAGTCTGACATTTTTGGTTGTCGTTTAAGTATTATTATTATTATTATTTTATTATTATTATTATTTGTTGTTGTGTTATTTATTATTATTGTTATCATTATTATTATTTGAATGATCTTTAAATTACAAGTTTATGATACCTGTAAATGCAATTAAGTATCTCTGCTAAATATTTAAGTTGTATTTGCAGTGTATTTTATGTAAAAAATAAAAACAATGACAAACACATAAGGTCTCAGTTAACATTACTCTTCACTTACAAAAGGTTGTACGTGTATTTAAATGTTATATGTACATGCTCAAAAATACACAGAACAAACGTATGTGTATGTACACATATATTTACATTTATATTGTATATTATAATATTATTTATTTTATTTTGACCATTTGGTATCATGTATTTATGATTGACCATGTGGCAGCATTTTATTTTCATATAAACATATATGCCTCTACTTTTGGTAAGTATAGTAATTGAACTACAAGGTATGTAGTTTTTTTTAGTTTATTGGGGAGCTTGCACCAGTTGCAGTGCTGTTCCTATTATGTTTTAGTATATATATAGATATATATATACATAATATATAAAAAATATATTGCAATCTGAGAGTCCTCAGTGGTTGATAACTTTTAATGGCTAACTGAAAAGATGGGACACTGTGATGGGACAAGCTTTCGGGACACTGTGATCCCTTCGTCAGGCTCATATCACATGACCGCGAGCGGCCAATCAGCGCCAGGAACGTCCTCTGACATCACAGCAGGCTCTTGCAGGACACACGTCACCTGGCCTCACCCACCACCGGACACCAGGAAAAGGCGTCGGAGAGGTAACGTATTCATTCTTTTTTATTTTACATACATTTGGCTTTGTTTAATTTAGATTTCGCAGTGTATATTAATACACTGCAAAATCTAATGGGGCGGTCACAGCTGTCACAAAGGGGAGGAGGAAGCAGGATTCTTCCTCCCCTCTATGACATCACCTGCGCTTTCTGGGGTAAAGAAAGCGCAGTGTGTGAAAGCCCCTGCTTATTTTGATGCGCTTTTTTGCGCGGCCGAAAAATGCAGCAAAAAGTGCGCGCAAAAAAGCGCAACAAAATACTCAAATGTGTGAACGTAGCGTTACAGCTCAAAACCGGATCAGGATTTAAAAATTCTGCCACAAGTGTGACGCTAGCCTATGTTTTATTTTCAGGCTTATTTTTCCATCATCCCCCTCCAAGCCCCAATATTCCCATGCAGCCCCCAATATCCCCACCATCCCCTTGCAGCCCCCAATATTCTCATGCAATATCTCCCCCCATCTTATTTTGGAGGAAACAGGGTACATGTTCCATCAATGGTTTTCACAGATAGAACAAGTATCCATTATAGTGTATGGAAATGTTCGCATGCTTATGTTTTCTGGAACCGTGTATCACGAGAGGCATGTTCATTCTTGATCTGTGTCACAAATTAAAATCACTCATACAAGCCAATGGTTAGTTGGAACTCACAGACTGCACATGTATGACATCAGTGTGCAATGCATGTGCTGCCTATGATTATCATTGGAGAAGCTTTGCAATTTATTTACATTTCTTATATGCAAAAACTGATGAAACGGATGGTAAAACTTTAGATCCAATAAAAGATGAATAACGGTCTGTGTTTTCCATACAATAATAATTATAGATGTCTGAATGAGACCTAAGATGTGTTGTTATTTTTTGGCTTCTAAGGTTAAATTACCATGATGAGCTTTTCACGCTGCATGTTTTCGCTGCACCAAATAAACGCAGTGGCCTTGTTCACACATACCAATCAGTTTTTTTAGCAGTTAGAAAAACTGAGCAGTTTTTCTAAGTGTGCCAAATAGTGTCCCCTGTGGGCCTGAACGTTTTTCTGAAGTTTTTGAATTTTGTCGTTTTTTCATTAAAAACGGAATGCGTAAACGCAGGTGCCTATATGTGACATGTGTTAACGCATGCGTTTCCCATAGGGCCCCATGTTAAAAAAACGCATGCGTTTTTGGAAACAACCCTGAGTTTTTTTTTACAGCACCCAAAAAACACTGCATGCAGCGTTTTTTGGAATGGGGAAAAAAAACGCAGGTGTAGCTTAAAAACGCATGTACACTTAAATGTTTTTGAAAAACTGCAAAAAAAACGCAGAGAGTGCCAAAAACGCATGTATGTGTGAACAAGGCCAGTGTTTTACAATCCCAGCATAGTGAATAGGATTTATAGCAATCTTCCGCTTACTTTGCTTCTTTCTACTCAGCATAAACTGTCCTGCAGTGCATGTTGGAAATCCACAACATGGCAATTTCTCTTCTGAATTTTATGTGCAGATTTTCTCCATTGAACTGCATTAGATGTGGAAAATCTATAAATACAATACATGCATTTTTAGTGCCTTTCCGCAGTGGAAACACATTACTAATGCATGTAAACCATATATGATTGTATGTAGGAAATATCAAAAACAAAGCAACTTTATTTACAACATGACATGCAAGGGTGAAAACTGCCATAAATATAATAAAAACAAGTTAAAAAATGAAAAAAATGTAAATAACCTAATTTTCTTAATAGGTTCAGAAATGCTGCAGAAAATCTGCAACATCGAAATGTCCCCAAATATTCATCGAAAGAACTAAGGCTAGGGTCAGGCTTGCATCTGCCCCTGAGCCTGGCCAAACCGTCAGAAACGTAGTTTCTGCACGGGGCAGTGCATAGCGTTACCAGCAGGTAACGCTATGCATCGTCAGACTATGGATTTCTATGGCAACCACACGCTTACCGCAGGCAGCGGCTCCTCAGAGATCTCCCGAATCTGCGCTGTTGCAGAGCACACAGGAAACGCTGTTTGCAGAATTGTATACTGCCGATAACAACTCCATCCAGGCAGTAGAGCCCTTGCACCCATTAGAACAGGCAGAGGATAACGGCTCAGAGGGAAAACTGGAGGATTGGTGACAGAAGTTGCATGTAGGTACTGATTCTACACCCTCCCATCAAAAGCATGGAGTATACCAGGTAGTGAGAGAATATGAACAAGCCTTTAGTAAACATACGTTAGACTGTGGGCAGGTAAAAGGGGTTGCACATCACATACCCACAGGATCCGCTCATAAAAGACAGATATAGGCCTGTACCGCCAGCTCACTATCAATGTGCCAAGGATGTGTTACGGGAAATGAAGGAGACCTGGGTAATAAAAGATAGTTGTAGTCCCTGGGTAGCTCCTCTAGTACTGGTTAGAAAGAAGGATTGTACAATGAGGATGTGTGTGGACTACAGGCAGATAAACCACATTACACATAAGGATGCATACCCACAGCCTAGAATTGAGGAATCAATAGCTGCATTACGTACTGCTAACTACTTTTCCACCTTAGATCTTACCAGTGGGTATTGGCAGGCTCCTGTAGCAGAGGCGGACCGAGAGAAGGCAGCATTCACCAATGGGCCTCTGTGAGTTCAACTGTATGCCATTTGGACTCTGTAACGCTTCAGGAACATTCCGGAGGCTGATGGAGTGCTGCCTGGGGCACAAGAATATCAAAACTGTCTTATTGTACCTGAATGACATCATAGTCTACTCCAAGACGTATGACGAACATCTGGAGCACTTGGCAGAAGTGTTTGAAGCCTTTTCTGGCTATGGCATAAAAGTGAAGCCATCCAAGTGTCACCTGTTGAAACCAAAGGTACAGTACCTCAGACATGTAGTGAGTTCTGAAGGTGTAGCACCTGATTCTGAGAAAGTAACAGTCATTAGAGACTGGCCAAGAACCACCAGTGAGGCAGTTCTTGGGGCTGGTAGGATACTACAGAAGGTTCATTAAGGGGTTTACGAAGATGGCTGCACCCCTGCAAAACCTCCTGGTAGGCCAGTCCAAGAAGGCTAAGAACACGAGCGCTCCATTTGAATGGGGTAGTGAGACGGAAGAATTCTTCAAGCAGTTAGTTTGCCTTAACAGGGGATGAGATCCTCGCCTACCATGGTTACGACCAGCTATTTATTCTATACACTGATGCCAGTAATGTGGGACTGGGAGCAGTGCTGTCCCAAGTGCAAGGAGGTAAAGAAAGAGTAATAGCCTTTGCAAGTAGGAAGGTCTGTCCTACAGAAAGAAACCCTGAAAATTATAGTTCATTCAAATTAGAATTCCTGGCCGTTGTCTGGGTAGTTACAGAGCAGGCTAGGCATTACTTGGCTGCCGCGAAGTTTACCATCTTTACGGATAACAACTCCTAACCCACCTGGACTTACAAAGCTAGGTGCACTGGAACAGCGATGCATAGCCCGACTGTCTAATTATAACTTTACAATCAAGTATAGGGCAGGTCGTAAGAACACCAACGCTGATGCCTTATCCAGAATGCCTCACTTGCAGGACGTGGAAGATGAAGCATAGGAGCTGGAAGAGATAGAGCTCCCGGCTTTTCACCGCCTTCATGTGACCCAGTGTAAGAGCCATGTGCAGAACAGATGTCAATACGCCACGTTGAACCGGTTACCCCACTATGGATGGGCCGAAACGCAAGACAGTGATCCAGCTGTATGCTTAGTCAAGGAGCTATTGATGCAGGAGGGTTCATACCCTGATCCAGATGCCCCACCAGAGGCTCAGCAGCTGTGGAAAGAGCGAAGTAAGCTGTTCATATATGGAGATAAATTGTGTAGACGATATACTAACCCAAAGACTCACGAACTTGTCTGGCAGATAATCGTGCCAAAAAGGGATGTTCAGATGATCCTAGAAGCATACCATGATGGCGCAGGGCATTTTGGGTGGAAGAAGTTAGAGATTCTGCTGAAAGAGAGATTCTACTGGGTTGGCATGAAAAGAACCATTGACAGTTGGTGCAGAAATTGTGGTCCATGCAACCTGAGGAGCAAAGATAAAGATAGTCAGAGAGCTCCACTCCAGCCCATTATTACTAAACCACCGCTTGAACTTGTAGCCTTGGATCACGTAAAGCTGACCCGAGCAGATCAGGCTATTTCTATGCCCTCACTATAGTAGACCATTATTCTCGTTTCCTGGTGGTAGTACCTATGAAAGACCTAACAGCCAGAACAGTGGCTAGAGCATTCCAAGCCTACTTTTGCAGTCCTAATGGCTATCCAGAACAGGTGCTTACAGATCAAGGTCCAGAGTTTGAAGCGGAGGTGTTCCAGGAATTTTGTAATTTATACGGGTGTAAGAAGATCAGAACAACACTGTATCATCCACAAACTAATGGCATGTACGAAAAGATGAACCAGGTATTCATAGACATCTTGAAGACATTGCCAGTAGAAGAAAGGAACATGTGGCCAGAGAAGCTACCAGACCTGGTGGATCTATATAACCATGTCCCCATGAATTCTACCAACTGTACTCCAGCCTACCTGTTGAGAGTGAGACCTAGTAAACTGCCTATTGATTTGGATATGGGAATTTGAAGCTAGATGCAGATGCACCAGAAACCAACTGGGATACAGAACGTCAAAAGTATTGCCAAGTGCAAGAGTGCGTAGAGAAGAGTTTATCACAAGCAAGAGAAAGGTAAGAAAGAGCATATAACCAACATGCTCCTGCAACCCCTTTGAAACCAGGTGAGCAAGTTCTTGAGAGAAAAAGACGTACCAACAAACTGGATGATCAGTGAGAAGCACTACCATATACCGTGTTACCATCAAACTTTGATAATACCAAGGTGTGTTTAGTGAGTAAAGATGATGGGAGAATATCGGCAGTAGTGTCCAGAGACCATCTCAAAATGTGTCCTGAAACTTTGAAATCCCAAGAGAGAATACCAGAAGTACCAGTACCAGTAAAACCCCAAGAAGAAGAAGTATTCCATACAGTTCTAGGAGACTTTCCCAAGACCTGGACACAGTATAATGGAGCAGTCATAGTTCCTATGTTAACCTTCCATCAAGCAGTGGTACCGGAAGCAGTGAGACAAGAAGCACCACAAGTGGAAGCATCAGAAGCAGTACCTGCAGAAGAACAGGAAGAGCAACCCCCTGCTACCAGAGAGCTTGTTAGTCCCATGGTAAAACTAAGAAGACACTCTAGTATACCAGTGCTACATAGACCTACACGTAGCATAGTGGATAGTGCATGCACAACACCAGTAGCAGACACTAGAAATCAGACAATACCATCAGAAATACCTGTACTGCGTAGAACAATCCATAGTAACAAAGGTCAGATCCCAGCACGTTATAGAGATTAGAATACTGTTTAGATGGGTTTAAATGTAAATGTTTGTCTTGTTTCATGTAAATTGTAAATACGTAACTATGCAACCACCAAGCTTATGCACCTACAGAGACTCTACTGTATGAACTTTTAAAATATTCTTGAACGTTATTAAATATGGACCATAATGCCACTGGACTGGTTGTGGTAAAGACTAAAGTTTATTTTCAGCCATTGCTGGAAAGAGTAATCACTAGATTGACTGTTTTTCATTTTTTAATTTTATTGGTTTTTGTAATTTTTACTTTTGAGACTCTGTAAAATATCAGTTGTCATTTAATCTTGTTATTCCTTTTGAAAAAGGTTATCGTAGTCCCAGATTACTGTGTTTCACTAAGGGCAATGTGGCACCCCAGGGTCTAAGTGCCACACTGTCATTATCGCCCCCGGGTGGTAGTGTCACACTTGAGAGAAATGAAGAGACTTCACACCAGGCAAAAACCAAAGCACACAACACCTTTCTGCCTCCAGGCCTGAAAGGGGAGACCAAGCCAAGGCTTCAGGGTAAGCTCTCCTATAAATTCTGGCCTGGGGCAGAGTTAGTCAGTTCCTAGGAGGACTGAGAAAGACATCCTGTGGACTGGTAGCAACACTAAGCTCGTCCCAGGGTAGCTAAGCCTAGTGAGGGCCCAAGGCAAGGGACTGAGGAAGTGGAGAGGAGCTCGGGGAGTGGAGCGGTGTCGTGCTCACCACTGAGGAACAGCACCAAGGAGAGACACCAGAATCCGAGTCTGTGCAGGGCTTAACGACCCGGCAGCCAATACTGGAAGGTGGGGGATTCCAATTTCCCCAGCCACACTGTGCCCGGAGACAAAGCAACAGATAGAGCCCAGGAACAGCCCTGGGGCTAGAGAAGGACTCGAGTTGCCTGCCATACCGGCACTAAGCACGAGTGAGAGAAAGAGAGAGGGCCAGCAGCTCAGCTTATGCAACAACGGAGACCCATTACAAAGTGCAGCAGGGAGGCTTCAGAACTTGCCGGGTGAGGAGAACCCCAAGTTGCTCTCAGGTGCCAGGACTCCGCTTAGTAACACCAGCCGAATTACAGTTGCACCAGTAAAAGGACTGAGGAACCAACAAACCGTAACTCTGTCTGTTGCTTTGAGCCCACCATCCTGCACCCTACACCCTTACCACATCCAGTGCCCCGGAAATCCGCTCCCCCCATGGGGAGCTGCTCCATCCCAGTTGCCCGTTCATCATGCCCGGAGGTCCTGCAGTAGCAGTGTTCACTAATAGCCACATACCACGGGTGGCGTCATGAATAACTACCCTTCTTATCACCCATTCCCCTACCACATCAAGAACTCCCTTTTACAACTGAACCCAGGGTCACGGAAGCAGGGTCTCGACCCCTGTGACTCCCCAGAGCTGCTAAATAGCCCAGTTCCGAGTACCCCACGGCCCTGGGGTGACCCAATTATAATATGTTTGCAGGCACAAACCTTTATTAAAGATCTCTGAGCACTCAGAGATATTTAATAAAGGTTTGTGCCTGCAAACATATAATGTGCTCAGAGATCTTTAATAAAGGTTTGTACCTGCAAACATATTATAATGCCCTGTCCCCATTTGTTCTAGTACTCCGGAGACCGCTAATAACCCTTTTCCCCCTGCGTACACACCTCCCCTGGGAGAGCGGTAGGAGCAGCTCAGGACCTAACATCACTGCACCAGGCTGAACGACCTGCGGTGACGCGATCAACTCTCCACCCCTTGTCAGTCACGTGATAGGACCCCGTGACCTGAAACCAGGAAGCGTCGGCAACCAGAGAGAGTGGCATTCACTGTTCGTCTCCTTACCAGGGATCAGCCCTCCTCACCTCCCGGTGGTCACCCCAGTTGTACAGGGTGCACAACCCCTGGAGGTGAGTGAACAACTAGCCACCCACTAGACCACCAGGTCCAACTCATGGGCGCATCCTATTTTCTTCTTATTTCAGCACACAGAGTAGGGTACAAACTCAGTACAGGCCCAATCATTAGATAGTATGGTACAGGCTCGATCATGAGATAGTATAGTACAGGGCCTGTATTATACTATCTCATGATCAGCACATCACAGTGCTTGTCAAATGAAAGCTCTGCACTGTAAACCAGGTTGAGAGGAGAGTGAACTGATCTGAACATGCGTGTCCAGACTGCTGTCACTCACAGAGGCTGTGCCGCCCCTACCAGTGACGTGCCCTGCTCAGTTTGACAGGATCTGGTCCAAAGACCAAAAGGATCAATAACAAGAATATAGGCCCTTTTCACATCTGCGTTTCAGCTGCGTTTGGATGCATTGCATTTTTCAATGCGTTTTTGCCAAAAAGCGATATCGTTGTGTGTAACTGGCCCTTTACATTGTAAAACGCATTAAAACACGGTAAAAATGCACCGCTAAACGCCGTTGCGTTTGAACAATGCGTTTTTACCAAGCGCGAGGAAATGCAGCTGGCAACGTTTCCTTGCTCTTGGTAAAAACACAAATGCGTTCAAACACAACCGTATTTAGCAGTGCGTTCTTACCGCGTTTAAATGCGTTTTCACAATGTATTTTTTTGGCAAAAATAAATGACAACGCATTGCATCCAAATGCACTGACATGCACTTGATGTGAACTCTGCCTTAAACATATGTGTGCCGCAGAGAGGTCAGCTTACAGGACAAGGTAAGTAGCAGAAGAATATTGAGAAAGTGAAAGGGAGAGTTTGAACATATGAAAGTGTGTCACATTAGTAGTGGAAAACCCTTATAGGCCGGGTTCACACCATGGCCTAATCAGGTCTGGGGCTGTCCGGTCTAAACCGGACAGCCCCGGACCCGATCTAGAAACAGAACCGGAAATATGCCCTCCAGTCCGGTTCGCAGCCGGATGCAGCTGAGCGTGGTGTGAACCCTGGCCTTATCCCAGTACTGCAAAATCTCTGTGCTCCTTATACAGTATGTTGTACTGTGCACTAACCCTATACTATAATGATATTACTGAGAAGGTTGTGCCAATGCTGTGCATTAACCTTGTACTATGACATTACTGAGCAGATTATTTGTGACTGAGACATGACTATTTATTTTTTAGATATCATTGTGTGCATTATTTTTGAGCATTATGAATGGAACAGCACAATATGGAGACAAAATAATCATTAGCTTTTCATGTTTTTAACTCACAGCTGAAGGTGACTATGGTACATTGGGTCCCATTCCAAGCCCAACTACTTAGTCTCATGATTATATGGTACGTTTATGATCACAACTTTACAATATAAATTCCCTGGAGGTTATTAGAACTAAAGTTACTTAAAGTAAGGTGGTAATAATGAAACAGAGGCAGACATACCTTTGGTGAAGCCTGTGCAGTTGCACAACGGCCCAATAGGTAAGGGGGGCCCTTTCTACCTACAAAGCAGTGAAATTGTGTATTTTGATTAGCTCTTTGGTGGACAAAGGGCCCAAATAGTGTCCTTCCACATCAGCCCTTTTCTGTCTCTATCCGCTACTGAATTGAAGCATATTTTTTAGACAGACAAACCTTTCTTCATTCTGAAATGGACTACAGTAAATTAGCTCCTTCACACTAGTGCTCCCCACTTCAGCGTATTGCGACGTGGAAGCGCAAGCTGAGCGCAGGCACCACAAGTCCCTATGTTTAACATGGGTACGCAGGTGCCTGCGCTCTGATGCAGATTGGCGTGCGCACCCTGTGCGCACCCATTCACTGCAATGATGATTTGTACGTAGTTCCGCATCAGGAACGCCTGCGTACAAATCATACATTGCAGTGAATGGGTTCGCACAGGGTGTGCATGCCAATCTGCATCAGAGCGTAGGCACTTGCATCCTCTTAAACATAGGGACTTGCGGTGCCTTGCTCAGCTTGCGGATCCCTCCGCAGAACACTGCGGAGGGGTCCGCAAGTGTGATGCCAGCCTTACAGTAAAAAACACTACAATGTACAGTTTATAAGATTAATTACTAATATAGAGAGGAGATAAACATATCAGACAATGTGACAATTTAGCAAAAGTGAACAGTGTAACCACTCAAAAAATGTTAGAATCCCTTTTTCTATTCACAAATCTCCCTCTTCCTTCTACCTATGTGGTTATTTATCAAAGAAAAATGCTTCTATAGACCAGATAACAGGATTAGGCAAATAAATCCCACCATACTGGACAGATTCTTCACACATACACAATACAAAGATCAGTCTATCCTGGACTCTGCCATTTACATTCCAGTGTCAAATTTTATCTTCCCTTACTAACCACTGCATTCTATCTATCTATCTATCTATCTATCTATCTATCTATCTATCTATCTATCTATCTATCTATCTACTAGAAAAAATTCTCTGCAGCACTCAGCTACTACCAGTGATGTACATATGCTAACAAGCTGTATATATTTGAGAAAAAAGTTTAAAAACTTACGTTTTTTAAAAAAAAACTCAAATTCTTATTTTTTTATTTTTGGGGGTTCTTGGTACATACATTGGCCAATGTCTGTTTGCCCATCAACCGCGACAAGGTGACCCCAGGTCTGATGAATCCTAACGTTGACATCCCTGTCCTCCTTTTCCTCCCTGTCCCACTCTCAAGTGTGAGACTCAGGCGCACACAGCGGGAGACACCATACGAACAACACAGAATGGGGGCCCTATACCTACCTAAACGCTATCCTTACTTTGAACAGTTCCCTGATAAATCTTTACTTTATCTGTAGGACTTTGTCCATTCACCCCTTCCTGTCTGACTTGGGAGTAAGTATTGGAATAGATAACATTAATATGGGCAATTAGTCTTCTCTGTTAACATACAATTAATCTTTCACCTATTCACAGAAACTGCAGCAAATGATCTCATTAAAACTTCATCAGTGTACCAAAATCCACTATTTCAAAGCAGTGAGGCGCAATTTCTTACCAATCTCTTTAGGCATTACCACTGATAGAGAGATATTTAAAATAATGAACACATTCTATGTGCATTTACACATAACAACTTCTCATACATAGAGAGAACTGGTGGCACCAGTTCACATTATGTCTGTGAGTGCTGTGCAGTTTTTTCTGTTTTGTATCGTATGGAGTTGCTGGCTCCAATGTCTGCAATTTGCACCCCCATCACCTACAGGTGGTCTAGGGTCGAGATGGTGTCCGCCCACTGAGAAGTGGGGGGGAGGACAAGGAGGGAAGGGATGTCAGCGTTAGGAATCATCAGACCTGAAGTCACTTTGTCGCAGCTGATGAGCAAACAGACATTGGCCAATGTATGTACTAAGAACTTAAGAAATAAAAAAATAAGAATTTTGAGTTTTTTAAAAAAAGTAGTTTTTAAACTTTTTTCTCAAATATATACAGCTTGTTAGCATATGTACATCACTGGTAGTAGCTGAGTGCTGCAGAGAATTTTTTCTAGTTGTTTGACCCAGTGTCCCTGCTGGCACCAGTTCACATTATGTCTTATTCTATCTATTATCTATTATCTATCTATCTATCTATCTATCTATCTATCTATCTAGTCAGAAATAAGTATTTGATCCCTTGCCGATTTTGCAAGTTTGCCCACCAACAAAGTCATGAACAGTCTATAATTTTAATGGTAGGTTAATTTTAACAGTGAGAGTAGCTTTACACCCGACTACAGCATGGTGGAAACAACCGGGTGCTTCACGTGCACGTGCACGCACCAACGGTTACAAACGGTACCCGCACCGCCTTTACACGCCGCTACAAGGTGCTCTACAGAATGTTGAATCTATCTCTGGATGCACCGCCGGGTGCCTAAAGTTACCTTCTGTAGAGCACCTTACCTCATTTACACGCCACTACAACAAGGTAATATGGGAGGACCTGGTGCAGCAGGGACAACACATAAGCGTGCCAGAATTGTGGATTACGAGAATTTCGTACGCTGATAGGACAAAGCAATAGCATCATGATTGGCCAGCCAGCGCAGGAGGCTGACTAATACATGACGCGCGAGCAATTGTGTAGTGTGACTGGTCAGCTCCTTAAATATGTCGCCCTATGCAGCGACTACCAATCGTAACGCAGGAGCTTCCTCCAATGATCGCTGAAGGGGGGTGGTTTCACGGAGGCTGTGTCATGCCCCAGGGAGTTATCTAGGTGACGAATAAACCTTACCCTACCGTATTTACATGTCGTTACCACCGGGTTGAAATCAACCTGTTTTAGAGCTCTGCTGTGAAACAGGTGCCGCAAGTGACGGGTGGAAACAACCTACTTTACACGCCGCTACCTCGGGTTGATTTGGCGGTGAAAGATACATTTGTCTCATTAACCCGGTTGTTTCCACCCTGTTGTAGCGGCATGTAAAGGTACCCTGGGAGGTAGGCTAGGGTCACATTTGCGCTAAAATTTTCAGATCCTGATCTGGTTTTGAGCTGTTGAAAAGCTCAAAACCGGATCAGTAACCGCTGTCCATAGGAGCCCATTATTAAAACCTGATTGCTCTACATGCAATCTGGTTACCACTTTCAGATCTGCAGCCTGCGCTACAAAATCATGCACGCTGCTGTTTTCGCAGCGGTTAGGAAACCACAGGCGGATTGCTATAATGGGCTCCTGTGGGGCTCCTGTGGCACTAGTGAATACCTACGGCAGCCGTATGCTCTGTTCATCCCTGCTGCCGCAGGGATGAACAAAGGGTTAATTTTAATAATAGATGTAATCCATAGGAAAAGAAGATGGCGGCACTCATGTTTCCTGGTTACAAACCGACTTTATTTGACCACGTGTATTACATCCAGGGATGCAGGAAGGAGGTGCTTAAGCGACGGTCACCGTTTCGCGGATAACTTCCGCTTCTACGGCTTGAGAGCCCGTAGAAGCGGAAGTTATCTGTGAAACGGTGACCGTCACTTCAGCACCTCCCTCCCTGCATCCCTGGATGTAATACACGTGCTCAAATAAAGTCAGTTTGTAACCAGGAAACACGAGTGCCGCCATCTTCTTTTCCTATGAATTACAGTCTGTACAGCTGGGGCTGACCAACGTGTGCCTGGACACCATCTTGTCAAATGAAGGATAAAACACAGGTCAGTGCCTGGTTTCACATCTTTATGAATGCTTCTTAATAATAGATGTGGGCAAGATGTCTCTAGGGGGTGCCCACCCTCCATAGAGACATGCTGTCCACTCAGGTGGGCATGTGAGGGGTTAATATGTGTCATTATAGTATTGCCGGCTATTGTCGGCTTTTTCTATTTTATGAATGAATGCGCCTCACTGTAGAGGAGATACTGTATGAGTATCTATTATTAAGATTAACCCTTTGTTCATCCCTGCGGCAGCAGGGATACACAAAGCATACGGTAACCAGATTGCTCCGGATTACACATCCTGAGCAATCCGGTTACCGCATTGCCGTTTATCGGACACATTTTGTGCACAAAATGTGTCTGAAGGCAATTGCAGTTACCGCATCCGGATCTGGATGCGGTAACCACAATTACACTTCCAAATGTGACCCCAGCCGTAGAATATCAAAAACAAAATCCAGAAAATAATGTTGTCTTAATTATATATATGTATTTGCATTTTTCATAGGGAAATAAGTATTTGATCCCTCTGACAAGCAAGATTTAATACTTGGTGGCAAAACCCTTGTTGGCAAGTACAGCAGTTAGATGTTTCTTGTAGTTGATGATGAGGTTTGTGCACATGTCAGGAGAAATTTTGGTCCACTCCTCTTGCAGATCATCCCTAAATCATTAAGACTTTGAGGCTGTCGCTTGGCAACTTGAGGTTTCAGCTCCCTTCATACGTTTTCTATAAAATTAAGGTCTGGAGACTGGCTAGGCCACTCCATGACCTTAACGTGCTTCTTTTGAGCCACTCCTTTGTTGACTTGACTGTATGTTTTGGGTCATTGTCGTGATGGAAGATCCAGCCAAGATCCATGTCCTGGCAAAGGGAAGGAGGTTGTTACTCAGGATTTTACGGTTCTATTCATGGTCCCATTGAGGTGGTGAAGTAGTCCTGTGCCCTTAGCAGAGAAACACCCCCAGAACAAAATGTTTCCACTTGCAACCTTGAAGGTGGGGACGGTGTTCTTTGAGTCATAGGCAGCATTTCTCTATCTCCAAACGTGGAGAGTTGAGTTAATGCCAAATCAATTTCTTTCTTATCTGACCACAGCATCTTCTCCCAATCACTCTCAGAAACACCAAGGTGTTCATTGGCAAGCTCAGATGGGCCTTCTTGAGCAGTGGGACTTTGCCGCCACTGTTGGACTTTAATCCATTACAGCGTAATGTGTTACCAATGCTTTTCTTGCTTACAGTGGTCCCAGCTGCCTTGAGATCATTAACAAGTTTCCCCATGTAGTTTCAGGCTGATATCTCACCTTCCTCATGATCCTAGATACCCCACAAGGTGAGATTTTGCATAGAACCCCAGATCGAAGTTGATTGACACTCATTATATACACAGCCCAGCAGCAGCCTCCATATTATATATACAGCCCATCAGCCTCCATATTATATGGTATTTTTCGGACTATAAGACACATTTTTTTCCTCCACATTTCGGAGAAAAGTGGGGGTACGTCTTACAGTGTGAATATGAATGCCCGTTTCATCTGTAATAAACTCCACTTCATTCATGACCTCTTTACCTCATATAGACTATCCTTCCTGAGCCTCACAGAAACATAGCTGACACCCTCCAACATGACCTCCCCTGCTGCGCTGTGCTATGGCGGACTTCATTTCTCCCACACACCTCACACTGGCAACAAACATGATGGAGGAGTGGATTTTCTCCATTCTAGCAACTGCACCTTCAACCCAATTCCTCCTCCTCCCTCCCTTATCCTCTCATCTTCTGAAGTGCACTCTGTCCGTTTCTACTCTCCGTCAAACTTCCAAGTGGCTGACATTTATTGACCACCGGGCCCAGCACTGCCTCTTTTGACCAATTCTCCTTCACTTTCTCTCTATTGACATTCCACCATCATCATGGGTGACTTCAACATCCCCATTGATACCAACCAGTCAACAGCCTCCAAACTCCTGTTACTTGCTTCATCCTTTGGCCTCTCTCAACAGTCCACCACAGCCACACACAGACGGACATACACTAGACCTCATCTTCACCTCCTCTGCTCCCTAACTAACCCCACAACCTCCCCTCTCCCCCTATCTGACCACCATCTGCTTACCTTCTCATCCTTGTCCTTCTCACCTGCCACCTATGTCCACCAACTCGCACACCCTCGCAGAAACCTCACACACGTTGACACTCACATACTTTCTGACTCTATTCTACCACTATCCTCCATGTCCTCACTCCATGACACAGATAACGCCACCTTTTTCTAGAATTCTACACTCACAGCAGTGATTGATGCAGGTGCCCCTCTTGTTCACGGCAGAACATGATGAATCAGCAAACAACCCTGGCACACAGATACCACTAAAAAGCTGCAGCTAGAGTATAGGGTTGCTGAGCAGCGCTGGAAGAAAACAGAAAACACATTCACAAGTAGACTACACAGCATTCAAACAAGCACTTCTAAATTCAAGTCAACACTCACCACCACTACACAGAATTACTTCATTACCCTCATATCCTCTTTGTCCCACAGTCCCAGTCAACTATCCAACACCTTTAACTCCCTCCTTCACCCCCACTGCCCCTCCCACTTCTCGTATCTCTGAAGAAAACTTCGCTGCTCCTCTACTTCTCCCCTCTGCAAATGCCTCCACTGGATCCCAATTCCCCAGCGTATCCAATTCAAACTACTAACATTGACTTACAAAGCCATCTGCAATCTGTCTCCCCATATATCTCTGAACTAATTTCCCAATATCATCCAACTTGTAAACTTCGACCCTTCCAAGACCTCCTTCTTTCCTCCAGACTTGTACATTCCTCATCTAACCGCCTGCAAGAGTTCCCCCGAGCATCCCCCATCCTCTCTATCCTCAGAACTCACATGCACCAAACTGCAATGACCACAGTGCCACCTCACCACCACTGGACCCACACTACACCACCGCAAGAGCAGACCCAACCTACTGTCTCACTCCCCATTGCCCTGTAGAATGTAACCCCTCTGTTCCAGTCTGTCACTGTTAGTTTGTTCATTGTATTTTTAACTTGTTTGTATGTATCCCTTTTTCATGTACAGCACTATGGAATCAATGGTGCTCTATAAATAAATAATAATAATAATAATAATAATAATTTTGTAATTCTTCCATTTTCTTACCATTGCACCAACAGTTGTCTCCTTTTCATCCAGCGTCTTACTTAGGCCACGTGTACACGTTGAGAATTTGATGATTTTTTTACCTCAGGATTTGTAGCCAAAACCAGGAGTGGATAATTAAATACAGAAGTGGTGCAGGTGTTTCTATTAGACTTTTTCTCTGATTGCTCCACTCCTGACTTTGTCTACAAATCCTGAGGTAAAAAACTCATCAAATACTCAACGTGTGCACATGGCCTTATGGCTTTGTAACTAATTACAGCCTTATGCAGGTGTAGGATCTTTTCCCTTAAATATGGAACCTCGGCACACCAATTAAGTATGAAGACATGAATTGTTGAAAAAAGAAAGATTTTTTATTTATTGGACATGTTCCAGCATAGTCAATCCAACGTTTCGGCCAGCAGGCTTTTATGAAGGATTATCTACATGGATATGAACATACAACAGAACATAGGATGAGGGTACATAATATGCTGATGTCGCAATAACATAAAATACATTCCAAAATTGGGTATTAGAGCATAATAAGACCATACAGATGATTTTTTTGCATAACAGGTATAGCAAAAAAAGGCAAAGAAATAAATACATCTTGTGTTATTTTCACACAGAGTAAATACCGTATATACTTGAGTATAAGCCGACCCGAGTATAAGCCGAGGCCCCTAATTTTACCCTCCAAAACTAGGGAAATTTATTGATTCGAGTATAAGCCTAGGGTAAGAAATGGAGCAGACCCCCATCCTTTTATATATAGCCCCCCATCCCAGTATATAGCGTCCCCCCAGCAGTGGTATACAGGCCCCCAGCAGTGGTATACAGGGCCCCAGCAGTGGTATACAGGGCCCCTGCAGTGGTATACACGGCCCCAGCCGTGGTATACAGGGCCCCAGCAGTGGCATACAGGGCCCCAGCAGTGGCATACAGGGCCCCAGCAGAGGTATACAGGGCCCCAGCAGAGGTATACAGGGCCCCAGCAGAGGTATACAGTGCCCCTGCAGCAGTGGTATACAGCCCCCCCTCCTTAATATGTGTCCCCCAGGCTGCGGCTCATATTAAAATAACAAACATTTCATACATCACCTTTCCGGCGCCGCTCCTCCGGTCCCGGCTTCTTCCTGCTTGTGCCGGTATCATGTGACCGGGCGCAGCAGATGACGCCATCTGCTGCGCCCGGTCACATGACACCGGCACAAGCAGGAAGAAGCCGGGACCGGAGGAGCGGCGCCGGAAAGGTGATGTATGAAATGTTTGTTATTTTAATATGTGCCGCAGCCTGGGGACACATACTAAGGAGGGGGGGCTGTAGATCACTAATGGGGTCAGTGTAGTGCAATATGCACTACTCCCCCCGCCGCTGATGGACAGGGGGATGCCGTGCATATTCATTACACCAATGAGGTGGCCCCATGTGACCGCCCGCGGCCACTGCGGCCCCCTCCTGCTTCCTCCAGCCCCCGGTCACAGCCCCCCCCCCCAAGCAAATACACCATGACTCAAGTATAAGTCGAGGGGGGCACTTTTCAGCACAAAAATTGTGCTGAAAAACTCGGCTTATACTCGAGTATATACGGTAATCAGCAAAAAAGTTATTAATTAAATAAGGAATTTTTACCTATGAGCTGGGTGTCCGTGCCTACGTGTATATGAAGTGCGGTCTGACGTCATGTCGTGTGGGCGTGCTTTGTTGCGGCCATGTGGTATACAGTGAAAAATGTGAAATAAATAATTTATAGCATAGGTACGGAAATAGTAGAACAAAGAAATAATGGGGGTGTGCCGCATAGTAGTAAGATCTACCCAGAAGAAAAATTAGAGAGATGAAAAGAGAAAACTTATAAATGAGTCCTGTATTATCATTATTTACATCCTGCTAGTTTGCCACCCATGGGTACTGAGTAATATCAGCTGTGGTGCCTACCTTGACAGAGAAAACGCAGCTTGTTATGATCCGTGTTTATTTCATGTGTAAGTGGAACGCTTTAGGAATAATTTCTCCAGTTCTCTCTATGTATGAGAAGTTGTTATGTGTAAATGCACTTAGAATGTGATCATTATTTTAAATATCTCTCTATCTGTGGTAATACCTAAAGAGATTGGTAAGAAATTGCGCCTCACTGCATTGAAATAGTGGATTTTGGTACACTGATGAAGGGTTAATGAGATCATTTGCTGCAGTTTCTGTGAATAGGTGAAAGATTAATTGTATGTTAACAGAGAAGACTAATTGCCAGGGGCGTAACTACAACAGGTGCAGGGGTTGCGATAGCACCCGGGCCCTGGAGCCTAGGGGGTCCCAAAAGTCCCTTTCGTCTATAGAAAAAGACTAATGCTATTAAAGTTTTGCAATAATTGGGGGCCCCGTTGGAGCTTCCGCATCGGGGCCCCTGGGCCTGAAGTTACACCACTGCTAATTGCCCATATTAATGTTATCTATGAAGAGAACCTGTATCCAATACTTACTCCCAAGTCAGACAGGAAGGGGTGAATTAACAAAGTCCTACAGATAAAGTAAAGATTTATCAGGGAACTGTTCAAAGTAAGGATAGCGTTTAGGTAGGTATAGGGCCCCCAGTTACCTTGCTGTGTTGTTCGTATGGTGTCTCCCACTGTGTGCGCCTGAGTCTCACACTTGAGAATGGTACAGGGAGGAAAAGGAGGACAGGGATGTCAACGTTAGGACTCATCAGACCTGGGGTCACCTTGTCGCGGTTGATGAGCAAACAGACATTGGCCAACGTATGTACCAAGAACCCCCAAAAAATAAAAAAATAAGATTTGAGTTTTTTGAAAAAAACCTAAGTTTTAAAAAAATTTTCTTATATATATACTGCTTGTTAGCATATGTACATCATTGGTAGTAGCTGAGTGCTGCAGAGAATTTTTTTCTAGTTGTGTGACCCAGTGTCCCTGCTGGCACCAGTTCACATTATGTCTGTGAGTGCTGTGCAGTTTTTTCTGTTTTGTATCTATCTATCTATCTATCTATCTATCTATCTATCTATCTATCTAGAAAAAATTCTCTGCAGCACTCAGCTACTACCAATGATGTACATATGCTAACAAGCTGTATATATTTGAGAAAAAAATTTAGTAGCTGGTAGTAGCTGAGTGCTGCAGATAATTTTTTCTAGTTGTTTAACTCAGTGTCCCTGCTTGGCACCAGTTCACATTGTGTCTGTGAGTGCTGTGCAGTTTTTTTCTGTTTTGTATCATATTGAGTGGCTGACTCCATGTCTGCAATTTGCACCCTCATCACCTACTGGTGGTCTAGGGTTGAGATGCTGTCCACCCACTTAGTAGTGGGAGAGGGAGGATAAGGAGGACAGGGATGTCATCGCTAGGACTCATCAGACCTGGGGTCACTTTGTCGCAGTTGATGAGCAAACAGGCAATGGCTAATGTATGTGCTAAGAACCCCAGAAATAAAAAAAATAAGAATTTTTGAGTTTTTTGGAAAAATTTAAGTTTTTAATTTTTTTTCTCAAATATATACAGCTTGTTAGCATATGTACATCGTTGGTAGTAGCTGAGTGCTGCAGAGAATTTTTTCTAGTTGTTTAACTCAGTGTCCCTGCTGGCACCAGTTCACATTGTGTCTGTGAGCGCTGTGCAGTTGTTTCTGTTATCTATCTATCTATCTATCTATCTATCTATCTATCTATCTATCTATCTATCTATCTATCTAAAGTTCTGAGCAGCACTAATGGCTATTGGTGCAAATCAGTCCAGCAAACCTTTACTTGCTCTTCATAAATAATTCAAAAAATGACTAAATGACTGCAGCACTCCAGTTGAGGTAGTTAAATGCCTTTATCTAATCTAACCTTAAATTCCAATGTGGTCTCTCCCACATACCACAATTTACATGGACATTCCAACAAATAGATTACATAATCTGTAGTACATGTTAAGAATTATGTAATTTTGTATATTTCTCTAGTCTGAGGATGGTTGAATTCCTGCCCTCTCAACATATGCACACAATTAACGCACGATATGCACGGATAACACCCCACCCTATTGGTACGTGTAAGGGTCATTTGTTTGGTAGTTTTTATCGGACCAAAATCAGATCTCACCAAAATATCCTTCAAAGTTTTACTTTTCTTATAGGATAAAAGAAGTTTATTTTTAAACTCTTCTACTTCCGGATGACAATTACCGTATATACTCGCGTATAAGCCGACTTTTTCAGCCCAAAATTTGGGCTGAAAAGTCCCCCCTCGGCTTATACGCGAGTATATGTATACAGCCGCAGCCCCGGAGGTATACAGGCCCCCCCCCATCAAGCTCCAGGGCCCCCCCCATCCTGTAAAGGAATATCATACTTACCAGTCTCCTGTCGCGCCGTCCGCAGCTGCCGACACGCGATCCCGGGCTTCATTCAGTGAGGTGTACTGAGAAGACCTGTGGTGACGTCAGAGGGGGGGCGTTCCCGGGGCGTTCCCAGCGCTGATTGGCTGTTCGCGGTCATGTGATATGTATCACATGACCGCGAGTGCCCGGGAACGCCCCTCTGACATCACCACAGGTCCTGTCAGAAGAGACCTCACTTGGAACTGGGGATCGCACAGCGGCAGAAGGCGTCGGACAGGTGAAGTATTCATTCTTTTTTATTTTTCAGACCTCAAGGGGGGGGCCTGCATACCTCCGGGGCTGCGGCTGTATACAGCCCTGGGGCTGCGGCTGTATACAGCCCTGGGGCTGCGGCTGTATACAGCCCTGGGGCTGCGGCTGTATACAGCCCTGGGGCTGCGGCTGTATACAGCCCTGGGGCTGCTGCTGTATACAGCCCTGGGGCTTCTGCTGTATACAGCCCTGGGGCTTCTGCTGTATACAGCCCTGGGGCTTCTGCTGTATACAGCCCTGGGGCTTCTGCTGTATACAGCCCTGGGGCTTCTGCTGTATACAGCCCTGGGGCTGCTGCTGTATACAGCACTGGGGCTGCTGTATACTACCTAAGGGCTGCTGTATACTACCACTGGGGCTGCTGTATACACCACTAGGGCTGCTGTATATACCTCTGGGGCTGCATATACCTCTGGGGCTGCATATACCTCTGGGGCTGCATATGGGCTGCATATACCTCTGGGGCTGCATATACCCCTGGGGCTGCATATGGGGCTGCATATACATATGGGGCTGCATATACATATGGGGCTACATATGGGGCTGCATATACCTCTGGGGCTGCATATGGGGCTGCATATACCTCTGGGGCTGCATATGGGGCTGCATATACCTCTGGGGCTGCATATGGGGCTGCATATACCTCTGGGGCTGCATATGGGGCTGCATATACCTCTGGGGTTGCATATACCTCTGGGGCTGTATATACCTCTGGGGCTGCTGTATACTACCACTGGGGCTGCTGCTGTATACTACCACTGGGGAGGCTGCTGTATACCTCACTGCTGGGGGTTGTATACCTGTGCTGGAGTCCACCCTCGGCTTATACGCGAGTCAATAAGTTTTCCCAGTTTTTGGGGGCAAAAGTAGGGGGGTCGGCTTATACACGGGTCGGCTTATACACGAGTATATACGGTAGATAGTGTCTGCCAGTGTTTCAAAACTACTTTAGCTATTTCACCTGATTCCTCTCCAAACTTCATTACGAGAGGTATGCGTTTCAAATTCATTCTTTTAGGGGTGGCATCCTGTATGCTCATTTTTGACTTATTAAAATACAGAATCTTCCGTGGGTATCCTCTAAGTCTAAACTTGTCTATCAGATCCTCTATCTTTTCACTCAGCTCGTTCTTATTACTCACTATCCTTTCTATACGTCTAAACTGACCCAAAGGTATAGCTTTCTTCAACGGAAACGGATGATGGGAGTCAAAATGCAGGAGCTTATTCTTATCTGTGCTTTTGACATATAATGTCGTACTGATTTGGTTATTCTCCAATCTAACCATAATGTCCAAAAATTGCACCTCCTTAGCTGAATATACTTTAGTGAACTTAATTTTTTCATCAATCCCATTCAAATATACATGGAATTGTTCTAACTCACTGATAGTCACCTCCCATATCACAAATGTATCATATACATACCTCCACCAGTTTTTTACTTTTCCAAAATACTGACATACATATATTTTTGTTTCGTCAAGCACCGCCAGGACCGTATTTACATATGAACATGCCATCTTTGCGCCCATGGCGGTGCCTATCAACTGCAAATAAAAGTGTCCCCAAACAACAAGTAGTTCTGTATAAGTACCGACTGTAATAGTTAAACTATAAATTGCTTGGGGTCAGCTGTATAGTTAGTCCCCTCAAGTTTTCTACATACTGATCTAATGCCCATTTGATGATCTATTGAGGTGTATAATGATACAATGGCAAATGACACTAAAAGGCAATCTTTATCAATACTGACCATCTTCAATTTTTCTAGGAAATCTCCTGTGTCTTTTACATGTGATGTTGCCGATGTCGCAAAGGGTCTCATAACTCTAAAAATTTACCAATATTGTTGAACACAGAGTTTATCCCTGCCACTATGGGCTTTCCAGGTGGGTTATTCAATGTTTAGTGAACCTTCGGTGTCACGTATAACACCAGTGTTACCGGATGCTCCATAAACAAAAATTCAGCTAAATCTTCATCAATAACCCCTCCAAGTTCCGCCTTTCCTAGTATTTTTGAGATATTCCTCTGAATATCATGTTTTGGGTCTTTATCAAGTTTTCTATAAACAGTTGTGTCTTCTAATTGCCTTGAGATCTCTTTTAAATAAGTGCTTTTGTCCATGACGACGACAGCACCTTCCTTATCCGCTGGTTTTATGATAAGGTCGTCGTCAAGGACCAGCTTTCTTATTGCGCTATATTGAGTCTTTGTAATATTGGGTTTCCTAAAGGTGAATACACGGTTTACTTCCAAATTTTTAACATCCTTCCTAACTGCAGCTATAAATGCCTCTATAGCAGGGACCTCATCATTAGGAGTAAATTCACTTCTCTTCACTAACTCAAAATCACCCATATTTCATTCTGATAGTTTAAGGGCCCTTTCACATCAGCGTTTTACGTAGAAAAAAATGCAACTGCCGTGATTACCGTATAACGGCCGCACTTGCGGTTCACTTGCAGCAAGCCCCATGCAATGTCTATGGGGCTTGCGGCAGGTGCGGCAAGTGCGGTACAGTTGCGGTTTTGGCACTTGCGGCCGCGAAAAAAACGCGGTCAGCCACGGTTTTCCCACGGCCGCATCTGCCGCAAGTGCCGAAATTGCACTTGCCGCACCTGCCGCACACTTACCGCAAGCCCCATAGACATTGCATGGGGCTTGCCGCAAGTGAACCGCAAGTGCGGACGTTATGCGGTAATCGCGGCAGTTGCGTTTTTTTCACCGCAACTGCCGTGATCAGCGTAAAACGCTGATGTGAAAGGGGTCTAACCTTGGGATTTTTGGTTTTGTTATGGAACCAATACTTCAACTTAATTTGTCTAAAAAAACCTCTGCAATTCTACCTCCACATCAAACCAATTTACATGTGTATTAACACTAAAATTTAAGCCTTTTTCTAATACATTTTTTTGATTATCAGACAGATCTTTACTGGACAAGTTCATAATTAGACTTGATCCTTCCTTCTGCTAGTCTTTGGTTGGTTTTTCATTTTGTTTTTGATTTCTTTTTGGTTCCGCCGGAGGTGCCGTCCTCCCCTTCTTCTTCTAATGGGTCTAAGTGAAATAAAGTCTGTTTTTTTAACATTAGCACATACACGTTTATTATTCTTACACTTTCTCAAACAGCAACCTTTTTTCCGCCATCCAGGCTGATTGTCCTTTTGCCAATTATATATTTGACCAGATCTGTAATCATAGAAGAAAGCCTGTGGTAGGCTGAAAGGTCGCGGTGTGGTCCTGAAGGCCTGAATAAAGGCATTTACCTACCTCAACTGGAGTGCTGCAGTAATTTTTTTTTATTATTTATGAATTAATTATGAATTAATTATGAATTATCTATCTATCTATGCAGTAATAATGTTATATACGATGGTCTATATCAATACACAGTGCCTTGAGAAAGTATTCAACCCCTTGGCACTTTTAGGTCCGTTTCTCATCCAGGAGAGTCGGACGAGTGACATCCGTTTTTTGATCCGTGTGGCATGCAACTTTAACATGAATGTGTGTTTTTTCTCAGGTAACATCGGAGTGGTGTCCATGTGGCATCCGTGTGCTGTCCGTGTGCAATTTTTTCACAGCATTTATTACTGTATAATCATTTACAGGAACATTTTACAGTGTTCTGAGCTACAGAATGATAATGTATCAGTTTAAAAAACGGATGTCACTAGGATGGTCTGTGTGATGTCCGTGTGCTGTCTATGATTTTGTCAGACCCATTGACATGCACTGCCGAGTCTCACGTGAGAATCACATACTATTGCAGCATGTTGCAACTTTTTTCTCATCCAGATTCTGGATGAGAAAAAAGCAGACGATATTCATTAATCTGTTGTGACTCATTCTGTAACATTGGTCCGTGTGCAATGCGAGATTTTCTCACATTGCTCTCGTCCATTTTTCACACCATTGTGTCCTTACCCTTAATGTTTTGCTATCTTACAACCTAGAATTTGACTAATTTTTTTAAGGGTTTGCATCAGTTCATGTAAAGAACATGCCTACAACTGTGAATATTTGGTTTTCTTTTTATTGTGAAGCAAACAACACATTTGAAAATAACTGAAAACTTCAAGGTGCATAATTTATCATTCCCCTAAAGTCAGTACTTTGAAGAGCCTCCTTTTGTGGCAATTACAGCTGCAAGTCACTTTGAATAAGTCCCTATTAGAGATGAGCAAACTTTCCCTGAATATGCTCACCAATTGCAAATTTGGCACGAACATTGGAGCTTCAGTACGTGATCGGAAACACAACCAATTTCCTAAAAATCGGTGAACACGGCGGCACAGTTTTATTTTTGTAGCATTATTATGACACAATAATAGTCATTATTATTACTATTCCTGCAAAATCATTTTGTGATGTAGACATATTAAAATGTCAAGGATCAATGATCCAAATAAAACAATGGATTGGTTTTCTGATAAGAGACAGCTTGTGTAGAGAGTAGCACAGATACTTGCCTCCTCTGTAGGTGAGCGGCCTCATTGTATGTAGAGTGGCTTATTCAGAAGCAACCTTTAATCAGACATGTCTGCCCTACATATGTTGATGCAATCGAGGCTTCCATCTATACACCTCCCCAAGATTACCTCCCCCAGGATGGGCAGACATATTATGGACAAGCACTAAAATGAGATTCAGGAGTTGGGCTCCCATAAATTTCTTGCTATCAATTCCCCCCATTCAAGGCCACAGTCTGGTTAGGTTTACTCACTGTAGATGGCTCAGAGGAGAATGATGGGGACTGGGAACATGGATTATCCTCAGAAGATGTGGTAGCAAACTCCACATTAGGGTGCTGCTTGGCTTCCTGGATGTGGGGGATGGCTGTGACAAACAGGCTGGATAGTCCTTGTCCTGGGACAGCTCACAAAACAACAGATGTTGGGAGGTCATCCATGAGCTCCACTTCAATCTCCACCCGATTAGCCCCGGCAACAGGTGTAGGAAGGCTACTCACAAATCTCACATCGACCTCTTCCTGGTCAGTCTCCACAATAGCAGACATGGGGACGCTGTCTATAAGCTCCATATCAACCTCTTCCTGGTTAGTTCCTGAAGCAACAGGGATAGGGACGTTGTCCATAAACTTCAACTCGTCCTCTCCCTGCTCAGGCTTCAAAATAATAGGGGTGGGGACGCTGTCCATAAGCTCCAACACATCCTCTCCCTGGTCGATCACCCTTCCAGCTGCACATCTGCCAGAGGGATGTCCGAGCACTGACCCTCAGCCAGGGACATGGATAATTGGCAACATGGTGAATGGTCTGAGGAAACAATAGCTGGGCTTACTAGGGTGTTGACAGCATTAGTTTCTTATAGACCCGGGGCTTGAATGTCACTGACCTGGACTGGCTGTGCTGGCAGATGAGCTCCAGGTATGGGGCTCCGGTGTTGGAGACACTCTTTGTCCATATGTCCAAGACGTCCACACTTAGAACAGCGCCGTGGATTGGGCAAGTCACGAATCCCGTCTGTATACCTTTGTCCTTTTGGGGCTCTTTTGGGTTGCGGAACCATCCTTCTTGAGCAGCTGGTGCTGGCTGTAGCTTAATTGGAATTCCCAACTAATTCCAGAACACAAGCTCTATCATCTCTTGATGCTTTGGGCCCCAATGCGGCCAACAACTCCTTGACTTGGGCTGCTTGGGACCAGGTTGATTCCACACTCTCACTGGATCCATGATTTGGCACACAGTTTAAATCCTTTGGGTCAATCTTCTTCGCATCCTTCTGGGCATGCCAATGGACCAATTTCTGAATCAAATCCGACCGGATGTCTGTGTCCTTAAATTTGATTTGTCGGAACTGACATGCCACCTGTAGTTGCAGTTTCTTACAGCAGCTGTACTTCCACTCGGTCCTCGTCCCATGGCTCAGCTGGTGGGGTTGGACATGGCCATGTCCGAAATCTGAATACCTCACCTATGGCCTGCTGAATATGCTTATATGCTTCCCTGGTTGTTGAGCCCTTGGACAATGTCCATGAACACCAATTCCCTGCAGCTCCCCTGGATAAACCAGGCTGAGTAGTATCCCACCGCTGCCACCAATTGTGGAGACATGGGGGTCAGTGGGTGCTCTCGTCCGCTGGCCCATCTGCCTTTAGCAAGATACCCTGGACCAGGGCCCATCCTCAAACTGAACGCCCGAGCTCCTTAACCCTGGGCGGAAAACTAATCAGACAACACAGGGTAAGGGAACCACAATATTAAGGCTTTATTGGATCCCCAAACAGTTAATAGCATATAACACATAACCAGCAAAACATAACATGTAACAGGCAATAGAGTCTCACCCTTCCACTGGCTCACCAGGGCTCAGAATATAGCACAGCAAAGTCTAAAGCCAGGTGACTGGATTGTTCCAACCTGTGTTGCTTCCTTATGCAGTCTTTGATATCCCAACCGAATCCAAACATTCGATGCTGAAGTCCTTGTAGTCTTATAATGCAAGTTCTGATCCCCTTGGTCGACACCGAAGTGCCTAAGCCAGGTGTTATGGCCAGCTAATCAGACCCGTAGATCCTAGATTAGCTGCCTATATCAAGTCCTGTCCACCTCTAGTCGGGGCCGAAGTTCCTAGACCAATATCACTAGACAAAATCTAAATCACTCTGGTTAATGAACTGGTCTCCTTATACACCTGAGCCCTTATTGCAGGATATTGGGGACATCACGATTGGTGGACTAAGACTGTGTTCTCATTGGCTACATATAAAGCTGTATATAAACTACCTCTAGTTGCTTTGTATTGCTGGCAAAGGAGACTCAATGACACAGTTTACATAGCATCTAACAGTACACATAGTAATACAATGGAATGTTAGGAGGATTAAAGGGAACCAACCACCTCAGATCACCCTAATACACAGTTAGTACATGTCCCTGCACCCTAAGGATACCTTTCCAGCACTGTTTTTGTGTAAAATCTTGCATTAGTATAACTGATATAAAGAGTTTATAAACTTACTAGCCTGGAGACATCTGGGCGTATCCCTCCTTCTGTTATACTTCAGGGCTGTGCATTGCATGTCTGTGCTCCCTCTCCCTCCGTGCCTGCTGCCCTGCCCTGATGGGCGTGATCGTTATCTCCTCTGCACAGAGGGAGGGGGAGCACAGCCATGCAATGAATGCACAGCCCTGAAGTATAACAGAAGGAGGGATACGCTCAGATGTCTCCAGGCTAGTAAGTTTATAAACTCTTTATATCAGTTATACTAATGCAAGATTTTACACAAAAACAGTGCTGGAAAGGTATCCTTAGGGTGCAGGGACATGTACTAACTGTGTATTAGGGTGATCTGAGGTGGTTGGTTCCCTTTAAGTTCTCTGGCCTTCTATGACAAAGAAGTGAGATAATTACATTACACACATTAAACACTACCAGGCATCTACAAGACTTGTAGGAACAATGAGTGGGCCATCACAAGGTAGAAAACAAAATACAGTACAAAGAGGTGAGATAATTACATTACACACGTTAAACACTACCAGTAATCTACAAGACTTGTAGGAACAATGAATGACCCCTCACAAGGTAAGAAATAAAATACTGTACAAAGAGGTGAGATATTTACACTGCCAACAAACTCTACCAGTCATTTACAAGACTTGTAGGAACAATGAGTGACTTATTACAAGGTAGAGCACCAAATACAAATAATTGTCTGGCTACATAAGAAATCATCCTATGTTATACATTTAAGGAGTCCATTTCGTCACAAGCATGATGTAACCGTAACCTGGTGACAGAGATAAATGTTAGAAAAAGGGTCTAGCTGGATACAGAGTCCTGTATTTACAAGTAAATATAAGCAATCAGGTATGGGTAACACAACAAATTAGTGTAATAGCACCAGTCAGTTAGGTACTTAACTATACTGGATTAAAGAAACTGTAAAGAAATGTCAAACATAAGTATAGACCATGGATGAACAAAGGAATCCCTGATAAACACTGAGGCATATGTGGTCAAAACAACAAATTCCAGATAATGCTGGATAATAAATGAGTTGCCAGGTAGTAGTGTGGCACCCCAGAGTCCGGACGCCACAATGGCATTGCCTCCCTCGGTGGGTTGTGTCATCTTTGGAAGTAAGAAGGGGTATCTGTTGTGAATTAATTGGAGCTCCCTCCAGTGGTTGTTGCTGGTGATGCAGCTGACTGTGTGGGTTTCACAGGTGATGGTGATGATTGACAATCTGGTTCTTGGAGCATATAATGGTATGAAGTGGATCAATCCTTGCCAGTTATCTTTGGTTCCTGGAGGAGTTCACATCTCTCTGTTTTCTTCTGCTATGTGGAATTCTTTGCAAACTAAGTGGATGGTTTTTGATATTTTGTGGCACACTTTTGTGTGCTTAAGGTTCTGCTCATGTTTTGTCTTATTCTGAGTTGTGGCTTTGCTATTTAGTCTGTATATTTGTTTATTGCTCTCAGTTAGGAAGTTTTCTTCCTAGGAATTTTACCATTCACTATTATCTGTTATTTCCAGTTCTGCTGGCATTTGATTTATAGAAGTCTGCAGATATAGAGGGTGCCGTGTCTTAGTCACTCAGGGTAATTTTTGTACTATCTGCTGTTGGTGTTTTTTTTTTTTTTATAGTGTTTTATGCTGACCACACGCAATCTCTCGTCCGCTCCTGTCGCTTACACCTGAAGAATATCTCTAGAGTCCGCCCCTTTCTCACCCTGGAAACAACAAAAACCCTCACCGTGGCCCTAATCCATTCCCGCCTTGACTACTGCAACTCTCTATTAAGCGGCCTCCCCCTCACCAGACTTTCTCCTCTCCAGTCCATCCTTAATGCAGCAGCCAGGATCACCCATCTGGCCAATCGTTACTCAGATGCCTCTGCTCTGTGCCAGTCATTGCACTGGCTGCCCGTATATTACAGGATCAAATTCAAATTGCTTGTTCTCACCCACAAAGCTCTTCACAATGCAGCTCCCCCCTACCTCTCCTCCCTCATCTCTGTCTATCACCCCACCCGCTCTCTACGTTCCTCAAATGACCTTCAACTAACATCTGCACTAATCCGATCCTCCCACTCCCGGCTCCAAGACTTTTCCAGAGCTGCACCATACCTCTGGAATGCTTTACCCAAAAAAATCAGGACTATCCACAACTTGCATGGCTTCAGACGATCCCTAAAGACGCATCTTTTTAAGGCGGCCTATCATACTCCCTAACATGTCCATTGTACTGTAGACAGTGAATGGGCTATCCTCTGGACATTATTCTTCTACAAACTCCACCAAACCATAAAGGTCTACACAGACTGATGACCATTCATGTAAGCTTAGCCCTATACCCCATTTCCTCAAGATGCCTGGACCACCAGTGCAATAAGCCCCGGCACCTTGTACAACCCCTATCCCGTTGTAGATTGTAAGCTCTTTTGAGCAGGGTCACCTTCCTTTCTTGCTTTATTTATTGTACTTTTTTTTTCACATTGATTCTATGCCTATTGTTTTTGTATCCAATGATTGTACTTTATTTGTTCTCTATTGTAATTACTTACTGTATATTTTCTGTACGCTAACCCTACATTGTAAAGCGCTGCGGAATATGTTGGCGCTATATAAATAAAGCTTTATTATTATTATTATTATTCTATCCTGTCTTTTCTATATAGCTAGTTTGGCCCCTTTTGCTAAACCTTTTACTCTGCCTGTGTTTGTTTTTCATTCTCTTGTTTCCCAGTTAATATCCATGGGGGCTTGCTATTCTTTTGGGGTTCTACTCTGAGGCAAGATAGCTTTTCCCACATCCTTCTTTAGGAGCAGTTAATTCTCCGGCTGTCCAGAGGTGTCTAGGTCTGGTTAGTTACATCCCACGGATACTTCTAGTTGCAGTGTGTAGTCAGGGATTGCAGTCAGTACAGTCATCGAACGACTTCTATGGAATCTGAATGTTACTCCTGAGTCATCGGTTCAAAACAGTACAACTGGCCAAAAGAGTTAAAATCGAGATACATGCATCTCAGAAGAAGGGAAGAGAAGTGTTGAGGCTGTTGTTTCTTTTTTCTTTCTTCCCTCTTTTTTTTGGGTGACTGTGGAGTCTTGTGCAAGTATGAGTGTCCAGGAACTAGATTCTCGTTTAGACCAGCTCGCTGCAAGGGTACAGGGAATTTCTGAGTATATAGTTCAGACTCCACTTTTGGAGCCAAAAATTCCTACTTCAGATTTGTTACAAAAAGATGGAAGCGTGATGTATGTTTGGGCGCTGAGGTAAGGAAGATCTCTGATGCTGGCTTCTTTTCCGGACTTTATTAAAATAATTGCAGTTATAATTATTCAAGCTTAAGGCTCTCAAAACCCACGATGCATTTCGACGTGCACACACGTCTTTCTCAAGTGAATGAGAGCCCTTCAATTCCTCCTATCTTATATTCCCACCCCTCAGTTATCATTGGTTCCTATTTTTAACTCAATAGTTACCACAATACCAGGTTACCAACCTCACTATAACACGCATAATTTAAAATACATAACATTATAGCACCATCATTACAATTCATTCCATCAACAAACATTATATAAATGCAAAATAACCAATTTCCATACACTACCATTAAAAAATTATTATTAATAAAACAGGAATAGTTCTTAAACGATATAGTACATCAATATGGACACTAGGTGGGGATATATACTACCATTTATTCAGGTCTATCTTTCTCAGATTAGTAATCTAATATTTTATTTTATTAGTATTCCAGGTGGCTCACACAATATTCCGAATTTTACCTGCACTATTACTTATATTCTTTCTAGTGCCAGGTTTAAACCCTCAGGCGAAAGCGTCCCCATTTTAAAGATCCAGAATGTTTCTTTTTATTTAATCTCTCAATTTTATCATATGCATATTCATTAATTTGATCTATAATAATTAATTTTAGGCCTGATGGGTCCTTATTATGAACAGATGCAAAGTGTCGTGACACACTATGGAAAGGGAATCCTTTCACAATATTATGGCGGTGTTTATTCATTCTTGCCCGCATACTTTGGGTTGTCCTTCCAATATACTGGTATTTACAGTCACATTCCAGTAAATACACCACAAATCTGGATCCACAGTCCAGTCTGTGGGGTATCTTAAATAATTGCTTCGTTGTATTGGAAAAAAATGTTCTACTCCCATTTATCATGTTTTTACAACATTTACATTTAACGGATCCACACCTAAAACTCCCTTTTTCCCTTTCCATCTCTTCATTTTCATCTTTCTTATTTCTATCCTCTTTCTGTTTTATTTCATTAATACTTCTAATCCTGCTTGGTGCCAGTATTCTTTGGAGATTCATCCCTCTTCTAAATATAATCCTAGGATTTTTGGGAATGATTCCTGCTAAAATGGGATCACTCCTCAAAATTGACCAGTTCTTTTGCAGAAGCTTATAGATATTCCTGTGGGAAGCATTAAAACTAGTTATTAGATTGCAGCCAAATTCATTTTTATTTTCATTTTTCTCTTCAGGGATTTCGCCGCTGATTTTTTCGCTACTGATTTTTTCGCTGCTGATTTTTTTTACTACTGATTTTTTCGCTGCTGATTTTTTCGCTGCTGATTTTTTCGCTGCTGATTTTTTTATTTGTTCTCTTTATCAGCAGCGAAAAAATCAGTAGTAAAAAAATCAGCAGCGAAAAAATGAATTTGGCTGCAATCTAATAACTAGTTTTAATGCTTCCCACAGGAATATCTATAAGCTTCTGCAAAAGAACTGGTCAATTTTGAGGAGTGATCCCATTTTAGCAGGAATCATTCCCAAAAATCCTAGGATTATATTTAGAAGAGGGATGAATCTCCAAAGAATACTGGCACCAAGCAGGATTAGAAGTATTAATGAAATAAAACAGAAAGAGGATAGAAATAAGAAAGATGAAAATGAAGAGATGGAAAGGGAAAAAGGGAGTTTTAGGTGTGGATCCGTTAAATGTAAATGTTGTAAAAACATGATAAATGGGAGTAGAACACATTTTTTTCCAATACAACGAAGCAATTATTTAAGATACCCCACAGACTGGACTGTGGATCCAGATTTGTGGTGTATTTACTGGAATGTGACTGTAAATACCAGTATATTGGAAGGACAACCCAAAGTATGCGGGCAAGAATGAATAAACACCGCCATAATATTGTGAAAGGATTCCCTTTCCATAGTGTGTCACGACACTTTGCATCTGTTCATAATAAGGACCCATCAGGCCTAAAATTAATTATTATAGATCAAATTAATGAATATGCATATGATAAAATTGAGAGATTAAATAAAAAAGAAACATTCTGGATCTTTAAAATGGGGACGCTTTCGCCTGAGGGTTTAAACCTGGCACTAGAAAGAATATAAGTAATAGTGCAGGTAAAATTCGGAATATTGTGTGAGCCACCTGGAATACTAATAAAATAAAATATTAGATTACTAATCTGAGAAAGATAGACCTGAATAAATGGTAGTATATATCACCACCTAGTGTCCATATTGATGTACTATATCGTTTAAGAACTATTCCTGTTTTATTAATAATAATTTTTTAATGGTAGTGTATGGAAATTGGTTATTTTGTATTTATATAATGTTTGTTGATGGAATGAATTGTAATGATGGTGCTATAATGTTATGTATTTTAAATTATGCGTGTTATAGTGAGGTTGGTAACCTGGTATTGTGGTAACTATTGAGTTAAAAATAGGAACCAATGATAACTGAGGGGTGGGAATATAAGATAGGAGGAATTGAAGGGCTCTCATTCACTTGAGAAAGACGTGTGTGCACGTCGAAATGCATCGTGGGTTTTGAGAGCCTTAAGCTTGAATAATTATAACTGCAATTATTTTAATAAAGTCCGGAAAAGAAGCCAGCATCAGAGATCTTCCTTACCTCAGCGCCCAAACATACATCACGCTTCCATCTTTTTGTATCATTCTGACTCCCTATGGGGAGAGTGGTGGAGTGAGCTGCAGAGGAGGGAGAGGACCTGAGAAGACGTCAGCTGGATCAGCCCCTTTACTAGACACGTGACGCCGCCCGGCACTAGTGTTTCCCCGGAGAAGACCTCGTAGGAAGCACGAGGACGGAACCGGAGGATTCCGCTGCTTCATATTAATAAGCTTATCTACGGGCTGTGGTTTACAACCAGACCAGGTGAGTTTAAACGCAAAAGAACCGCCCGTTAACAGCCCCATGTGTACAGGCGCACTACAAGCTGTTGTTGTTTTTTCTTTACATACTTCAGATTTGTTTTATGGTGATAGGTCCAAATTTTTGAGTTTCAAAAACAATTGTAAACTGTTTTTTGCTCTGAGACCTCGGTCCTCTGCTGCTTCAGTTCAGCAGGTTAAAATAGTTATCTCCCTGCTGCGGTGCGATCCGCAGGATTGGGCGTTTTCTCTCACCTCTGGGGATCCGGTTTTACTTAATGTGGACTCCTTTTTTCAGGCCTTGGGTTTAATTTATGATGAACCCGACTCTGTGAACCAAGCTGAGAAGAACCTGTTGGCCCTGTCTCAGGGTCAGGAGGCGGCGGAATTGTATTGTCATAAATTCAGGAAATGGTCTGTGCTGACTAAATGGAATGATGATGCTTTGGCGGTGCTTTTCAGAAAGGGTCTTTCTGACGCTCTTAAGGATGTTATGGTGGGGTTTCCTACGCCTGCAGGTTTGAACGATTCTATGTCTCTGGACATTCAGATTGCGGGAGTCTGCGGGAGCGCCGAGCCATCTGCTCGGAATAGTCATCATCAGAGCAGATTCCTGAGCCGATGCAGTGTGATAGGATTCTATCTCACACTGACCGACAAGGACTTAGATGCTGTAATAAGTTGTGTTTTTACTGTGGTGATGCTTCTCATGTCATCTCTGTTTGCCCCAAGCGGGCACAAAGGATTTCTGGTTTCTTTACCGTCAGTACTATACAACCTGTGTCTCTGATTTGTTCCTTGTCGTCATTTTCTGTTATGGCACTTGTGGATTCAGGTGCGGCTTTAAGTTTGATGGATTTTGAGTATGCTAGTCATTGTGGCTTCCCTATGCTGCCGTTGTGGGATCCTATTCCTTTAAGGGGCATCGACACTGCACCTCTTGTGCAGAACAAACCTCAGTTTTGGACGCAGTTGACAATGCGCATGGCACCAGCTCATCAGGAGGATTGTCGATTTCTGGTTTTGCATAACCTGCATGATGCGGTGGTGCTGGGTTTTCCGTAGTTGCAGGTCCATAATCCTGTTTTTAAAAGAAAAAACAGATATTGCGCCACACTGCAACTGAAGGAACTTAATACACGGTTTTACTATGTTTGCACTAACCTTTACTGGTTGTGCAACACCCCGCACAACCAAACTGATGGCTTAATGTGGGTCACTATAGTGACAGGGGCCAATATTCCCTCCTCCTCTGATACTCCGGGCCTGTTGGTCGGCTCCTTAGTTCCTCTGGAGATGGAGGTGGGCTCCTTCACTCCTCCACCCGAAGAGGCACTTCCACTTGAGAAAGACGCATCTGTGCATCGAAACGCGTTGCGTCATACTGGACCCCTGCTGTTCGTGCAATAAATTATTGGTAATTTAATCACCAACCCGTGGTTTCTTTAGCGCTCCAAACCCCTCACACCGCTTGTTTTCTATCTGCATAATCCTGTTTTGGATTGGAAGTCTATGTCCGTAACTAGCTGGGGTTGTAAGGGGGTACATGATGACATTTCCTTGATGTCTATATCATCTCCGCCCTAGAAGATTCCAGAGTTTCTGTCTGATTTTCAGGATGTTTTCGCTGACCCCAAGACCAGTTTTCTTCTGCCACATCAGGCGTGCAATTGTGCTATTGATTTGGTGCCAGGCTGTAAGTTTCCTAAGGGTCGACTTTTCAACTTGTCTGTGCCTGAACATGCTGACATGATGAGTTATATTAAGGATTCTTTGGAGAAAGGTCATATTCGCCCTTCCTCTTCACTGTTGGTGGCGGGGTTGTTTTTTGTTGCCAAGAAAGATGGTTCCCTGAGACCCTGTATTGATTATCGTCTCTTGAATAAGTTTAATTGAATTAACATAGCTTTTCCCACATCCATCTTTAGGAGCAGTTAATTCTCCGGCTGTGCAGTGGTGTCTAGGTCTAATTAGTTACATCCCATGGCTACTTCTAGTTGCGGTGTGTAGTCAGGGATTGTGGTCAGTACAGTCATCAACGACTTCTATGGTATCTGAATGTTACTCCTGAGTCATCGTTTCATAACAGGTATCTAGACCAGGTAAGCCCACAGCATGCAACACTTTTCCTGACTCTGGACCTGAAGGGGGAGCTCTGAAACCCGGGTTCAGGGGAGCTCCCCTATAAATTCAGGCCTGGGGGCGGGTTTATGGAGTTCAGTTCCCAGGAAGACTGTGAAGATGATATGTAGACTGCAGCAGTGCAAAGCTCGTCCCAGGTAGCATAGAGAGAAGGAACAGCAAGCGTGAGGGACTCGCAGGAGACGGTCTGAGGAAGGAGAGAAGCAGACCTGTGGAGAGGAGCCAGTTATTGGGCTCACCCCAGTGTAGAGCGCCAGAAGCGGACAATGGAGTCCGAGGTTGTGAGGGTATTCCAGACCCAGCAACCAAAACCGGAGGATGTGAGATTCCAAGTCTCCCGGCCACAGCAAAGCACCTGGAGGCACTGCAGGTTTGGAGAGCTCAGGGACAGTTGCCAGAGGACAGAGGAGTGGTGCTCAAGCTGCCTGCCATATGGGTGAGAGACCTAAATGCAGGAAAAGAGGGTTACAGCTTAGCTACAGGCAGCCAGGACCATCAAGGAGTAGCGCAACAGGGGGGCCTCAGAACTCACCGAGGGAGGTAATCTCCACCTTGCCTCCAAGCCACCCGGATTCCCAACATCTCCTGTGGACAGTGCCTTGGTCGGAACCTGCTAATACCAGTAAAGGCAAAGGAAACTACGAACTGTGTGTCTGTCGGTTATTCAGCGCCCTCAGTCTTGCACCCCAATGACCTACTACCGCCATAGACTATCCCGGTTGCCCTTGGGAACCGCTCCACCCGTGTGGAGCAATACCAACTAAGCTGCGATTCCACTGTCCCCAGAAGTCCCGCACCGCAGTGTTGGCCATCAATAGCCGAACATGTTACGACAACCATCTCTAAATCTCAATTCCCTGAACTTTTAAGTTGATACCCAGGGTCTTGGAGCTGGGTCTTCTGTGACTCCCCAGAAGTACCAAAGCCCGGTTCCGAGTACCCTACGGGCCAGGGGGTGCATCAGTACCGAGACACATCTACTGCACAGGGATGTAAGGAGGTATAAAGCAAATATGTTGTCACCTTAGTTACTTGTGAGGTTGTTCAGTATAGTCAGTGGTCAGAATAATGAAAAACTGTCAATAGTCACCACAGTGTAGGTAGAAGGAAGGGCCAGCCAAGGGGTGAAACTTTAAAGGCTGCAGGGTCCCAGGTACACCCAGGCCCCACACGTATGGCTGCTGGGGCACCTTCATCAGGTGACTGTAATTTGCACAGAAGCATTATAAGTACGGGCACAGCTGTGTCCAGGTGAAGCGGCGGGTCAGAAGTGCGTAATCGGTCCCATGACGGTTGTCAATGCGACTGGTATACAAAGCCGATGACAACTTTCGTGCTAATACCGGAAGTACGTCACCGCATTGCTCGTTGTCAAGGAGAGCGGTAACAAACCATAACATAGTTGTGATAGATATGAAAGTAGTTATAAAAGCGGCAAATAAGCACTATGGCTGCGTTCACAAGCCGCATAATTTTCACGTTTTTTTACACACACTTTTACCGCAAAAGCACATCTACGTTTCCCGGCAAAGTGAATGGAAATTGCTGTTTAGACGCTGCACTTTGTTCGACTGCGCTTTTATAAGAGAAAGCAATGACCATGTCAATTCTTTGCGCTTAATAGCGCTTTCTTTCTCCCATAGGTGCTATTATACGGAGCTGCAATATGCATTGTCGTTCAGACAATGCTGTATTCCAGCACCTATAATCACGGGTGCAGGGGGAATAGCATGATATGATGTCACATGGGGGGAGGAAGAATGCTGTTCCTCCCCTTGTGTGGCATGTCGGGGCTTTAGTTTCGCTTTCGCAGTGTATCTACATACACTGCGAAAGTGAAATAAAAGTTAACAAAAGGTGTTAAAAATAAAATACTTACCTCTCTGCTGGCTGTCCCGAGGGGAAATTGTCCAATTTCTGCAAGGACTTTAATTATCTGATTGGCCAGTAGCGATCAACTGATATGTCACATAACATCATCAGCTGATCGGTTTAAACCGCCTGCCAAAACTGATCAGCTGATGATGTCACGTCATGATAAGCTGATGTCATATTATACATCAGCTGATCGCTACCGGCCAATCAGATGACTAAGGTCCTTGCAGTAATCGGATGTCTTCCCCTCAGGACCCGAGACAGCCGGCGGAGAGGTAAGTATTTTATTTTTTTTTTTTAATACCTCTTGTTAACTTTTATTTCGCTTTCACAGTGTATGTAGATACACTGCAAATGCAAAACTACAGCCCCAACACGTCACACGGGGGGAGGAACACAGGATTCTTCTTCCCCCTGTGTGACATAACTTCCTCCTGCGCTGTTAAGGGAAAAATGCTGTCGTAAAAAAATGCAATGTGTGAATTCACCGCGTTTTTTACCAGCGCTAAATAGCGGGGCCGCAAAACTCGGCAAAAAACCTGCCCCAAAAAAGCGCAGGAAATACGCTACATTCGAATGTAGCCTAATTATAGGTCCAAAAATGAAGAGGTGGTGAGGAATGAATCAGAGAAACACCTGGGAGGAAACAAATGAGCGATCAACAAGGGATTAAAAAGAGAGAGACCAGTGGTCAAGACATAGCACAATCATGATCGGCGGTATATGAGCAACCCTGTACAGCCACAGTAAATAAATATAATTCATAGTAAGTATATCGGCATGAAAAATAAATCAGTCAAACACAGTATCACTATAGGGAGTAAGATATAACATGTGGCTAATCTTTTGTATGTGGTGCCACATGTCATAGTTATTCAAACAGAGAAGACCCAATCCTAAAGGGTCCCTCAGAGTGGTGGGCATAGCAAATAATGTCGGTAACAACTTCAGTCGGTCAGCATACTTAGCCCATACATAAGCCCGGGAGATGACTTTCTTTGGGTATCCACGGTCAAGAATCTGTCTGTGAGTTCTCTTCCTTGTCTCTTGAAGGACCCATTCGATGTGCAGTTTCACCTGGTTCGGAGGAATTGGCCGACCGGGATACCCTGTCTCAGATGGTGAGGATGGAAACTGGAGAAAGTAAGCTGAGCGTTAGTAGCAGTGGGTTTGCGGTACAAGTTGGTCATAAGCACGCCATCTTCCCTATACAATATTCCCTATACAAAGTTACTTTTTTTTTCTAATTCTGGAAATGTTTATTGGGTCAGAAGGCACTCAACAAGCTACTGGGGAAGAGCCGATGGTCGACCTGACCACGATCAAGTATCATGATGCACCAGGAGTAAAGCCGCAAGGACGTCTAGGTGCTGATATCGCTTGGTTGAAAGGGAAAATCAAAAGCTGCAGAGATATCATAAAGTTCAGAGCTTGGAATGTTTGAACTATGAATCAAGGCAAATTCGACATCTTCAAAGCCGAAATGGACATAACAGAATTTGACTTACTCGGAATTAGCAAACTAATATGGACTCAATCCAGATATTTCTAGTCAAATATAAACATTGGGTCTACTATTCTGGCAATGGTAACCGAAAAAGAAATGGTGTTGCTTTTATTCTCAACCAAAAATTGTCCGCCACCATTCTGAAGTACAATGCAGTCAGTGATAGAGTCATCTCGATACGATTACAATGAGCGCCAATCCATGTTACAATTATAAAAGTCTACTCACCAACAACAGATGCCAAGGAGGACGTTGAACTATTCTATGATCAGGTTCAAGAAGAAATTGACAAGACGACAAAACAAGACTTATTTATTATTTTGAAATACATAAAAAGGCCAAAGTGGGTCATGGGAAACATGGGACTGTTGTTGGAAACTTTGGACTTGGTAAAAGAAATGAGGCTGGAGGAAGATTCATGTTATCCCCACAGAGCATGGTAATGTAAAGTGGACTCACTGGGGGTGCAGTGGTAGCTGAATACCCAATATTCAAGAGACAGGAGAGTGACTTTCATAAAGCAAAGGAAAGTATTACAAAGGGGAATGGTGCCTGAGAGGAGGACCCTCTGGATCGTGACACTGTACCATGTAGTGGAGCATCGGCAAAGGTTAACCCCTATACAGGGATTCCACCGTCACAACACTAGGAGGCCTAAATGCCAAGAATCCTGGATCAGAGGGGCGACCCATACAGAACAGTAGATATGGAGGAAATGTAGAATACTGGCTCTGTCGATTAAATTAATTCTGGGAGCTCCGATCAATCCAGGAGAGATGATCCAGCCAATGCAGGAAACTGGACGGTCCTGTGCACATCAGGAGAGGCTTGGACAGCTCAAGGATTCTGTGAAGGCAGAGGTGTTAGAGTCAAGTGGAAACAATGCAGCAGTCTTTTTAGTGCAGAGCTCAGCAGATTGTGGCCTGCCTGCAGAGGCAACAATTTCCAGAGAATGAACACATTGCCCGGGCACCTCCCATGGGGAGAGGGTGCCTTTTATGCTCATAGCAACACTCAAGCAGAGACCTAATGGGAAACAGGTGTATTGCTCCTATAAGTGAGTGCATCCTAAGAATATTCCCAGGAGGCCTGCAAAGTGGATGCAGGTTCCTAGTAGAGGAGACAGACAGTTGCATGGAAACATGACTAGGGTGAGCAGAACCAGTGAAGCTGTGTAGTAAACACCGATCTCCCTGCTGAGCAGAGACTGACCCCGCAGCTGAGGGCATGATAATTAGTTGACTTGTGTACGACAAATCAACTGTCCATTATGAACACCTTCTTCCAACATTACAAATGGAGACTCTACACATGGACATCACCAAATGAGGCCCATAAGAATAAAATTGTCTACATATGTGTTCATCAAAGATGGAAGTCATGAATCATTAATGCAAGAACAAGGCCAAGAGTTGAATGTGGAACTGATCATGATTTTGACAGCAAAGATTAGAGTTAAGCTGCACAAACAGACAAGACAACAGGTGGCTTCCAATTTCGATATGACTAACATATCTGACGTTTTTTGTAACGGCCTGTACAACCAATTTAAATCACTGGACATGGATGAAAGGAAGCCTGAGGACTATCATTACTGAAGAAGCCAGAAAGACCATAAACAAGAGGCAGAAGAGACCCCCACAGCCATTGTTAACCGAAGAGATCCTAAAGATCATTGAAGAAAGAAGAATGGCAAAAGCAAAATGTAACAAGCAGGATATAGACAACATCAATAAAAGACTAAAGAGAGCCATTTGAGCAGACAAAGAACTTTATTACCAGAAGATATGTACAGAGATAGAAAACAAACATCTGAAGGGCAAGACCAAGAAGGCATACCAAAAAATCTAAATGTTATGAGGAAATTTTCAACCAAGTGGGAATAAACTGAGCCAGAAGAGATAAAGGAAAGTTGAAAAAAATATGCAGTGGATCCCTACAAAAATGAGTCATTGATACGGGAAGAAACTGAGATTGGACATGATAGTCAACTGAACACCTTGAAAGAAGTATTTGCTGCAATAAAGCGTCTTTCAAAAAGCAAAGCACCTGGATGCAACAATATTTCAATAGGGCTAATTAAGTCTTCTGAAGCAGCAGTAGAAGTTACCATATGCCGGAGTCAGCACATATGGACTACTGGTAAATGGCCCACAGACTGGACAAGATCAGTGTTTATTCCTATTCTGAAGAAAGAGGATTCTACTAATTGTGGAAACTTTCGGACTATTTAGCACATACCTCGGCAGCAAAATACTGCTGAAGAACCTACAAAAAAGGCTACAGCCTTACTTTGACTAAGAGTTACCATAGGAACAAGAACGATTCAGAAAAGGCAATAGATTGCCATCAATAGGACAGCTGAGCTGTTGCTCACTGCATTCCTAGGACACAGTGAGTGGCAGCTTTACGACAGTAAGCCCCCTTTTATAGAGGGACCACCAAACCCCCAGGTTTCTCAGGAAGCCTTAAATGGATGGCCCTGACCAAACAATCGGAATTCACAGATTGATCTGAGACCGCAGGACTTCTCAACAGGTCTGCGGCCGGATACACTATTACCTAATACTATTCTTCTATTGAGTGTCCCTTGTGGGAAAAAGTGTACAGAGCTGCAGGGAGAAGACCTTCTAACCTACAATACTCCATGATCTTTGTCTGAAGGACCTGTGGTGATGTAATAATCACATGACTTGCCAATGAAACCTGGCAGTGCTGGGCTCATTTCGGTGCACAAGAGACATCGCACACTGCTTGTCCTTGGTTGTACACTCAGTACATGTAAGGTTACTGAGACTAATCTTATAATTTTTTTCCCCCACTGGACCACGAGGTATCATCATAGGATTGCCCCTCCTGTTCTTTTCTTGTCTTCTCTCAGAAATGACAGAGGAACAAGAGATGTAATTGTATCACCGAAAGGGCTGGGGATACTCAGTGATTGGGCTGGTCAGTCTGGTTCACGGTAGCCAATCTAGTGCTGAAACCCTGATGATCATTGCAAAAAGGGGAAAACAAAAAGGGAGAAAAATAATGAAAAAGAGAAAAATAATAAGAGTTTGTGACGTCAGCTGAAGGTATCCAGCCATTAGGTGGCTGGCAATGCATAGAGAATTCTCATGGGATAGCTGTTGTAGCAGTGTGATGGAAATACTCCCCTCCAGCATGGGGCAGGCCCTTGAGAGTTGAGGTGAATGATGGTGGTTTTAGTAGGAAAGCAATAGAAGGATACAGAGGGAAGAAGGCACAGCAGTCAGTCTCTTTAATTCTTTGCCTTTACTGTTGAATAGTCGATACAGCCAGGACACATGTGCAGAACCAAATAGATGGCTTGGCCAGTCAAGAGAGAGCTGAAGTCCACCCTGCTGGAATAAGGTGTATTGGTCTTTCTGCTTATTTCTTTTCTAAGGTGTGTAGTTCCTCTATGGGTCCTCTAGATCAGGGGTCTCAAACTCCAGGCCTCGAGGGCCGCACACAGTGCAGGTTTTCAGGATTTCCTTAGAATTTGACAGTTGGTAATTTGGTTACCAACTGTCAAACACTATGGAAATCCTGAAAACCTGGACTGTGTGCGGCCTCGAGGCCTGGAGTTTGAGACCCCTGCTCTAGATCCTTCTGGGGTATGCAGCTACCCTCTAGCCAGGCAGGTGACATGAGCCCTACGAGCAACTGCTTCACCCCTCTTGTTTTTTTTGACACTGTGCCCTAGGCAAGCCCACAAGGGTGGCTACCGAGCATGAAATCCAATAGTCTCCGGGTTCTGTGGCTAGGTCTTGGAAAGCTGACCACTAAGGACCTGGTTTCCTTCCTGCAGCTTTGTTCCACTGCCCAGCCACTCACGGCTGGCAGCAGATGCGGCCAGTCAGCTTTGTGGCCTGATGTCCAGTCCAGAACAACTCCTGTTGCCTCCCTCTTCCTATCCTAATCCGTCCCTTCAGCCAAAAGTGATCTGCCCTAAGGTTTGTCTCTTCTGCCCTACACTCTCTGATTGGAATTTGGAAATGTTGGATGTGTAGGGGAATTCCAACAGGGGGATTTTCACTTCTCTCCAGATGTGACATTGCACAAAATATTAAATACAATACCACTTGTGGCAGCCAGACCACAGGGAGCCACATAATTGCTAACATGAGATTGATAATGGAAAAAGCCAAAGAATACAGCATGGAGCTCTATTTTTCCTTCATCGACCACAGCAAAACCTTTGACTGTGTTAATCACCAGAAAGTTTGAAGTACAATGAAGAATATGGGTGGGCCAAACCATTTGACCAGCCTCATTAGGAACCTTTACATCGACCAAGAAGCAAGAGTCTAACGGAATATGGTGACACTGCATGGTTCAAAGTAGAGTGAGATGTCAGACAAGGTTGCATGCTTTCACTGTTTCTCTTCAGTTTATATGCTATTTTCAGGAAGGCTGGACTTGCTGAACAAGAAGAAGGAATCAAGATTGGTGGAGGAATCATCAACAATCTAAGATATGCAGATAATACAACACTGATAGCAACAAGCGTAGCAAAAGCTCTAACATGGGACTCCTACTCAACCCAAAGAAGACAAAGATTTTAACTACTGCCATGTATGACAACGATACATTTGAGATGGATGGCGACAAACTAGAAGTGGTAAAGGACTTCAACTTACTCGGATCAATGATCACTCAAGATGCAACAACACTGGAAGTCAATAGGAGAATAGATATGGGAAAAACCACAATGAAGTCACTGGACAAGGTCTTCAAATCAAGGAATATTTCACTGGCAATGAAGGCACGGCTCAAATATAGTCTGGTCTTTTCTGTAGTAACATACGGAAGAGAAACATGGACAATAAAGAAACAAGACATAAGAAATATGGTGCTGGAGAAGGATGTTATCAATATCATTAATGGCAAGAAGAATAAAGAATCCATTTTGGAACAAATCAAGCCAGATATAAAACTTGAAGCAAGGATCACAAAGCTACCACTTGCCTACTTTGGACACATCATACAAAAAGAAAACTCGCTAGAGAAGAACATTATGGTAGGAAGACTTGAAGTTACAAAGCGAAAAAGAAGACCTGCAATCCAATAGCTTAATACAGTCAAGATAACGGCATAGAAGACCCTGGTGGGCCTATCTAGGCTCGCACAAGATCGATCTTCCTACAAAGCATTTGTCCATCAATTTGTCATGGCTCGAGATCGAAGGTCAATAAATAAAAAAAAAAACATAAGTTTAACATACAGATTTTTGGCATGTGCACAAGTATGCATTATTTGCTGTCCACTAGCCTTATTCAACATTCCAGATGAATTGGTGGTGAGCTGAAAATAAACTATTTTGTTTTTCTTATTTGTTCTCCAAATATATCAGGCTTCAATAATTACTCCTCCCAACCACAAACTCAGGTGCTCCCTGTGGCATGGCGAATGGGATTTGTGAGTCAGGTGCCTTCTGCAGACCACCCCATGGAGAGGTTAATGAGGAGCTAAGCAGCCTGTCAATACAATTGTGCAAACATTAATATCCTTTAAGTGATTGGGTACTGGCGCTGGAAGAGGTGGGCTCCTACACAAAGGGAAGATGCTTCACCGTGGAGGCCGGTGCCATCTTAGGACTGCCGTACAATGCAGCTACACTGTGCTACCATGTGCCTGCAGTCCTCCATTTGGAGACATGATGGATCCATGCCTAGACATGCCAGGGCAAGAGATCCTGGAGGGCCTGTTGGGATTGTACAAGTTCTCCTAGCCGTCCTCTAATTCCTCTGTCATCTTCTCCAGCGGTGGCCATGATAGGGGCAGGTGGTGGGGAGAATGCCCATGGAGGAGTAGCCCCTGCAACCCCTCGAGATCATATGGCAGTGGACTACAGTTTGGAACGGCCATGTCCATCCCGGGTAGCGATGAGAAAGGTGTTAGAGAGTTTTTACTCCAATTAAAGAGGACTGCTCTTAAAAAGCTTGTTGTTGGGTCTCTGACCCATCTTAGAGTTGCTCTTTTGGCTACATAAGGACTGGTAGTCCAACCTTCTGGGTTCTCACATCAAATGTAAAGAATACAAACCCGGTCAACGAGCTTCTGTACTTATAGTTGAAAATTTTCAGCAAATAGTATCCACGAGTTCCAAGTTTGGTTGAAATTATCCATGTTGTTATGTAGCATAACAGTCATCTGTTCCATGAGGTAAACATATTTTATCCAAGCATATAAATTAGATAAGGTAGGAGTTGTAACTCTCCTCCAAAAGAGGGAGATCAGGCACTTAGCTACTGTCAACAAATGTAGTAGTCATTTTGTCCCCAGTTTATCCAATCTCGGGGTGAATACATTCAGCAGATAGGCCAGTGGGTCCAGGGGTACATCTCTAGTCAGCACCCTCCTCATCAGAGCTTCAATCGCTCCTCAAAAAACGAACACACCCGGACAGGTCTAAAAGATAAGGTATAGGGATACAAAATTTGCCCCACATCTTCAAAATATATCTGGAATAGCGTTATTTAGTTTGTGCAATAGTTTAGTGGTGTGGTACCACATCATTAACAGCTTAATTTGATTCTATCTATTATATAATCGCGAATCGCTTTATTGCCCCTTTCGGCGCTACTTCCGGCGTGGTCATGTGGATACGCGCGAAGCATTGGCCGCAAAGCGGTCATTGCGAGCCGTTCTAACTCGACTCGCAATGCCCGCGTAGCGGGCATTGCGAGTCGCCGACCGAGCTGCTTCCGCTCCCTGCTACACACAACTTGCCCGGGGACCATGGAGCGGAGGCGGCCCAGCCGCCTCAGCTCCCCGCTACCCACAGCCCACCTCCCACTATGGAGCTGCCCCCTGTGCCTCCCCCCCAGCCCCGATCCACAGCCCAGCAATGCTCCCCAGCCCCGCACCGCCACACAGCACCGCACACCCCCAACGCCGCACACACCCCCCCTCACTGCCCGCACACCTCCGCCGCCAGCCCCATCCACAGTCTAGCACCGCCCCCAACACCCGCTCCCCAGCACCCCTCCCCAGCCCCGCAATGTCTGCACCCCCCCCATGTCCGCACAACCCCCCCACCCCATGTACGCACAGCCCCCCACCCCATGTACGCACAGCCCCCCCACCACCATGTACACACAGCCCCCCCCAATGTCCGCACAGCCCCCCCACAATGTCCGCACAGCCCCCCCCCCAATGTCCACACAGCCCCCCCCACTATGTCCGCACAGCCCCCCCCCCCATTTCCGCACAGTCCCCCCATGTCTGCACAGCCCCCCCATGTCCGCACAGCCCCCCCACGTCCGCACAGACCCCCCACAATGTCCGCACAGCCCCCCCACCCCCCAACATGTCCACACAGCCCCCCCCCCCCCCCGACGCCGTAGATCACTTACCTGTCTTCATGACATCTGCTTCCTCAGATCCACGTCCAGTCCTTCCTTCGGCCCAGGCATCCTCTTCCTTCAGCCCGGCCCACGAGTCTTCCATCCGGCGGTCTTCTGTCTTCCTCCACCGAGCTCCGGGTCGTCCTTCAGGTCCGCGACCAATCAGCGTCCAGCATTATCCGCTATGTAACTCTATGAGCACTTTGAGCGGACCTGAAGGAGAACTGTGTCTTTAGAAATGACAGTTCTCCTTCACGTCCGCTCAAAGGGCTCATAGAGTTACATAGCGGATAATGCTGCACGCTGATTGGTCGCTTCTTCCCATAGAGAAACATGGCCATGTTTCTCTATGGGAAGAAGCGACCAATCAGCGTCCAGCATCATCCGCTATGTAACTCTATGAGCCCTTTGAGCGGACCTGAAGGAGAACTGTGTCTTTAGAAATGACTCAGTTCTCCTTCAGGTCCGCTCAAAGGGCTCATACAGTTACATAGCGGATAATGCTGCACGCTGATTGGTCGTTTCTTCCCATAGAGAAACATGGCCATGTTTCTCTATGGGAAGAAGCGACCAATCAGCGTCCAGCATCATCCGCTATGTAACTCTATGAGCCCTTTCAGCAGACCTGAAGGAGAACTGTGTCTTTAGAAATGACTCAGTTCTCTTTCAGGTCCGCTGAAAGGGCTCATAGAGTTACATAGCGGATGATACTGGACGCTGATTAGTCGCTTCTTCCCATAGAGAAACATGGCCATGTTTCTCTATGGAACAAGCGACCAATCAGCGCCCAGTATCATCCGCCATGTATCTCTATCACCCCTTTGAGCGGACCTGAAGGACGACTCTCAGGCTCACTTAAAATAACAAATAATAAATAAATTTAATAATAATAAAAATAATAAAAAAAATAAAAAATAAATAATAAATAATAAAATAAAAAATAATAATAAAATAAAAAAAATGCTAATAATAATGCTATTACTGCTAACATTAATGCTAATAATGCTAATAATAATCATATTAACGCTATTAATAATGCTATTAATGATAATAATATTGCTATTAATGCTCTTTATGCTAATAGTAATGCTATTAATGCGATTATTTATGCTATTAATTCTATTATTTATGCTATTAATGCTATTAATAATGCTATTAATAATGCTATTAATGCTATTAATGCTATTAATAATGCTATTCATGCTATTAATAATACTATTAATGCTATTAATGCTATTATTAATCCTATTAATTGTATTATTAATGCTATTAATGCTATTAATAATGCTATTAATGCTAATAATAATGCTATTACTGCTAATAATAATGCTATTAATGCTAATAATTATTCTATTAATGCTAATATTAATGCTAATAATGCTAATAATAATCATATTAACGCTATTAATAATGCTATTAAGGCTAATAATCATGTTATTTATGCTATTCAAAATGCTATTAATGCTAATAATATTGCTATTAATGCTCTTTATGCTAATAGTAATGCTATTAATGCGATTATTTATGCTATTAATTCTATTATTTAGGCTATTAATGCTATTAATAATGCTATTAATGCTATTAATGCTATTAATAATGCTATTCATGCTATTAATAATACTATTAATGCTATTAATGCTAATATTAATGCTATTAATTGTATTATTAATGCTATTAATGCTATTAATAATGCTATTAATGCTAATAATAATGCTATTACTCCTAATAATAATGCTATTAATGCTAATAATTATGCTATTAATGCTAATATTAATGCTAATAATGCTAATAATAATCATATTAACGCTATAATAATGCTATTAAGGCTAATAATCATGCTATTTATGCTATTCAAAATGCTATTAATGCTAATAATATTGCTATTAATGCTCTTTATGCTAATAGTAATGCTATTAATGCGATTATTTATGCTATTAATTCTATTATTTATGCTATTAATGCTATTAATAATGCTATTAATGCTATTAATGCTATTAATAATGTTATTCATGCTATTAATAATACTATTAATGCTATTAATGCTCATATTAATGCTATTAATAGTATTATTAATGCTATTAATGCTATTAATAATGCTATTAATGCTAATAATAATGCTATTAATGCTAATAATTATGCTATTAATGCTAATATTAATGCTAATAATGCTAATAATAATCATATTAACGCTATTAATAATGCTATTAAGGCTAATAATCATGCTATTTATGCTATTCAAAATGCTATTAATGCTAATAATATTGCTATTAATGCTTTTTATGCTAATAGTAATGCTATTAATGCGATTATTTATGCTATTAATTCTATTTTTTATGCTATTAATGCTATTAATAATGCTATTAATGCTATTAATAATGCTATTCATGCTATTAATAATACTATTAATGCTATTAATGCTAATATGAATGCTATTAATTGTATTATTAATGCTATTAATGCTATTAATAATGCTATTAATGCTAATAATAATGTTATTACTGCTAATAATAATGCTATGAATGCTAATAATTATGCTATTAATGCTAATATTAATGCTAATAATGCTTCTAATAATCATATTAATGCTATTAATAATGCTAATAAGGCTAATAATCATGCTATTTATGCTATTCAAAATGCTATTAATGCTAATAATATTGCTATTAATGCTCTTTATGCTAATAGTAATGCTATTAATGCGATTATTTATGCTATTAATTCTATTATTTAGGCTATTAATGCTATTAATAATGCTATTAATTTTATTAATAATGCTATTAATGCTATTCATGCTAATATTAATGCTATTAATGCTAGTAAGGCTAATAATCATGCTATTAATCCTATTAATAATGCTATTAATGCTATTTTTAATTCTATTAATGCTATTAATAATTTTATTAATGCTAATAATGCTATTACTCCTCATAATAATGCTATTAACGCTATTATTAATGCTATTTATGGTAATAATGCTATTAATACTAATAACAATACTATTATTAGTACTATTATTGCTATTAATAATGCTATTAATGCTAATAATAATGCTGTTAATGCTAATAATTATGCTATTAATGGTAATAATAATGCTATTAATGCAAATAATATTGCCACGTTCTAGAATCCCGATGCATTTGCATCGGGCTCACAGCTAGTAAATTTATAAAGAGCATTTATGGAAAATCTAAAGGCTCTAGACCAAATTGCTACTTTTGACGACCTAACCATCTCTGCATGGATAGATGTTTAACTGGGACTAGGAGATCAGGAGTGTTGAGTAGACTATATATATCTGAGATAAGTCCTCTGGTCGAAGTGCCCCAGGAGCAAAGTTGCTCAAATCTAGAAGGGGAGAGAGTTTTAGAAAGACCCATCATGGATTGGAAATAGGGTGCTATTTGCAGAAATGAGAAATACAGACAAGGCAGTAGTCCATGTTTCTTAGAGAAGTCACTAAACATTCTGGTTTCCTATTAGTTTATAGTTTATAGGCTAAGCGCTAACATAGTTGAATATGGCTTTAAGTAAACGGTCTACACAAAATTTATAAAAACCTGTATGGTTTTTATATAAGAAGTCATAAACCAAGGCCATGGGACCTAGATTGGTATTAGATGGAACATCATAGGATTGACCCCAAATCAAGGAACTAGGGTGGTATGAGGCCAGCCAAAGCTTTTCTATTTCTGTCCACTTGTTGTAAGCCGGGAGTGTAGTCCATGATGGAAGGTGACGCAGGTGGGCTGCATAATAATATTTAGAAATATCCGGGTATGTAAGCCCTCCTTGTGATCTGGGGGCACAAAGGACAGAACTGGGGATTCTATGCCTTCCCGAGTGCCATATAAATTGTAAAAACAGCAATTGATTTCTTTTTAAGATTTTTATCAGGATCATAACCAGAATTGTTTTGAATAAGTATAGGAACCATACTGTGTACAGTACATTTATATGTGTCTTTTAGACTTATTACAGTCTGTGCTTACTAGTGCCTATTTTAAAGCTATTACTGTGTATTATAAATGAGAACAATTACATCATGTACAAACAAAAGCTTTTAAAAAAAAAAAATTGCTAGGGTAAAGCATTTTTACTTCACTCCTTGTATGCTGGACTGTTTCTGCAAGCTAATAGGTGTTTTGATGCTGCCCTACACATGCTGGCAAACAAGCCGCAGGCCTGTGGCCTTAATGTTTAAGGTATGGAAATGCAAAACACTACACACACTTCTGTAGAACAGGGTTGGGCAGCTGCAGTCCTCAAGGGCCACAAACAGTGCATGTTTTCAGGATTTCCTTAGCATTGCACAAATGGGTTGGAATCATCACCTCTGCCAGTGATGAAATTACCATTTGTCTAATGCTAATGAAATTCTGAAAACTTGCACTGTTGCAGACTTTGAGGATTGTAGTCATCCACCCTGCACTAGAAGTCTCAGTGGAGGTAACCAAGGGGCAAGAGGAATTCCCGAGCCCTTTCACCACAACTGCGGCTTTCCCTGGACCCACCTAAGCCCTGATTTTGAGAATCTGCATCAAAATCTGCATGTCTATCCTGAGGCTAGCAAAATCTATGACAATTAAGAAAATTGCTTTTTTTTCTTGCAGAAGTGGTTCAGATTTCTCTTTTTTCTTTCCCAAAATCTGCACCAAATCTGCTCTCCAGAATAGACATGCAGATTTTGATGCAAATTCTCAAAATCTGCTTCAAAAAAGCACCATGGGAACAGGGCCTTACAAGCATATGAGGGGGTCACATACACAGAAAGCATCTCCCATATGCTGTGAGAGCAGGCACGCAGGCACTGGTGAATGTGTGACAGGCAATGCCATCACAAACATTACTGCTGTTCAGGTTGGAGGAAGTCAGATAGGGGCTATATAAGTTTGAACTGCACTGCACTCCATGACATCACCGCTCCTCATATACACTGTCTCACGACACATTGCACATGATATCGCATTCATCGCAAGACAGCGTGTGTTACTAGAGCTAAGGCTATCTCAGGTCACACAGCGGGATTCCCTGCTGTGTGGTACCCACTGTGAAACTTGAGACAACCTCAAGAAAGTCAAGGGTTGTCACACAGGTGGGAGCCATTCACTGTTTGCTGTTCCACCATATAGGGGATGCAGTCACTTGTCTTGTCCCCATATGCTAGGACTACTTCAGCATTTATTTAGGTTTCATTTTCTTTTGTAATTATTTTTTGCATCCTTTTTATGAAGGGTTGGATGGAATAGGAGACTTTAAAAAATGGATTTTAATTTTAAAAAAAAGTTGAAAGAAGAATATATTGGGGGGGTTACATTTCAAATATAATATTTATTGGTGTGGTTATTGTGTCCTTATTGACTTGGTTAGTAATATTGGGTATCTAATTGATGCCTCAACATTACTAACCTCTGGACTTGCTGTCTGCTGTCATTAACCCCTTATTACCCAGTTTGCTACCGGCACCAGGGCATGGTAACCGCCAGTTTTGGCGTCTCTCACGAAGGCGCCAATTCTGAGGCAGCTAAGGACTGCAATTTTTAGCTTGAACGTTACCACCCTGCGAATTCCAGCCTCTAGTTGCCTGGCTTACCTAGGCTGGCAATCAAAAGTACGGCAAAGTGCGCACCCATTTTTACAATTATTTATTTAGTTTTACAGCAATTTAACGTTAGTTTGGTTGCCATACTGGCAACCAATCACAGATGCTGGCAGAAAGGGTAAGTGGGTCTAAGTCTGACTTTAACCAATTGGGGAGGAGCATTCATATGTCTGAAGTTTGAGTGGTCCCGGAAGCAGGTTGACAGCGGCACTGACACCTAGCAATCTAATGTCTGTGCCAAAACAGCGGGGTCCACTGTAAAATGGTTTGAGCTGTGTTTGGCAGTTGGGCCCCTTTGAAGGTGTTTTCTAGGCCCTTCATTTTGCTTCCCATTGATTTGAAGAGGGTTTGGAAGTTCGGCAAAGTGTTCGCTGGTCTATTCGGTGAACATATGCCCATTCGGCAAACAAAGCCAAAACTGAATTTCAAAAGGTTCACTCATCTCTAGTACAGATTATTACCTAATTGTGCAGTCCCTAAAGCCATCTGCACAGAATAGAATATCCCTAACCATAGGACTAGGAGATGAATGCTCAAACCTAGCTTCTTGATCGGCCATCAAGAGTTTCACATACCTCTAACTAATCAGGGGAGAGGTTGCTAAGCACAACAACAACAACAGGGCAAGCATACAGAGAAAGACTATTGCACTTGTGATTGTTAAGTAGCAGAGATAGTGTGCACCTAGACTGTCCCTGAAGCTTGGGATCTCTAGGTTAAACTTGGTCCCGAAGAATACCCATGATGGTGGAGATGTCTGGGTCTTGTACCTTGCTAACCTCCTCGAAATGACTCCCCTATATGTCCCCCCTCCACACCCAAGGGGGTTAAGGGGCAGGAGAGCAAGGAATCACCCAGGGAACACAGGCAAGGCAACAGATATACTGGGACTCCAAGAATTTATCCAGATAGTAGGTTTGCTGATGCTAAAGTAACACATCTCTGCCTAACAGCAACTAGCTACTTCAAAATACAGAATACAAATTTTATATCCAGCGTAGAGTGAGGTCAGGGTTGGCTAGATATAGCAGAAGGGAGAGATAATCACAATCTGTAGCTGAAGGCTAAGAGAACTCTCAGCCAACAGGGAAAGGGCCCTTAACACCTTCAGCATAGAAGGGAAAGTACGTCAGGAAGACAAACAGTCAAGTAAGCTCTACAGAAGTATCATATGAATGCAGAGACCTCCTGACCAATTCCCCTAGAGGTGACTTCAAGATATGGAGCACTAATGACAGTACCCGCCGAAAGGCAGTACATCACGCCATATGACTCTTTTCCTATACTCGTACATTGTGGTATCCATCGCTTCATGTGACACTGCTCCCATACTTCAGAACTTTCCTAGTGTTTATATATATTATGGTCAATTGGGTTAATTATACTGTGGCCTTTATATATGTTAAACCCACAATGCAGGACATTTACCTTCTCTGATGAATATGTATGAAGCGGGTTGGGGGGGTTTAGCTGCTGACACAGTGGATTTGTGGTAATACTGTATATTGTATGTACACTTTATTTCTATATAGGTGCATATCATGTTTTTTTAAGTATTTTTGCACATTCCATTGAGGTTTTGTTACGCCCGAAGGATGTGGAGGTGTAAAGTGAACTCACTGAGCAACTGGTAGAGTAGTGGCAGCTGAATACGCAATACAGCAAGAGACTGGAGAGTGAGTTCAATAAAACAAGGATATTTGTTAAAGTAAAGGATTAACATATGGAAAGGTATCTGAGGAGAGGACGTTATAGAGTCATACCAAACTTAATAAATAAAAATAAAAACAACTTTATTGAACAAATATTAAAACTCAGCACAGGACAAACAGAAAAATACACAAATGGAGGACACCTGAAACAAGACAAAACGGATCAGTGAATAATCCTGTCCCTACAATGACCACTTACCTAGCAATGGAGGATTTTCACCATAGGTTAGGGTGCCCCCATACCACGTCAGCTGACCTTATAGAACCACCCTATGATAGAAACGGTTCATATAGAGGCTATATCACTTCTGGGCTGGTTAACTTAATTTAGTCATCAGACTCAGGAAGTTGGCAGTTGTCTGTTAATTGTCCGGTAAACTCCAATTGAAAGATTAAAATTTCTCCATACACTTGATGCGTTTCTCCCCTACTTTTATTGAGGGGTTCATCAGAAGAACGGAGAATTGCAGTTTGTCTTCACACAAATAGTAGAACACTGGTTATAGTCGTTAGATGTCAGGGATCTTCCGGTAACCAATGTGGAAGTTGCAAAAGTTTTAGCTTAGGAGTCTTTTATGATTTCACACTACAGGATTTAAATTTAGATTTAGTGAGCATGAATATGGTTCTGTAAGGCAGTCAGTTGGCAAATACAAATTAATTTATGCCAAAAGACTAGGAATTTATCAAAGTGGTTAGTTGCTTAATTGATGGTCAGGGAGAAGTTATACTTTAGGCCATGAGACTGGGAAATAGAAAGTATTAAGCAGAGAAGGACCAAACAATTGACAGACATGTTAACATGACCACTGAACCACTGTGCAGCCCATTTCAGTAAGTGAATACCACCACAGAAAGACCTTCTCTGGATCCATCTCGAGACCTGTAACGGAAATGATATAGCCAGAAAGGGTAAAGACCTCTGCTCCAACAGCCATTTCTCAAACTTAGTGTAGAGATATTTCTCCCTAAATCTTTTCAGAACAAGACGAACATTCCTCCTATATGTAGTTCCCCGTATGTGTAGGTAAGTCGGGGGAAAACACCCGGATGTTGTCCAAATACACGATCACACAGACATAGAGAAGGTCACTGAAAATGTCATTGACAAACTGCTGGAAGATTAAGGGTTGCTTAACCTGATGGGCATCACCTGATAGTCATAGTGACCATCTCGCGTGTTAATGGCGGTTTTCCACTCATCCCCAGATCATATCCTGATGAGGTTGTAAGCCCCACAGAGATCCAACTTGGTGAAAATCCTGAAACCTCGAAATCGATCAAAGAACTCAAGAATAAAGAGAAGAGGGTATTTGTTCTTTTTTATAAATTTTGTTTTATTGAATACATCATACAAAATCATACAGCAATCCAAAGTGAATACAAAGAACAATCAAGAAGTATGTAAGCCCATGTTGTGCCACAGTGTTACATCAGTTAGGAGTACAGAGAAAAGTCAGGCAAAAATGCAAAGATCAACCAATTCCTAGGAAACAACTCCGGTCTACTCTATCCATCCAGGCCATGAACTCTTGTTTACTCAACATGCCAGTAGTGGCTTGGAGAAAAAAAACCTAGAAACGATAGACTGGAGCTTGGCAAAAGAATAATGTTCCATGGATAGCAGGGTAGAACAGGGAACAAGAGAGAGAAGAAAAAGAGTAGAGGGAGCAGAAAAAGATGAGGGGATTAACCAGGAGGGTGAAACATAATCAAACCTTCTCTAACACTGAGGCATACTCATCAGAACCCTTAAACTCAGTCCAGTAGAACCAGGTCACTTTAAATTGAGTCTGGGAGTTGTTTATTATCGATGTAAGGTCTACTCTATCCATCCAGGCCATGAACTCTTGTTTACTCAACATGCCAGTAGTGGCTTGGAGAAAAAAAACCTAGAAACCATAGACTAGAGCTTGGCAAAAGAATAATGTTTCACGGATAGCAGGGTAGAACAGGGAACAAGAGAGAGAAGAAAAAGAGTTGAGGGAGCAGAAAAAGGTGTGGGGAATAACCAGGAGGGGGGGAAGGGGAGGAATGTCCAGGAGAATGCAGCAAACATAATCAAACCTCCTCCAACACTGAGACATACTCATCAGAACCCTTAAACTCAGTCCAGTAGAAACAGGTCACTACAAATTGGCTCTAGGAGTTGTTTATTATCGATGTAAGCTCTCCAAGTAACATCATCTTAACCTTAACGAACCGCAAAGCCTTCGTGGGAGCAGTGTCCTTCTTCCATAAAAGAGGAATACAGACCCTTGCCAACATAATTAGGTGTCGCAGAAACAATTGCCTGTATGTCTTTAGCAGAGTGTCACTATGATACAGAAGGACTAGGGCTGAATTAAGATCTACGGTCAAACTAGTGATCTCTTGGATACATTTTTGTACCTTTTGTCAAATGGGGGTCAGGCATCTGCACGACCAAAAAATGTGAAGCATACTGCCGTCTTTCTCTCCACACCTCCAACAGAGGGGGTTCAACTACAGGAAGATCGAGTGTAGCCTAGTTGGCACCCTATACTATGTGGTGAGTAATTTGAATCCAGAATGAAGCATGAAGAGATGGAAGATTTATACATAAAAGCACATATCTTTTTCCACTGTTATTCCGAAAATCCGAGCTGTAAGTCTTCTTCCCATTGTGTTTGAAATTTGGTTTTGGTGTGTTCTGTGGGTTCATTAATTAAGGAGTGAGTATGCCCGGGAAAGTGTATGTCTGAACGGGCCCGTGCCCAGGCATTCCTCCTTCAAGTGTGTCAGAGACTGAAGACCCATGGGTTCCTCCCTCATTGGCCAGGTGCGTCCAGTGCCAAAATGTAATACCCTAAAGTGGCCTTCCCTCACCCAAGCGCAGAAGACCAGATCCTCCATCCCTGAGGGAACAGGGGGTTACCCAGGATTGGGAACAGCGGGGATGACAGGGGCAGGATGTGTGTTCTGATTGTATGAACATCACAGCATCCCAGAGTGGCCCCAATGGTATGGTGTTCCTTATGATTTTTCAACTGACTAGACTCTATCCATGTAGTCAAAGGGATACTTGAGAAATCCTTTCCACTCCAACCCATGCCTAGGTAGTAGGATCTGAATTTGGGAAGCGCAATATTACTAGTAGATTTAGTGTGATATAGGACATTTGTACTGATTTGCGGTGGTTTATCTCACCAAATAAATCTAGATTGTATTGATGATAGACTTTTGAAGAAGGACGAGGGAACCATGATCGGGAGTTCTTGAAATGCATATAAATCCTAGGAAGGATATTTATTTTGAAGATTGCACTTCTCCCAAATATGTAAAAGCGTTTCTCGTCCATCTCAAGCAGTCGGCCTGTATGGAGTGAAGTAGTTTAGGATAGTTAAGGATGAATGCCATACAAGAGTCCTTAAGGAGCTTAATGTTTAAATAGTTAATTGCGGTACCAACTCATTTAACCCCTTAGTGACTGAGCCAATTTCCACCTTAATGACCAGACCGTTTTTTGTAATTCTTACCATTGTCCCTTTATGAGGTTATATCTCTGGAACTCTTCAACGGATCCTAGCGATTCTGAGATTGTTTTTTCGTGACATATTGGGCTTCATGTTAGTGGTAAATTTAGGTTAATAATTTTTGCGTTTATTTGTGAAAAAATAAAAAATTTGGCGAAAATTTTGAAAATTTAGCAATTTTCAAATTTTGAATTTTTATTCTGGTAAACCAGAGAGTTATATGACACAAAATAGTTAATAAATAACATTTCCCACATGTCTACTTTACATTAGCACAATTTTGGAAAAAAAAAAAAAATTTGTTAGGAAGTTATAAGGGTTCAAAGTTCATCAGCAATTTTTCATTTTTCAAGCAAAATTTACAAAACCATTTTTTTTGTGACCACATCACATTTGAAGTCACTTTGAGGGGTGTACATGACAGAAAACACCCAAAAGTGACACCATTCCAAAAACTGCACCCCTCAAGCTACTCAAAACTACATTCAAGAAGATTATTAACCCTTCAGGTGCTTCACAGCAGCTAAAGCAAAGTGGAAATAAAAAATGGACATTTTAATTTTTCCAACAAAAATGTCCCTTTAGCCTAAATTTTTTCATTTTCACATGGGCAACAGGATAAAATGGATCCTAAAATTTGTTGGGCAATTTCTCCTGAGTACACCGATACATCATATGTGGTCATAAACCACTGTTTGGGCGCACGGCAGGGCTCAGAAGGGAGGGAGCGCAGTTTAACTTTTGGAGCTAATTTACCATTCAAAAAGTCAAATGGCGCTCCTTCCCTTCTGAGCCCTGCCGTGCGCCCAAACAGTGGTTTATGACTGCATATAAGGTATCGGTGTACTCAGGAGAAATTGCCCAACAAATTTTAGGATGAAATTTATCCTGTTGCTCATGTGAAAATGAAAAAATTGAGGACAAAAGAAAATTTTTGTGGAATAGAAAGTACTTTTTAAATTTTACGGATCAATTTGTAAAGCACCAGAAGGTTCAACGTGCTCACTATGCATCTAGATACGTTCCTTGGGGGGTCTAGTTTCCAAAATGGGGTCACTTGTGGGGGAGCTCCAAAGTTTGGGCACACAGGGGCTCTCAAAACGCGACATGGTGTCCGCTAACAATTTGAATGGAAAATTAGCTCCAATTGTTAGCGGACACCAAGTCACGTATGGAGAGCCCCTGTGTGCCTAAACATTGGAGCTTCCCCACAAGTGACCCCATTTTGGAGACTAGACCCCCCAAGGAACTTATCTAGATGGGTGGTGAGCACTTTGAACCCCAAGGTGCTTCACAAATGAATCCGTAAAAATTAAAAAAGAACATTTTTGTGGAATAGAAAGTACTTTTTAAATTTTATGGATCAATTTGTAAAGCACCAGAAGGCTCAACGTGCTCACTATGCATCTAGATACGTTCCTTGGGGGGTCTAGTTTCCAAAATGGGGTCACTTGTGGGGGAGCTCCAATGTTTAGGCACACAGGGGCTCTCCAAACGCGACATGGTGTCCGCTAACAATTTGAATGGAAAATTAGCTCCAATTGTTAGCGGACACCAAGTCACGTATGGAGAGCCCCTGCGTGCCTAAACATTGGAGCTCCCCCACAAGTGACCCCATTTTGGAAAATAGACCCCCCAAGGAACTTATCTAGATGGGTGGCGAGCACTTTGAACCCCAAGGTGCTTCACAAATGAATCCGTAAAAATGAAAAAAGAACATTTTTGTAGAATAGAAAGTACTTTTTAAATTTTACGGATCAACTTGTAAAGCACCAGAGGGATCAACGTGCTCACTATGCATCTAGATACGTTCCTTGGGGGGTCTAATTTCCAAAATGGGGTCACTTGTGGGGGAGCTCCAATGGTTAGGCACACATGGGCTCTCCATAAGCGACATGGTGTCCACTAACAATTTGAATGGAAAATTAGCTCCAATTGTTAGCGGACACCAAGTCACATATGGAGAGCCCCTGCGTGCCTAAACATTGGAGCTCCCCCACAAGTGACCCCATTTTGGAAACTAGACCCCCCAAGGAACATATCTAGATGCACAGTGAGCACTTTCAACCCCCTGGTGCTTCACAAATTAGTCCGTAAAAAGGAAAAAAAGATTTTTGTGAAAAAAAAAAAGTACTTTTTCATTTTTACGGATCAATTTGTGAAGCACCTGGGGTTTCAAAGCGCTCACTATGCATCTAAATAAGTTCCTTGGGGGGTCTAGTTTCCAAAATGGGGTCACTTGTGCGGGAGCTCCAATGTTTAGGCACACAGGGGCTCTCCATACATGACATGGTATGCGCTTACAATTCCAATTGTTAGTTGACACCATGTCACGTATGAAGAGACTCTATGTGCCTAAACATTGGGGCTCCCCCACAAGTGACCCCATTTTGTAAACTAGACGCCCCAAGGAACTTATCTAGATGCATAGTGAGCATTTTGAACCCCCAGGTGCTTCACAAACTGATCCGTAAAAATGAAAAAGTACTTTTTTCCACAAAATCTTCTTTTTTTCCTTTTTACGGACTAATTTGTGAAGCACCTGGGGGTTGAAAGTGCTCATTATGCATCTAGATATGTTCCTTGGTGGGTCTAGTTTCCAAAATGGGGTCACTTGTGGGGGAGCTCCAATGTTTAGGCACACAGGGGCTCTCCATGTGCGGCATGGTGTCTGCTAACAATTTGTATGGAAAATTAGCTCCAATAGTTAGCGGACACCATGTCGCATATGGGGGGCTCCTATGTGCCTAAACATTGGAGCTTCCGCACAAGTCACCCCATTTTGGAAACTAGACGCCTCAAGGATTATATCTAGGAGTATAGTGAGCATTTTGAACTTACAGCTACTTCACAAAATTTGATAAAGTCATATTGAACATTTTCTTTTTTTCACACAATTTCTCACTTTTAGAGCATGTGCACAAGATACGGAGACACCGTGTCCTGGTCGTCTCCTCTCCTGCTTTTTTTTTAGTATTTCTTTATTAAATTTAAAAAAAAAAACAACGTGGGGCTTCGCCATATTTTTGGTCCAGCCAGGTACAGCAGGCAGCTACGGGCTGCCACCAACCCCTTCTGCCTAGTTTTACCTGGCTGGAAACCAAAAATATAGGGAAGCCCTATTGTTTTTTTAATTATTTCTTGAAATAATAAAAAAAAAAATGGCGTGGGCTTCGCCACATTTTTGGGCCAGCCAGGTACAACTAGGCAGCTGGGGGCTGGAATCCTCAGCGTAGGGAGGCCCAAGCTTTCTGGGCCCCCCCCGCTGCGAATTGCAGTCCGCAGCCGCCCCAGAAAATGGCGCATTCATAGAAGCGCCATTTTCTGGCGCTGTATCCAGCTCTTCCAGCTGCCGTGTAGCGGTGGCAGACTGGGTAATAAGGGGTTAATGCCAGCTTTTTTTGCAGCTGGTACTAAGCCCGAGATTCTTAATGTCTGGCCAATATTAGACCGGGCCATTAAGAATCCCTAGTAAATTGTAAAGAAGACACAAGACAGAAAAAAATATTTTTATTAGAAAAAACACACAGACACTATTTAGACCCCATCTTTATTATTCTTTGGCATCCGACGTAGTCCAGTAGGAAGGTCCGACGTAGTCCAGCAGGAAGGTCCGACGTAGTCCAGTGGGAGGTCCCTCGATGATTTTCAGTCTTTTACAGCATATGGGGGCGTCCCCCATATGCTATAAAATCTGGCATTCTTCCAGGAGAATGACAGGTCATGACCTCAGTAGGATGATATCAGGTCAGGATCCTTGGTTCACAAAGCGTCAATTGTAATCCCATCATGGGATCACAATTGACCCTTTGTGAACCAAGGATCCTGACCTAACATGACCTCACTGAGATCATGAGCTGTCAGTCTATGCAGAGACTGCTCTGTCTGCTAACAGACTGACAGTTCATGACCTCAGTGAGGTCATGGCAGGTCAGGATCTTTGGTTCACACAGGGGTCAATTGTGATCCCATCATGGGATCACAATTGACCCTTTGTGAAATAAGGATTCTGACCTGACATGACCTCACTGCGATCATGAGCTGTCAGTCTAATCACAGACAGTGCAGTCTCTGCATAGACTGACAGCTCATGATCGCAGTGAGGTCATGTCAGGTCAGGATCCTTTGTTCACAAAGGGTCAATTGTGATCCCATCATGAAATCCCAATTGACCCTTTGTGAACAAAGGATCCTGACCTGACATGACCTCACTGCGATCATGAGCTGTCAGTCTATGCAGAGACTGCACTGTCTGTCATTAGACTGACAGCTCATGATCACAGTGAGGTCATGTCAGGTCAGGATCCTTTGTTCACAAAGGGTCAATTGTGATTTCATGATGGGATCACAATTGACCCTTTGTGAACAAAGGATCCTGACCTGACATGACCTCACTGCGATCATGAGCTGTCAGTCTAATCACAGACAGTGCAGTCTCTGCATAGACTGACAGCTCATGATTGCAGTGAGGTCATGTCAGGTCAGGATCCTTTGTTCACAAAGGGTCAATTGTGATCCCATCATGAAATCACAATTGACCCTTTGTGAACAAAGGATCCTGACCTGACATGACCTCACTGTGATCATGAGCTGTCAGTCTAATGACAGACAGTGCAGTCTCTGCATAGACTGACAGCTCATGATCGCAGTGAGGTCATGTCAGGTCAGGATCCTTTGTTCACAAAGGGTCAATTGTGATTTCATGATGGGATCACAATTGACCCTTTGTGAACAAAGGATCCTGACCTGACATGACCTCACTGCGATCATGAGCTGTCAGTCTAATCACAGACAGTGCAGTCTCTGCATAGACTGACAGCTCATGATCGCAGTGAGGTCATGTCAGGTCAGGATCCTTTGTTCACAAAGGGTCAATTGTGATCCCATCATGAAATCACAATTGACCCTTTGTGAACAAAGGATCCTGACCTGACATGACCTCACTGCGATCATGAGCTGTCAGTCTATGCAGAGACTGCACTGTCTGTCATTAGACTGACAGCTCATGATCACAGTGAGGTCATGTCAGGTCAGGATCCTTTGTTCACAAAGGGTCAATTGTGATCCCATCATGGGATCACAATTGACCCTTTGTGAACAAAGGATCCTGACCAGCCATGACCTCACTGAGGTCATGAACTGTCTATTAGCAGACAGAGCATTATCTGCTCTGTCTGCGCATGAAGCCGGCAGACAGCACAGGGAGCCAGGAGAAGAAGGAGCCGCTCCAGGGAGATGAAGACAGGTGAGATCGGGGGATGACCGGGGGGGGGGGGGGGCTGTTAGAAACAGGGGGCAGGGGGCCAGGGTGCATTAGATCTCTCCCCGATGTGACATGTGTGACATGTCACATCGGGGAGGATTGTGCAGGAGGGGGCAGCCGGCGGTTCCTGAGCGCTGCGGCGCTGTTTTAGAGAGGGGGAGGAGGAGGAGGGAGGACGAAGGAGCGAGCTGGGCAGGAGGAACGTGGGGGGAACCGGAGGGGGCTGATGGGCATTGGGCACAGAATGAGGCTGATGGGCACAGGAGGAGGCTGTCGGGCACCAGCACTGACATTTCCATGCGATCTGACATGTCAGATCGCATGGAGATGCAGCAGCGGTGGCGGGTTTTAGCGCCCGCCGCCGCCATTTTGAGACAGATCGGGGGAGGGGTGGGGGTGGGAGGAAGATCCCCGGTACCGGGGGTCTTAGGACACTTAGGGGTTAATGCTTCACTGTCATCCGACGTGTGTTTTCACGTCGGATGAAAGTGAAAGCATTTTTTACCGGCAGTCTCATTTTTTGTAATGTGATGACCGGTAAACGGTGCTTACCGGTCATCACATTACCGGTGATGTTAAAAAAGCCCCCGATTCATAATCTTGGGGGTCTCAGCTACCCCCGGTAGCTGAAACCCCGGAGATTTTTGACCACTGGGGGGCGCTAAAGCACTTTCCCTGGCTGACGTCTACAGACGTCAGCCAGGCATAAGTACCCATTTTTTCCGACGTCTCTGGGCGTTAGGCCGTCGTTATGGGGTTAAAGTTATATGCTCTCTTTAAGGGGGCCACGAAGGAGAGGGTATTATTAATGTTCAGGGCCTCCGATTTAGAGAAATTAATTTTGAAATTAGATAGGTTCCCGTATATCTCGAATTCTGTCTAGAGGTTCAGCAGGGATGAGGAAGGTGTATTAATGAAGAATAGCAAATCATCTGCATAAGCCGCAAGTTTGTACGGTGTACCTCCAATCATAGGACCCCTTATGCCCTCGTTAGTTGTTCCTTAGCTGTTCTTCCTAAGAAACGGCTCTAATGTGAGCATAAAAATGAAGGTGGAGAGCGGGCATCCCTGCCTTGTGCCGTTATAAATAGGAATGTCCGAGGATAAGAACCTGTTGACTTTCACCCTGGCCAACTGTTTAGAATACATGACCGAAATCCAACCAAGCATGTTACGTATTAGGCCAATTCGACAGAGTGTTTCAAACATAAATGTCCAATTCACCCTGTCGAGTGCCTTTTCTGCGTCCGTGGAGAGAAGCATTAAAGGCAGAGATTTTAGAATTGCTCTATAAATGAGCTTTAGAGCCTTCATTGTGTTATCTCTGGCTTCTCTTCCTCCCATAAATCCTGCCTGGTTGGGGTGAATTAGGTCCGGTAACAAAGGAGCCCGGCTTGAGACCAACTTTTTTGCAAATAATTTGACATCAACATTGAGGAATCTATAGTTTAAGCAATAAGCTGGGTCTTTCCTTGGTTTGTGAATAACCGAGATGTGTGCCCGCAATGAGTCTACTGGCAAGACACGTCCCCTGGTATAGAACCAGATGTGGAAACGGACTTCAAGAACACCTTGCAATAAGTAAGGGAGTGTCCGTCCGGTCCCGGAGCTCTCGCTGTGATAGTTTCTTTTATGGCTGTTAGGAGTTCATCTTCTGAAAAAGGCCGCTCAACAAGGTCCGTCTCCACATTCAACAAGACAGGTAAACCAGAGTCCCTTATCCATGTTTGGATACAATCTCGAATTTCATTACTTTGTGTGGCCCCATTTCTTTTATCTATCGAATGAAGAGACGCGTAGTAATCCTTAAAATATGTCTGCAATCTCCAATATAATTTGAGTTTGTTTATTCGACTGGTCAACAATGGAGAGAACATATCTGTTGACCTTTGAGTTCCCCAGGCTCTAGCCAGGGCCTTGTCCCTGTTGTTGCCATGTTCATAACAGAAACGTTGGCATTTGGAAAACATTGCTTTCGCTTTATGGGTCAAAATGGAACTCAGGGATTCCGCCTGGCCAACAGGGTCCTCCTCAGAGCCTCAGAAGGGGATTTTTTGTGTGATGCTTCTAAGGGCCTGATCTCCCCCATCAAGCCAGAAACCTCCTCCGTCCGCTCCCGCTTCAACATGGCACCATGTTTAATAAAGATTGCCCTAACCACTCACTTGTGTGCCTCCGACACCATACATTGGTCTGATTCTTCAGTCATATTAGTGGTGAAAAACCTGTTTAGAGTATCTTGAATCTCTGCTCTTGTAGTAGGACCATCCAGAAGCGATGTGTTGTTTAGGTCTAAAGACTGGCAAGAGGATGGAAACACTTACAAGCGCATGGTTGGAGAAGATTATTTTATCAATATGTGCTTCACCGAAGTTTGGACACTTTTTTTCTACCCCTTGCATCTGGCAGGTGGCTGCAGATTCCCCCAGGAGGTAACACATGCGTCCAGACACCGGTGCACAGTCCCCTGCAACCCATAACAAGGGGGCGGTTTGTGGCAACCAGGCGACCAGCCATGCTAACAAGTAGGGGGCTGGTGGTGAATACAGACACATGGACACCATTAGGCCTCTGCCACTCACATCCAGGTGATACATAGTGTCTGAGCAGCCTACTGGTAACGCCCCTAGACCTAGCTGATCCTAGTTTACCCAACCCCTATACAGGGATTGTCAGGGGCAAGCCCAGGGGGTGTAAATACCACAGCAGCTAGTACCAGGGGGCGGCTTGTAAGGTTAGCCTATACTAAGGAATAGAGAAGTATTCCAGGTAACAGGGCACAAGGCTAGGAGATCAGGAATGGTGCTACCGGGGAAGAGCACAGCAAGGGTTCCAGGAAACAGAGTACAAGGCTGGAGGTCAGGAATGGTGCTACTGGGGAGGAGCACGGCAAGGGTTCCAGGACACAGAGCACAGGGCAGGCAGAAGCAAACTGACTTAATAATCAGGCACTGCCTATCAGAGGAGGTGGCCTGATATACCATGGGAAGAGCAGCTATTGGTCAAGGTCAATCCCTGATGAAGGTGCCAGGAGGGCACTGAAACGCGTAGGAGAATAAAGAAGGATTGAACTGGACATCGTCTACTCGTTTTCTTTGATGTGAGTGACCCTTGGCAGCGCGGACTGTGGTACACCTCTCTTCCCTAAGCTTCTGGTTTCGTCTTCACGTGCGTGAGACCGGTGGAAGTCCAGCAGCAGCCATCAGGATATTTATCCAAATAGGTCTACAAACCAGTTGTGGGTCTCACAACTGGAATAGGTGAGTGGTTCACTTTTTCTCACCTCAACACAAGCTAGTGTCTAGTGATAAGGGCACTATTACGCCTCTTGTCCCCCCCCCCCTCTTTTTTTTGTCCTTTTAAGTAGGACTGCTCCAATCCCCCTAAAAAGGAGGTTACAGGTTGTTTATTAGGGGTTTCCTTGGTTTTCCTTGAGGAGCCTCGTGTCGCTGTTAATTGATTAGGCATTGATGTCATCAATACAAAGTAATAACCTATTGTTGTGGACAGTTTTTTGGTCATTTCAAGTGAGGCGGCGTGATGCTCTTTACTGTTAGTGCGACATTTCCCCAGGAATCCCGGCTCGATGGCAACTGTCACTCAACATATCGGGTGCTGAATAACCCACAGTAGCTCTGTCAGACTGCGCAATCACATCTTGTCCATTGGGGAGGGGGAGATCTGGGCATAAACCTCTCTAATCTTAGTGGTATTAAGCTGTATTTTTGCTTATAGTTCAGCAAATCTTCTCCTAGATCTCTCTCCCCTTGATAATATCTATTGAGCATTGGTTATGTATGGGGAGGGTTTACAAAGAGGACTTCAAAAGGTTGTCAATGCCAGGGCTTTATGTTCGTCACTGGGTGTTATGTCCTAATTACTATACCCACGTGCACAATGTGGGGCAAAGAGGGGGATCTGTAGCCTTAACAGTGTGCTATGTAGGGCAAGAGGGTCTCCAGACTGGGTAGTCTGCTACTGTCTGGGTTTTGTCTTTACTTTCAGGCCTCCCAGTGTGGGGTGTTATATGGCCAAGGACTGATGAGGAGACTTATGTGAAAAGAGATTACTCACAATTACCGTGGCTGCCACTTTCACACTTTACTCCCTCTTCCTGTCATTTCCTATGCCCAGCTGCCCACCATTTCCCTCCAGGCCCTGTGTGTCTCGGGTGCAGGGGGGGACCATATTGTCTGTGCCGCTTCTCCACAATCATGGTGCCTGAAACTCAAGCTGGCTTGGGAGGAAGTCAGGGCCGCAGCTCCACCATGGGCCTCCTCTCACCTCCCCTCTGTATCTGCACCTCTCATCGCCGGTAGAGCAGGCAGAGTGATGTGTCTGCTCCAGTGGATGGTGGCGGATGGTCCTGCAGTCCCTGGAGCACTGGAAATCTTGATCATGGGTGCCTCCGGTGCCAGGCCATGCCCGATGGGGGATCCCCGTGCACCTCTGCCACCCAGACCAGCTGCACCGATTCCGCCTGGTGCAGCACTCCAAATAAGTCCCCGAGCAGTAAAAGAGTGCTTCAGCTGTCGATTCCCGGCAGGGAAGGCATCAATCTGGGACGAATGGCAGGGAGAGCTCACATCAGTATCTACTCTGCTGGCAGCCATCTTGGACTCAAGGGTATTTGTTCTTTCCTGTTATTAGGTTGAGGCCACTGTAGTCGATGTACGGACGAAGATACCCATCTTTGTTTTTGAAGATGAAGAAGCAAGCTCCTGCCAGGGAGGAGGACTTCTGGATAAAACCCACAGACCAAATTCTCCTTGATGTAATCAGATATGGATTGAGTCTCTGTGTGAGAAAGAGGGTAGATTCTACCTCAAAGCAAAGTAGACCCAGGAATTAAATTGGTAGGAGAATCGTAAAGCCTGTGAGGAGAGAGAGTCTCAGCTTCTTTCCTATCGAATTCATCTGCAAAGGACCAGTAGGCTAAAGGTAACCCGGGTAAGGGTGCAGGAGGCCGCAGGGTAGAACCAGGCTATATTGATTTGAGACAGTGATTGTGACAAGACTGACCACATTGAAGAACATCACTGGATAGCCAATCCATGACAGGAGACACAACACGGAAGTCCTAGAGAAACGGTGGAGGAAGATTTGGTAACACATAGAAGGCATTCTTCTCCCTATGGAGTGCTCCAAATTGAAGCTCCACCTCTTCGATGATACCAAGAATGGAATCCTTCAGGAGTCTTTTTGTCTATGGAGGTGATGGATCAGGGCTGTTGCAGGGAACCATAGGAATTCCAAACTGTTTGGCCACACAGTGCTGGATAAAGTTTTGTCAAGACCCGGAATCAGGTAGGCCGTCTCGGAGAATCACACCTTTTAGTAGAACACCTGTATTGATATCATTAATGGGAGAGACAAATCATTCTCACCTAGGGAGGCCTCTCTTACCTGTCCTAGGTTGAGCAGTTTTCCAGCCTCTCAGAACAAGCGTTGACTGGGAGCGGATCGTCCACCATATCATTGAGGATTCCTAGTAAGCCTCTCCTTTCGCTAATTCTTTTCCACCTTGACTCGGTCGAGCTCCATAGGTTTGTTCTCAGAGACTGGAGCTGGACTAAGCGAAAATGAGGTTTTGGTGAAGAAAATACTGGATGGGGAAATTGCGTCTCATGAATCCTCTCTTTTGAATGCTCCTGGAGACACAGATCAATTCAGATTGTGAGGGATAGGAGATGATCCAGAGTCTCGGGTAGATCCCAGACCACCAATTTATCTTTGACTCTTCTGGATAATTCTCTCCAGAAGGCACTGACCAGGGGCTCGTTGGTCCATTGGAGCTTCAAAGCCAGGGTGTGGAAATGGATGGCATACTGGCAGACAGTGAAAGAGCCCTGTTGCAAATTGAAGAGAGACTCAATGGCAGATGTGGCACAATCGGGCTTGTCGAAAATCTTGCAGAACATTTCAGAAATTCCTGCAGATTAAACACGATGGGATCATTCCGGTCCAGTTAGTGGGTTGAACCAGGCTAAAGCCTCTCCCTCTAGGAAGGCAACCTTGGCCATTCGATAGGAAAATGTTGAGGTAATACACGAAAATGCAGCAAGCATTGGTTGAGAAATCCTCTGCACAACTTGAGATTTCCATCATAACCAGGAGGCTTGCAGAGATAAGGACAGAGTCATGTTGAAGATACAACCATTCGGGTTGTGTATCGGAGGCTGAAAGGCAGAAGGAGCAGCAACCAGCTGCACATTGGTTAACTGTTCATCCATGGACGTCATGTTATCCAACATGCAAGATTGCATCTCATGTTGGCAATTGAGCTCCTGATAAAGTTCCGCTAACTGGGTCGCGTTGGTGGGCTCAGCAGCCTGTAGATTATTCATGCGGGTATCTAAGGGTTGCATGAAGGTCACTAACTGATCCTGGCTCTGACAAAGCCCGGCCAATTCTCTCTGGGCTGTGAATCAAGTATCAGCGGAGTTCAGGGCCTGAGCATACTGTTACACCCGAAGAGCATGGAGGTGTAAAGTGAACTCACTGAGCCACTGGTGGAGTAGTGGCAGCTGAATACCCGATACAGCAAGAGACTGGAGAGTGACTTCAATAAACCATGGATATTTATTAAAGGAAAGGATTAACAAAATGAAAGGGGTCTGAGGAGAGGAGCCTCTGCATCACAACACCAAACTATCCTGAGGGAGCAACCGGAGAGGTAACTCCTGTACATGGATAAACCCTGCACAGCCCCAGGAGGTCTAAATGCCACGAATCCCGGACCAGAGGAGCAATCATACAGACCGTAGCAGTAGAAATGGGAATATTGCAGAATGCTGGCTGTCAGTAGGGAGACTCCTGGGAGCTCCATACGATCCTATAAAGGCTGACCTCAGCTGGTTGGTTAATCAGGAAGGTCCCATGCAATTCAGGAGAGGCTTGGACTGCCCGAGGTGGGATCTGGAATATCCAGAGAGATCCAGGATAACGGATTGCCAGCAGAGGATTCTGTGGAGACAGAGATGTAAGAATATTGCAGAGCACAATAAGAAACAGTCTTCTTAGTGCAGAACACAACAGAAGTGTTACCTGGGCACTGGCAATGTTCCTAGGAAATAAACACATTGCCTTGGCCCCTCCCATAGGGGGAGGATGCACTTTATACACAGAGCAGCTCAGCACTCAGGTGGGAGACCTAATAGGGAATAGGTGTACTGTCTCTTTAAATGTGTGCAGGATGCAGCGCACGCTGCCTAAGAACATTCTCAGGAGACCTGCAAAGAGGATGCAGATTCCTGGATGAGAAGGAAGCAGACAGTCGCATGGAACCATAGGCACAGTGAGCAGAGCTAGTGGAGCTAAATGATGGGCACTGATCTCCCTGCCCAGTAGAGACCGGCCCCGCAGCAGGAACAGAGCAGGTGAGGTGCATAGAGCTGCATGATGGGTCTCCCCGTCCATGAGATACTAGCCTCGCTGCTGAGGAATGACAGATTGTTGTTTTTTTTTGTTTGCAAGTACTGAATACTTTAATTAAATTAGTTTTTTTCATTATCCCTTTTATGCACATAAAGGTACCTTTACACGCCGCTACGGAAGGTTAGAAACCACCTGGTGTCTCACGTGCACGTGCACGTTTCAACGGTTCCTAACAGTACCTGATACCGCATTTACACGCCGCTACAAGGTGCTCCACAGTAGGTTTTTTCTATCTCTGGAAGCACCAACGGGTGCCGCAGGTTACCTTCTGTAGAGCACCTTCCCTCATTTACATGGGAGGACCTGGGGCAGCAGGGACAACACATAGGCGTGCCAGAGTTGTGGATTACGAGATGCTCGTACGGTGATTGGACAAAGCAATCACATCATGATTGGCCAGCCAGCGCAGGAAGGCTGGCTAATATATGATGCTATTGCAATTGTGTAGTGTGACTGGTCATCTCCTTAAATATGCCGCCCTATGTAGGGACAACCAATCGTAACACAGGAGCTTCCACCAATGATCGGTGATGGGGCGCGGTACCACGGAGGCTGTGTCACGCCCCAGGGAGTTTACTAGGTGACGAAAATATCTTCCTTTTCCTCGATTACACGCCGCTACCATTGGGTTTAAACCTACCTGTTTTTGAGCACGGCTGAAAGACAGGTGTCGACAGTGACCGGTGGCAACAACCTGAATTACACGCTGCTACCTTCCCGGTGTTTGACGGTACAAGATACAATTGTCTCCGACACCTGGTGGTTTCTAACCTTCCGTAGCGGCGTGTATAGGTACCTTTATGGATATAACTTTATAAATTACTGTTGGGGGCTACCACCTGATTGTAATTTACCCTACAAGGGAGTGTCTTCTTTTTACCCTAGATGTTCTGGTTATATCGCAATTCCACCTTTCTGTTAATTACAATAACTACTTCTCTGGGCCATTACACATACCGGAGGAAATAAGTATTTGATCCCTTGCTGATTTTGTAAGTTTGCCCATTGACAAACACATGAACAGTCTATAATTTTAAGGGTAGGTTAATTTTAACAGTGAGGGATAGAATATCAAAAATAAAATACAGAAAATCACATTGTTAAAATTATATAAAGTTATTTGCATTTTGCAGAGCAATAAGTATTTGATCCCTCTGGCAAACAGGACGTAATATTTGGTGGCAAAACCTTGTTGGCAAGCACAACAGTCAGGGATTTTTTATAGTTGATGATATGGTTTGCACAGAAGTCAGGAGGAATTTTGGTCCTATCCACTTTGCAGATCATCTCTAAATCATTAAGATTTTGAGGCTGTCACTTGGCAACTTGGAGTTTCACCTCCCTCCATACGTTTTCTGTGGGATTAAGGTCTGAAGGCTGTCTATGCTACTCCATGACCTTAATGTGCTTCTTTTTGAGCCACTCCTTTGTTGCTTTGGCTGTATGTTTTGGTTTATTGTTGTGCTGGGAGACCCAGCCAAGACCCATTTTCAATGTCCTGGAGGAGGGAAACAAGTTGTCACTGATGATTTTACGGTACATGGCTCCATCCATTGTCCTATTGATGCAGTGAACTAGTGCTGTGCACTTAGCAGAGAAACACCCCCAAAACATAATTTACTTTTTTTTCATAAACCATTTTTATTGAATACAACTAAATTAAGACATACAGGGAAAAGACAAAGAAAAGGCAAGGAAAACATTTTACATTGTTCAGGTACATGTCAACAGCCATGCGCTGAGTATCCTAAACACTTCCAAATAATTTTCCTGAGTATCATAATCATCTACATTATGAACATATACATTGAGAAAAAAAAAACTCAAAAAGAGGAAGCAAGAAGAAAAACACGAAAAAGAATAGAAAAAGAACTAGGGGATAGTAAAGAAGGAGGAGGGAGAAAAGAAGTCAGAAGAAGGATAGGAAAAGAAGAGGGAACTAAGGGGAAGGACGTCCAGAGAATACCACATCTCTCTATTTTTATGTTGGTTACCATTCTGTGCCACCCTACTCTGATTAAGTAATTTTAGCAAGGGTTATAAATTCTGGAGAGCCACGGAACACTAACCACTCCTGCCATGTTTCATAAAATGTTTCCTCCCGTTCTTTTGTAAAGGTGGATAACATCTACATCCTGCACAGAAAATCCATTTCCCTCACCCATTCCTCAATGTTTGGGGCCACTCTAGAGTGCTATCTTCTGGGGATAATGGTGTGGGTCGCTGTTATACAATGTTTCAAGAGTCCCGTTTCAACACTCTTAAAAGAGCCAGTGATCATTGAAAGGAGGCACAATTGTAGACACCCCTGAATGAGATCACCGGTAACATTTGAGTAAATTTTGAAGACTTTGTTCCAAAGTTGTTTGAGCGGTGGACAATCCCACTAGATATGGAGCATATTACCCGCTGATGCATCACATCTCCAACAGAGGTCAGACACAGATGGATAGATCCTATGCAGGTGAACTGGGCTTTCATACCATCTAATAATCAATTTAAAATTTGTATCCTGAGCCCGACAAGCCAGGGGGAGCCTGTGCATGCAAAACTGCTCCAGTTCCTTCAAGTTAAATAGTTTCAACAGGTGAACAGCAATCTTCAACTCTGACCACAGATTCTCAATTGGACTAGGGTCATTGTTTTGTTGGAAGGTAAACCTTTGCCCCAGTCTCAAATCACTGACAGAATGAAACAGGTTTTGCTCAAGAATATTCTATCCATCTTCCCTTTGACTCAAATGATTTCCCTGTCCCTGCTTCTGAAAAACATCCCCACAGCATGATGCTTTCACCACCATATCTTTGTTGGACAAAAAAAGGAAATTTTGGTCTCATGTGAATACAGCACCTTCCTCATTTTGAAAGATTCCTACATGTCTTTTGGCAAACTCAAAATGAACCTTCCAATTTTTAGCTGTAAGTAAAGGCTTTTCGTCTGGCCACCCTTCCATAAAGGCCATCTCTATGGGGTACATGGCTTATTCTGGTCATAAAGACAGAAACTCCAATTCCTGCTTGGTATCTCTGCAGCTCATTCAGGGTTACCTTTGGTCTCTGTGCTGCCTCTCTGATTAATGGCTTGGTGCCATGGCTGAGAGTATTGGTGGGCAGCCTTTGACTCTCGCTTAGCAGCTTTGTTGTGATATCATGTTCTTTTCATTTGATGAATGGATTTGATGGGGATCATCAGAGAGTGAGATATTTTTATAGGAACCCAACCCTAGCTTGTATTTCTCATCAACTTTGTCTCTGACGTGTTCAGAGATCGCCTCTTTATGCAGCATCATTGGAGTGCATTATGTAAGCAGTTGCTCACCTCTATGAAAAAGTTGTGAGCAGTTGGTCCATCTGTATGATTCACCAGTGTTGCCCCCAGCTCTTACTTGAGAAGTTCCTTGCACCCAGCTTGTGCATTGCAGGATTAGATTGGCCATGGGTGATTCTTTATACAAATTGTTTGGAAAAAAAGATAACTTGTTTTCTTGGTTCAGCTGTTGCGAGTGTACACAGGGACCTGCAAACGTGAGGACCCTTTACGTTTTGGGTTGCAGGCCTCCGTGTTTGGCCAAAATAACAATTAATACCTCACATTTTTCATGCACAGTTTATTATTTTTGCAGGGTGTATTGGAGCTCTGTAAGTTTAGTTGGTAAATTGGTTAGTCTGTCATGTGTGGTACAATTGTATAGTGTTTAACTTGCCTGCCATAATCGGCGTAACTAATAGGCCACTGTTCAGACACGGTGCATATAGTCATGCAGTGATAACTGGGCCGATGTACCTGGCACCAATAATAATTTGCTGTTCAGACACAATGTTTGTATGTCACTTATTTATATGACAGAAGCCCTATACAGCTTCATTAGAGTGCATTTTGTATACAACTGATCCCCTCTATGAAAAGGTTGTGAGCAGTTGGTCCATCTACATGATGCACCAGCGCTGCCCCCAGCTCTTTCTTGGGATGTTCCTTGCACCCAGCTTGTGCATTGCAGGATTAGATTGGACCTATGACTATGTCATAAGCAATTTATGATGTGTAATAAATTGCTGGACTGTAGTTTACTGTAAAACTTGCTTGTGTACTTTAATTTATTTCAAAAGAGTAATAGGTATTTGTGTGAGCGCTGGGGAATCAACCGTCACCAAGGCTGTTATGAATAGTTACCTCTCGGCTTTATTTGTACAATAAAAAGGCAGGGTCCTTTAGGCCACAACGCGTTTCTACGCTCTCCAAGCGTCTTCCTCAAGTGGAAGAGGAAGACGCTTGGAGAGCGTAGAAACGCGTTGTGGCCTAAAGGACCCTGCCTTTTTATTGTACAAATAAAGCCAAGAGGTAACTATTCATAACAGCCTTGGTGCCGGTTGATTCCCCAGCGCTCACACAAATACCTATTACTCTTTTGAAATACATTCGTTCCTCCGCTACGCGGAGTGAGGTATGGAGCAGCTCCGGGCAACAGGACCTTGGATGACGTCCTGAACACGCCCACGGACCCACCACGTGACGACTCACATGTGAGGTGCTGGGATTAAGGACGCAGCAAAATCTTCATCATCCACAGCCGCTCATTAGCCGAGGACACAGGGAGATAAACATCAATGCACTAATTCTTGTTGTGCAGACAGCACAACAAGCACAGGTGAGGTTCCCATTCAAATAACCTGCCCCCGATGACAATTACAGAGTGGCGCAACAATATTACTTTCTTTGTGTACTTTAATTGACCTGGTAAAGTGAGTGCCCCTCAACAGAATCAATAGCGCTACCTCACTATATACAGTACAGACCAAAAGTTTGGACACACCTTCTCATTCAAAGAGTTTTCTGTATTTTCATGACTGTGAAAATTGTAGATTCACACTGAAGTCATCAAAACTATGAATTAACACATGTGGAATTATATACTTAACATAAAAGTATTAAACAACTGAAAATATGTCTTATATTCTAGGTTCTTCAAAGTAGCCACCTTTTGCTTTGATTACTGCTTTGCACACTCTTGGCATTCTCTTGATGAGTTTCAAGAGGAAGTCACCGGAAATGGTTTTCACTTCACAGGTGTTGCCCTGTCAGGTTTAATAAGTGGGATTTTTGCCTTATAAATGGGGTTGGACCATCAGTTGTGTTGTGCAGAAGTCTGGTGGATACACAGCTGATAGTTCTACTGAATAGACTGTTAGAAATTGTATTATGGCAATAAAAAAGCAGCTAAGTAAAAAAAAATCAGTGGCCGTCATTACTTTAAGAAATGAAGGTCAGTCAGTCTGAAAAATTGGGAAAACTTTGAAAGTGTCCCCAAGTGCAGTTGCAAAAACCATCAAGCGCTACAAAGAAACTGGCTCACATGAGGACCGCCCCAGGAAAGGAAGACCAAGGGTCACCACTGCTGTGGAGGATAAATTCATCCGAGTCACCAGCCTCAGAAATCGCAGGTTAACAGCAGGAGGTCAGATTAGAGACCAGGTCAATGCCACACAGAGTTCTAACAGCAGATAATCTCCACAACAACTGGTAAGAAGAGACTTTGTGCAGCAGGCCTTCGTGGAAAAATAGCATTAGGAAACCACTGCTAAGGACAGGCAACAAGCAGAAGAGACTTGTTTGGGCTAAAGAACACAAAGATTGTACTTTAGACCAGTGCAAATCTGTGCTTTGGTGTGATGAGTCTAAATTTGAGATCTTTGGTTCCAACTACCGTGTTTTTGTGCGATGCAGAAAAGGTGAACGGATGAACTCTACATGCCTGGTTCCCACCGTAAAGCATGGAGGAGGAGGTGTGAAGGTGGTGGGATGCTACGCCAGATAGCCTGGCCTCCACAGTTACCAGACCTGAACCCAATCGAGATGGTTGGGGTGAGCTGCACCGCAGAGTGAAAGCAAAAGGGCCAACAAGTGCTAAGCATCTCTGGGAACTCCTTCAAGACTGTTGGAAGACCATTTCGGTGACTACCTCTTGAAGCTCATCAAGAGAATGCCAAGAGTGTGCAAAGCAGTAACCAAAGCAAAAGGTGGTTACTTTGAAGAAACCTAGAATATAAGACATATTTTCAGTTGATTCACACTTTTTTGTTAACTATATACCGTAATTCCACATGTGTTAATTCATAGTTTGGACGCCTTCAGTGTGAATCTACAATTTTCATAGTCATGAAAATACAGAAAACTCTGTCCAAACTTTTGATCTGTACTGTATGTATATATATATATATATATATATATATATATATATATATATAATTTACTGTATGTATAATAATTGTGAGATATCTATCAGGGGAATGCTGTGGAATGTGAGGAGAATGTTACAAAATTAATTAGTATTTTATCTATGCGAAGACTCAGATGCTAATTGGTCGAATGTTGTAGAGCAACGCCCAGTTGCTACATTCCTTTGTGTGGGATAGAACTGATGTTGAAAATAATAGAGACACTTCTGCTCCCTCTGATGAAGAGAAGTGTTATATCCGACTTTGTTATTATTACTTCATGCATGCACTTGATTAAGTTAATTTGACAAGGGATAAGCAAATAGCTGGGGTCCTTAGAATCCCCACCTAACAGTGCCTCTAGCTTAATTGTGTTGAAGCCTCTGTGGCCTTTTAGAAAAGGTGTGTGTAGATACTGACAGACCATGTGACATTTAGATTGCACATAGATGGACTTGCTTTCACTAAGCATGTGACTTATGAGGGTAATTACTTGCACCCGCAAATTGTAGGAGCTTCATAGCAAAAGAAGGGAATACATATGCACATGCCAATTTTTTTAATTTAGCTCTTACCACACCATTTTATAGCACTAAAGTTCAGGTCCTCATAGACTTATATGGGGTTTGGGGTTAGGGCTTAAGTTCTGGTCAAGTTTTTTTTAAAGTCCGGCTGGATCCGCCAAATCTGAACATCTGCTAGTTTGGCCATCTCTAGTACTGATGCATCACACATAAATTGGATTAGGTTAGGGTCACACTTAGAAGGCACAATCCAGTAACCGGATCCATAAGGGTACCTGTACACGCGGCAACTTTTCTAGGAATTTCACTGGCAACTTACTGGTTGCAGTGAAATCATGGACACATTGTTCTATCTTGTTGCTGTGTACAAATGGAACAATGTCTCCATGATTTCACTGCAACCAGTAAGTTGCCAGTGAAATTTCTAGAAAAGTTGCCGCATGTAAAGGTACCTTTACTAGATTCGGTATTAGATCGTGCCTTCATACTAATTTGCAACAGTTAAAATGCAACCCTCATTCAGATCTGAATGCGTTAATGTATCCAGTTTTGGAATGAGAATTTTTGCATTGTTTAAAACCGCATCCGGATCCGGTACCGCAAGATACTGGATCCGTTTCCCATAGGCGTCGATTTAAAAAAAAATGGATCCGGTTTTGCAACCGTTCCGAAAAATGCAGCATGCATGATTTTTACCACAGGCAGCAAAACTAGATGCGGTAACTGGATTGTATTAAGTACAATCCGGTTTTTACGTTGCAGCCTATGGCTGCGGATCCAGATGCGGTTTTGAGCATTTTTAATGCTCAAAACCGGATCAGGATCTGCAAACCAAACCGCAAAGGTGACCCTAGCCTTACAGAAATGTTTAAACACACGTAACAAAATAGGTAAAAAATCAAGGCAGTGAACACTTTCACAAGGCACTGTACACAGCACCTGTACATCTACCACAATATGGAAAGTTTATGGTTGTAAGATTGGTCTTGATACAATAGTAATTTTTGCTAATGATCAGTATAGTGATATTATTCATTCGCAATGTGGTGCTAATATGTGGTCACAGTGTGATAATATTGTTTGTTACTTATATGGTGATATTGAAGCTAGTATTAGTGTTAGTACACTGGCTTTGTTTAGTAACAGTATTTGTTACTTGAATAGTGGTATTATTTGCTATTTGCATGACTGTTATATATTCCCTTTATTTTTATTTTCTTGAGAAAGGTGGAACATATACCGTATCATTGTAAACATTAATGGCCACTTTACACGCGGCAACAGGAAGATAGAAACCGGCAGGTGTCGGAGACAATTGTAACTTTTACCTTCAAAACACCTTGAAGTGGCTGCATGTAATTCAGGTATCTGCAAGGTGTTTTGAAGGTAAAAGGTACAATTGTCTCCAACACCTGCCGGTTTCTATCTTCCTGTTGCCGCGTGTAAAGTGGCCATAATGAAACCAAAGGGGAACACACATCAAAGTAACTAGCTGGTTGTTGTGGAAAGGAGTATACAGATCCAAAGGTTGTGCCTGAGTCCAGAAGACATATGTGTGTGCAGAGCAGCTTAAGGCCAGGATCAGACAGACGTATAACACGTATGGCAATCGTATCCAAAATGCCTGGACTGGCCACAGCTGTCCTGACCCGAGCATAGCAGCTTTATGTATTTCTATGCATGTCTTAGGCTAGGGTCACACTTGGAAGGCACAATCCAGTAACTGGATCCATTACCGAATCTGGTATTTGACTATGCCTTCATACTTTTTTTAATCTGTAAAATTGCAACCCTCATTCCGGATCTGAATGCATTAATGCATCCAGTTTTGGAATGAGGATTTTTGCAATTTTAAAAACCGCATCCGGATCCGGTACCGCAAGATACATTTATGTACCGTATATACTCGCGTATAAGCCGAGTTTTTCAGCCCAAAATTTGGGCTGAAAAGTCCCCCCTCGGCTTATACGCGAGTATAAGTATACAGCAGCATCCCCCGGAGGTATACAGGCCTCCCCCATCATGATCCAGGGCCCCCCCCCTTGCGCGGCACACCTGTAAAGTAAAATCATACTTATCAGTGTCCTGTCGCGCCATCTAGCCGCTTGCCGACATCACGATCCCGGGCTTCATTCTGCGTCTTCCGCCTTCCTGTGGTCTCGGGCAATGACGTCATTGCCCGCGACCACAGGAAGCCGGAAGCCGGAAGACGCGGAATGAAGCCCGGGATCGTGATGTCGGCAAGCGGCAGGACGGCGCGACAGGACACTGATAAGTATGATTTTACTTTACAGGTGTGTCGCGCAAGGAAGGGGGCCCTGGATCATGATGGGGGGGCCTGTATACCTCCGGGAGCTGCTGCTGTATACAGCCCTGGGGCTGCTGCTGTATACAGCCCTGGGGCTGCTGCTGTATACAGCCCTGGGGCTGCTGCTGTATACTACCCCTGGGGATGCTGCTGTATACTACCCCTGGGAAGGCTGCTGCTGTATACTACCACTGGGAAGGCTGCTGTATACTACCTAAGGGCTGCTGTATATACCTCTGGGGCTGCTGTATACACCACTAGGGCTGCTGTATATACCTCTGGGGCTGTATATACCTCTGGGGCTGCTGTATACTACCTCAGGGGCTGCTGTATACTACCACTCTGGCTGCTGTATACTACCACTGGGGCTGCTGTATACTACCACTGGGGCTGCTGTATAGTACCACTGGGGCTGTATATACCTCTGGGGCTGCTGTATACTACCACTGGGGCTGCTGTATACACCTCTGGGGCTGCTGTATACTAACCACTGGGGCTGCTGCTGTATATACCACTGGGGCTGCTGTATACCACACTGCTGGGGGCTGTATACCTGTGCTGGGGTCCACCCTCGGCTTATACATGAGTCAATAGGTTTTCCCAGGTTTTGGGGGCAAAAGTAGGGGGGTCGGCTTATACACGGGTCGGCTTATACACGAGTATATACGGTACCTTGCGGTACCGGATCCAGTTCCCATAGGGTCCCATGTTAAAAACACCGGATCCGGTTATGCAACCAGTCCAAAAAATGCAGTCTGCATGATTTTTATCGCAGGCTGCAAAATTGGATGCGGTAACCGGATTGCAAATAGTGCTATCTGGTATTACAATGGAAGCCTATGGACTGCGGATCCGGATCCGGTTTTGAGCATTTTTAATGTTCAAAACCGGATCCGGATGGATAAAAAAAACGCAGGTGTGACCCTAGCCTTATGCTCAAGTCAGGAGAGCCGCTGGCCAGTTTGGATAATTTGGTGTGATCGTCAGCCGTGTTATACAGCCATCTGAAACCTTCCTAAAACAAAGCCAAAAACAGCTTAGACATAATGTCAAAATAGTGCTTCTGTTGGCCACAGCTTGTATACGCTGCTTTATTGTTTATCCCATTTTAGTTAATATAACAATTGCTATAGCCGCTATTTTATGTTCAAAGAAATAGCAGTTGTCAAGGAGGCTAATATATTATTGACTTGCCAAATGTCAATTAGCTAAAATGGTCTCCAGGTTGTACGTATTTTAATGTTATGCAATGTTCAAGAAACAAAAATTGTAAATTGAGCACCATGTCTCCTTTTGGCGTCAATTTTGACATTCATCTTGCCATATCGGGCCATGAAAAAAAATCTGAATCCATGGTTTCACAGCTGTGCCATTCACTTGCCTAACCTTTAATGTTAAAGAATTTACTCTGCTCATCTTGTTCCAGTCTACAGAGAAGTGTGAAAGATTAGACTTCAGAAAACTCTGGTTTCCAGTATGAAAGGTGGAATATTTTATATATCATTGCTTATTTAGCTGGTCACACAAAAAGAGCAAAAATACATATTTGGCATATCCCCTAATTTTTATTTTATTTGCCCAAGCAGAGCTGTCATGTAAAAAAAGCACTTTCACTTATTTGCATTTTTTTAACAAAACATTTGTAAGTCATTGCAAAATGGAATTACATGGATCGAAAGTGTTCTGATAAGAATAAGTGTGATATTTATTTCATCTATTATTTAAACACATCCCTTTTTGTTAACCTTTCATAAATGAGAAATAAGATGGTGCACTGCAAATATTAAGGTAACACACACTCTGCTGTTTTCTTGTTACATAAAAATATTTTTAAAACAAAAATAAAAATTAAATATCCAGTTTAAAATTGTATTCTTGTGAAAGCTTGTTCAGCTTAATCTGTTTCCAAGGAAGATCTGATTAATTTTAAAATATTCATGCTGATCTAAAATCTTACTTGTTCCACAGGGCAGCTAAGCCACCCACGTTTCCTATCTGCTATTACACCTGAACTGGATAACAAAATACTTTCTTCATCTATAACCTTTTTTTTTTTTTTTTTTCATAAAAAAAACAGCAGGATGCTCCAGTGATTACCTCTTAAATAAATCGAAAAAGGGTAAGGTATAAAAATTAGCAATAGGGCAACCTACAAGAGATCAGTTATTTTGTACACTCATGCAAAATATTCTTTTTCCATGCAGGAATAGGTAAGAGCTCTTGTGTGGTTAGTGAGGTGAAGAGCCCATATAAAAACAAAGATTAATCACAGCCAAAGGTTTCAACAAGAGGTATTGTCCATTTCATATTAATAGTAAATATAAATATAGCAGTGTGTATCTATATTAATATTTTAATTCTATATTAATATTTTCATTCTTATGTGATAGATAGATAATAGATACTTAGTCATATAGATAGATAGATAGATAGATAGATAGATAGATAGATAGAAAAAGAAGAAAAGAAAATCCAAGCAGCACAGTTGTGTCGGTGCAAAGACAGTCAGAGCAATGCTCTATGTGCGTAATATGTATCAAAAATGACACAGCACTCCAAAAAGATAAGCATGCTTATTAGGCCTCAGACATCAAGCGACATTCGGTTCTGAAACTTCCTCTAGCCATGGCTAGAGGAAGGTTCTCAGAACCGAAACGTCGCTTGATATCCTGAAGCCTAATAAAGGCATGCCTAATCTATTTGGAGTGCTGCAGTCAAGTTTTGATAGATAGATAGATAGATAGATAGATAGACAGATAGATATATACAGTTGAAACCAGCAGTTTACATACACTATATAAAAAGACACATATGCATGTTTTTCTCACTATCTGACATGAAATCAAAATAAATCTTTCCCGTTTTAGGTCAATTAGGATTACTATAATTAGTTATATTTGCCAAATGCCAGAATAAAGAGAGAGAGAGAAGGAGAGAGAGTGAGAAAGAATATCTTAAGTCATTTTTGTTACTTTCTGCAAAGTCAAAAATGTACATACATTTCAATAGTATTTGGTACAATTGCCCTTAAACTGTATCATTTGGGTCAAACTGCCGAAGTCAGTTTCTCAGCAGTGATTGTGGTGACGTCAGTCAGGTTCATCCGAGTTCACAGCTGACGCAGCTCTGCTATGAGCTGGTATGAATTTTCTCATGGCACCGGGTGTGAGTGTGAGCCTGCTACTCACTGTGGACATGTGTCTGCTCACAGGAATGTAGCAGAGCTGAGCATGTTCACCGAGGGACAAACTTGTGGAATATCGTTTCAGGGTTTGTGTTTTGGTTAATAAAGATGGTAACCAGGGATGTCTTTGTCTTTTATTCCAATTAAATTTTTTCTCTGTGTTGTGTTTTCTTTTAATGTTTACTAGAAATTCATAATGAGCGGGGTTTAACATTGACCTGACCTTATGAATCTTGAGCTTGGTGCCAGTTGGCATTAGATAGCTGGCATCAACCCCAATATTACCCACATGCCAATCCACTAGGGCCACTGGAAGAGCTGGGTAAAGCACCTAAAAATGGCACTATGAAAGAATGCACCATTTTCAGGAGCAGCTATGGGCTGCGATTTTCAGTGTGCTGGGCCCAGAACACTTGGGCCTTACCATGCTAAGAATTCCAGCCCCCAGCTGCCTGGGTTTTACCTTAGCTGGCAATCAAAAATAGGGCAAAGCCCATGCATTTTTTGTTATTATTTATTTAAATAATTTTTGAAAATGATGGGCTTCCCTATATTTTGATTGTCAACCAAGGTAAAGCCAGCAGCTGGGGGTGGCAGCCCATAGCTGTCTGCGTTATCTGTGTTGGGAATCAAAAATACAGTGAAGCACTATGTATTTATTTTTACAGTACTATGATGTCAGTCAATGGGTGAGGGGCACAACAGCCAATCACAGACGATGTCAAAGAGAATGGGCATCTGTGATTGGCTGCTGGAGTGACCTAAAAACAGCCCATACATTCTAGCAACTACCATGCTAGAATGTATGGACGGTTTACAGATTACTCCAACAGCCATTCACAGATGCCGACTCTCTGTGACACCGTCTGTGATTAGCTGTTCTGTCCCTTAACAGTGAATACCCAGGAAGTTAATGAGCAGTGCCGGATAGAAGCAGCCAGACATCCGTACGCCGTTAAGTGTAATGCTGCTGTTTAATCACTATCTTCTTTCTTTTTACAGCTCCCAACACCCAAATGTTACAGTTCGGTTTTGCCCATCCCTAGTAAAGGCTTCTTCCTGGCAGAGTGGCCTTTCAGCCCATATTGATGCAGTACTTGTTTCACTGTGGATAATGACACAATTTTACCAACTTCCAACATCATTTTCACAAGGTCTTTTGCTTTTGTTCTTGAGTTGATGTGCACATGTCGGAACAAAGCACGTTCATCTCTGGGACACAGAACCCATCTCCTTCCTGAGGCTGGGCATTCCCATCTTGTTTATACTTGCGTATCCTTTGCACAGATGAATGAGGCACTTTCAGGTATCTGCAAACTGCACCCAAGGGTAAACCAAACTTGCACAAAGTCCACAATTCTCTTCCTGATATCTTGGCTCATTTCTTTAGACTCTCCCATGATGCTACACAAAGAAACAGTGTGTTTCAGGTGTGCATTAAAATACATCCTCAGACGTGTCTCTAATTCACTCAGATGTTAAAACCTATCAGAAGCTTCCTAACCCATGATATCATCATAGGGTTTTCCCAAATCATTTAAAGCCATGGTAATCTTAGTGTATGTAAACCTTTGACTTTGCAGACAGAAATAAAAATGCCTTAAAACATTCTCTGTCTCATTATTCTGGCATTTGGCAAATATTAATAATTATGGTAATTATTGACATAAAACGGGAAAGATTTATTGTGATTTCATGTCAGATAGTGAGAAAAACATGCATGTGTGTCTTTTTTTAAGTGTATGTAAACTTCTGTTTTTTTGCATTTTTGGATAGATAGATAGATAGATAGATAGATAGATAGATAGACAAGTAAATAGATACATATATAGAGAGATTGATAGATAATAAGATAGATAGATAGATAGATAGATAGATAATAGATAGATAGATAGATAGATAGAATAGATAGACAGACAAGTAAATAGATACATATATAGAGAGATTGATAGATAATAAGATAGATAGATAGATAGATAGATAGATAGATAGATAGATAGATAGATAGACAAGTAAATAGATACTATATAGAGAGATTGATAGATAATAAGACAGATAGATAGATAGATAGATAGATAGATAACCAAGAAAAACGAAAAGCACAGCAGTATATAGCGGGTGCAAGGCCCTCCTACCACTTCACTGGTTGTTATTTAGGATGAAAAAATGAAGGGCAGCACTTCCTTTAGTGTATCCATGTGGGTTTATTTTGTCCTAGGACTGCGACGTTTCGGCACACAGCCTTTCTCTAGCAGTCAGCAGACTGCTAGAGAAAGGCTGTGTGCCGAAACGTCGCAGTCCTAGGACAAAATAAACCCACATGGATACACTAAAGGAAGTGCTGCCCTTCATTTTTTCATCCTAGATAGATAGATAGATAGATAGATAGATAGATAGATAGATAGATAGATCAATCGATCGATCTTTGGATCTGGATCTGCTAGACATGTTGGGGCAAAATAAATAATAATATGAATAATCTAGATGCAAAAATAGCTGTATAATTTTTTCTCCATTTACCTGTAAAATAAATATATATTATGATTACATCTCAAGACTAAAATACACGTTTAGGGATTTTATTTAAAAAAACAAAACAAAACATAATTTTCTTTTCATAAAATGAACCTATTAACTTCATTTTCTAAAATCCACCACGACTCCCTGAGGCATAAAATGCAATTATTCTAATCCTCTTTGTTCCTTTATATTCTAACACTATTTCATCCACCTGTAGCATGTCCACATCAAATATGGGTACTTTGTGATTTTTTTTTTTGTCATAATAAAATAGTGATGTAAACAAAACTGTTCTTTAAAAGAAATGTAAATGCATTGTGCACCTTTGTCCTTTCTACTTTCTACACTTCACTTAGATTTTTAAGGCTATGCCTGAGTAATTCCACTTAATGCTGAGAAATGCCCTTACTATGACAAATTTGTTTTTTTGTGATTTCCTCTGCATTGTGTCTCAGTGTCAGTGTTCTCTGTGATCTAACACCCTGATCTTCTATCCTTCAAGTCAAACCCTTGCTGTGAATAGGATAAGAATAGATTTTCCAAAACTCCACAGATCAAAAGGTTTCCCTAACTTTTCATCATTTCCCTTTGGCTTGGAAAAGAGGCTAAACAGCTTTATTATATTGCTTATTTCTTCTTATATTTCATCTATTAAAACACAAAATGTAGAAAAAAAATCAACATTTGATATATTTTTATCTTATATGTATTTGGTGAATAATAACAGTGTTATTTATATCAGGTTAAATTTGACTTCTAAAAAATGGTATCAATAGATATACTGTATTTGTCAAGGTGGACTTTTATGCATGATTCTATGCCCCATGATAAGTAAAATCTATGAATTTACAAAAGAAATGTCAGCCAGTAAAATGATATATGAAGCAGTACCTTCAGACATGTTATATGATCCAATTTATAGTTTAGAATTATCCTAGTGTTCTGCATTACCCTTTTTCCGCAAGAAATCCGCTGCATTTTATAGATATTTATAGTCAGATGATGGTTTCTGGACTGTTGAGAAGTAAATATATAAAAGGATTTTGTTCTAATTATTAGGGCTTGTATGCTGGAACGTACTAACTTCTTTAATAATTGTAGAAGAATATAGATTTAAAATAAGTAAAACTCATCCATAAGTCATGCAAAGTATAAAACCATTGTTCTTGGACCTGGATGCTGCACCTAAGTTCATGTAGATTTCTCGAAGAGCCCTTCCCCACATGAAAGGGTGGCAATATGATTAGAATATCATGTTGTTTGACATTGTAATAGACATAATGGTCATGGGTTTGATAGAGCATTCAACGAACATTATTTGAACTCCTTTCTAAATCTTCACTTATATTCACTAATGTAAAGTTTCTTAATATCCACTAAATTTCTATTAATGGATATTTCCATTTCCACTAAAAATGTTTAAGTCTTTTCAAAATAAAAATGTTAGTCTGCGCCAAACAATAACAAATAATGTCTTTAGATTGTCCTTTTTGACCCCGTAGATCAAGACGTCGTCCCGATGTCAACTCTTAATAAAATATATACCTGAAAATGGATTACGTGTTCCTGGCTATGGGATGGATGAGAAGTATCTTTTATTTTTTATATGTGCAGAAAAAGTATCAATACCTGCCGCAATATAGTAAAATGCAACCCAGCAGATAAATTAATTATATATATATTATATATTAAAATAATAATATTTATTCACTTATTTAGCACCATTAATGCCACAGCGCTTTACATACATCAGCAACACTGTCCCCATTGGGGCTCACAATCTAAGGTAATTAATGAAAATCTATAAGTGCCATGTGTATGATACACCAGATTAGCAAGACATAGACAACTTTTATTAAATTTCAGCATGTCATATAACTGCACATTTCGATCAGACAATCAAAATATTCACATATACATGAACACAAAAAGCACATGGTGGATGAAACAATAAGTAAAACATACAAAAAGGTAGAAACGTATACAATATTAAAAGGATGTATAAAGTCAATGATAAGATAAAACACAAGTGCAACACTAAAGAGATGGATACAAAAGTATGTTGTCTAAAACCAAATTCTTCCACTGTAAAGAATAAGAAAAGATGACAGGTAATACCAGAATAACAAAGAGTTAAAATACTCGAATCAATACCCAGCGGTATCTAAGGGTTCATCCACCAATGCACCTCTAACTGCTTATTAGTGGCTGTATGTACGTTAACTTTCACATATTAACAATGTCATATTGATGCAAAACCTATCACTGAATTTTAATTATTAAGATTCTAGCTCATAGTCTAATATAACTTAGATTATTTTATTTAAAATATACACCATCACGGCTAAATAAAAGGGCCAACTAAACTATTAAAGATCATAAATGTATAAAACTATAATTACATATTAGGCAATTGCTTTTTTTTGTCTGAAACTCTTTTTCAGCAATAACTGTTTGCCCCCTAGTTGGTCAGTATCAAATCTGCTGTTAAGCAGATTCCCGAATATGAAAGATACCTACTTATGCAGTATAGTCGGAGGAAAAATTGCTACTTGGAATTCTGGGAAATTTACATGATAACCCCAATAATAACTGTAGCCATTATCAGTACAATCTGAATATACATTATATTACATGAGCTGATTTTGTGACCTTTATAAACAATTAATACAGATTTAAAGAACTTTGCAATTAAAGTCTTATACATTTTAAACCATTGATATTCCAAGAAATGTCACTGTAGGATTCCATTTGAAAATAATATTAATATAATATTTATTCATTTGTATAGCACCACAGCGCTTTACAAACATCATCATCACTGTCTCCATTGGGGGCTCACAATCTAAATCCCCTATTAGCATGTCTTTGGGGTGTCAGAGGAAACCGACAGGGAGAATATACAAACTGAGGTCTCCTTGTTATTAGCATAGGATCAAATATAGTCTGAAGATCAGTAATGCCTTTTGGAATTAACCTTTATGATGCTATATATATAAAAATATACATAATTAATTATTTTTGTTTGCTTGATTAAGTAACTATATAGTAGTATTATGATACATAATATCGTAATATTCTGTTAATAAAATCCAAACATATTTTCAACAAAAATAGTGAAGAGCTTTAAAGTATAGAAAATCAAAACCTAGATTTGATCTTAAACATTATGTTAGAAATTAAATGCAATTTATACACAGTTTTCAAGCATTTTAAACCTTTTAGGGATTTAAAACAAAAAGAAAAATTACTCTGATGTGATATTGGTAAAAAGCTATTTAAAAAAATGCTGAAATGTATTAAGTAATCTTTTTAGATCACACTAGTGTATATAATTGTTATTGCTGTCATATCAGGACAGGATGTTTTCCTTTGTAACCCATAAGTACAGGCTGTTATTGTGAACACATCTGTCAGACTTTCCACTTATGATGTGGACAGTGGGTGTTCCTGGTTATCTTTAACTCTAAAGTAGTAAAAATATCTTTTGACCGTTTGTGTTTCTCTTCTGACCCCCAACAGGTGTTTGAGTGCGTTCACTTTCACCACCAAACAGGAAATCCCAGCAGAGGCAGCCGGGCATGGTAGAAACTGAATCAGGATTGGATGTTATTCCACAATGTAACATCTTCAGCGCTCACACCAAGGCTCTAAAACGGGACCAAAAGACTTTGATGTTACGTCTGGATAATGGACGTTATTATTATTATTACATAATCCACATAATGTATGTAACAATTGACTGTTCATAAGGAGAATTATCTTAAAATACATTTCCATGTAAGTGTACTGCTTCAGATTGAGCTGGGTCCCATCAGATGGTAAAATATAAGAATGAAATATTGCTAAATGACACTAGAGCATAAAGCATGCAGTCATGTGTGCACACATATAACCAAGCATAACGAAACAGCATGGCTCACACAGCAGGGGCAGAAGGAAGGTGTTCTACTAACATACCAGAAAACTCCTCTTTAGAGATCACCGTTACAGCTAGGGCATAGAAAACTGGGACAAAGTAATCACTGCGTTTTGTTTTGCCATTATACTTAAAGAGCAAGCTTAAGAAAAAGAATAAAAACAGATAGCATCTGTATTGGACAATAAATATATATATATATATATATATATATATAGGGGCAGTGCTTTTTTGCTTTCTCAATGGTATCTTGTTGCAGTTATATTTAGCTTTAATTATGGTTCTAATGTTTTTTTATTCTCACCTCTATTTTGCAATATATTCTATACTCTTATGGTGGGTTTACACACACCAATCATTGTATCCAATATCTGAACAGATCTCTGGTTGCAGTGAAATCATGGACACATAGTTCCATTTTGTGGCTGTGTGCAACATGGAGCAATCTGTCCATGATTTCACTGCAACCAGAGATCTGTTCAGATATTGGATACAATGATTGGTGTGTGTAAACCCACTATTACACTGGTGACAAGAACGACTTTCACACTGGACAGGACAATGCAATTGCTTATATATAATCAACCTCAACATTCAACTCTGATCTCTATACCTCTGTTTCTTTAAATCACTGTATACTATTTGTTGTTTATCCTTATATGATGCTAAATACTTGTTCATATGAATATCAATAATAATAATAATACTTGTTGATGATGTGTAAACAACAATAATCAATCTAATTATTAATACTTTAGGAACGTTAAGGCTAAATCATTTGTTATACAATTTCCCAAATCACATATTTGAAAGTCATTGTGTGTCGGTTGCCAACCTCATGTGTTACAAGCGGTGATGTATTTTGTGCAACAATCCTTATAGATCAAGACTGAAATATAAAAAATAGTACACACTAATAATTGTAGCAATAATAATAAAAAAAAAAAATATTCATAATAATCAATATTAATAATAAATAAATTGCTATTGATAATGTTATTATAATAGTAAGAATTTAAGCATTGTAATAATTATAACTAAAACTAATAAGAATTACAGTATTATAATAGATATGCTGTTTTATATTCTACTACAGTGAAAAGACTTACAAATACACACATATGTAAATACACACGGAAATATAAACACACATACATACACATGTATACACATGAAAGCACACAGACCCACGCACACATATATATATATATATATATACATATATATATATATATATATATATATATATATATATATATATATATATGTACATATACACACACACATACATATACACATAGGCACAGAAACATAAACCAATATATATATACATACTATATATATATATACCGTATATATATATGCATACATATAAACACTCATATATATTTACACATACAAGCACACGTATATATGCATTCATACATATATATGTGTATATACACACACACATGCACACACTCATATATATATATTTACACATACAAACACACATGTATATATACATACATGTATACACACATGCACACACTCATATATATGTAAATAACACACATACAGTATATACACACATATATATAAACAAACATATACAGAGACACGCGCACACATATATACACACATACACAAACACATACATATATATATACGGTATATATATATATATATATATATATGTATATATACACACACACACACACACACAAATATGCACACAGATACACACACAATCATAGTCAGTTTTACTCTAAATTAAGAATGAAAGTATACAATTTATATTCTTACATTGCCAATGATTCTTATTAATAATATTTTGTATAAATAATTACGTATAAAGTGTTTTATTAGTATGACATGTACAGTAATAACTTAAAGGGGTAATCCTAAACCTTCATCAATTTTTCTCTTTAGTAACAGAAGTGAACAACATTTACTGGTAAAGCTCAAGTAGATGCTGAAGTAAATGTGGGATAAAGTGTTATGTGAAGGAGCAAGTATTAAACACATATTGAGTGGAACATTTAATTGGACAATTTAGTTCAATTTCTGGAGGTCTTGGGAATGACTCACAGCAGGACGGGTAGCTGTTCCAGAGCTCATGTGGCGTAAACCAGTAAAATGTCAAATAAATGCTAGAACATAGGTTTTGTTACTGGAATGAAGAAAGGAAAAGATTAAGTCCTTTTATGTCTTGCAAGGTGCACTCTGCACAATGAAATAATAAGATACTTTGACCTTCAGAATGTCTTTCCATTATACTCCAAGCACATTCCAAATGCCTCTTTGCTGTAATCAGCTGTCAACTGACCAACACCTTCTTGTTGCATTCATCAACTAATAGGCAGACATACTGAGCACCTAGAGGTGTTTAACTGAGTACACCTAAGATATTTTACATATTTCTACAATCAATAAATGCAACAAAAAGTGACTTTATACAAGTAGCAATACAAGAGTTGTGATTTCCAACAGTACCTAAAAACATATATTAAGGGAAACCTGTCATGTAAAGAAATATTATTAAACTCATGATATGGGGTCAATCTGCTGGGAGAAAATTAACTTTATTCCTCCCGTTAGGCCGGTTTCACACCACGGTGTGATCCGGTCTGAGGCTGTCCGATGAGAATCGGACAGCCTCGAACCAGATTTGCAAACAGAACCGGAGGGCAAATATGCCCTCTGGTCCGGTGTGCAGCCAGCCTCCGAGGATCGAGGTTGCAGCTGCTAAATTTTCATGATTGCAGCTAGTGGGGAGCTAGCCGTGGTCCTGAAAGCTCAGCAGGGGACAGCTGGTGGTGCTGAAGTTTAGCAGCGCTCGCTGCTAATCTTCAGCCGCCGGCATTCGGCTCCCGGATCCGATGTTTTTGTCGGACCAGGGCGATCTGGCGCCATAGACCCCCATGTTAGCGAGCGCAGGGTCAACCCGGATACGATTTGGGCAGATTTTTGCCCCGGACACAAAAACGTTGCAAGCAATGTTTTTGTGGTCCGGAAGGAAAATCTAAATACACCCGGCACATAGCTTTCATCCGGGTCTATACAGCCCTATAGGACTGTATAATGTCAAAATCAGGTCCAGGGCTGTCAGGATTACACTGGATAGCCCCGCACCTTTTTCTACCATGGTGTAAAGCCAGCCTTAGCTTCGGGCTTTCATGCCTAGGGGTGTGCTGGTGCGTCTTCAGTCGCAGCTCTATGTATAGTGAGCAATGACTGTAACTGGCACTGACTGACAGCTGGCTCTGAACTGATGTACTGCAGCTTGATAACACTGTTAACCTACAGATTAACTCCATAGCTGCAAGCTAAAAGAGTTTTTGTGCATGACAAGCTTCCTGTAGCCTCCCTGGCGGTCTGTTTAGTTCTAGAATTTGTTGCTAAAAGCGGGCTACCCGCGTTCGCGGTAGATGCGGTTAAAAAACCGCATCTGCCGCACTTGCCGCATAGCTGCCGCACTTGCGCCGCACTTGCGGCGCGGTTGCGGCGCGGTTGCGGTAATCTGCATAGGAACCAACCACCTCTGATGACCCTCATACATTGTTCATATGTGCCCCTGCAGCCTAGTAAACCATTAGCAGCACTGTTGTGTGCAAAGTGGCTGCAGTAGAAGTGAGATAATGATGTTAGACACTTACATGCCTGCGTACTTGAGGCCGTCTCCCTGTGTGTGCTGGGACTTGTGGGCTGTGCTCATCATGTCTGCTCTCCCCCTCCCTTATGCACGCCCCCTCTCAGCCTGCTATAGTGATGTGAGGATGATTGCGTCATAAAGGGGCGGGGCTACCGGGATGCCGTGATTTAGCCCCCTTTATGACGAGATCAGCCTCACATCACTATAGCAGGCTGAGAGGGGGCGTGCATAAGGGAGGGGGAGAGCACACATGATGAGCACAGCCCACAAGTGCCAGCACACACAGGGAGACGGCCTCAAGTACGCAGGCATGTAAGTGTCTAACATCATTATCTCACTTCTACTGCAGCCACTTTGCACACAACAGTGCTGCTAATGGTTTACTAGGCTGCAGGGGCACATATGAACAATGTATGAGGGTCATCAGAGGTGGTTGGTTCCTATGCAGATTACCGCAACCGCGCCGCAACCGCGCCGCAAGTGCGGCGCAAGTGCGGCAAGTGCGGCAGATGCGGTTTTCTCACCGCATCTGCCGCGAACGCGGGTAAGCCCGAGCCTGACTCGGGGTTAACGCTTCTGGTAGTGAATGTTAACCCCGAGTCAGGCTCGGGAATAACGCTAGGAAGGTTAAAGGAGTTGTCCACATTACTTTTTCTGAGTGACATTATCTAGAAAAAAAAAACAAATGAACCATTGCAGTTCCTTGTGGGCTCTGCATACAGCAGAGAACACCGTGTTTTACCATGCATTAGATTGCAACAAACTAGACTTATATGATTCAGCAGTAACTGTCCTGATTTAGTTTCCATTGTACACAGTGCTTATTCTGATAAAGGTGTTTGATTACACCGATATATTTTATATGCACTGAAAAATAATTTAAAAAAAATTGGATAATCAATTCTATTTGGGAGTGCCTTGTCTATTGATACTACTCTTCCTCTGCCAGACTTCACTCTTTTCTGTCTGTCAGGTGTATGTGACCACTGCAACTATCACATGTTAATATGATCAGAATAGGATGTACAGATTTGGCCTCTAAAGGTACCGTCACATGGGGCAACATCGCTGGCAACTCACAGGAGCGCGCACATTTTGGGAACTTTGCCAAAATTGCTGTGGAGATGTTACACGAGGAGACATTGCCGGCAACGCAGCAGCGATGTTGAAAGCAACTATTGCTGCAAGGGTTAAACTCAACCCAGGCAGCAATCATTTAACATTGCAATGAATGGGGGAAGTTGCTTTCAACATCACTGTGCGGTGTCACACAGAGCGATGCTAGCAGATCACCTGAGCAACATCGCCTGGTTTCCCAACATGTTGGGAAACCTAGCAACTCGGCTCAGGCAACTTATCGCCGTAGAAATCGCCCTGTTACACTCGGCAACTCAGTTGCAAGGTTGCGGCAACTTCGCCACGCCCCTAGAATTTCCATTATAGGTACCGTCACACGGGGCAACATCGTTGTCAACATTGCCGACTACTTAGGGGTGTGGCGAAGTTGCAGCAACATCGCTAGTGCGTTGCCACGTGTGACTGGGTGATTTCAACGGTGATAAGTTGCTTGAGTGGAGTTGCCAGGTTTCCCAACATGTTGGGAAACCAGGTGACGTTGCTCAGGTGATCTGCTAGCATCGATCTGTGTGACACCGCAACAGCGATGTTGAAAGCAACTTCCCCCATTCACTGTAATGTTAAATGATTGCTGCCTGGGTTGAGCTTAAACCTTGCAGCGATAGCTGCTTTCAACATCGCTGCTGCGTTGCCAGCGATGTCTCCTCGTGTAACATCTCCACAGCGATCTTGGCAAAGTTCCCAAAAATTGCGCGCTCCCGGCGATGTTGTCGGCGATGTTGCCCCGTGTGACGGTACCTTATCATTTGATTCTGATCCTAGTCAAGTATTGCTAGTCAGAAGCTAATAGGCTTTCAGGGCAGTTTTGTAGTATGTTCACAAGTTTCTCATTTGAGGTAGAAAAACTCTATGTAGACTTCAAGGGAAATTAACTTAATAAATCTGTGTGTTTACACGATTAGGCTGCGTTCACACATAGCAAGTATGCTTCAAATGGAATCCCCAGCAGACCTGAGCTGCTGCAGGTCTTGAATTCCTCATTCAAGAATCATGTAATTTTGCAAGCTGTTTCACCCTCAAAATTCTGCATCGTAATGATGGACATTCTTTAGTTTTTCAGGTAAAACATCTGTTTCCCTGCAAAATTAAATGACTTGCTCAAATGAGTGCAGTTGCTCAGGCCCATTCGGATTTTTGGAATGGGCTTGTTCATTCATTGCGTGTGAATGTAGCTTTCATTATTTTCAAAGTTGCACAGATCTGGATGTGATTATTTGGCACAAATTTGATGCTGATTTAAAAGAATTCAGACAATTGAAGGATACACTTGCTCAGGATACACTTAGGGTATGTGCACATCAGTCGTTTTGTGGGCTGCATTTGGACGTTTTCCGTCGGCGTTTTCTGCTCAGTTTTATGTTAATTTATGTTAATCCTACCCTCCGGTTGGATTAACATGCTAGTCAATGGATTTTAGAAAACTCTGTCTTCACTAGAACATTTTTCTTCTGGTCGTTTTCAGTCAAAACTGAGTTTTATCACCGTTTTCCAAAATAGAGCAAGTGACTTCTTTCCTCCGTTTTTCCACCGCTTTCAGCTGAACAAGTGCACTAAAAACTCAGTTTTCAAAACAGCCGAGAAAAACGCCGAGAAAAACGCTGGAAAACCCGGCGTAAAACGAGCAAAAAACGAGGGACACTGCTGAGCACAGAAAACTCAGTTTCTGCTAAAAAAAAAACAGGTTTTTGGACGTTCTGCAGAGATGCACAAACGTCAGATGTGCACATAGCCTAAAGGCCACGTCACACGCTTCAATCTTATGAGCGATATTGTTAGCGATCACGTGCACGCGCGATCGCTAACAATATCGCTCACATCGCTGGTGAGATGTCACACAGACAGACTCACCAGCGATGTGGACCAGCGAGATCGCTGGTAACTATGGTACACATCGGGTAACTAGGCGCCGCGCGGCGCTTAGTAACCCGACGTTTACCATAGATACCATCTCCCAGCATAGGCTCTGCCGCTGGGAGATCGTTCATCGTGGTGTCACACACCACGATGAAGCAGATTGATCAAGCGTTTATTGCTTGATTTGAGGTCCTGATCACAAATCTGCGATGAACGACCACACGATTTAAAATCAAAAAATCGATCGTTTACACGCAGCGACGCCCGAAACGATATCGCTTAAGCGATCAAAAAAACTGATCGCTTAAGCGATATCGCTCAAGAAATTGAAGCGTGTGACGTGGCCTTTAGGCTGGCTTCACACTGCAGTTTTTCACTGATCAGTGTCCATCAGTGTTTGGGTGCCAAAACCAGGAGATGAACAAGGAGAGGAACTTGCAGAGAAAAACTATAATTGAAAGATTGACACCTGTTCTGAGTTTTGGAGACACTACTAGTTTTGGCACACAAACGGATGGAACCTGATCAGTGAAAAACTGCAGTGTGAAGCCAGCCTAATGGCCACTTTACACACACCAACTTATCTGTCCAACTTCTGACCAACTTGCTGGTTGCAGTGAAATCATGGACACATTGCTCCATTTTGTGGCTGTGTACAAATGGAACAATGTGTCCATGATTTCACTGCAACCAGTAAGTTGGTCAGAAGTTGTACAGATAAGTTGGTGTGTGTAAAGTGGCCATTAGGCTGGCTTCACACTGCAGTTTTTCACTGATCAGTGTCCATCAGTGTTTGGGTGCCAAAACCAGGAGTGTCTCCAAAACTCAGAACAGGTGTCAATCTTTCAATTATAGTTTTTCTCTGCAAGTTCCTTTCTTGGTTCCTCTCTGGGTTTTGGCAGCGGCGTAACTACCGCAGTCGCGGCAGTCGTGGCTGAGACCGGGCCCGCCCCCCGGGGGGCCCGCACCCCCCTGGGGGGCCCCGTGTCCTGTACTTACAGCCGGCCGCCGCGACCGCGATAGCGCCGGCCTGAGAGGAGGGAGGACGGGAAGTGAGAGAAACCTCACTTCCTGCAGCTCTGCCCGCCCCTCCTCTCCTCCTCATTGCAGACCGCGGGACACTGGAGTCCTACGGTGGCATCGGTAAGTGTGACAGGCACGGCGAATCTCCACCAGCACCCGTTACTACCACCCCCCCCCCCCCCGCTCCTCACATGAGGGGCCCCGGAGCAAATCCTGCACCGGGGCCCGGATCAAGCTAGGTTACGCCACTGGGTTACCCAAACACTGATGGACACTGATCAGTGAAAAACTGCAGTGTGAAGCCAGCCTTAATTATCATTGAAAAAATGAGACAGGTATATACGGCCAAACAATACAATTCCTCTTTTTCCTTACTTATGCAACATGTTTTCACAAGTGGCTCCATGGTTTTGGACTGCACTCTATTATAACATTGCAGGAACAGGGAAGGCATTTTGGTCAACATTATCATGAGTTTAGAAAGTCAATTTTTTTTTTTTAAATCCAATGTAATGTATACCGAAGGTTTAACAACCAAGGAGGTTAATCAATTGATTTTAACAAGTGTATTGGGGACAAGATTTTATGGAACTTACATGATTTTCCTCATACACACAAACTGATGTCTTTTTATCATTTTTTTTTTGTGCCAAATTTCCATCAGAGTTTGGTTAGTGTGTCCGATTTTACCAATGGAGTTTCATCTGTTTTCTTGTATGCAAAAAATAAAAACTGATGGTGGTTTTTTAGTTAATGAAAAAATGAAGAGCACACAGAGGGTAGTAGGTACATGTTCTATCCATGAAAATCACAGAACTCATGAAAAAACGGTGTCTGAATGAACCTTAGGCTCTTTAAAGATACCGTTACACGCAGAGCTATCACTGGGAGATCTCTAAATATCTCGGGAGCGCGCGCTCACTGAGGACATCTGTTGGACATCGCTGGGGAGTTGTCACACGTGCAGATATCATGCACGACGCCCCTGCGATGTTGCAAGCAGAGATCATTTGCACAACCCAGCGATCGGTCTCTATTCATTGTGGTCAATGGGTGAAATCTTTATCCACATTGTTATCGCGGTGTCACATGGCACGATCCTGCCAAATGGCAAGGCCTAAATCGCCAGGTTTAGCAACACTGATGTGAAACCTGTCAACTTGCAACCTGCGATTTAATGCCGTAGAACCGCCCTGTTACACATTGCAACACACTTGTGATGTCGCTTCAACATCTTACAAGCCGTGATTTTTCAGCGATGTTGCAGGTGATGTTGCGGCGTGTGACGGTACCTTAACATGTCCATGTGCAATTCGGTCCAAAGTCAGATCACAATGCACAGACTGGACATGGCTTTCCAAATGTGACAGCTGAATAGAAATATTTGAAGCTGTCACACTCAGGTCAGAAGAGCTACAGCCAGTTTATGCATTGGGATTCCCCATCAGAATGAATTGTACAGAGTAAAAAGGATGTCTTGTGGACTTGGGGCATTTTTACCCGCTAAATGCAATACTTCTTTTGTTTTCATGTGTACGTAAGGACACCTGGTGATTTTTAGTTAGATAATGACCAGGTAGTCCTTGTGGGATTTATATTTGTATCATGATCACTGAAACCTGGATCCAGGATTCAGACACAGTGTCCCCGGCCGCTATTTCTTATGGTGGCTTACATTTCTCTCATTCCCGAGACCTGGGAACAGACATCGTGGTGGAGTTGGCTTACTCCTGTCTCCACAATGTACTTTCCAGGTCATCCCCCAAGCTCTATCACTCTCATTCCCCTCTTTTGAGGTCCACACAATTAGGCTCTTCCGTCCCCTCCCCCTCAGAGTAGCGGTATAACCACCGCCCAGGGTCACCTACCCAATTACTTGACCATTTCTCCGAGTGGCTGCCGCATTTCATGTCCTCAGAATTACCAACCCTTATTCTGGGAGACTTTAACATCCCCACAAACAGCCCCGTCTCCCTATCTACATCCCAGCTCCTATGTCTAACCACATCTCTTGGCCTCTCTCAGCTCTCCACATCGGAGACACACAAGGATGGTAAGACCCTTGATCTGATCTTTGTCCAACTCTGCTCAACCTCCTCCTTAGATAATTCACCTCTTCCCCTCTCTGAGCACAACATTCTCTCCTTCACGCTCACAAACCCTCACCCACCCCAGCACATTCCTACATATCACAGATTCAGAAATTTACAGGCCATTAACCCTCATACACTCACAGACTCTCTACACCCATCACTGTCCCCAATCTCCTCATTCTCCTGTCCCAATCTGGCAGTAAATCACTTAAATTACTCTCTCAGAAGCTCCCTGGACCAAGTAGCACCCCTCACCCTCAGAACCTCCAAACACAGAGTAAAACAACCCTGGCTCACATCACAAACTCAATTCCTCCAGCAATGCTCTAGGAGTGCTGAACGTCTATGGAGGAAAACCCGCACTCCAGAAAACTTCATTCACTTTAAATTTATGCTGAGAACTTACAACTCTGCCCTTCACCTTGCCAAACAAACCTACTTCACCACCCTGATCTCCTCACTACCCAACAACCCAAAAATAACTCTTTGACAACTTTCACTCTCTCAGTACTAAAGTGCAGGCCCCTATCACTGACTTCTGTGCTGATGATCTGGCTTCCTACTTCACTGACAAAGTAGAAAACATCCGTCAGGAAATCAACTCCCTACCTCAAATCGCTGTTACCCCTACCTCTTTCCACATTTCCTCCGTCTCACTCTCCACATTTGACCCAGTCACAGAAGAAGTCTCCAGGTTTCTCTCTTACTTTCATCCCACCACATGCACTGCTGACCCCATCCCCTCACACCTACTCCAGTCTTTCTCTCCGGTGGTCACCTAACCAAAATCTTCAATCTCTCCCTCTCTTCTGGCATCTTCCCCTCCTCTTTCAAACACTCTATCATTATTCCATTATTAAAGAAAACGTCTCTGGACCCATCCTGCACAAACAACTACAGACCAGTCTCCAATATCCCCTTCATCTCTAAACTCCTGGAGCGTCTGGTCTACTCCCACCTCATTCATTGCCTCTCGACTAACTCTCTTCTAGACCCATTACAGTCTGGTTTCCGCCTCCTACATTCTACAGAAACTGCTCTCACCAAAGTCACCAACGACCTTCTGACAGCAAAACGTAATGGTGACCACTCTCTGCTTATTCTTGACCTCTCTGCAGCCTTTGACACTGTTGACCACCATCTCCTACTCTCCATGCTGCACTCCATCGGCATTAAGGACATGGCTCTCTCTTAGTTCTCTTCCTATCTTTCTGACCACTATTTCATTGTATCATTTGCTGGCTCCACTTCCTCCCCTCTTCCTCTCACTATGGGATTCCTCAGGGTTCAAGTCCTTGGACCTCTTCTCTTCTCTCTCTACATGGCCCCGATTGGACAGACCATCAGCAGATTTGGCTTTCAGTACCATCTTAATGCTGATGACACACAACTATACACTTCTTCCCCTGACCTTACTCCCGCTCTAATAAAGAACACCAATGACTGTCTAACTGCAGTTTCCAATATCATGTCCACTCTCTATATGAAACTCAACCTTTCCAAAACTGAACTTCTTCTGCTCCCACCCTCCACTAACTTCTCTAAATATGACATCTCTCTTTCAGTGTGCGGCACCACAATAACGCCTAATCAGCAGGTTCGTTGTCTGGGTGACTCTGATCTTTCCTTCACCCTACATATACAATCTCTCACCTGCTCTTGCCGCTTGCACCTGCAGAACATCTCTAGAATTCGCCCCTTTCTCACCTTGGAAACCACAAAAACCCTCACTGTGGCCCTGATTCACTCCTGCCTTGACTATTTTAATTCTCTTTTAGTTGGCCTCCCCCACACTAGACTCTCCCATCTCTAGTCCATCTTTAATGCAGCAGCCAGGATCACCTATCTAGCTAACCGTTACTCAGACGCTTCTGCTCTATGCCAGTCATTACACTGGCTGCCTATACACTATAGGATCCATTTCAAACTGCTTGTTCTCACCCACAAAGCCCTTCACAGTGTAGCACCCCCTACATCTCCTCCCTCAACTCTGTGTATCACCCCACCCGTTCTCTTCACTCTGGAAGTGACTTTAGACTCACTTCTGCATTAATCCGAACTTCCCACTCCCGGCTCCAAGACTTCTCCTGAGCTGCACCAACTCTCTGGAATGCTCTACCCCAAGAAATTAGGTGTATCCACAACTTAGATAGTTTCAGGTGATCCCTAGAAACACATCTTTTTAGGGCGGCCTATCATGATCCCTACTCAAAGTCATTTAGACATATCCACTCCACCAGTCTCAAGTGATCACAAATAATGGGTGGTGGCCACCTATACTGCTCCTAACTGTTCCCAAACACCTCAAGTTGACTATACCATCATTGTAAATAAGCACCTGTACTTTATGTCACCCCCACCTCATTGCTAGACTATAACATCATTGTAAATAAGCACCTGTACTTTGTCACCCCACCTCACTGTGAGATTGTAAGCTCTTATGAGCAGGGCTGTCATTTTTTTTTTTGCTCAAATTATTGTATTATATTATGCTTTGTATTGTGTTGTATTGTTTTTGCTGTTGTATTTTCTAATTGTTTCCTATGATTGTTTAAACATGAACTTTGTATTGTGAAGCGCTGCGGAATATGTTGGCGCTATATAAGTAACAATTATTATTATCATTATGTACCTCTTTTGCTATATAAGAAAACCTAATGCATTTTGTTGGTGTGAAATGTCTTGGGGCAACCATGTGAAACACAAGATAGCAAACTTATGAACTAATTTTTCTTAAGTTGGCCTAGTATATACTGTACTTGGAAATTCTGCCATACCCATTAAATGGTTCATTACTTTTTACCTTGTATTTGAAAAAAAAAAAAAGCTAACAAAACATTAACATTGCTCAAAATTTAATGTATATCTCCTGAGTATTCTTCTGTTTTCAGCAGGTAACACTTATTCTTCATACAACAAAAAGTTAATTCTCAAATACATCTACTGTACCTATAATGCAGTTTGAGCACAGCCATGTTATAGAATATTATGAGGACACTTGCCTTCCCATCTCAGCATTGGCGTTGATCCAAGCTCCGGAGAATTACAAACTACTGTAGTTAGCTGACTACTCCTTCTATTTTTTGATAGCATGAGGATACACCCAGGGGCGTAACGACAATAGGTGCAGGGGTTGTGATCGCACCCGGGCCCTGCAGCCTAGGGGGCCCCAAAATTCCCTCTGACCTATGGAAAAAGACTGATACTATTAAAGATTTGCAATAATTGGGGGCCCTATTGGAGCTTTCGCATCGGGGCCCCTGGGCCTGAAGTTACGCTACTGGATACACCATCACTTTCTGATCAGTGAGAATACCATTGCTGAGATTGCAAATGACCCTTCAAATGAAATGATGAACCCAAAGGTCAGATATTGCCAAATCTAATGTTATGAAATATCTTAACAATGTGCCATATCAGTTCATACTATAAATACCCCTTAAACCTCAAAATTGGACTTTTATGGATACTAGTTTGCCCTCTTTGTCAGTTTGTTCTAATAATTTAGACGCTAGTATATAAAGACAGTATCTGAAAGGGAATTAAAACTTTGTGTATGTATGGATTGCAATTATTTTAACCTCATCAAAGTCAAATGCACATAACTTTCTATGGTAGCAACTTTGTCCCATAATATCATAATTTTTATCAACCCTTTCTGTGAAAGAATGGAAAAAAAAACAGAAATTCAATTAGGCTTTGTTAGGCTGCTTTCACACTAAATTTTGTTCCCCGTTTAGTGATCCTGTCAGTCCTTACATCAGAAACCCCCATAAAACGTGATTCAGACATATGGTAAGTGCCGATGGAGCCATTGATTTTAATGGTGCAGACAGAGTCACTGTGTGCCCTTTTGTGCATGATTTTTGGTAATATACGTCTACTGGAGGCGGACACCCAGATGCAGACTGCTACATCTGTGTGTCCCCCTCCATAAGGCTAGGGTCACACTAGCATTTACCACTGCATTCAGGGGGGTTCCGTTTAAAACATACAATTTGGCAGCATTGCGCATGGTGCAGTGTTACCAGAAAGGTAAGACTGCGTTAATGTTGCCAATCATTGCTATGGCTGACGGAACCCCGAGCGCAGTTCAAGCACCGGCATTTAAGTGCCGGTACTTGAAATCTCGTGCTGTTTCCTAGCGCATCACATGACCTGCGCTTCCGTCTCATGTGATGTGCTTGGAAATAGCGCGGGATTTCAAAAACCGATAGTTAGATGCCGATCTTTGAACTGCACGTAGGTTCCGTCAGCCATATCAATGAATTAGAAAATATAAAGGGAGACAAACAAGGCGCAAATAGTGCCCTATCACTGATGTTTAGTGAAAGGTGCGTGTGAAAATACAGGTGCACTAACCTGAACCAGTTGTGATCCCCACAACTGGTTAGTAGGCGTTTTGCATATGACAGCTGCCGCTGGACCTCCACCACCACTTCGCACGTGGGTAGAGAATCAGGTATCAGGATATAGGTGTCCACGGTCCGCGCTGCTATCACTGGGGAATTATCCCTGGATGCTTGAGTTGGTCCCCCAAAAAAGACATCCAGGGATAATTCCCCAGTGATAGCAGCGCGGACCGTGGACACCTATATCCTGATACCTGATATCAATGAATTGACAGCTTAGTTTATTTTTTTAAGGCTTAATACTTTTTTCCAATAAAATCAGGTGTGTCCTAGAGCCATATTTTTCCTTTTTTCTACCATGCAGCCATTTTAGGGTATTTTATTTGTAGGACAGGTTGAAGTGTTTAATATTAGTGCTACGTACAAACATTAGTTATATGGTAATCACAAAAGTTTGGGACATTTTTGTGATTACCATATAGATAATGTTTGTACTTAGCAATTTATTTTCCTTAAGGAATATCACACTATACTATATGTCCTGAGTTTTTGAGTTCCTATATTGTGTAGTCTCTATTTCATAGTTCTCTTATTGCTCACTATATCTCCAGTTGGTTACCAAGAGCAATATCTTAACATGCTATTGCAATGTGTTTGATGCTATTAGACACCTTATAAATATAATATGTATGAATAAAAAGTATCATTGCTATGTGCTACAATTTCAATAATGCACATATGTAGCCTATATGTAAATACAGCTATACTTTAGAATCTACTTTTGTCTTTATAATCAATTGCCGAATGTTTTTATAATTCTTATGTTGCATTGAATTTAATAAAGTATTATATTTTATTAAAAAATAATTTTCTTCTTTATAAGTTTATATTTTGAGCATTTAAGTAGTCCTTTTTCAGGTGGTTTTCAGAGTGGAATCTGTCAGAAATGATGTTGTGTGCCCATACCCTTAGGGTACCGTTACACGTCACAATATTGCAATGCAACATCGACAAAAAGTCACGTGGTGTGGTAGTTGCAGTTGATATCGTTCGTGCGTTGTGACGTGTAAATGGGCAATGCAACTCGAAAAAATCGTAGGTACGATATTGCAAGAAGATTGTGCAAGCCCTTCAACCGCACAATGTTGCATATGCGATGTGGCATGATCGTGCTGTGTGACGGCGCAACTACGATCTTGCTTGCAACTTCCCCTATTCACTACAATGTTAATGCTCGGTCCCTGGGTTGCTCATACCCAGCGCACAAAAGTTGAGGACAACAGCCTAGTTGCGTTGCCTGCCGATATCTCCCTGTGTGACATCTACTATGCGATCTTGGACAAGTGCCAAAAAAGTGCGCACTCCCGTGAAATTGTATGCCATATCAAAACGATATTGCGATGTGTAATGGTACCCTAAGTGTTTTAATCACAACCTCTGTCCTGTAGAAACTGAAAATTAACCAAATACAGTAAATAAAGTGCCCTGTGCACGCTAAGGGTACCTTTACACGCCGCCACTTTTGGCGGCGTTCGGAGGCAATCTAACGTGCACATGCACATTTTTCATGGTTGCCTCCAAACGCCAAAGGCGCATTTAGACACCGCAATTCCGCCCTCAACCTAAGACGATGTGTCGCCCAGGAAGTTGCCACACCAACAGCGGGAAACATCTGGTAGACTCCAGTCGCCGCCTCAAACGCCGCAATCACCAAAGGAATGTGGGCGTACCTGTTCAGCACGGCAAAAACATAGGCATGCCAAATTGTTTTCACTGCGCCCCAAACACGCTCATTGGACAACGCAATAGCGTCCTGATTGGCCAGCCTGGTCTGGAAGGCTGGCTAATACGTGACGCCATTGTCGCTGAGTTTTCAAGGAATACACGCTCATGTCGTGACAAGTGGCTGCTGCGAGACACTTTCGAGACACTCAAACGTCACACAGGAACGGTTTAGAGCAGGACAGTGGCTTACACTACACAATGGTTTGCTATATGTGCATCTGTAGCTGAAGGTGGGAACATACACACAATACTTTGCCCATATGTGGCTACATTGGTCCATGCCATGGCAAAGCTGCCATGGCACCACTCAACTATGTGTGTGTACACATGTTTGTGTGTAATGGACTGTACCTACATCACCCACAAAAACCGTTGCTTGATGAATGTGTGTGGACACGTGCCCCTGTTGCCACAACACATCACAATGGATATGTACACACAGTTGCGCCATACAATGTGGCCCAAAGGGCTGAACCTGGGTACTGCATATTAACACACAATGTTTCACGGACCCATCAATAGCTTTGGATGGGTCACATACCTCTGTGCACAGCATAAAGCAATGTGCAACTGCCCTCCTATCCCCAAGTAACGACACACACACGTAGTTTTTTGGATCCAACTTGTAAAAGTTATTATTTTTGTGCACATAAAAAAAAAGGACAACAACACATACAAAATAACAGAAAACAGAAGTGTTAACATCACACAAAGAAATGGAACATGATGAGAAATAAGGTAAAACAATAAACATGGCAAAGTGTGCACCAAAAAAAAACACATCACTAACTAACTAACTAAAGATTGTACACACAGAAAAACCAAAACAAAATCCTCATGGTGCAGCCACCCTGGTGACTACACCATCCTCATCATGTTCACGCCTTACAGCACCAGCCACCCTACACCTGCTGGTGCTGCCAGGCCACTGCCCCAGGGCCATTAAAATAGGAGCAGTATGCGTCTCTATTGTTCCTGGCCTCCTGCTGAGTCCGACCCTGGCTCAGCGGCTGGAGTGGCGCCACACCATGGTCGGCAGCACTCCAATCCCCTGGATGGACCTCCCCTGTTGTGGAGTCCACTGAATCCACATAACTTGCCAGCGTGTATTATGACCAATCCCTACGATGCAGGAAGTTATGCAGCACACAGCAGGCTAGCACTACCACATCAATAGATTCCAGTTTCATATGCAGACATGTATGAAAAACCCAGAATGTATTGGCCATGATCCAGAACGCATTTTCAACCACACGGCGGGCCCGGGATAGCCGGTAATTGAAAAGGCGCTGCTCAGAAGTAAGGGTCCTCTGGGGATTTGGCCGTAGTAGGTGTGCCTGAAGTGGGAACGCTTCATCCCCCAGAAACGCAAAGTTGAGGTGATGGGTTGTCTCTTCATTTGAGGGCAAGTTCGGCCCAATTGTCCTTAGGCTTGCGCCAAGGAGCAGTGTACGAACACACCCCCATCTGAGATATGCCCGTTGATTCCAACGTCCACATAGAGGAACTCATAGTTCGCATCAACCAGGGCCATGAGGACTAAAATATCCTTTGTAATTGTAATACAAAGACCCCGAGTTTGGGGATTTAGTTATCCTCACGTGCTTACCATCCAATGCATCGCTGCAGTTTGGAAATTGCCAGTGGTCCTCAAACCCTCTGGCTACATCCATCCATTCAGCGGGTATTGATGGAAACTGCATATAGGATGGCAGCAGACTACTCCAGATGGCCTCACACGTCTTGGGGATCAGACAGCTCAGCAGGGACAGTGATACACGTGAAGTGTATTGCAGGTCGGTCTTTGACCTACCTGTAGCCAGGAGCCGCAAAGTTACTGCCAAACGCTCCTCAGGTAGCACAGCTCGACGCATCACAGTGTCCTGACGGGCTATCAATGGCCGTATGCGTTCCAAAAGGAATGTGAAAGAGTCCTCAGACATACGGAGGTAGTTCCTGAAATCATGTGGACAACGATCCTCCAGCTCCGTCACGCCGTGGTCTGCGAGCCCGCAACCTCTCATATCTATCCTCCAGCTACAATTGCTCTTCCACCAAGGCAAGAGACACGATAACATCTCCATCAGGGTCGAACATCATTTCACGTACCAACCCCTGCAAAAGTGAGAAAAAGAATCATCAGTAAAAGCACACTTCATCACACATCATCTACACACACCACCTCCTTCCTTATACATCTCCTGCCCAGTTTACCACTGCATACCCAACTGTGAACATCAGCCAACACATATACATCCCCATTCTAGGGCCAAACCCAGCATTGCACAGGCTGATACCCAAACCTGATCACTCGACAACCCTGACCCTCCTGTACAATACATCTCCTTGTCAAATGCAACACATCATGAGGCTAAGGCCAGATACGTGGCCATAATGTTCATGTGTGAACACAAGCCATGGCCCTACACGTAGTTCACATTAATTACATATTTTTTCATAACACATCTATACAATTTTATTATACACGTACCCCAGCCTTTGTGCCTCATGCTCAAAATATCACCCCACGAAGCAGACTATTGAATACTCATCATCTCCAATACACTTCCCTGATGTGTTGTGAAAGCAGGATGTCCAGTGTCCGACATTCTCAGATGCCACACGCCCCACTCCACATCTTTTTTTGACTTAAACGTCCCATTGTGTGTGGTCCACAACAGTACTATGTGTCCTCAATTCAGATGCTCCCCGCAACTAAAGACACACGTGTCCTTCTAACATGATCCTGTATGGCAAAGGCAAAATTGCTTTTCAATGAGGATACGGTTTGGTTTGGGAAAACACTCATGCATCCATTTGTCAGCACACAATAGTATAAATGGCCCCAAAAAACATGAGTAACTACATATCCCACCACTTGGGCGTCACCTACACTACACAATAGCGACCCCAAATGGTAAAGGCCTGTAGACAAAACACACCCACATCACAGATCATGTTTGCACATCAGTACTTACTTAATGACTCTGGGCAGCAAGCGTGTCCGACATCAGCCTTGAGCACACTTTATATGTGAAGTAACCAATCAGAATGCAGCGGCGTCTTGTAATCGACGTAGCCGCCTAGGCATACGCAGGTGGGACTAATCTTGAGGCGCAATTGTGCTTTGGTGATTGGTCAGGTTGTGTTTAAATAAGCACATGCTGGGGCGTAACCCCTGCCCCGACTGGAATGTGCATTGAGCTAGTAGTGTCTCATCACAAGTTCTCTGTTGGACAGACGGTAAGTGGGGGCACATGCTATTGGGAACTGCTAGACGTTATTTTCTGTGTGCTGTACACCCATATGTTGGCTGATGTTTGTGCGCATTAGGTCCGGCTTCAGGTAGCGTCATGTAGAAGTGTATTTAGGAGGTGGGTAGTTGTGTTTGTGTGTTCGATCTACCCCGCATGGTTTTAGCACTGATGTGGGGTTTGCGGCACATGTGGTAGTCACCATTGTGTTTTTCAACCACCAATCCTGTTCATTCTTCTTTTCTACAGAGTTGGCCAAAAGTATTGACACCCTGCAATTCTGTCAGATAATACTCAGTTTTTTCCTGAAAATGATTGCGAATCACAAATTCTTTGGTATTATTAACTTCATTTAATTTGTCTTCAATGAAAAAAACACAAAAAGAATTGTCCTTCAGCCAAATTGAATATAGTTTCCACACCAAACATAAAAAAGGGGTGGACAAAAGTATTGGCACTGTTAGAAAAATCATGTGATGCTTCTCTAATTTGCGTAATTAACAGCACCTGTAACTTACCTGTGGCACCTAACACCTGCAGCCAGTTGACATGGATTAAAGTTGACTCAACCTCTGTCCTGTGTCCTTGTGTGTACCACATTGAGCATGGAGAAAAGAAAGAAGACCAAAGAACTGTCTGAGGACTTGAGAAACCAAATTGTGAGGAAGCATGAGCAATCTCAAGGCTACAAGTCCATCTCCAAAGACCTGAATGTTCCTGTGTCTACCGTGCGCAGTGTCATCAAGAAGTTTAAAGCCCATGGCACTGTGACTAATCTCCATACATGCGGACGGAAAAGAAAAATTGACAAAAGATTTCAACGCAAGATTGTGCGGATGGTGGATAAAGAACCTTGACTAACATCCAAACAAGTTCAAGCTGCCCCGCAGTCTGTGGGTACAACAGTGTCACCCCTTCTATCCGTCGGTGTCTGAATGAAAAGGGACTGTATGGTAGGAAACCCAGGAAGACCCCACTTCTTACCCCGAGACATAAAAGAGCCAGGCTGGAGTTAGCCAAAACGTACCTGAGAAAGCCTAAAACATTTTGGAAGAATGTTCTCTCTTTTTGGGCAAAGGCATCAACATAGATTTTACAGGAGAAAAAAAGAGACATTCAAAGAAAAGAACACGGTCCCTACAGTTAAAGATGGCGGAGGTTCCTTGATGTTTTGGGGTTGCTTTGCTGCCTCTGGCACTGGACTGCTTGACCGTGTGCATGGCATTATGAAGTCTGAAGACTACCAACAAATTTTGCAACATAATGTAGGACCCAGTGTGAGAAAGCTGGGTCTCCCTCAGAGGTCATGGGTCTTCCAGCAGGACAATGACCCAAAAAGGTTGTGCAACCAAGTATTAGGCTGAGGGTGCCAAAACGTTCAATGTTTTGCTTTTTGCTTCATTCTCTTTTGTGTTTTTTCATTGAAGACAAATTAAATGAAGATAATAATACCAAAGAATTTGTGATTGCAATCATTTTCAGGAAGAAACTGAGTATTATCTGACAGAATTGCAGGGGTGTCAATACTTTTGGCCAACACTGTATCTGTTTTGTGGTCTGTGTTTTGATAGATTCTTTTGTGTTATTTGTGGCCACTTTACATATCAATGTGGACCCTCAGGTGAGTATACTGCACTTGTGGCCTTGTGTGGCTTTTTCTTCTCTAAACTCTGCTCCTGTGGCTTTTGGTGTTAGCCTTGGTGAACTTGGCTCTATGTTGTCTGGGGTGTTTGATTGTGGTATAGTCATCAATTACATTGCAACATGTGGCTGATTTTTTTTCTTTTTTTTTTTTTTTTTTTCAGACCCCTCTGGCGCCTGGCTCCAGTGAAAAGGAGCCAGCAGCTGGCGAGGCTCTCCCATCAACATCAGCGGGAGAGCCAGTGCCCGGGACCAGTGGTGGGGGGCCGGGCCCAGGTCCCAGCTCTGAGATAAGACGTCGAAGACCACCAGCCCCACCCAACATGGAGCTGGGTACCTGGGCAAAACGGGTCCTCCTTGATCTTGAGAGGACCCCCAGCTCTGAGTTCGGGTACATCGCCAGCGAGATGCTGGCCCACATGGAGCCAGAGCAGCAGAACATCGCAGCGTGGACCATGTTTCGTGTCCTGGAGGTGGGTGTGGATGGGTTCCTGTGATGGGGGGCGTCCTGGACACTCCCCCGGAAGACCACCCCAGGGCCCACAGCGCCCGCCAGACGCATGATGAGGAGGCCACAAACTCGTGATACTCCACCTCCCCCAAGGAGAGAGCCCGGCAGAGCAGGAACATCACAAGGCCGCTGGGTGTAGGAGGAGGGGAGGCCCCATTGTCTAATCCAGCAGAGGAGGAGGAAGAACAAGAGAACTACTATCCAATGTACAACCTTGGGCAAAACGTTTTGCTTACATTTGATTGGGCAGGTGTGGCCCTTTTGCTTTTTTTTTTTTAATGAAAATAAAAAAAAAGCAAAAAAATAAATAAATCTTTAATTTATACAACACTATGTCCATATCTGTGTCACGTAGACCAGTATGTGTGTGTGTGTTGGGTTATGTGGGTGTCATATAGGAGACATTGATGTCATATTGGGGGGCATGGTGCCTGTAATGGTCCAGTATGGTGTGCATGTTTACAATGCACACCATATAGCTCTAGGTAAACCGTGGCCCAGTGTGATTGGTGACAAATAACCTCACAAAATGTAACCTGTGTGTGTTGCAACAAGGGATGACACAGGATATAGGTGGCAAGATTTTTATTACATAACAAAATGTTGTGAAAACATTGCCATCACAAACCAAAAGCCTTGGTGAGCTTAGGAGTAGCCAAGACAGACTACCCACTTTCCCAATGTGGGACACTATAAGAAAAGAGGCCAACATGGCCAATAAAAAATAGGTGCCAACATGGCAACAAAACAAAGGTCCAACATGGACAATAGTTATTAGGGGAATATGTTCCCCTTATTGGGTGGGTGGTGAGGGATTATGGGCCCTGCCAGACTGGGCTGTCTGGAGGGCGTAGATCAAGGCACCCAAGCAGGCAAGGTGTTGCTGCCCTTCTTGGTATGCCCTCTCCAAATGCTGCTGTGCCTGCTGGTGAGCCAGCTGCAGCTCCTCAATGGTTGAGACACCTGTATGGGAAAGAAGGACATTAGTGAGTTACCTGTGTATGTGTGGGTGGATGTTTGAGCTACTTGCTAGTGAAAATACGTACGCAGCACAGTACCATCCCGGTCACATCTGTCGGAGATGGTGATGGGCTGACAACCCAGCCGGCAGCACAGGCTCCTTCCCCTTCATCATGAAAAAAAAAAAAAAAAACAGAACTCACATACACGTGTGTGGAGAACACAACAATAACTACATTAGCAAGCTGGGTAGGCCCCTTACAAGCGAAGTTACCACCAAACACGTAGCACAGTCCGAGTGGGGAGGGTGTGTGGCCCCAAGACCGAGGGCTCGTCGGTGTAGCCTGGAGATGGTGGGGTGGTGTGGTGCTCCCAGGGCTCCAGGCGGTGAGCATGTTTGAGTCCCTGCTGGGGAGGGAGTGGCTGGCCCTCCGGGTCGGGGCTGGTGGAGTCCCTGCTGGGGAGGGAGTGGCTGGGTCCTCCGGGGCAGGTGGAGTCCCTGCTGGGGAGGGAGGCTGGGCCCTCTGGGGCAGGTGGTGGGGGTGTCCCGGGTGCCGGTGGGGACTATGGAGCGTCCCCAGACACAGAGTCCTCGTCATCTGTAATCACAAACATGATAACAGACAAATGTAAGAAAAGGCACACAACAGAGGGAAAAAACCTTGTGTCTGTGTGCATGAATTTGATGAGGGCGTGAAGGATACGGTCAAAGGTTATGATGGTCGCATACCCTCTGGTGAGGGCCCACTCTGGTTTGGCACATTAGTCCAACACCAGTGCCCATTTATTTTGAATGTTACATAACCCTTGGCTTAGCATGATAGGTATTTGAATCTTGAACACAAGAACAGCCAGTAAGCCTCATGTGTTTGCAGCATGGGGCCAACACATAGCAGTGAGATTGGATTCTGTATTCTGTATTGTGATGATTGTGTAGAACAATTGAATGTGTCACAGGTCACACATATGTGCTGCAAGGTGTCATGTGTGTGTTGAACATGACATTATTGTGTTTTTGTCACCTTTGCAGTCAGGACACCACTATTTATGACACAACACACATCAAGGACCACTGTAGCCATCACCATTTGTATGACAAATGAGTGTTTCATACACCTTCATGTTGCACTGTAACCAACATGCAGATGCACATTGGTGACACCTCCACATGGTGGATTAGGCCACATTATGTGTCATGCCACAATACCACATGATGTTTGTGTAGTGTTTGCAGTATTTAGCTTGCCATGTGTGTGTTTGGCATTGCCACAAACTCACCACGCAGCCTGGCAATCCTGGCACACAGATCCACAATGCGGCCTGGGGACTTATGTTTCAGGTCCGCAATTTTCTTCTGGATCTGTTTGGAGGTCCTCTCAACCCCCAGTTTGGTGATCAGGGCCCGCAGGATCCTCCGCAGTATGCTGCGTTTGTGCAGCCTTGCGTGCCGGTGATGCTGGGCACACCAATAATCATGGCAGTCAGCTATATCTATGAGGAGCATTAGCTTCACCAGACCCCATGTGGCAGCGCGCTGTGCGGCGGCCATGACTCCTCTCCTATGTGCAGGGGAGGGGCAGGCACCTGGCAGGCAGGGAAGTCACCAAAACAAACGTCATGACGTCATCACGCACACTAGCGCCGCCAAACAACATTGAGGACGCTAACAAGGTAGCCGTCCGCGGAGCAGGAGTAGCGTAATATAGCCATCAGCGTCACCAAATTCACAAACGATTGCAGTGCGCTGCCCATGTCACCCATGTGCGATGTGTACACCAACATCTGCACTGTCATGTGTGGCAGTATGGTGCACACAGTGAAAGTTACAATACACGCGCATAGCATAGCTTGCGCTATAGAATGCGCACGTAATTGTACTCAGCCTCGGTCTGGCCTGCCAGGGTACCGGTTTAAACGCCCGGTGGGCCCCGCCCTCTGCTGCTCCTGCTCCCCGCTGTCACTCTGCAAGTGTGCACAGCAGCCGGCAGTAGTGCAGCCACCCGCAGTGCACACAAAACACGAGCGTCAGCAAGCCCCAACCTCCAGGACAAATGATGACAGCGCCACCAGCTCCGTGCTTCCCCTGCTCCCCACCGTCACTCTGAAAGTGTGTGTGTGCACTTTAGCTGGGCGGTACTGCCGTGGCGCCGCCACCCGCATTGCACACACAAGAACACGGCCGCAGCACCCGAACCCCAAGGTGACGTGACGAACAGTCACTGTCTTTTTACATGATGATAAGTCATCTTCTTGACTCGCTGTAGCTGCACTGATAAGAGCTGCCTGTGAGGTGAACTCTTCTCTGGGGTCATGATGTTCAGCAGCAGCTCAGCATGTGCTGCAGGATAAGCCCGCCCTCCTCCACTCCACAGCGGAGCTCAGCTCACTGAGGAAAAAGGCAGGAGGGGCTGGCTGGACGCCATTATTGCCAGAGGAGAGGTCCCCGAGCCAGGTGCCGGCTGCAACTGACTGGAGTGGAGTTGGATGGCTTTTTTTTTTTAACTTAAACTGTGTAAGTAAGGGCTGGGGCTGGGGGTCATTTCTGCTGAGTGGGTCCAGGTCCAGCCAGCAGAGCAGGGGATATGAAAGCTAGTATAAGCTTCAGTGTAGAAGGAAAGAAGCTAGTCCTCCTATCCCCAGCCTGCTCCATTATTTGTCTTCCCCTCAGCATACAGCTAATCCTATGCTCTGATATGGAATAGCTTGTTGATGAGGGAAAGAGATGGAAAAGTGGTGTGTCATCACGGATGTAAAATTATGCCAATATACTCCCCAAAAGTATTCCCCAAGTCATCGACCTGCCTCTTTGCTTTGTAAGTAATCTTAAAGGTCGAGGTGCTTCCTGCCCCTGTACTCTCAATGCGTCCCAGCTGTACCCTCGCCTCTTATATTCTTAGGGTCAGTGTCATTGTCCTGTACCCCAGTTGTCATTATCCTGTACCCACAAATGTAGGCTTCATGCCTGTACCCCATGTAATCAGCTCCCCCGTGTATCCTGAGGTCACACCCCTGCTCCTGTACCCCAAGTGTCAGTGTTCTGATCCTGTACCCCCAGTGTCATTATCCTGATCCCTCATGTCATTATCCGTGTACCCCAGTGTCAGTGTCATTATCCTGTACCCCCAGTGTCATTATTCCTGTACCCCCAGTGTCAAGTGTCATTATCCTGTACCCCCAGTGTCATTATCCCGTACCCCCAGTGTCATTATCCGTACCCCCAGTGTCATTATCCTGTACCCCTAGTGTCATTATCCTGTACCCCCAGTGTCAGTGTCATTATCCGTACCCCAGTGTCATTATCGTACCCCATGTCATTATCCCGTACCCCAGTGTCATTATCCCGTACCCCCAGTGTCTTCATTCTATCCCGTACCCCCAGTGTCATTATCCTGTACCCCCAGTGTCAAGTGTCATTATCCCGTACCCCCAGTTCATTATTCCCGTACCCCCAGTTTCATTATCCCGTACCCCCAGTGTCATTATCCTGTACCCCTAGTGTCATTATCCTGTACCCCCCAGTGTCAAGTGTCATTATCCCGTACCCCAGTGTCATTATCCCGTACCCCTAGTGTCAGTGTCATTATCCGTAACCCCCGTGTCATTATCCTGTACCCCCCAGTGTCATTATCCTGTACCCTAGTGTCATTATCCTGTACCCCCAGTGTCATTATCCCCGTACCCCCAGTGTCATTATCCCGTACCCCCAGTGTCATTATCCCGTACCCCCAGTGTCATTATCCCGTACCCCCAGTGTCATTATCCTGTACCCCCAGTGTCAAGTGTCATTATCCCGTACCCCCAGGGTCATTATCCGTACCCCCAGTGTCATTATCCCGTACCCCCAGTGTCATTATCCCGTACCCCTAGTGTCAGTGTCATTATCCTGTACCCCCAGTGTCATTATCCCGTACCCCCAGTGTCATTATCCTGTACCCCCAGTGTCATTATCCTGTACCCCCAGTGTCAGTGTTACTGATTAGTAAGGGAACACATTTACTGTATGGGAGCCAGAATTAGGAAGATACATTAGTTTTAGTGACAACTGGGGGACCTAGTTACTTTAGAGGCCAATTAAGGATGGTATATTTTACTTTTGAGCATACTGTTTTCAATGAGGGGAGGGAGCTCCTGTTTCTCTGCACTGTGTCGCTTTTTTCGTCATCTGTTGTACTGTAGAAATTAGTGGAAAAGTGGTGGATGTGCTCTAGAAACAATTAGGTATAAATGTCGGGTGTGCTATTTTCTGTAGAGACGAGTCCTGGCTGGAAGACGTGATAATGGTCTGCGCTGTATGAAGAAGAAAATGACTTCAGCTACAGACATCACTGGTGATCACTGCATTATCTGTACATGTCCACTATACACTATATACAGAGGTCCTGTGTGTAATGTCACTGGTGATCACTGTATCAGCTCTACACTTACACTATATACAGTGCTCCTGTGTATAATGTCACTGATGGTAATATTAGTATTGTGGTTTTTATTAGTGACTGAACACTAGAACACTGATCACTATGGGGTGGTAAATTAATAAGTGGTCTGTTCATGATGTGGCAGTATGTCTCCCTATGTGATGGAAATAAGAGGTCTGGTTATGGTGTGGCAGTATTTCTCCCTTGTATGTGGTATTATTGGTGTTGGTGTAATGGTATAGTGGATTGAAGATTCTTTATTTCCAATAGAGATTAAATACTTGCAGGTTTAACCCTTCCCTGTCCTGCGACTATTAAATATTGGCAAATATGCACTTTCAGAGGTTCTCTGGTGAAAACAAGTAATCATCTCTTCTAAGGCAATTGTGCATGTGTTCAGCATTTGGTGAGATTTTTACCTTAGAATCTGTAGCCAAAACCAGGAGTGGGTAAAACAAAAAAGGAAAAATGGTGCCCCTGTTTCTATTATACTTTGCCTCCTGGTTTTGGTTACAAATGCTGAGGTAAAATACTGACCAAATACTCAACATGTCCATGTGGCCTTTGGCTAAGTGATAAGTTATTGGTTGGTGGGGGTCTGACAGCTGGGACCTGCACAGATCTGCCGAATATGCAACTTTTCTACCCATTAGACTGGAGTTGATGTACAGCTCGACGACTGATCCACTCATTCCCTCTTTGGCTGTGAGCGCTGTGTTTGGGTTTTCTGGAAGCCCATGATGATGAATGGGCCGCGGTCACATCATTACCGGCCACTGCAGTTTATAATGGGAGAAAAGTTCCACATTCTTCTGATGGAGCGATTTCCATTGGTTGGATTCCATCAATAAATAAGTGATCACCTACTGAACCTGTGGATCACTGATAACTTGTTTTCACCAAAGAAATCCTTTAATGCAAACTACAGTAATTGTACATCACAGTTATGGTGAGCGCACAGTGATGTGCTGGACACGCCAATATAATGGGTGTAAAGGGTAACAGATATATATAGCATATATATTGCATATAGCTGAAGGGTGGGCCCCTGGAGTCAATATCTCTGGTGGGCCCCAGGCACCCCAGTCCGACCATGATTGTACTGATGTAGTGGATGGTTGGCCGACATATTGCTACAAGACAGAACAATAAAAAGTAATGCCCCATACTTCTGATGAGCCCCTATTAATTAGAAGGGCGAAACGCGTCAAGCGTAGTGGATTTATCTACATAAAATTGGAACTGCAAAAAAGGACCGGACTAAAAGTTTTCATAAGTAGGACGATTCTAATAAACCAGTTTCTTATATTAGATTATGAAATGGGATGTGTTTAAATGTATGAACCTGTCCTCTATCTTTAAATTGGTATAATATCACATAGGGCAAACCTATCTGAAAAGTGGTGTTATTGTGGCGCCCTGCCAACGCAGGTAACCACATCTCTCTGCTGCACAGCTGGGTTTCCATAGTAGGTAGTACTACAAACAACACGTTCCAACGCAGCACAGTAGGGGCAGCTCAACCTGCTGCACTTAGGCAGGATGTCCTATAAATACTGCTTCTGGGGGCGGAGTTAGTCAGAGTGTAGCAGAGCTGCAGAGGAGTTCTGGTGCTGGTGCCACGAGTAGGCCCAGGCCAGAGATGCAGACAAGCCGGTCTCAACAGCCTAAGTGGGACTGAAGGCAGGGAGCCTGGAGGAAGAAACAGAGAAACCGAGAAAAGGGAGCAGGCAGCTCAGACAGCGAGTTCACCCTAAAAGAGGAGCCGGATATTGGGAATCCGTAACAGTGGAGAACTCCAAGTCCCACTGGAAATCCCTTGGCACCGAGGAAGCTTCAGCTACCCGGTCTCCTGAGAGAGTCACAGGGGGGGAGCCAGGACAAGCAGGGCACTGCAGTTCCAGAGAAAGGGTCGTCCCGGAGACTGCACAAGAGAGGGAGAGAGATAAAGAAGAAGAGAGTGGAGGCAAGTTAGCATTTAAAAGGACTGCGCTTCAATACACACACACAGAGGAGGAGGCCTTATACCCACTTGCTGTGGGAGCCCACTGTGCAGCCCAGCTACCCGTCAGTGCTCTGGACAATTTGCCTGCAAAACACCAGTAAAAGGTAAAGAGACTTTGGCTGCATTTGTGTTTTCTTTCCTATCACCCACCGTTTCTCATCCTATAGACTTTCCCTATAACACTCCCGGCACTGCTGCATCCTACCCATCCTCACCACTCTGCCCTGGAGGTCCCAGTCCTGCCTGCGGGGACTATCCCATCATAGCCCACCGACCTCCAGAGGACTGTAGCGGCGCTGGTGATCCCTCACCAGACACAGCAGGTGACGTCACGAAAGCAACCTTGTAAATAATCCCTGTAAATAATCCCCTTTTCACTTACCCCCAGGGCTACAGCCTCGGGCAGCCACCCGTGACATCCCAGACTGCAACCAAGCCCGAGTCCTGAGTACCCTGCCCTGGGCGAGTCACAAAATGGCGTCACGAATAGGATCCCGTGCCCGGTATCACCGCGTACTGTGTGCCGTTTATTAACTGTAAAGTGTGACCGTAAAAGTTCCGCAGCCATTACTGCGCCGAAGAGCGGGAAGAAAGGGCCGTGTCAGCCGCAGAGCGCGAAACTGAAGCCCCGCCCCTCGCTCAGCCGAGCATTCCCGAGCGCTGCGGTCCGGAAACTCCTGAACTAGTTAACCCTTCAGCAGCTGGCTGTAATTAACTAGGGGACCTCCAACATGTCGGCCTCCTCCAGCGAGGATGAGGCGGCGTTCGCTGTCCCCCAGGTCTATCCTGGACCATCCATGGCTGCCTCCGGTAGCATTGCAAGTACCTCCGGTTCTTCAGGCACCGTCGCCCCGATAATGCCCATGCCGTTCCCATACATCCCGGGGCCAAGTGGTTGCCCCAGTATGATGGCCGCCCTAATACACTGGATGAGTTTAAAGGAAAGACTGAGGGCATCCTGGACATGTATGCTATGACCGGCCAACAGCATGCTACGGTGGTGCTTGGACAGTTAACTGGGGCAGCAGAGAAAGAAAGTGTGTCCTGGTCTGTTGCTGACCGCAGATCAGCCCCTGCTATATTTGATAAACTGAGAGCTGCCTTTGAGGAGTGCAATGAGGCTGACATCCGCATGCGCTTTCATCATTGCTATCAGAGGCCAGGATATGACATTAGAGCTAATGCCTGGCACCTGGAGAGAGCACTGCACGCCCTTATACATGTCAGCCCTGCAAGTGCACGAGACGAGAACAAACTCCTCATTGAACAGTTTACCCGGGGCCTGCTATCCCCTGAGGACAGTAAAAATGTGCGCTGTTGGTCATTAAGTAATCCAGATGCTGATATTAACACCTTGAAAGAAATGGCCATCAAAGGGTTAAAGTCGGTAGAAACCCATGAAGCTGCAATGAAATGGTGGTGTGACGGTGAGGTGCAGGCTACTCCAAAACCAGCACCTGTGCCTGCAGCAACGCACAATATACAATCTGCTCAGCCTGACAAATATGATTCCCTGCGGGCTGAGATACGTGCTGAGATGCAGGAGATGAGCAAAAACATCTCCAAGTTAATGAACGCTATGCAATTACAAAAGAGCCAGAAGCCAGCACCAAGACCCCAAGCCAAGCCTTAGCCGCAGATCCAGCTTGCCGACAGCCCGGATGACATCCCATGGATGCGAGGGAAGCAAGCTACAACTTACAGAGGAAGGACCACCGACCGCTACAGCTCCACTGGGGAGCCAATCTGCCGCCGCTGTAATCGCACCAGTCACCTCGCTAGGCACTGTCCTTTAAATGGGCAGTCCCTGGGGGCCGGGGCCAAACCTCAGGACTAGACCAACAAGGCCGAACCACTTGGTGCAAGACTTTCATAGGACAGAGGCCGTTCCTGTCCATTGTATTAGATGGCATCCCGTTACCCGCCCTACTGGAAACCGGATCGCAGGTGACCCTCGTTTCCTATATCCTTTATAGAAAGTATTGGGCTGATGCTGAACTGAAACAGCCCAAGGTAGACATTTCCCTTCATGCAGCAAATCGGGAACCAATTAATGTAATGGGGGTTAAAGAAGTGCCCATACAGGTGGGGAAAGTAGAATTACAAAATTAAGGGGTCCTTATAGTAGCAGAAGCCACTAATGCAAATGATCCTTATGTTATCTTGAGTACTAATGTTGTTAGCAATTGCATGCAGGAGGTATTGTCTTTGCTTCAACAGATTGCTGTAACTGCCAGGCCTGGTCAGAGGAAGATTATCCAACATGAGATCAGAGTCATCTTACACCAACAACAGGTAACAATTACAGGTGGTGAAATTGGTACAGCACGGGTGACAGACCCGATACCTATTGTGATACCCACAATAGGTGAAATGATGGCATGGTGTCGAGCTGCTATAGGTCTGAGAGGGCAGGACTATCAAGCGTTAGTGTAGCCCGTGAGCACAAAGCACAGACCTACACTGTTGCCAGCCAGGGGGGTGGTTAATGTACACAAAGGGAGAGTGCCAGTTTGCATCTTAAATTGTGGCAGTGAAGAGGTTAAGTTGCCCAGGTATACCACCGTTGCTAAATTATACACAGTCAGCAACAACGAGATCCACACAGTACAACCCGAACCCCACGAGGAAGGGGGCAAAACTAATCAAACAATTGGGCCACTGCAGGACTGATGCCAGCAGCTCCATGTTGGAACTAACACCAATCCTGTGTATGAAAAGCAAGGTGTGTACCGGGTAGTCCAAGAGTTTGAACAAGTTTTCAGTAAGCATCCACTTGATTTTGGTAGGATAAAAGGGGTACAACATCACATCCCCACAGGTACACATCCACCAATCAAAGAGCGGTATAGGCCTATTCTAACTGAAGATTATCAAAAAGCCAAAGAATTGTTACAGGACATGAAAGACGCAGGGGTTATACAAGATAGCTGTAGTCCCTCGGCATCACCATTAGTCCTAGTAAAGAAAAAGGATGGCAGTATGAGGATGTGTGTAGACTATAGGCAAATAAACCGCATAACACATAAAGATGCTTACCCGTTACCACATATAGAAGAATCTTTAGCTGCGTTGAAGTCTGCCAACTACCTCTCTACCTTAGATCTCACTAGTATTACCAGGTGTCCGTAGCCGAAGAAGATCGAGAGAAGACGGCATTCGCAACGCCTATGGGCCTATGTGAGTTCAACAGCATGCCATTCGGACTATGTAATGCACCCGGAACCTTCCAGAGGTTTATGGAAAGTTGCCCGGGGCACAAGAACTTCGACACAGTACTGCTCTATCTGGATGACGTGTTCGTGTATTCCAAGACCTACGAGGAACATGTCGCCCATCTAGGAGAAATGTTTGAAGCACTGGCTAAATACGGGATTAAGCTGAAACCATCAAAATGCCATCTGTTAAAGCCAAGAGTGCAGTACCTGGGGCACATAGTCAGTGCTGAAGGCATGGCCCCTGATCCAGACAAGGTAATAGCAATTAAAGAATGGCCAGAACCAAAAACTGTCAAAGAAGTACGTCAATTCCTGAGTTTGGTGGGCTACTACCGAAGGTTCATCAAGGAGTATACCAAGAAGGCTGCTCCTCTGCAAGACCTGCTAGTAGGCCAACCCATAAAAGGCAAGCCAAAGGATTCTCCGTGGAGATGGGGTAAGGAACAAGAAGAATCGGTCCAGACGATGAAAGAAGCCCTGACAGGAGAAGAAATCTTAGCTTACCCTGACTACAGTCTGCCATTCCTGCTGTATACAGGCGCCAGCAACGTGGGACTCAGAGCCGTCCTTGCCCAAAAGCAAGACGACAAGGAGAGAGTAATCGCTTATGCAAGCCAAAAGTTGCGACCCACAGAGAGGAACCCAGAAAATTACAGTTCCTTCAAGCTGGAATTCCTGGCCTTACTCTGGGCTATCACCGAGAGGTTTAAACACTACCTAGCCTCTAGCAAGTTCACCGCCTATACGGATAACAATCCGCTCACCCACCTGGAAACTGCAAAGTTGGGAGCCATAGAGCAGAGATGGGTGGCCAGACTTTCCAACTACCAATTTACCATCAAGTACCGGGCTGGGCACCAAAATGAAAATGCAGTTGTCTTATCCAGGATGCCTCATTTGTCTGAAGGAGGTGTAGATGAAGACGAGCTGGAAGAAGTGGAGTTACCTGCTTTCCATCATGTGAGAGAAACCCAACTTCAGCAGACCCATCGAAGCCTCTATACTGAAGCAGTGAACCTGTTATCTCACTTCGACTGGGGAAAGGCACAGGATCAAGACCCGGCTGTAAGTATAATCAAACAACTGATAGCCCAAAGATCAGCAAAGCTGCCTGTAAACCCTCTGTCTGATGCTAAACATCTGTGGAATGAACGGGGTAAACTTTTCCAGTATCAAGATAAATTGTGCTGGCGGTATATAAATCCTAGAACCCATGAAATGGCGTGGCAGATTATCAAGCCAAGACCGGATGTCCCTGTGGTCCTACATGCCTACCATGATAAAACTGGTCACTTTGGATGTAAAAAGCTTGAAGTGCTGCTCAAAAACAGATTCTTTTGCCAGGTATGTGGACATCCATAGAAAAGTGGTGTAAAGCGTGTCAAGCCTGTACTCTGAGAAGGAAAGACGTGCAGAGCCAACAAGCTAAGCTTGAGCCAAATCATAACCACGCAACCGTTGGAATTAGTCGCCTTGGATCACGTGAAGCTGACACAAAGTAGATCTGGTTATACGTACGCCTTGACAATGGTAGACCATTACTCAAGATTCCTGTGTAACAGTTGCAACTGCTGCAAAAACCTTCCAGAAAGTTTTCTGCAGACCGTTAGGATACCCAGAGCGTATTCTCACTGATCAAGGACCAGCATTTGAAGCAGAGATTTTTCAAGAGTTTTGCAAGATGCATGGGTGCAAAAAGATCAGAACCACCCCGTATAATCCTCAAACAAATGGACTTTGTGAAAAGATGAACAATCATTGACATGCTGAAGATTCTCCCGTTGGAAGAAAGAAATCAGTGGCCTGAAAAATTGCCTGACTTAATTGATATGTACAACCATATTCCAGTCAGTTCCACCAACTGTACACTAGCGTATCTGATGAGAGCTCGGACAGGAATATTACCCGTGGACTTAGAACTCGGTGTAGTGGATCCTGAAGAAGATCCAACTATCTCAAACTGGAAGATCCATCAACAGGAACAGTACGCAAAAGTCCAACAAAGTGTTGAAGATAACCTGTAAGTCCTGTGCAAAACAGGCAAAAGATTACAACAAGCATGCTCCAGCAGAGAACATACCACCTGGAAGTTTGGTTCTAAAAAGAAAAAGAACTCACCATAAACTAGATGACAAGTGGGTAAATGAATGCTACGTCCTGTTGTATTATATTCATAACAACCCTAAGATCTGTGTCGTCAGTAAAGATGGAGGAAAAACAAGACGAACCGTATCCAGAAACCATCTAAAAAGATGTCCTCCAAATTGGGAAAGTCAAGAGACCTATGACCAAACCCTTCAAGAGTTCGAACCAATCCCAGATTCAATCTCCATTCCAGATCCCATTCCAGAACCAAAAGAAAGAATGATTCAAACTAAATTAGGTGAATTCCCTGAAGACTGGCCTCAAATAGATGGAGCCATCATCATCCTGGTAATCAACTTTTACCAACCACCAGAAGAAGTTCCATGAATTCAGGAAGAAAGATCCGTTGCAAGAGAATCCGAGGATGCTGCATTCGGTACACCTGCTAGCCCAGTAGTGAGACTAAGGCAACGCAGAGACTCACCTGAATCACTAACACCATTAGATACCTCACCTGAGATAGTGACTCCTATAGTGCGAAGATCACATAGGAGCACACGAGGTCAGCCCCCGTCTAGATTCGGAGAATGGGTGTAAGATAAATACTTTTGAAATTATATGTAAATAAGAATATGTACCAACAGACATGTAAATAGTAGTGTACAGAAGGGTGGAGGAACTGGGCCCAGTCCCAAGCATATTAAGTTAGGAACAGAAAGTGCCTGGGGCGGGGAGGGACCAGGTCTCCTAAGTCGAGACACCCATAGGGACCCCTGTTTGTTGATAAAAATGTGAACTTTTGAAAAGACTTTTCCCCTTTCCTTGCGCGGAGCGTACAGAGACATTACTGTAAGGACTCTATTAAACTTTTCCCTTTTGAACTCTTTAAAAATTTTAAATGGACTATGGTTACTGGACTAACGTAGCCACCTACTTTTAAAAAGTCTGCGGTGGATGGATTAGCACCGTATGGACTTACCCGCTTTTCTATTTTTCATTTTTCAATATTTTCAGTGTCTTTTTGTAATTTTTCACTTTTCAAACTATGTAAATATGTTATTATTGTTATATCTTTGTTTCACAAAAATGTCTCAGTCCCAGAGTACTGATGTTACCTAGGGGGAGGTGTGGCGCCCTGCCAACGTAGGTAACCACATATCTCTCTGCTGCATAGCTGGGTTTCCACAGTAGGTAGTACTACAAACAACACCTTACACCCCAGCACAGTAGGGGGAGCTCAAACTGCTGCACTTAGGCAGGATTCCCTATAAATACTGCTGCTGGGGGCGGAGTTAGTCAGAGTGTAGCAGACGCTAGAAGAGCTGCAGAGGAGTTCTGGTGCTGGAGCCACGAGTAGGCCCAGGCCAGAGACGCAGACTAGCCGGTCTCAACAGCCTAAGTGGGACTGAAGGCAGGGAGCCTGGAGGAAGAAACAGAGAAACCGAGAAAAGGGAGCAGGCCGCTCAGACAGCGAGTTCACCCTAAAAGAGGAACCGGATATTGGGGATCCGTAACAGTGGAGAACTCCAAGTCCCACTGGAAACCCCTTGGCACTGAGGAAGCTTCAGCTACCCGGTCTCCTGAGAGAGTCACAGAGAGGGAGCCAGGACTAGCAGGGCACTGCAGTTCCAGAGAAAGGGTCGTCCCGGAGACCGCACAGAGAGGGAGAGAGATAAAGAAGAAGAGAGTGGAGGCAAATTAGCATTTAATGGACTGCGCTTCAATACACACACACAGAGGAGGAGGCCTTATACCCACTTGCTGTGGGAGCCCACTGTGCAGCCCAGCTACCCGTTGGTGCTCTGGACAATTTGCCTGCAAAACACCTGTAAAAGGTAAAGAGACTTTGGCTGCGTTTGTGCTTTCTTTCCTATCACCCACCGTTTCCCATCTTCTAGAGTTTCCCTATAACACTCCCGGCTCTGCTGCATCCTACCCATCCTCACCACGCTGCCCTGGAGGTCCCAGTCCTGCCTGCGGGGACTATCCCATCATAGCCGCCATCCCACTGACCTCCAGAGGACTGTAGCGGCGCTTGTGATCCCTCACCAGACACAGCAGGTGGCGTCACGAAGACAACCTTGTAAATAATCCCGGTAAATAATCCCCTTTTCACTGACCCCCAGGGCTACAGCCTCGGGCAGCCACCTGTGACATCTCAGACTGCAACCGAGCCCGAGCCCTGAGTACCCTGCCCTGGGCGAGTCACAATTATATACATGGGATGTTATCACCCCTTACCCTTGGATAGGATATAGAATCTTGACCTTAAATATTTAGTCTACCGGTAACCCAAATCTGTATGTTCCATAATAATGTACACATGTATGTTAATGTCTGGTTATATGTTGGATTTATGAATTTTTAACTTTTGTACCAATAAAAGTAAATTTTTAAACTAAAATAAGTTGGTAATTCTAGAATATTTGACCCAATTACATGCCGCAATTTCGAGGTCATTTCATGGCGATGGTGACGGGGCTACAGATTGCCAGTCAGATTTCTTGCCGTGGTGGCGGCGTGTAAAGGTACCCTTAGAGAGGCCCAGAGCAAGCCAATGATGTTGTTCTGCCTTTCTTCATGTTATATGTGGTGCGAATTCCAGTATACAGCTTGAGGCTTCTCTGCATCCCAAGTAAACAAACTGTTGACTCTGTAGTCTAAGGGTGCGTGCTCGCGGTCCGGAGGAGCTACGTGTTGGAAGCAGCTCCTCCGGACCTGAGGGAAGCCGCGGGTGGCCGCAGGGAGACCGCAGCCGCCCTGTACTCACCATGTGCGGCGGGTGCAGGGCGGCTTCTCCTTGCAGTCACCCGATGGGAGCCGCATCAGACTCCGCAGCATGAAATAAACATGCTGCGGCGGAGCGGACTCCTGGAAACCCGCACCGCAGCTTCAAAGACGCTGCGGGTGGGTTTCGCATAGTGAGGATGGGATTTCTTGAAATCCCATCCACTATGCTACTACTGTACTACGCAGCGTTTTGGATGCAGCGCAAAGACGCTGCGTCCAAAACGCTGCGTCTACTGATCGTGAGGATGCACCCTTAAGGTACCGTTACACACAGAGATATCTGTGCAGACATTGCTTGCAACTCACTGGTTGCAGTGAAATCATGGACACATTGCTCCATTTGTACACGGCAAATGTGTCCATGATTTCACTGCAACCAGTGAGTTGCAAGCAATGTCTGCACAGATATCTCTATGTGTAACAGTACCTTAAGGTTTATTGGTCAACAGTGAGTGAATTGATTGATTGGTGATTCATCAAGTAGAAGTGTGAGTGGTAAAACTATAAGGATACAGATGATACAAATCAGTATAGGGGATATCAGATAAACAGTAGTGTTAATACACAGCACAGAGATCATAAATCAGCATTGGGTACACATATAGAAACATCCCTAATGGCCCCTTTACACGCAGCTACAGGTGACAGGTTTTCCACAGGTAACTTACTGGTTGCAGTGAAATCATGGAGACATAGTTCCATTTGTACACAGCACCAAGATAGAACTATGTCTCCATGATTTCACTGCAACCAGTAAGTTACCTGTGGAAAACCTGTCACCTGTAGCTGCGTGTAAAGGGGCCATAACAGTGTACAGCACAGAGGATCATTACACTAAAATGGAGGATCATAGAACACAAGCTTTCCCATCAGACATAACTCTATGTAAAAAATGATTGCTATACAACCCTAACAACAGACCCGAAAATATACAGTACACAGACAGAAGAATAACACTCATGAGATATGCTTGACAATGATGATGGGGTTAACAAGAGCAAAGCAGGAGGCAAGAGAACACATGTATGGCTAGGGTCAGACTTCGCTGCGTTTTTGAGGATGTGTTTGGCAGCCTGCGTTTTTGGGCTGCGTTTTTGCTGTTAGGTCTATAGCAGTCTTTACAAACGCAAGCAAAAACGTATGCAAAAACGCATGGTACCATTTAGTGCCTTGCGTTTTTGCATGCGTTTTCCATAGGGCACCATGTTACAAAAATGCATACGTTTTTGAAAACCACCAAAAAAGCACCAAAAAATGCAGCATGCAAGGTTTTTTGGTGCTGAGGCAAAAAGCGCATCCAAAAAATGCATCACACTTTGGCCATGCGTTTTTTGCATTGTGCCTATGGATGAGTTTTTGCATGCATATTTCACAAAAGACAAGTGTGAAAAACGCATGGAAAAAACGCATCCACAACACCAGTGTGACCCTATCCTATGCCTGGACTCCTGTTAGATACTGATTTAAAATGGCTGCTCTATTCCCAGAGATGCAGAAGGCTGACCCACAATACATTGGGTTCTTAAAGGAGAAGATGTTGGAATGTGCAGGTAATACTGCCAGATTTTGCTAAACATATTTAACATCATAACAGGGTAACATATCACATTACACAGGTTATAACAAGTGCAGTGTTCTTCCCATTTTGACTCAGTAATAAGTAGACCTCAACTATGAAAGACAAAATAAGAAAATAAATCCTGAAAATCCCATTGTCTGATTTGTAAAGAAATTTTTTTCACATTTTGGTGGAAAATAAGTATTTGGTCACCTACAAACAAGCAAGATTTCTGGCTCTCACAGACCTGTAACTTCTTCTTTAAGAGGCTCCTCTGTCCTCCACTCATTTCCTGTTGTACTGGCACCTGCTTGAACTTGTTATCAATATAAAAGACACCTGTTCGCAATCTCAAACAGTCACACTCCAAAGTTCATTATAGTGAAGACCAAAGAGCTGTCGAAGGACATCAAAAACAAAATTGTAACCCTTCACCAGGCTGGGAAGACTTAATCTGCAATAGGCAAGCAGCTTTGTGTGAAAATAAGTATTTGGTCAATAACAATGTGATTTTCAGGATTTGTTTTCTCATTTTGTCTCTCATTGTTGAGGTATACCTATGATATCAATTACAGGCTGACCTCATCTTTATAAGTGGAAGAACTTGCACAGTTGATGGCTGACTAAATACTTTTTTTACCCACTGTATCAAATTAGATTTGATCAACGGATGCCATGACTAGGTTACTTTGGCGAAAAGAACAACACAACTTCCGCTGGTGGCCTGAGGAATAGATAACGCTCCCCAAGCTTACACACTTTGACTTGTACCCTGCTTACTTTCCCATCCTTGCTTAGGAAGGTTTTGGTGACTGGACCAACTGACCACTCATTTTGGTACAACTGGTTGTCTTTCATTAGTACAACATCTGGTGTTTCACTGGTCTTTAAGCCACTTTGTCCTGGTTTGTAGTGTGGAGAGGTGCTGCTTTCTGAATCTGTCAAAGAAAACGTTGGAGACACTTTGGACTTGATTTCATTTCCATCTGTAGAGGTCTCGGTCAATGACTTCTGTTGGTGCTGCAGGAGCATATGGTAATTTCATATGAAGGTTGGTGAAGGCTTCGAGAGGCTTCTTGCAATCTACCCACCGGTCTCCTTTGCTTATTGGAAGCGGGTCATCCCAATTGGACGTCTCTTGTGTTAAGTCTCTTAACATCATTTTACCTTGGATAGTTACAGGAGCTACGAATCCCAGTGGATCATATAAGCTGTTTATGAAAAAAAAAAGACACCTCTATGCATGAAGGGTTTTTCTTCTTAGCAGATCTGGAAAGTGAATGCATCTGCCTTTAACTCCCAGAGCAAACCAAGGCTATACTGCTTGGGAAGACAGTTGATGCTTAGGTCCAAGTCCTTAGATTACTTGAATAGTCTTGACAGGGAAAGGATCCATTAGTTCTCATCTGTTGAAAGCATTTTTGTGCAACCTCAAGTTAGACAGAGCAACCATTTATTGGGCCCTTCTCTGGAAACTGATTGTGGCCTCATACATTTCCTATAATGATCCATCCTAGGTTGACTTCAGAGTAAGATTGTAAAAGATATGGAAGCGCAAATAGGGTCTTATCCTCAATAAAAACTATACAGTTTATTTGCTGCTGCTCACCAGCTCAAGTTTGCTGACCCACAACCAGTTTTTCAGGCATGTAACGGCTGCTGCAGGATCCACAAATCCACGTGTAAAATGCAGTCATAGAAAAACAAATGGATATATAAGTGGATGATTCGCGCTGCCGTGAAATGATCAGAACCAAAGGGTTATCAGGATCTAGATTGGTTGGTTTCCTGAGGAAAGAGTGAGGTTGATGCTCCAAAACACGTTGGATAAAGCCACCAATCAAGATCCTTTAACCCTTTGCTGCTGATCATTTCACAGCAACACGGGTCGTCCACTTATATCCATTTACCATCCTAGATTGAGTCTCTGCACATATCGAGCGTTCTGGAAGCTGTTCATGTGTCCTCTAGCTTTATGGACTCGTAATATATCTCTTTCAAGGAGTAAATCTATTGGAGTTTCTGGGTCCAGCTCTGGTATTAAGTAAACAATATGTTTCAAATGGGGTTGATGCATTGCTACCTCTAGTGACGGTATCTCGGAACTGTTGTCAGGAATCTAGTTGCATTCCAGTACGGTTGGCAGCAGTAAGAGGGTCTGACCATATATGGACTCTACTTTGTATCTGGTTGCTTTCCTTCTCACCATCTCTATGGTACCTGCACATGTCTTCAGAGAGTAGGGAGGACCGAGGCCTACAATGTTGAAGTTGTCAAAGAAGATGGTCTTGGCCAAAGACCTATTGCTCTGATCACCTAGGATTGTATATATCTTGATCGCCTTATCCCGATGGACTGCTGGATAGACTCAGACAAACCAGATTTTTGAACAAGACCTTTCACCTATAAGTCCTCTACAGTTCTCTATACACTGAGAGGCGACTACGGGGGCATCTATGTCAGTGTCCTTCTAAATTTTGCCACGTTTCTCTGCTTGCGATGACACCTGCAGGTGGGGTGTAGGGTGTAAAGCTGTACTGTGATCCATGTTACCACATTTTGTTTTCTTTAAGGAATATTTTGCAGTCTTCAGGTACCTTTACACGCCACAACCAGAAGAGACATTTTTGGCGGCGATATTTCTCGCTGGAATTATCGTCGCTGATTTTACAGCACTGCTCTAAAATCGAAACCAAGTGACATTGGTTTTATCGCCGCCAAATTCCCGAAATACACGCCGCAATAAGGAGGCAATTTGGCGGCGATAATTCCAGCGAGAAATATCGCCGCCAAAAATGTCTCCGCTGGTTGTGGCGTGTAAATGTACCCTTCTAGAGAGACTTTTCTCTCTGAAGGCTCTGCATATTAGAAGAGGATGTGGTTTCTGATGTAGAGAACACTGTTAAGCGGCCGTCACACGCTACGATTTCTTGCCCGATATCGTTTAAGCGATCTGCGTTTTGATCGCTTAAGCGATATCGTTTGGGCATCGTTGCATGTAAAATCGCTTGATCGTGACATCGCAGATCTGAGCTCCGGAGCTCAGATCTTGCGATGAACGATTTAACGATCTGCTTCATCGTGGTGTATGACACCACGATGAATGTTCTCCCAGCGGCAGAGCCTATGCTGGGAGATGGTAACTATGGTACACGTCGGGTTACTAAAGCGACGCGCGGCTCCTAGTAACCCGATGTGTACCATAGTAACCAGCGATCTCGCTGGTCCACATCGCTGGTGAGTCTGTCTGTGTAACATCTCACCAGCGATGTGAGCGATATTGTTAGCGATCGCGCGTGCACGTGATCGCTAACAATATCGCTAGCGATATCGTAGCGTGTGACGGCCGCTTTACTGAAGTCTTGAGATTTGCTCTCTTCCTGAGGGAACTTACTCACTTTGTGAGGAAGGCGTGTTGAATTAATGATGACAGAAAAAATTTGAGCCCATCTTAACAGGACTGAATTTTTCTTTTCTTTTTATTTTTCAAAAGTAAGACTGCTTAGTGCAGTCGAAAAGCGTCGACTGGGTTGTGTCAACCATGTAAATTTTTCTTTTGCATGCACTTTACTTTCTTTTGAAAAATAAAAAGAATAGAAAAATGTAGTCCTGTTGAGCCGGGCTCAAATTTTTTCTATTATCCTTTGTTGTGAGGCCAGGGCGAGGCCAGCGTCTGAGCTCCAGGTGAATGAGCATAGAGCAACTAGGTGATCTGGAATCAAGTTTTTACTGTGGAATTAATGTTAGTTTTAGGAATATCCACTGGTGTTTTACTGGGTTTGACACCAGGGGCAGCGTGACAGGACAGAATAAAATCAAAGCTAGGGTCATTTCTAATTCCTGTCTGTTGAGTGGCGAAATCTGCAAACACTGTAAAATGAGGAAATGGTACATTGTAAAGGCCCCGTTACAAAATACAATATCGGCTGCAATGCCGGAAGTGATGCCGCAGGTGCGTGCTCGCTTCCCACATCACAGCCTAGCTGTCACACGGCAAGATGTTGTCGGTGACGGCACTGCGATGTGGCTGCAGTGATCGTCCGCTGGGCGAACCACTGCCCTAATATGTTATTATCTCCCACTAATTTCTTTCTATGTTATTAACCACAGTCGATGTTACTGTACAAGTGAAGTGTTTTTTTATTTACTTTAATATTACCACTGCTTTTATGTTTTTGTTTTTCTTGCTTCACCAGTCACTTATTAGAGGCCCAGGCGAGGGGTGCCCCCACCCAGCTTGGAATGGCCGTACCCCAACTGGGATCCACTCGCTACATGCAGGCGTCGAATTATCCATTCCTACCCCACTCACCTAGCTGACAGCGGTAACCGGGATCACGTGCCCTCACAAACCCACTACTCTCACTAGACACCCAGCACACACACCCCGCCACACTCCCCACGACCTCCCCCAGCTACCTCTTCCCACGTCTCTCCCACCCTATCAACCCTTTGCATCCAGATCCGCCCTCCCTTTCCCAACTACATACCCCAGATACAACACCGGCCGCGCCCTACCAATCCGACCTAAGCCACCCGTAAGCTCCCCTACGAGGCGCCACACAACATGGCCAACTTAAAGATTGGAACCCTCAATGTAGAGGCTTCAACACGCCCCAAAAACGTTCCCCGATCCTCTATGACATGCATAAACAGCAGTTGCAGATAGTGCTACTCCAAGAGACCCATTTTAAAACTGGGTCTATGCGAACTTCAAAAACAAATTCTACCCAGTGTGGTTGCACAGCACCAGCAGCGACTCCAGATTGAGGGGAGTGTCAGTGGCAATCCATAAAAACCTGACCCATATGATAGTCGACTCCCAACTCAACCCAGGAGGACGTTACATTTTTCTCAAGCTGCGCTCAGCGAACGCTACCCTGACCATAGTTAACTGGTACCTACCCCACAGGGACCAAACCAGGGTCGGCAGGGCACTAATAATCTGACTCGCTGAATTTGCTGAGTGGACAACGATAATTGGAGGCAACTTAAACTTTTTTCTAGACCCCTCCATAGACTCCACATCGGGTAGGGGCGCAATCCCAGCCACACATCTGAGGGCCTTCAAGAAACTCCTCCACAACCTCCAACTCATCGACATAGGCAGACTACACATACTATTCCCATGTACACAACTACTATAGCCGCATTGACATGTTCCTGGTGAGTCACGGTACTCTCCCCTGGAACCCCACTGCCCACATCGGGGCCCTCCTTCTATCAGACCATGCCCCAACATTCCTGACCCTGACATTACTGGACAATTCTAAAAGACCATGGACCTGGAGACTCAACAGTAACCTCCTGAAAGACAACACGTGCCTGACGGAGCTGAAGAACGATACTGAGACATTCATCCAGATCCATGAGCTTACCCGATCACGCAGCCCGTCAAATTGGAGGCCCTGAAGTGTTGCCTGAGGGGGTCACTTATAAAACATGGAGTTCAAAAAAAAATTAGAACTGAAAAGATCACTGACTTTCTCTCCCAAATCCACAGCCTAGAGACAGCCAGTAAACAGACGCTGGCACAGCAGACATATGGGGACCTCACCCCAAAACGGCAGGAACTCAAAGGAATATTACACCAACCTTTAAGCGACAAGCAGAAAGAACCAAATGCTACTACTACAGGGTTTCCAATAAATGCAGCTGCCCCCTGGCAGGCCTACTCCACCCAAGGACGAACCACACATATGTCCCTAGGATTAAGACCCCCAATGGGACAGACACATACAACCCCTCTGAAATACTGGAGGTTTTCCAGACATATTATGAAAAGTTATATAATCTTAGAGGGAAATTCTCAGACATGCCACACCCCTCTGGGGTGTCAGGGTGATTTTGCCCAATCCCATTGTCCTAGGTGCGGTAATAAAAAGGGAATAAAGTTTATGGATTTTTCGTGATGCCACCCGTGGTGTGTGGTCAGTGTGGACCACCACTGCCATATTCCTGCCAGGGACGATGATGAGGGGCAGCCTAGATGGTGAGCCCTCCACGGGTAGGGCTGGTTGTCCTTCAGGCAGGTGTAAAAAAGGGGTTTGTGTGCTCTGGACGCTGCACTTATCTCTCCCCACAGCTCTTCCAGCCAGCACACAGGGACAGCTAATAGGCGGCTCCGCAGGTGGAGCCTCTGCCGCAGCTCAAGAATAACAGTCTCACACACGTTTTGAGCTGACCGGGTACTTTACTTGGAACACCACAGCAATTCTTATGACAATACAGTTCTTTACATGCTTTAAAGGTTGGTTTACCACACTGCTCCGGGCTTGGACTCTCACTGCAGCTGAGACGGTTCCTCTACATCACTCCCCTCAGTGTACCTTTCAGGCCCTGCAGTTCTGTCTCTGTCCTCGCCTACGGGTGCGGTCCGGCCGTCACAGGCTTTGTAGTGATGCTTCCTCCCTTTGGGTCACTAGCCCTAGTACAATGGCTTTGTCCTAATCAGTAATGGTAGTTAGGTCGTGGGTCATAGGGAACCTTTACACGTCACCACTGGAAGGTAGCAACTGCCGGGCATTGGGGATAATTGTGCCTGTTGCCATAAATTGCTACGAAATGGTGGCGTGTAAATAGGGAAGTTCCTCCCGGTGTCCTGCAGTTGACTCAGATACCTGTTGCTGAGCCGTGCTCAAAAACCAAAGGCAACGCAAAGGCACAATTGCCATGGTAGCGGCGTCTAAACGGGGCACAGGCATGGATGTTGCGTCGCCTAGTCATTTCGCAGGGGCGTGCCACAGCGTCATGGATACCACGCCCCATCAGCGATCATTGGTGGGAGCTACTGTGTAACCATTGGCTGTCCCTTCACAGGGTGCCATATTTAAAGGCTGACCATTCACACTACACAATTGCAATGATGTCATGTATTAGCCAGCCTTCTTGCGCAGGCTGGCCAATCATGATGCTATTGCATTGTCCAATCAGCGTACTAGCGTCACGGAATACACAACTCTGTCACGGCTATGTACTTGCGGCGCCAAAGATGTACGCCCATATTCCTTTGTGGTAGCGGTGTGTAAAGCGGGGAAGGTATTCAACAGGAAGTAAGCCGCAGGATCTGTCGGACTTCCAGGGAACAAAGATACCTTCAGTTGACAACGCAATGGCGGCGTCTATATGCGGCATCAGCGATCGATATCCACCGTTAAAAACGTGTGCGTGCCTGTGCGGTGGATACCTGTTGCTAGGCACAGTGGGGCGTGTAAAGGAACCCATAGAGCTCCAGCATCCTGCGTTTTAAGCCTGGGTCCCTCGGCCATTAGTGGTGAAGGCCACCTGGCCCCATTGTTCTTTCTGTCAGTACTCTCGCTGAAAGTTGTCTCGGCTTGGGGATGCTTCCCGTCTCTACCCTCCCGGGAATTCCATCGATTGACTGGCCCAACTTAGTGTTCCAGTGTTCTACTACCGTTCCTCGACCCCTTTGTCTAGGTTTTCTCTTTCTCTCCACCCACACGTCTCTATACGTCTGAATCCTGTCACTCATGGAAGAGGAGTGCCCCTTAGGGAAAGCAAACCCACTCAAATCCGCAGAACTGTGTCAGCATCTAACCGCCATCTTAAATGTGCATTTCCAGCTAGTGCTCGGTCCCTATGCTCTTCCCCCTATCCAGCTTGGATACCATTGTCTGTACCTGTTGTTCGATCCCTTGCTATGCTGTGTAGCCATTCGTGTGTATGTAAGGTCCTTCTGCTAAGCTCCATAACTATCCATGTACGTGGCCCCTGGCTGCTCCGCTGTGGAGCAATCCATGTGTTGCGAGGTCCTCTGCTGAGGTGCACAACTTTCTAGTTTGCCAGGCTTGAGGCCACTGCCAGGTGCTATAGGCCTCAGGTCCTGTGTTGTGTATACTGGTTCCTATTTGGGCCTAGGGTGCGCACCACCAAACCTTTCCCGCTTTTATAACGGTGGTGTGTGCACCTTGAATTGGTGTCCCCAGCCTATTGCTGTGGGGCATCTCCTATTTAAAGTTCCTCTTCCCAGAGCTTTGTATTAGGTTGCAGAACCTAACCATGTGTGTTGATCCAACTTGTAGCTCCTGGTCTGCCTTTGTTTCCAGCTGCAGTCAACTGCAACCAGTTCTGGGATAGATGATGTCTGCCAGTCTTTGTCCCTGGACTGCTTTTATCCATGTGTCTCCCCTGGTACCAACTCCATGTCTTGTTTCTGGAATCCCACTGTGTCATATACCTGAAGTCCTGCTGTTCCTTATACCTTGTACCTGAAGTTTGTGAGTTTCCTGTATCCGAGTCCTGTGTTAAACCCCTGTTCGTCTTTTAAACTTGGAGAGTCCGGTTTGGCTGCTGTGCATGTACTATTCTGCTCTGCTTGCGCCACTCAGCTGTAGTCCGCTCCTGCAGGTCCTGTCACTCAGCTGCGGTCCGTGTCTGCTGGGCTTGCAATATTCTGCTTTGCAAGCACTATGCAGCTCTGGTCCACTACTGCTGCGCCTGTGTCACTTAGCTATGGTCTTGTGCCTGCAGTGGTTGCATTATTCTGCTTGCTCACACTACCTAGCTCTGGTACACTCCAGTAGTGCCTCTGTAATTCAGCTTCTGTCTGCTCCTGCTGTGCCTGCACCACCCTGCTTAGGACCATTACAGCCAGTATACGATGTCTGGTATCTGATAAACTCTCCCTGATTTCTAGAGCCATGTCCGATGTCTGCTATCTCATGACCTTGCCTGGTGCTAGGAGTCATGTCCGATGTCCAGTGTCTGATGACCTCTGCCTGTGCTTGGAGCCATGTCTGATGTCCAGTATTTGATGAACCTCTGCCTGTAGCTGTGTCCGATATCTGATGACCTCTGCCTGGTGCTAGGAGCCATGTCTAATGTCTGGTATCTAATGACATCTGCTTAGTGATTGGAGCCATGTCCGATTATTAATATAAGAAAGGAGAATCCAGCACCAAATCTTTCTTAAAAAATGAATCTTCTTTTTTGAAATACATGTTAAAAGCACATAAGTCCATCCTAGGCCACATGACCCTGCCTTACGTGTTTTGGATAGCTCCTTGATCAATTTCTGGTATCTGTTGACCTCTGCCTGATGCTTGGAGCCTTGTCAGATGTCCAGTATCTGAAGTCCTGACATCCTGACGATGTCCTCTCTGTGTCCATTTGTCTTGTAGTTGTAATGAACCCGAGATGACGTCCCTTTCATGCCATGTGCCTTGTGACTTGTATCTTGTAACTCTGTCTTTTTATTAGTAATCATTATGTTCTTTACCTGAAATAATACAGTGTCTTGCAGTCGTATCGTGTGTACCATTTTCCCACTTGCTCACCTGCCACAGGCCCCGGATGCTGCCCTTCACTTGTCCAGGTCCCCCAGTAGTCCAGTGGTCCCACTCCCTACTTCTATCATGGACGCTCACCCAGATTCGCTATTGGCCTGACAGCGTCACCGCCTAAGCACTTAACAACATGGTATGATGGGCCTCTGGAAGGAGGGAGCTAGATGCTTAGGCCTCCTCATCCGGCTCACCTCTCTGGCATGTTCATGGAACTGGAAGTCGAAGTGGATTGCCAGAGATACCAGGTCATCCTGGATAGGGGGAAAATCACGACCAGCCAGTTTATCCTTAATCCATCCAGCTAGGTCCTCCTAGAAAAGAGGTCCCCAAATCCAGGCCTCAAGGGCCACCAATAGTGCAGGTTTTCAGGATTTCCTTAGTATTGCACAGGGCTTGGAATCATTACTTGTGCAGATGATCACATTAGCACCTGTGCAATATTAAGGAAATCCTGAAAACCTGCACTGTTGGCGGCCCTTGAGGCCTGGAGTTGGGGACCTCTGTCCTAGAAGATGGCTACTAGTGCTTCATTATTCCAACCCAGCTCAGAGGCGAGGGAGTGGAAATGGATAGCATACTGGCCTACTGTGAGATATCCCTGGTGCAGCCTCAGGAGGGAGGATGCAAAAGAGGTAACTCGACCTGGCTCATCAATCACCTTGCGGAATGTTGCGAGTGACATTGGTACGTGGGTGGCAATCGTATCGGTCCTGTACCAAAGCAGATTCATTCAAGTCAGAGCCTCAACAGGCAGGTGTGACACCAGAAAGGTTACCTTGGAATGTTTGGAGGAAAAAAGTTGAGGTGAAAGTTCAAAGTGCATTGACCCTCTTGCACAATTTGGGGTTGCCATAAAATAGTGGTGGGGCCACCAGACAGGACCTGGATAGAGGAGCAGGAATCACAACAGGACCTGGAGGTTGAGAAGGAGCAGGATTTTGCAGGGCAAATATACGGGAATCCACTAATGTCATGAAAGCCAGCATTTGAGCTTACATCTCTCATTGGCGAGTTCTTGCTACATATCAGCGAGCTGGGTCAGGGTAGAGTAGTTGGATGCTTGCAGTGCCACACGACTGGTGTCCATAGTCTTCATGTAAGCTATCATCCTGGCTTGGCTATCCCATTGGGTGATGAGTTCCTGTTATGCTTCTGCCAGGCGGGAAGTCTTGGGACCAGTGAAATACAAGGTCTGTACAATCTGTTATGCTCACAGGGGTGAGCTCCTAGGAGTGGACGCACTGGGCTTCAACACCCAGCCAACCTAGAGGGGCTTGGCTTTGGTCTCTGATCTGGTCTTCATCAGAGCCTCTGATGATGCGAATGTTGCACAGCAGGCAGAAACCGGGTGTCACTTGGAAGGCTGGAGCTGTGATAGCTGGCCCCAGGGGTACGGACATGGATAGCCTCTGGCATAGGTTGGTGCAGACAGACGGCTAATACTGGCAGGAGGTGGGACTCATCACTGGCAGGTAGGTGCAGGTTGGTATCTGGCGCAGAAGGAGGCAGATGCAGATGAGTGCAGGCTAGCAATGGCATGGCAGGTGCAGACCAAAGCAGTCTGATAAAGGCACGGCAGATGCAGACTGGTACGGACAGGTGCTGGACACAGGAATATGGGCACAGGTAACAGGAGCAGGTATGCAGACACAGGGGACCTGAGAACTAGCAACGAGTCACTAAAGGATAGTCTACATTGCCAGGGTCTCCCAATGTTGGCCTAATGAAAGGTATGTACAGTAAATGCCCTCAATACTTGCTTGGGGCTCCTTTTGTATGAATTACTGCATCAATGTGGAGTGGCATGGAGGTGATCAGCTTGTGGCACTACTGAGGTGTTATGGAAGCCCAGGTTGCTTTGATAGCAACCTTCTGCAACTCATCTGCATTGTTGGGTCTGGTGTCTCTCATCTTCCTCTTGTCAATACCCCATAGATTCTCTATGAGGTTTAGATAAGGGAGTTTGTTGGCCAATCAAGCACAGTGGTAATATGGTTATTAAACCATGTATTGGTACTTTTGGCAGTGTCGACAAGTGCCAAGTCCTGCTGGAAAATCAAATCTCCATTATACAATTAAAGCAAGGTTTGAAGAGAACCTCACAAGATAGCTGCACAAAGGAAGGCATGTTATAAAACAAAGCTAATCACACAAATAAGATTATAGCAACATATGCACTGATATATTAATATTTCTCTTTAGTATTTTATCCAACAACAGTTTCATGTGCGCTTTCTTTTACAAGGATGAAAACAGTGATAGAATATACTGTATATACTCGCGTATAAGCCGAGTTTTTCAGCCCAAAAATTGGGCTGAAAAGTCCCCCCCTCGGCTTATACGCGAGTCACTGTATACTGTATACACTGTATACAGCATCCCAGAGGTATAACAGCAGCCTCCACAGTGGTAGTATACAGCAGCCCCAGTGGTAGTATAACAGCAGCCCAAGAGGTAGTATACAGCGCCCCAGTGTAGTATACAGCAGCCCCATGGTAGTATACAGCAGCCCCAGAGGTAGTATACAGCAGCCCCAAGAGGTAGTATACAGCAGCCCAGAGGTAGTATACAGCAGCCCCAGTGGTAGTATACAGCAGCCCCAGAGGTAGTATACAGCAGCCTCAGAGGTAGTATACAGCAGCCCCAGAGGTAGTATACAGCAGCCCCAGAGGAATATACAGCAGCCCCCCCCCATAGCAGTATACAGGGCGCCCCCCCTTGTGCAGCAATCCTGAAAAGGAAAACATCATACTTATCGCTGCCGCTGTCCCGCCGCCGTCATCGCGCTCCTCCGGCTTTATCCGTCTTCTTCCGCTTCCTCCGTGGGCGCAGGCAATGACGTCATTGTCTGCGCGCCAGAGGAGGAAGCCGGAAGACGCTGGATGAAGCCGGGGAGCGCAATGACGGCGGCGGCGGACAGCGGAACAGCGGCAGCGATAAGTATGATAATGTTTTCCTTTTCAAGATTGCTGCACAATGGTGGGGGGCCCTGTATACTGATATGGGGGGGGGAGGCTGCTGTATATTCCTCTGGGGCTGCTGTATACTACCTCTGGGCTGCTGTATACTACCTCTGAGGCTGCTGTATACTACCACTGGGGCTGCTGTATATACCTCTGGGGCTGCTGTATACTACCTCTGGGGCTGCTGTATACTACCACTGGGGCTGCTGTATACTACCACTGGGGCTGCTGTATATACCTCTGGGGCTGCTGTATACTACCTCTGGGGCTGCTGTATACTACCACTGGGGCTGCTGTATACTACCACTGGGCTGCTGTATACTACCTCTGGGGCTGCTGTATACTACCACTGGGGCTGCTGTATACTACCACTGTGGAGGCTGCTGTATATACCTCTGGGGATGCTGTATACTACCTCTGGGCTGCTGTATACTACCACTGGGGCTGCTGTATACTACCACTGGGGCTGCTGTATACTATCTCTGGGGCTACTGTATACTACCTCTGGGGCTGCTGTATATACCTCTGGGGCTGCTGTATACTACCTCTGGGCTGCTGTATACTACCACTGGGGCTGCTGTATACTACCACTGGGGCTGCTGTATATTCCTCTGGGGCTGCTGTATACTACCTCTGGGGCTGCTGTATATACCTCTGGGGCTGCTGTATACTACCTCTGGGGCTGCTGTATACTACCTCTGGGCTGCTGTATACTACCACTGGGGCTGCTTTATACTACCTCTGGGCTGCTGTATACTACCACTGGGGCTGCTGTATACTACCACTGTGGAGGCTGCTGTATATACCTCTGGGCTGCTGTATATACCTCTGGGGCTGCTGTATACTATTTCTGAGCTGCTGTATACTACCTCTGGGCTGCTGTATATTACCACTGGGCTGCAGCTGTATATACCACTGGGCTGCTGCTGTATATACCACTGGGCTGCTGCTGTATACTACCACTGGGGCTGCTGTATATACCTCTGGGGCTGCTGTATACTACCACTGGGGCTGCTGCTGTATACTACCACTGTGGAGGCTGCTGTATACCACACTGCAGGGGCTGTATACCTGTGCTGGGTCCACCCTCGGCTTATACACGAGTCAATAGGTTTTCCCAGGTTTTGGGCAAAAGTAGGGGGGTCGGCTTATACATGGTCGGCTTATACACAAGTATATACGGTATATTAGTATGTACAAGTCAACAAACATACATTTTTCCCATCACTGAAAAAATCCTAATAAAAATATGTCAAATCGGTACGTAGATTTAATCCGGCTGGTTGGCGAGTATTCAGACTAAGTATCCACCTAGCTTCTTTCTCCAGCACTGCTCTTTCCATATCTCTGCCTCTTTCTAAATGTGTTATTCTTTCAATCCCTTAACCGACAGGTTTTTTGTATTCCCTCCATGTATCTCCAAAAAATGTCAAGATAGGCTGGACATCTGTCTGCGGCTCACCCTATTTTCCGGATTTGCTGCAGACAGGTGCTCGCCCATTCTCTTTTGAATGGTCTCGTTTTACATCCAATATAATCTTTTTTACACTCATTACATGTAGCCATATTGACAATATTGTTCGTATTGCAATTAATATATTTTTGTATATGCCAGATTTTACCAGTAATGCGGTTTCTGAAAGTATCGCTGACTTCCATGTACTTACATGAGCTGCAACGATTACCTCCACATTTATAATTGCCCTTTGTTTCAAGCCATGTCTGTGTGTTTTTAATGCTTTTAAATAAAGATGGAGAAACAATATTGCCAACCTTAATAGCCTTTTTGGGGACAGAACGAACACCCTTTGACAGGATTTTGAATAAAATTTGATCCTGATACAGTATTGGCAATGAATTTCGTATTGCTCTTACAATGTTATTATAGTCAGAACTAAATGCTGTGGAAAAGGTGAGCATATTTTGATTTTTATCCATCTGTTTATACCCCGTATATAGTAACGAGTGCCGCAATCTATATGCCACCTTTCTCACAGCACTGTTCAGACATTGCTGTTTATAACCACATATACTCAACCTGTCACAGATGTTTTTTTGCTCAGCTTGAAAAGCTTTAAGGGCCGCTTTACACACACCAACTTATCTGTCCAACTTCTGACCAACTTACTGGTTGCAGTGAAATCATGGACACATTGTTCCATTGTACACAGTCACAAAATGGAGCAATGTGTCCATGATTTCACTGCAACCAGTAAGTTGGTCAGAAGTTGGACAGATAAGTTGGTGTGTGTAAAGTGGCCTTTAGGGGTTGAACAGGTTATCTTGGCCCTAATTAATTCCCTAAAGGGATATTATTGATAACGTGACGTGGGTGGCAGCTGTCCGCATGGAGGATTGAATTTCCACTAGTTGGTTTACGGTATAATCTAGATTCTATTCGCCCTGTCACAGTATCACCCAATAATTCCACGTCCAAATAAAAAGCCTTTTCCCCATGAATTTCATGTGTGAAGTTTAAATTATAGGTGTTATCATGAAGGTATTCAATAAAAGATGAAATAGTAGATCCATTACTTTCATGTATGGTCGGCACCCCGACATGATCATCCCAAATAATAAGAACATCGTCCAGGTACCTACCCCACCATATCAGTTGTTTCATAAAAGGATTGTCAGCAGTATGCACAAATTTATGTTCCCAACTCATCATATATATATTTGCAAGGGACGGGGAAAACCCTGCCCCCATTAGGCAACCAAATTGCTGCAAAAAATATTCGACATCAAACTTAAAAAAATGTGAAGTTAATAAATGCTGTATACATATAATGATGAATTGTGAGATTTCATCAGAATAAATTTTTGACAATTGGCATATATTAACAGCTTCGATAGCTTGATGATGAGGTATACATGAATAAAGCGATACAACGTCGCATGTAATCCATGTATATCCTGTTTTCCATGTCATATACCTCAAACAACCCAATAAATGTTTTGAATCCTGTATAAGACATATAGATTTTTTTCAGCAAAGGCTGTAGTTTCCGGTCAACCTATGTTGACAGCCTTTCGTTCATGCTGCCTATCCCAGCGACTATTGGTCGCATAGGCGGTGGAAATTTAGCCTTGTGAGTCTTTGGCATTGCATGAAAAATCGGACAGACAGGTTTATTTACATACAGATATTCGGCCATTTCATCAGAGAGAACGCCTAAAGCTACTCCTTCATCCAATACCCTTTTTAATTTCTCCATGAAAATCTGTGTACAGTTATTAGACAATTTCCAGTCGGTGGTGGTGTCAGACAGCATTTCCATCACCTCTCTACAATACAACCTGCTGTCTAACACCACCACCGACCCACCTTTATCTGCAGACCGCACGGTAATATATGGATTATCCTGTAGTTTTTTTAGGGAATGTTTTTCAGCACCACTTGAATTTTGCTGGATTTTAGGTGCTGATTCCAGCAAACTACTGATTTCAGTTTCCAAAGCACTTTGGAACTGGTCCATTGCTGGAACTTTAGAATTAAGTGGGTAAAACTGCGGATTAGGTATTTTATTGCCAGGATCAACGTCAGAAATTCTCAAAACCGATTCAGTGTCTAAATTGTTTAGTGTGGTCAACATTACCTGATCTCTGATTTCCAGATGCAGTGGAACAGAATCCTCTGTGGGAGAATGTTGTGTTAAAGCATCAGAGGGGACAGTGCTATCACTATAAGAATGACGTTTGATGGTCAATGCTCTTACAAATTTATTTATATCCTTTATAGTTTCAAACAACTGACCCCTACGAGTGGGTACAAAATTTTAACCCTTTTGTTAACACACACATCTCTGCTTCCGATAAAGTGCAGGCAGACAAATTGATAACAGTCATATTGTCATTATTAGATCGTAGTCCAGTTACCTCCGGTTCCTCAACGGATATTGTCGGCCATTTGTAGGATCTTCCCCCCCCTCCTCTTGCCCCGTTTTTTGGGGGCTGATTTGGGGTTTAGATATTTCTTTCCCCAGAAGAAAAACCCGATCGTGTAGAGGCATTGGAAATAGAAGATAACTCACTGTGTTCTGGGTGGAGAAACTGACTCTTGATGAACGATTGGAGTGATTCCTGTTTCTGTTCCTTAAAATAGATCGTGGTTTGTGTGGCACATGTCTTTTCCACACATAGACAGTGTTATCCTCGTAATCTTTATTATCCCGTGCAAATTTCTTCTTTTTAATGTCCATAATGGCGGTTTCTATATCCGTAATTCTCTGATTTAGTTGTTGGTTTAAATCGTCAAATTCGGGATGCTTGTTAAATTTAAACAAGGATTTTTCCATATCTTTGATAGAGTCCTCAAGTGTTTTTAGCTTTTCAGCTTCCTCCTCCAGTATCAGCCATATCAATTTCATTGAAGCCTCTGATAAGATATTTTGCCACTTTGTAGTAAAGTCCTCACCATAGTTTATAGTGGCTATCTTTTTAAGTCTTAAACCTCTGTGAATCATACTTAGTCCAACATACTTCTCCAGGGTAACTGAGTCCCACCATGTCTTCACATGTTGGGTCATTAATTTATCAATACCAGTAAACAAAGCCCGCATATCATTGGAATCCACATTAGATACCGTAACTGGATCTTTAGAGAAAAGGTTATCAGCCTTTCTTTGGCGCAGTTCACATGTTTCAGCAAAATTGCCACTGCCAGTTTCCATATCATCAGACATTAAAAGGTTCAGGAGCACAAATAAAGACGTTCAACTGTGATGAGGGAGAAGGGAAGATGAATAGTGCTTCACTGAAATACCTTGAAACCGTTCACAGCTTTATAGGATAAACCAAATCCTCAGATAAATCAAGAAAAAATCCAGCCAGGTGATGCAATCTTCATTTTTTTTGTGAATTTTATTTTGCATTATGAAGAATAAAACATCAAAGGGGACAAGCCCCTAAACGCTGGACACGTTTCGGTAACACACCTTAGTCGTCAGCATACAGAATGCAAATAATCAATACATATATATAGCATTAAAATCCCACCCTCCCCATAACATGTGGTAATAATTATACAATTAAAGCAAGGTTTGAAGAGAACCTCACAAGATAGCTGCACAAAGGAAGGCATGTTATAAAACAAAATTAATCACACAAACAAGATTATAGCAACATATGCACTGATATATTAATATTTCTCTTTATGCATATATGCAAATTTGCACTTCACTAAGGAAGTTGAGAAACTCCCATGCCACAGTTAAGCAGCTTCCTCAAAGTCATAATCGCTTTCCTACAAGCTTTTAATATGACTAAGGGATTTGTGCCAGATCAGAACCCCAAACTACAGACGCTGCGTTTCGGGGTACCTGCCCCTCATCAGTGTAGTGTGTGGGATATTCTGATCTGGCAGAGTGAGTGGGCTAAGACAAGGTCTGGGAACTTGCTCTCAACCTTATGGAGAGAGCGAAGTAGGTGAGGAGATTGTAAGCCACTTCCCTCCTCTCAGATATATGCATATATGCAAATTTGCACTTCACTAAGGAAGTTGAGAAACTCCCATGCCACAGTTAAGCAGCTTCCTCAAAGTCATAATCGCTTTACTTTACGATTATGACTTTGAGGAAGCTGCTTAACTGTGGCATGGGAGTTTCTCAACTTCCCTATTTCTCTTTAGTATTTTATCCAGCAACAGTTTCATATGCGCTTTCTTTTACAAGGATGAAAACAGTGATAGAATACATATATTAGTATTTACAAATCAAACATACATTTTTTCCCATCACTGAAAAAATCCTAATAAAAATTTGTCAAATCGGTACGTGTTGATTATTTGCATTCTGTATGCTGACGACTAAGGTGTGTTACCGAAACGCGCCCAGCGTTTAGGGGCTTGTCCCCTTTGATGTTTTATTCTTCATAGTGCAAAAATAAATTCACAAAAAAAAAAGAAGATTGCATCGCCTGGCTGAATTTTTTCTTCACCTATTTTTTATCGCCAGTTAGGGTAAAGCAGGCTGCTGGAGCCTGCAGATTACAGCTGGCAGCTTTACGATGTCTGGTAATGCAAAACAGAGGTCACCTCATGCTATTTTTTCAAATTAGTTTACAAATCAATATATGAGTTGATAAAAATGTAATTTTCCTCATTTTGAATAACCAGCCAAAGTAAAGCCGATAGCTGGGGTCGGGTATAATCAGGGTGGGAAAGGCCATCTTTCATGTGCCCTCCCCACCCTAAAAATAGCAGGCCCTAGAAGCTTCTCAACTCTATTGCATCAGAGGTTGAGCTTATCGGAGAACTTAACTATCAGCACGAGCTCCGATATACAATGAGTTATCCGACATCATGTTGCAGATTACTGTTGGAACTGAAAATGTTTGGGAACTAATGGGCAGAAGATGGTGTCTGCGTGTTTTATATCAAATGAATCATTTTTCTCTCTGTGTGTTTTTCTTAACTATTTATTAATTGGATTGGTAATGGCGGGGGATCTCATAGAGGCCTGACCATCACCAACCCAGGGTTTGATGACAGCTGTCAATTCTCAGTTGTATTAAACCCCTTCTATTACTCCAACTGCCATGCTCCAGGGCAGCGGGAAGAGCCGGGAAAAAGTACCAGATATGGCACATCGGAAGGTGGCGCCAGTTCTGTGGCAGCTGCGGCCTTCTATTTTTAGGGTGGGGAGGGCCCATTAAAGATGGAGCTTCCCACCCTGAGAATACCAGACCCCAGCTGTCAGCTTTACCTTAGCTAGTTTTCCAAAATAGGGGAACCCTTCGCCTTGTTTTTCAAATTATTTATTTTTAAATAATTTGAAAAAATAGTGTGGGGTGTCCTGTGTTTTGGAAAACCAGCCATCGTAAAGCCACCAGCTGTGCTCTGCAGCCTCCAGCTGTTTGCTTTACCGTACCTGGCGATAAAAAAATAGGAGTACCCCATGTAGTTTTTTTTCTCAAAAATGTTTAATTTATTGACTAATAACTCTAAAATATTTATTATTTATCAACTCTCTTTCTCTCTATGTACCTCTCTATCTTTCTATATATATACAGTTGTTGCCAAAAGTATTTACACCCCTGCAATTCTGTCAGATAATACTCAGTTTCTTCCTGAAAATGATTGCAATTACAAATTCTTTGGTATTGTTATCTTAATTTAATTTGTCTTCAATGAAAAAACACAAAAAGAATTGTCCTAAAGCCAAATTGGATAAAATTCCAAGCCAAACATAAAAAAGGGGGTGGACAAAAGTATTGGCACTGTTAGAAAAATCATGTGATGCTTCTCTAATTTGTGTAATTAACAGCACCTGTAACTTACCTGTGGCACATAACAGGTGTTGGCAATAACTAAATCACGCTTGCAGCCAGTTGACATGGATTAAAGTTGACTCAATCTCTGTCCTGTGTCCTTGTGTGTACCACATTGAGCATGGAGAAAACAAAGAAGACCAAAGAACTGTCGGAGGACTTGAGAAACCAAATTGTGATGAAGCATAAGCAATCTCAAGGCTATAAGTCCATCTCCAAAGACCTGAATGGTCCTGTGTCTACTGTGCGCAGTGTCATCAAGAAGTTTAAAGCCCATGGCACTATGGCTAACCTCCCTAGATGTGGACGAAAAACAAAAATTGACGAGAAATTTCAACGCAAGATTGTGTGGATGGTGGATAAAGAACCTCGACTAACATCCAAACAAGTTCAAGCTGCCCTGCAGTCTGAGGGTACAACAGTGTCAACCCATACTATCCGTTGACGTCTGAATGAAAAGGGACTGTATGGTAGGATACCAAGTAAGACCCCACTTCTTACCCCGAGACATAAAAAAGCCAGGCTGGAGTTTGCCAAAACTTACCTGAGAAAGCTTAAAACGTTTTGGAAGAATGTTCTCTGGTCAGATGAGACAAAAGTAGAGCTTTTTCGGCAAAGGCATCAACATAGAGTTTACAGGAGAAAAAAAAGAGGCATTCAAAGAAAAGAACACGGTCCCTACAGTCAAACATGGCGGAGGTTCCCTGATGTTTTGGGGTTGCTTTGCTGCCTCTGGCACTGGACTGCTTGACCGTGTGCATGGCCTTATGAAGTTGGAAGACTACCAACAAATTTTGCAGCATAATGTAGGGACCAGTGTGAGAAAGCTGGGTCTCCCTCAGAGGTCAGGGGTCTTCCAGCAGGACAATGACCCAAAACACACTTCAAAACGCACTAGAAAATGGTTTGAGAGAAAGCACTAGAGACTTCTAAGGTGGCCAGCAATGAGTCCAGACCTGAACCCCATAGAACATCTGTGGAGAGATCTAAAAATGGCAGTTTGGAGAAGGCACCCTTCAAATATCAGGGACCTGGAGCAGTTTGCCAAAGAAGAATGGTCTAAAATTACAGCAGAGCATTGTAAGAAACTCATTGATGCAGGGGCGGACCTACCGTGGTGCAGCTGTTTCAGTTGCACCAGGGCCCCCCGTAACCCTGTGTCAGAGGAGAGGAGGTTAACTGAGGGAAGCATCCTGCTACCCTTGGCTGTTCCCGCCCCTCCTCTCCTCTGCAGCCCCGGCTCCCAGACCTGCAATGCGCGGCTCAGCACAGGTAGGAGCCGCTCGCAAACCGCCCCTGCTAACACCCCCTCCACCCCCGCTCCTCACCTAAAGCTGCCAGCACATACCCCCCGCCCCTCACCTAAAGCTGCTACTAACCCCCCCCGCTCCTCACCTAAAGTTGCTAGCACCTCCCTGCCGCTCCTCACCTGCAGCAGCACCAGGGCCCGCCAGGCTGAAAGTCCGCCACTGCATTGATGGTTAACGGAAGCGGTTGATCGTAGTTATTTTGGCTAAATGTTGTGCAACCAAGTATTAGGCTGAGGGTTCCAATACTTTTGTCTGGCCCATTTTTGGAGTTTTGTGTGAAATGATCAATGTTTTGCTCTTTGTTTCATTCTCTTTTGTGTTTTTTCATTGACGACAATTTAAATGAAGATAATAATACCAAAGAATTTGTGATTGCAATCATTTTCAGGAAGAAACTGAGTATTATCTGACAGAATTGCAGGGGTGTCAATACTTTTGGCCACAACTGTATATACATATTTATTATCTCTCTCTTCATATATTTATCTATCTATCTCTCTATCTTTCTCTCATTCATCATTTATCTATCTTTGCATATCTTATGGTTTCCATGCATGTGCAGTGTAGTTTAATGGATCAGGTAACTCAGAGGTCCCCATGTCCAGTCCACAAGGCCCACCAACAGTGCATGTATTCAGGATTTCCTTAGCATTAGACACTTGGAGTTATCACCTGTGCAGGACATTGAACTACCAACTGTCAAATGCTAAGGAAATCCCGAAGACCTGAACTGTTGGTGGGCCTTGAGGACTGGACTTTGGGACTTTTGAGGTAACTGATAGCATAACATATGCTTTACTAACAGATCTGTTGCCCATAGACTCTCATTTTGCCTTGATGGATCTGGGTTTTGATCCATACAAGAAAATTCCTGCATGCAGGGCTTTTTGGTCTGTCAGAAAAAACATATGTCTGACAGATTTGCACATAATAGATTTGGACAAATCCATTGCCATTATAGTTACATACATATAAAAAATAGATATATGGACAATTCTTCTCACATGTCCCCACTCACATGATGTAGCATCCTCTCATTCCATCATAGACAAAGGTAAAATATTTATTTTATTGGGTCAAAAAAATAAAAATAAATACATGTAATAAAAACGGCACAGGCATACAGAACTGGTGAGCAGACAGTATCAATGAATAAAAAATGCCGTGAATTCAATATTACAGATGGATACTTCAAGTACATAAAAAGAAAATAGCACACTCAGCAAATTGAGGTATACAGATAAAATAACTTTAAGTGCAAAAGAAGTGCATGAAAAGTATTTACGGTATGTAAAAAATGTTGACAGAATGCTCATGGGGCAAAAGAATAATTAATCAGTAATCATCCTAGTAAGTATATGATATTCAGTAAAGTGTACTGTGACATATTGCTATGAACTCACCAGTCAAGAGAACCGCACCCAACGCGCATTTCCAATGTAGCTTCATCTTGTCTACTGTCTGCTTTCCAGTTCTGTATCCTTGTGTCATTTTTAACAGATGTATGTATTATTTCTTTTTTGATTCAATAAAAATATGTATTTTACTTTTGGCATTACTTGGTTGTGCACTTTTTCAATATAGGTTTTCAATTATTGTGCTATTAGTCCCCTTATTTTTTGTCTCAATGTATTTCTCAGCTTGTTCCTTCCATAGATAGGCTAGGGCATTGCAATGACATAATGCAGCAACTGTGCTTGGTTGTTGTCAGCTACCGGCCTCTGATTAGCCAGAGGCTTGTATATTTATTGCGGTACCAGTGGTTCTTTGAACCATAATACAGCGATAATACAGTGATACTAGCATCAATGGGCCCCTTGCTACATGGGCCATCGCTCTCGAGAGGTCAGGTGTCCTTTAGGCTGCAAAATGTAGTCTCAGGGGTACTGGTTTAATTAATCAAAGTTTAAGTGATTAGTAATTAAAAAAAAACAAGTAAAAAAATTAAAGAATGAACATATTTTGCATCATAGTGTCAGAAAACAACATACCGGATGGTATTTATTAATATTAACATATTCTCCCTCTTTTTTTGCATGTAGGCCGTCTACTGACCTTACTTTATTCTTGCAATATAGGGAGTTAATATAGTATAAGTTATAGATGTAACAATAGTGGTTTCAACTATGCAGATCCTAAAGATTTTACATTGGTAATACCTGGGCTAAAGAAATAGCCCCCCCTTCAACCCAGAAGGGTAATAAAGGGGGAAAAAAAACACTAGAGGAATTAGTCCCTAGCACTTATTGATTATCATGAGAAGACGTACCATTAAAGCTTTGACAGAAAACCACAGAATGTATGTAAACGAGAAGAAAAAGAGATGAACACCATTAGACACACTGAGTACTTACAGAACAAATAAGAATCTGACCTTAAGTAGTATGTGGATTGTTATTAATACATCCTCAATACTTTGGTGTAAATCTAGACACCAAGACGATGATATTAACCCCACACTCTATCAAAATCCAAAATCCTAATCCTTAAGAAATAATGAGAGGACTCCCTCATAGCACTCAAATGTCCAGATCACTTATTATCTATATATTTCCTCTATCATATGATCTAGTTTGGTTACCATGGTTACCATGACAACCATCATACCCCCATATAACTACAACTATCTAACATATCAACTTACATAGTTCTCCCCTATATGTTGATATACTGAGCATCCAAACAAAAAAATAAAACGGAAGTATTAAAACACTTTGTCAACACATAACCGCCGGACATGAAAACATAAGCCGGGCATGCACGCAGTCGCAGATCGCAAATGCATCACGGATGAGCGGGCATGTGTACAGGCAGAAAGGAGTTGCCTGACACGCTCCACCGGAAGTCGCATATTCCGAGCATGCGTCCTGCTGACTTTTGCGTTCCAGCTCGGAACGCATGCCGCTCAGAGAAGTGCCAACCACTCCCTGTGGGTGTCTAACAGCACAAGTAATGGAAGGACTATATTAAAACTCACTCCTGGCCGGCAGCACCTATTGCCCCTGAGACAAGGAGCAGCAGAGCACTTCTGGAAAGCTGGAGCTGGCCAGGAGCAGTCTGTAAGGTAATAAAGATAGAACACAGGGTCTGAAGAATTTGGGCATTTGACATTATATGGACACACAATGGGTTCTCATTTTATTTTAACAGGACAGAATAGTTCTCAAATTTTTGCTGTTACAAGGCACATAAAATAGAGTGAAAAACAAGTAAAGGGATTGTGATCGTGTATCTGACACTCCACTACAACACCTTTATATTGAATCTCGTGCGGAGATGGACAGGTATGCATTTACATGCATTATCTGGAAGCAACTTAAGACCAGACCCTCTTTTATCTGATTAGGGTTAAATCTCTCTTTTTAGATTAAAGTGACAGTACTGCTTTTGAATTTGAGAGGAGCAAACAGCCCTTTTTAAACCTGACCAACCCAGGAGAACAACTATAAGGTTAGTCATACTAATGCTAAGTCATGCTAACTAAAGGGCCTGTCACACGTGTCAATGTCGCCCGCGATATCGCTCATGCGTCACAAATTATTAATCGCCTGAGCGATGTGGAATTATCGCAGGTAAGATGTCACACACGTCAATATGACCCAGCGATGCGGTGATGTCGCCATCTTGCGAGCGATTTTATTTAGTCGCTTGTACGATGCCAAAATAGAAAATACGTCGCTGAGTTTAGTGTCACACGCAGCGATGCACAAGGTCTACTGAGCGATGAGCGACAGGTTTTACATCTGGCAGTGAAACCTGCGATCGGCGATAAGCGACATATCGCTGGTTGCATCGCTTGGTCACACACTTCAATGTCGCTCCTGCGTCACTTTTACTTTGCTTGAGCGACTGAAAATCCGTGACGTATGAGCGACATTGACAGCGATATCGACGCGTGTGACATCCCCTTAAAGGAAGCACTCCCTTCCTTTCTATTGCAAGAAGGACCAAAGGGGGATTGTGACTAGAAGAGACTTTCTTGGTGGCCGGGGAAGGCTTACACAGACATTTAATGGGGTAGGTGCATGATTACAAATAGAATACATATAAAAACTATGTTTAGATTGTGCCCCTTAGGTCCTTACCTTTTATACCTCAATTCTAGATTTGAAATGCTACGGACCCTTTGGAGGCCATTCTTTCCATATATCACGGACGAACCCTTATAAACGCTACTAGTTTCCCTGGTATGTGAACACATAGTCCTCTTGAATATTATAACACTATTGGGTGTGTTAATGCTGCAAATAACACCTTTTTAGTGGGAACCATATGGTAATGGTGTAGGTGTTGATCTAAAGTGTGAGAATCCATAAAACTTACACCTCATTTTACCATCCACAGGTAATATAGGACAAGAAAAACATCTGTCTGAGAAGCCTCAACACACTCCCTCTGAACTTCCTTCACTCTGACGCTTTTGTGGATCTGAACAGTAGACCAATGACTTATGGGCCACATATGACTAGTGTGATCCATTTAACTGTTTAACTTTTCTGATACCCCTGATGAGCCTCTCAGTTTTGGGAGAGGCGAAACGCGTCGGGCGGGGTAACACTGTACCATTACATTGAAGAATTTACCTGATTTGCATTTCATAGGACCTTTGACTCTGGTCAAGTTGGACCTCTGACTAAGGGGCAATATAAGGGCATGACTGGACCCTAACACCATCATACACAAATACCACCTGGATTTATCTGGGTTGATCTGTTCTGAAGACGGATTGTGTTGAGACGGGTTCTTCCCTCAAACCATGGTACACCAACATCATCAACCATATATTGACCATCCAACCAATACAGGACCCACATAGGTCTTTTGAGGGTGCAAACAGTTGTTTGTCTATTTGTGCTGGGGGGTGGGTTCTTTTCTTTTGAAAGCATCCTATCACTGTATCACTGCCATCACTAATCCACACTAGATTTTATTAACAAATAAAAACGTATCTAGTACAAAAAGTTGATCCAATCAGTTATTTAGTACATTGGTAATACCACCATCTCTTCCCTCCAGCTCCAGTTGGGAAAGAGTTGGTTTGTGAGTTACAAGAAACTGCAGTGGACATACTTACCATAATCACCATCATTATCCATAAAAGAAATATGGTAAGAATGATAAAACTCAACATCTGGTGGGAAAGGTCACAAAAAAAGAAAATAAGAAACAAAGTTTTGTAACAAAATAAGTAATTTTAATACACGTTTCATAGAAGGCTCTGTTCACATGTCTATTTATATTCTCCATTTGTTTATTTCATTTAGAACAAACAAAAATTGAATCTTTTGCATTCCTATTTCAAGAGGGAGCAGAGAGACCACATTGGATTTAAAATTAGGTTTGTCACTTTTCTGTAGGTTGTTTATTCTTATAACAGAAGACGACAGAAGAGTAACAAGAGAGGCATGCTAACAGAGAGTAACAAGAAAGTTTGTACAATACCTATGATTAATTAGGAGATGCTAAACCCAAAGCAATTCTCTTCTACAATGTAAAAGAATGCAACATAAATACCAACTTACATTACATGTCTCACTGTAAGGCTCCGGGGTCAGTCCTAGGCCCCCTTCTCTTCTCTCTATTTACTGCTCTTATTGGACAAATCATCAGCAGATTTGGTTTTCACCATGATCTCTACTCTGACAACACGCAATTATACACATCATGCACTCATATCATCCCCAAATTAATGCAAAATAACATCCAAATTACCGTATATACTCGTGTATAAACCGAGTTTTTCAGCACAAAAAATGTGCTGAAAAGTTCCCCCCCTCGGCTTATACACGAGTCATAGGCCCGCCCCCCCATCGGTATATAGGCCCCCCATCGGTATGCAGGCGCCCCCCCTTGCTGCCGCACACCTGTAAAGTAATACATCATTATACTTATCCCTGTTGCCGCTCTGACACCGCGCTCCTCCGGGTCTTCATGCTTCTTCCTCCAGCGCACAGGCAATGACGTCATTGCCTGCGCCCGCCGGTCACAAGCAGGAAGAAGCATGAAGACCCGGAGGAGCGCGGTGTCAGAGCGGCGACAGCGACAGGGATAAGTATAATGATGTATTACTTGACAGGTGTGCGGCAGCAAGGGGGGGCCCTGTATACCACTTCTGAGGGGGCCTGTATACCGCTGGGGCCTGTATACCGCTGGGGCCTGATACCACTGGGGCCTGTATACTGCTGGGACCTGTATACCAATGGGGCCTGTATACCACTGGGGCTGCTGTATATACTGCTGGGGCCTGTATAGACCACTGGGGAGGCTGCTGTATACCACTGGGGAGGCTGCCGTATACCACTGGGGCTGCTGTATATACTGCTGGGGCCTGTATATACCACTGGGGAGGCTGCTGTAATACTGCTGGGGCCTGTATATACCACTGGGGAGGCTGCTGTATACCACTGGGGCTGCTGTCTATACTGCTGGGGCCTGTATATACCACTGGGGAGGCTGCTGTATACCACTGGGGCTGCTATATATACTGCTGGGGCCTGTATATACCACTGGGGAGGCTGCTGTAATACTTCTGGGGCCTGTATATACCACTGGGGAGGCTGCTGTATACCACTGGGCTGCTGTACATACTGCTGGGGCCTGTATATACTACTGGGGAGGCTGCTGTAATACTGCTGGGGCCTGTATATACCACTGGGGAGGCTGCTGTATACCACAGGGGCTGCTGTATATACTGCTGGGGCCTGTATATATCACTTGGGAGGCTGCTGTAATACTGCTGGGGCCTGTATATACCACTGGGGAGGCTGCTGTATACCACTGGGGCTGCTGTATATACTGCTGGGGCCTGTATATACCACTGGGGAGGCTGCTGTATACTACCACTGGGGAGGCTGCTGTATTCTACCACTGGGGAGGCTGCTGTATACTACCACTGGGGAGGCCTGTATACCACTGGAGGGCCTCTATACCACACTGCTGGGGGCTGTATACCTGTGCTGGGGTCCACCCTCGGCTTATACAAGAGTCAATAGGTTTTCCCAGGTTTTGGGGGCAAAAGTAGGGGGGTCGGCTTATACACGGGTCGGCTTATACACGAGTATATACGGTAATGCAAAATAACATTGATTGTCTGTCCGCTTGTCTGTCCGCCGTCTCTCACCCAATGTCCTCCCTCTTTCTGAAATAGGATCTCTCCAAAACTGAACATCTTGTGTTTCCTCCCTCTACTTACCGACCGATAATCAACATCTCAATTACTTTTGATAGTTCAACCATAACTCCCGATCAGCAAGAAGCTCGTTGTTTCGGGATCATATTTGACACTGAACTATCCTTTATCCCTATATCCAATCACTCACCAGCTCATGTTACTTACACCTTAAAAACATCTCCAGAATTTGACCATTTCTCACCCTTGAAACTACAAAAACACTGTTGGTCTTATTTATTCTTATCTGGACTACTGCAACTCTTTACTGATCAGTCTCCCTTTAGCAAAACTCTCTCCTCTCGAATCCATCCTTAATGTAGCAGACCATCTGCTACAGGATACAATACAAACTTATCTCTCTCATCTAAAAAGCTCCCCACAATTTTGCACCCCTCATATATTATCCCTCATCTCTGTCTACCACTCTACCACCCTACACGTGCTCTGATTCTGCAACTGATCTCAGACTAATATCATCCACAATTTGAACCTCACAACTAAATTTCTAAGATTTGTCTCGTGCCATGCCACTGCTTTAGAGTACGCTACCCCAAATGTGGCAACTAACTTCAAGCCCTCGTGTTTTTATACGTGCCTTAAAAACACATCTCTTACAAAAGCCTATCACCTCAATTCACTAACCTAACTTTTGCCTCTCCCCTGATGCCATCCTTCGTTAATTACAACCTGCTCCTTCCTATACATTTGTCTCTACATCCTCCATAAAACCAATAGCATGTAAGTGCATATAGACAGTACTGGATGATATCTAGAGCATGTTACCTCATATGAAAACCCCATATTTCTCATAATGACCAGATATCCCAAGCACGTCCTACCTACTGTGTCCACCTATTTCCTTACAGATTGTAAGCTTGCAAGCAGAACCTTCACACATCATGTAACTGGTGAACCATGTGTAACTTTGTATAGTTGTTATTGTCTGTACATTGCCCACCACTTAATTGTAAAGTGCTGCGGAATATGTTGGGATTATACACATAATAATAATAATTAATATTATTATTATTACTACATGTATCCTAAAAAGTCATAACAAAAAACATTTTTACAAGTTATTGAACCACACACTACGAGTAGCAAAGGGGGCTAATTTAACTGTTGTAACCTGCCGTATCTTCCTGAACGTTTCTGTTGTTCGGTGTTGCACACCTCAAATATAGACAATTCCAAGCATGAGCATGTAGAAAGAAAAGAAAACGGCACTCACCAGTTTGTGGATCTTCTTTTATTTGTGCATTCAAACATTAATGCAGTTTGGTGGTGGGGAGAGGGAGCAGGGAATCGAAGGACGACAACTGCCGTTTCGCGGTGTTATGCCGCTTCAATGGGTCCAGATCTCAGTGTCTGACATCACCTCCTCCTGCCATATAGGGAGGGGCTCTGCATGTCACTGCCTTTAAGTTACAGATGCAAATTAAAAACACATTGAAGAAATATTTACAACATTAGGTTATACTTCAGGAAAACGCTAAGTTTTTTTTATATACTAGTGTGGAGAGAACAAAGATTCTTATTAATACAACTAAGCGGAACAAATACATTTTGTTGACTGTGTTGATCATAACAACTCCATATCAGCTGCATTTAACCTGCAGCTGGCATGAAAGCCGCAGCCTACTCCTGTTTAGTGCAATGGACATTCTTTCGTTCTGCTATACCACATTGAATTAACCCTCAATTACACTACATTTTAGGCTGTTTCTATTCAGTTAAAGAGGTGGATCAATGGAATACCGCTAAGTCATTTTTGTCATTCAGACCAAAAGGACCACTGGCATTCATTTTGATGATCCACCTACATTCTTTCTGTAATAAGATTTTATGGGTGTCTCCCCCTCTGTGTGAAGCTGCCACTTGTTCTAAACCTGCGAAGGATAATACATTGGCATCGCCATTATGACATTCTCTCACATGATTAATAAGTCATGAACAGCCAACTCCGGTGTTAATTGACTTATGATGTTCTGTGAACCTGGTAGACCTTTCTCTTGGTCTTACCAATGTAGAATCTGCCGCAAGGGCATAGGATCACATACACGACCCACTTGGTCTTACAAGAAATATATGTTTTTACGTTGTGACAAATCCCTCCAAAGTAAATGGGGTTATCAATTCAGTGGTTCTTACAATATCGGCAATTTTTACATTGATAGTTTCGTATAGGGCGTTTTACGCCTTATCATGTTTTTTCAGTTTTTTTAGGTTTTAACCTATTCATAATCAGAACATCTCTTAAGTTGTTACATCTTTTATAAGTCCTAAAGGGGGTCCGATCCCCATGGCATTTAGTTCTCTGTCTGCCAAAATCACGTGCCAATGTTTCCGTATTGCTGCTGTAATTTTTTCAAACATTGGACCATATTTAAAAGTGAACGTGAAGCGCTTTTTATTTGGTTGCTGATTTTTTTGGGATGTTTCATTGTGCTTACTTTAAGGGCCGCTTTACACACACCAACCTCTGTGACCAACTTCTGAACAGATCTCTGGTTGCAGTGAAATCATGAACACATTGTTCCATTTTGTGGCTGTGTACAAATGTAACAATGTGTCCATGATTTCACTGCAACCAGAGATCTGTTCAGAAGTTGGACACAGAAGTTGGTGTGTGTACAGTGGCCCTTACTCACCTCATTCTGTTTCAACGCTTTCTCCTTTGCTTCTGTTATAACTGCTAATGGATAATCCTGCTCAGGAAGACGCTTTCCATTATTTTGCATTGTTCTTCCAACAATTCTGTGTTATTATTAATTATTTTTATTCTTAAAAATTGGCTATAAGGAAGCAATTGTTTCGTGTGCAGGGGGTGTGCACTAGAATAATGTAATAGAGTGTTGGTTGAGGTCGGTTTTTTGAACACTGATCTTATGATTTTATCTTCTTTTATGTATAGTTTTACATCCAGGAATTCTAATTCTTGATCACCGAAAGAAGAGGTGAATTTCATATTGTACTCATTTTAATTTTTTTAAAAGCAATAAAAGAATTGAAATCCTCCTCAGTCCCCTCCCATACGAATAAATATATCATCCACGTAGCAAATATAGGTTTTCAAATTTTTTAGAAAGGAATTGAACGAGGAGTAAATCATTTTTACTTCCAGATGGGCCAAAAAAAGAATAGCGAGGGTACATGCTATGGGCGCACCCATAGCTGTACGCTCTTTTTGTTCGTACCAGGTGTCTAGGAAGGAAAACACATTGTGGTTTAATACAAAGTCTAAGGATTCACACATGAAATTCATCAATAGAGCGCTTTTTTTTTATCTGTCAGTATTTCTCTTACGATTGTTACTGCTGAATCCACCAGTGAGGTGGATGGATTAAATCAGGAAAGGAGAAGAAGTCCTCACTAACACAGATTTATACAAACTTGCAAACAATATTTGGAGCAAAAACAATAGGGTTGTGTATATTTTTGTTCAGTATATATATATATATATATATATATATATATATATCTCTAATATATAAAAGCCGAAGGCCACTTCCGGAATACCCGAAGGGTACTTCCGTGATGGCCTTCGGACCCATGCTGGTGACGTCACCAGTGCAGGGTAGCCGGCGGCGCCCGGCTACAGGGAGCGGCAGAGGAACATTCCGCTCTCGGACGTTCCGTCTGCCCTCCAGCCTCTCCCCTCCAGCCTCTGCCCTCCAGCCACTAGCGTAGGCAGGGGGGGCCCATTGCCCGCCACCTGGGGGGGCCCGTGCTACCAGCAGCGGCCGCCGCGCGGCCGGAGAGGAGGGAGGACGGACTTCCTGTCCTGCTGCTCTGCCCGCCCCTCCTCTCCTCCTACAGCAGACGTGCTGTAGAAGCGCCTGCGGTGAGTGTGCACCCCCCGCCCATCTACCCCACTGCCTCTAGCCTCTCCTCCTCCAGCCTCTGCCCCTCCAGCCTCTGCCCCTCCATCCTCTGCCCCTCCAGCCTCTCCTCCTCCAACCTCTGCCCCTCCAGCCTCTCCCGCTTCCCCTCTGCCCCTCCAGCCTCTGCCCCTCCAGCCTCTCCAGCTTCCCCTCTGCCCCTCCAGCCTCTGCCTCTCCAGCTTCCCCTCTGTCCCTCCAGCCTCTGCCCCTCCAGCCTCTCCAGCTTACCCTCTGCCCCTCCAGCTTCCCCTCTGCCCCTCCAGCCTCTCCAGCTTCCCCTGCCCCTCCAGCCTCTGCCCTCCAGCCTCTGCCCTCCAGTCTCCGCTCTCCCCTCCAGCCTTTGCCCTCCAGCCTCCGCTCTCCCCTCCAGCCTCCGCTCTCCCCTCCAGCCTCTGCCCTCCAGCCTCCGCTCTCCCCTCCAGCCTCTCCCCTCCAGCCTCCGCTCTGCTCTCCAGCCTCTGCCCTCCAGCCTCCCCTCTCCCCTCCAGCCTCCCCTCTCCTCTCCAGCCTCCACTCTCCCCTCCATCCTCCGCTTTCCCCTCCAGCCTCCGCTCTCCCCTCCAGCCTCTGCCCTCCAGCCTCAGCTCTGCCCTCCAGCCTCCGCTCTCCCCTCCAGCCTCTGCTCTCCCCTCCAGCCTCCGCTCTCCCCTCCAGCCTCTCCCCTTCCCTCCAGCCTCCCCTCTCCCCTCCAGCCTCCGCTATCCCCTCCAGCTTCCCCTCTACCCCTCCAGCCTCTGCCCCTCCAGCCTCTCCAGCTTCCCCTCTGCCCCTCCAGCCTCCGCTCTGCCCTCCAGCCTCTGCCCTCCAGCCTCCGCTCTCCCCTCCAGCCTCCGCTCTCCCCTCCAGCCTCTACCCTCCAGCCTCTGCCCTCCAGCGCCGCTCTCCCCTCCAGCCTCCGCTCTCCCCTCCAGCCTCCGCTCTCCCCTCCAGCCTCTGCCCCTCCAGCCTCTCCAGCTTCCCTCTGCCCCTACAGCCTCTGCCCTCCAGCCTCCGCTCTCCCCTCCAGCCTCCGCTCTCCCCTCCAGCCTCCGCTCTGCCCTCCAGCCTCTGCCCTCCAGCCTCCCCTCTCCCCTCCAGCCTCTGCCCTCCAGCCTCCGCTCTGCCCTCCAGCCTCTGCCCTCCAGTCTCCGCTCTCCCCTCCAGCCTCTCCCCTCCAGCCTCTCTCCCTCCAGCCTCTGCTCTCCCTCCAGCCTCCGGTCTACCCTCCAGCCTCTCCCCTCCAGCCTCTGCCCTCCATCCTCTGCCCTCCAGCCTCCGCTCTGCCCTCCAGCCTCTGCCCTCCAGCCTCCGCTCTCCCCTCCAGCCTCTCCCCTCCAGCCTCTGCCCTCCAGCCTCCGCTATCCCCTCCAGCTTCCCCTCTGCCCCTCCAGCCTCTGCCCCTCCATCCTCTCCAGCTTCTCCTCTGCCCCTCCAGCTTCCCTCTGCCCCTACAGCCTCTGCCCTCCAGCCTCCGCTCCCCTCCAGCCTCTGCTCTCCCCTCCAGCCTCCGCTCTGCCCTCCAGCCTCTGCCCTCCAGCTTCCCCTCTCCCCTCCAGCCTCCGCTCTGCCCTCCAGCCTCCGCTCTCCCCTCCAGCCTCCGCTCTCCCTCCAGCCTCTGCCCTCCAGCCTCTGCTCTGCCCTCCAGCCTCTGCCCTCCAGCCTCCGCTCTCCCTCCAGCCTCTCCCCTCCAGCTTCTGCCCTCCAGCGTCCACTCAGCCCTCCAGCCTCCGCTCTCCCCTCCAGCCTCCCCTCTCCCTCCAGCCTCCGCTATCCCCTCCAGCTTCCCCTCTGCCCCTCCAGCCTCTGCCCCTCCAGCCTCTCCAGCTTCCCCTCTGCCCCTCCAGCTTCCCCTCTGCCCCTACAGCCTCTGCCCCTCCAGCCTCTCCAGCTTCCCCTCTGCCCCTCCGGCTCTCCCTCTGCCCCTCCAGCTTCCCTCTACCCCTCCAGCCTCTCCAGCTTCCCCTCTGCCCCTCCAGCCTCTGCCCTCCAGCTTCCGCCCTCCCCTCCAGCCTCCGCTCTCCCCTCCAGCCTCTCCCCTCCAGCCTCCCCTCTCCCCTCCAGCCTCCGCTCTTCCCTCCAGCTTCCCCTCTGCCACTCCAGCCTCTCCAGCTTCCCCTCTCCCCTCCAGCCTCTGCTCTCCCCTCCAGCCTCCGCTCTGCCTTCCAGCCTCCGCTCTGCCCTCCAGCCTCCGCTCTGCCCTCCAGCCTCCGCTCTGCCCTCCAGCCTCCCCTACTCCCCTCCAGCCTCTGCCCTCCAGCCTCCGCTCTGCCCTCCAGCCTCTGCTCTCCAGCCTCCGCTCTCCCCTCCAGCCTCTCCCTTCCAGCCTCCGCTCTGCCCTCTCACCTCTGCCCTCCAGCCTCTGCTCTGCCTTCCAGCCTCCGCTCCCCCCTCCAGCCTCCGCTCTCCCCTCCAGCTTCCCCTCTCCCCTCCAGCCTCTCCCCTCCAGCCTCCGCTCTCCCCTCCAGCCTCTGCCCCTCCAGCCTCTCCTCCTCAGCCTCTGCCCCTCCAGCTTCCCCTCTGCCCCTCCAGCCTCTGCCCTCCAGCCTCTCCAGCTTCCCCTCTGCCCCTCCTACCTCTCCAGCTTCCCCTTGCCCCTCCAGCCTCTGCCCCCCAGCCTCTCCAGCTTCCCCTCTGCCCCTCTGGCTCTCCCTCTGCCCTCCAGCTTCCCCTCTACCCCTCCAGCCTCTCCAGCTTCCCTCTGCCCCTCCAGCCTCTGCCCTCCAGCTCTCCGCCCTCCCCTCCAGCCTCCGCTCTCCCCTCCAGCCTCTCCCCTCCAGCCTCCCCTTCCCCTCCAGCCTCCGCTCTCCCCTCCAGCTTCCCCTCTGCCCTCCAGCTCCCCTCTGCCCCTCCAGCCTCTCCAGCTTCCCCTCTCCCCTCCAGCCTCTGCTCTCCCCTCCAGCTCCGCTCTGCCTTCCAGCCTCCGCTCTGCCCTCCAGCCTCCGCTTTGCCCTCCAGCCTCCGCTCTGCCCTCCAGCCTCCCCTCTCCCTCCAGCCTCTGCCCTCCAGCCTCTGCCCTCCAGCCTACTCTCTGCCCTCCAGCCTCTGCCCTCCAGCCTCCGCTCTCCCTTCCAGCCTCTCCCCTCCAGCCTCTCCCCTCCAGCCTCTGCCCTCCATCCTCCGCTCTCCCCTCCAGCCTCCGCTCTCCCCTCCAGCCTCTCCCCTCCAGCCTCTGCCCTCCATCCTCTGCCCTCCAGCCTCCGCTCTGCCCTCCAGCCTCTGCCCTCCAGCCTCCGCTCTCCCCTCCAGCCTCTCCCTCCAGCCTCTGCCCTCCAGCCTCCGCTCTGCCCTCCAGCCTCTGCCCTCCAGCCTCTGCTCTGCCCTCCAGCTCCGCTCCCCCTCCAGCCTCGCTCTCCCCTCCAGCTTCCCTCTCCCCTCCAGCCTCTCCCCTCCAGCCTCCGCTCTCCCCCAGCCTCTGCCCCTCCAGCCTCTGCACCTCCAGCCTCTCCTTCTCCAGCCTCTGCCCCTCCAGCTTCACCTCTGCCCCTCCAGCCTCTGCCCCTCCAGCCTCTCCAGCTTCCACTGCCCCTCCTACCTCTCCAGCTTCCCTCTGCCCCTCCAGCCTCTGCCCCTCCAGCCTCTTCAGCTTCCCCTCTGCCCTTCCAGCTTCCCCTCTGCCCCTCCAGCTTCCCGTGTGGCCCTCCAGCCTCTGCCCCTCCAGCCTCCCCAGCTTCCCCTCTGCCCCTCCAGCCTCTGCCCTCCCCTTCAGCCTCCGCTCTCCCCTCCAGTCTCCGCTCTCCCCTCCAGCCTCTCCCCTCCAGCCTCCACTCTCCCCTCCAGCCTCCCTCTCTCCCTCCAGCCTCCGCTCTCCCCTCCAGCCTCTCCCCTCCAGCCTCTGCTCTCCCCTCCAGCCTCCCCTCTCCCCTCCAGCTTCCGCTCTCCCCTCCAGCCTCCCCTCTCCCCTCCAGCCTCCGCTCTCCCCTCCAGCCTCCCCTCTCCCCTCCAGCTTCCCCTCTGCCACTCCAGCCTCTGCCCCTCCAGCCTCTCCAGCTTCCGCTCTCCCCTCCAGCCTCCGCTCTCCCCTCCAGTCTCCACTCTCCCCTCCAGCCTCCGCTCTCCCCTCCAGCCTCCGCTCTCCCCTCCAGCCTCTCCCCTCCAGCCTCGCTCTCCCCTTCAGCCTCTGCTTTCCCCTCCAGCCTCTCCCCTGCAGCCTCCGCTCTGCCCTCCAGCCTCTCCCCTCCAGCCTCTCCCCTCCAGCCTCTCCCCTCCAGCCTCTCCCCTCTAGCCTTCGCTCTCCCCTCCAGCCTCCGCTCTCCCCTCCAGCCTCCGCTCTGCCCTCCAGCCTCCGCTCTCCTCACCCCTCCAGCCTCCGCTCTCCTCACCACTCCATATGCAATGTACAGTATGTGTATATATGTGTGTATGTACTCACTTCCCTCACTTTGTCCGCACTTCCCTCACTTTGTCCCCACTTCCCTCACTTTGCCCGCACACATACACACACACACACACACACACTCCACTATACTTACCACCGGCCCTGCATCAGCCGCCTGGATCCTCAGTCGACATGTCGCCACCCCCGAACTACTGGATCCAATATAGCGTTCAAGAAGTCTCGCCAAAATTCCCGGACACCATATTGGATCCAGTCGTCTGCGGGCGGCGACATGTCGACTCAGGATCCAACTGTGGGGAAGACGCAGGGTCGGTGCTAACTAGAGCGGAGTGTGTGTTGTGTGTTATGTATGTATGTATGGCTGCCTTCACACTGCAGTTTTTTCACTGATCAGTTTTCATCCAGTTGGTGTGCCAAAACACGGAGAGGAACTTGCAGAGAAATAGTATAATTGAAAGATTGACACCTGTTCTGTGTTTTGGAGACACTCCTGGTTTTGGCACACAAACTGGATGGACACTGATCAGTGATAATCTGCAGTGTGAAGCCAGCCTATGTGTGTGCTAACCACTCTGCCCACGGCGCTGTGCTGACCAATCTCACCGCACTCACTGCTAACCACTGAGCCACCGCACTCACTGCTAACCACTGAGCCACCGCACTCACTGCTAACCACTGAGCCACCGCACTCACTGCTAACCATTGAGCCACCGCACTCACTGCTAACCACTGAGCCACCGCACTCAATGCAACCACTGACCACCGCACTCACTAATACCATTGAGCCACCGCACTCACTGCTAACCACTGAGCCACCGCACTCACTGCTAACCACTGAGCCACCGCACTCACTAATAACCACTGAGCCACCGCACTCACTGCTAACCACTGAGCCACCGCACTCACTGCTAACCACTGAGCCACCGCACTCACTGCTAACCACTGAGCCACCGCACTCACTGCTAACCACTGAGCCACCGCACCACTGCTACCACTGAGCCACCGCACTCACTGCTAACCACTGAGCCACCGCACTCACTGCTAACCACTGAGCCACCGCACTCACTGCTAACCACTGAGCCACCACACTCACTGCTAACACGACCACCGCATACTCTGCTACCCACTGAGCCACCTGTATACACACAATTCATTTCACCGCACTCCCCTAACTATTAGTAAATAAACTATATATGGATTCTAGACTACCCGATTCTTAGAATGGGCCTCCATCTAGTATATCTATATATATTGAGAATAGCTTTTGCCCCGCATGGTCATGTGATACGTGCGAGTTGGCGTGGTCATTGGATACTCGAGCACTTCTAAGTCGACTCGCAATGCCCGCTGCGCGGCATTTGCGAGTCAGAGACTCGACGTACTAGAATCCCGATGCATGTGCATCGGCTCCAGTAGTAATATATATTTTAACTTTTTCTCAACACATGCTTATAGCATTATACAACATTGGTAATAGCTGTGTGCTGCAAGGAATTTTTTCTATTTTATATGTTTCTGTGTCTCTGCATGCACCGGTTCACACTGGTCTATGAGTGCTGTGCAGCTTTTTTTCATTATATATATATATATATATAATATATATATATATATATATACTGAACAGACCCGTGGAAGCTGACATCAGCGAAACGGTGCCGTCGTCTGCCTCCAACACCCCCTTCCTGCACAAGATGTAACCCACATATAGTGGATTAAAGCGAGCAAAAGAAACGGGTGAGTTTGTTTCAATAGAAAAGCGGCACTCACGGATCTTGGTTCCAAACTATTTATTTATCCATTTATGGGATACATCCACCTGGGAGGGTGTGCAGGGAGGGAAGCAGGCAACGGTATCCGTTTCGAGGACAATTCCTCTTCTACGGGCTCTTAGCCGGAGCACCAGGATCACAACCCCATCATCCAGTGGACCGGACAACTGCAAATACCACAGGTCAGTGCCCTCTTCAATCTACTCCTTTAGAAACGGGTGAGTGCCGTCTTTTTTCTATAAAACTGAAGAATATGTATAAATATGTATACACATCATAGTAGGCATGGCCGCGTTAGGGGCAGCATCCTAGGCATTTGCCTAGGGCCCCCAAGTTCAGAGGGCCCCCTGGCCCGCCGAATGATAGCCGACGAAGCGCTCGTGCTGCTTGCAGACATTGCATCTGACACGCCGCCAGGCTTTCATCCGCTTGACCGGCAATCGGCGCACGCGCAGACAGCCCGCGTACACAGGCAAGGGAAGCCAGGAAGAAGTCGTGACGCGTGCAGACTGCCAAATGTCGGCAGCGGCAGAGAGTAAGTAAGTATGATGAAGTGTTTCATTTACAGGAGTGGAGGAGGGCCCCTGTATCACAACGCACTTGGCCCTGGGCCCCTGTATACACACCATGGCCCTGGCCCACTGTATACACAACCACTGGGCCCTGGGGCCCTGTATACCACCACCACAGGGCACCTGGGCCCTGATACACCCTACATGGGGCCTCAGGGCCCCTGTATACCACCCACCACTGGTCCCTAGAGGCGCCTGTATACAACCACTGGCCCTGGGGCCCCTGTATAACCACCACTGGGCCCTGGGGCCCTGTATACACCACCACTAACTGGGGCTGCCTGTATACACCACCACTAACTGGGGCGCTGTTAATCCACCACTAACTGGGGCTGCCTGTATACACCACCACTAACTGGGGCTGCCTGTATACACCACCACTGGTGGCCTGTATTACCACGGGGCTGCCTGATATCACCACGGCTGCTGTAATATGCTGGGCCTGTATATACAACTGGGGAGGCTGCTGTAACTACTGCTGGGGCCTGTATAATAAACACTGGAGAGAGCTCTGTTGAATACCTATGGTGCGTCAGTATATACTGCTCGGTCCTGTATAATATAACTGGGAGGCTGGCGTATACCAAAATGGGGCTGCGTAACTATCTGTGGGCCTGTTGTATACCACTAGGGGGCGTGTAAAACTGCTAGGGGCCAAGTTATACACTTGGAGGCTGCTGTATACCACTGGGCTGCAGTATATACTGCGGGCTTAGTATATAACTGCCGAGCTGCATGTATATACCCTGGGGCTCGCTGTATATACTTGGCTTGTTGTAAAATACACTAGGAGGCTGCTGTAATACTGCTGGGTCCTGTATATCCCTGGAGCTAGCTGTATATACTGCTGGCCTGTATATCCACTGGGGAGGCTGCTGTATATACTGCTTGCCTGTATATACCAACTGGGGAGGCTGCTGTATATACTACTGGGCCTGTGTATACACTGAGGAAGGCTGCTGGATACCACTGGCTGCTGTAATACTACTGGGCTTGCTATATACCACTGGGGCTGCTGTATATATCGTACAACTGTAAGGGTACATTTTTATTCATAGTTTGGGCCCCACTCTCAATCTCGCCTAGGGCCCCACTTGGTCTAAAACCGGCCCTGATAGTAGGTGAAATAAATATTGAACACATCACCAATTTTCTAAGTAAATATATTTCTAAAGTTGCTATTGACATGAGTCATCAGTTGCCAGTAACACCCCATCTAATACACACAAATAGAGAAGATCAAACTGTAGATGTCCATAAAGTCAGTTCTGTAATAATGAAAAATTAAACAGGAAAAGACAGTGAACATGGTCACTGACATGTATTTGACCCTTTCACGACCAATGAGATGATTCTTGTGCGGATATGCTTGCTTCTGCAAGAAGTCGCCAGGGACCATTCAATGGGAACTCTTGGTACAGTAGCAGCTGACCCTAGGGTCAACCAAATATGTTCGGGCTTAGTTGTAGGTGAGACGGCTGGAGAAGGCAGACCAGCTGGTGCAGGTAGGCAGGTAGGTGCTGGCAGACAGACTGGCAATGGCAGGTCCAGTCAAGAATGGCATGTTCAAGAAAGTATGGCACATTCTGGCAGGTATTGGAACACCGGTTCCCCTTAATGGACACAGAATACGAGTATAGGTTGTCGGGGACCTGACAACCAGCAACCATGCAGAAAAACAGATCTAACATGTTGCTCAGGCACCTCCCTAAGGGGAGGGTGCCTTAAGTACCAAATTACCTCCAGCCATTGGCTGGGGACACTTAGGCTAGGTTCACAAAACGCTTTTCATTGCGTTTGAACGCAATGCATTTTGCACTGCATTAACGCTATGAAATGCAAGCTTTTGATTGTGTTAACGCATCCATAGACTTGTATGGTAAATGCAATGTAAAATGTGGTAGCGTTTGAATGTGCTCAGAAAAGCTCAGCGTTTCAAACGCAACCATATTTTGCATTGCATTTACCATACAAGTCTATGGGTGCATTAACACATGCGTTTGTGTTAATGCAGCAGAAAAAAGCATTGCATTCAAACGCAGCACAAATTCAGATGTGAACCTAGCCTAACAGATTGTGCTCACTGTCCCTTGGAACAACCAACTTGCTGAATTCCTTTAAACATCATACAAATTTTATCTTGAAGAACAGGTTCTGTTTTGAAGAAAAATTGGATGATTTTTTAAGAATGATGTTGTATCACCCAGTCCTAATATAGTGGAATGGTGCAGAAAAATTACCAAAATTTATGAAGCGATGCACGCCACCTAATTAATTTGAGGCATCTCACCAGAAATGCTACTCCAGTCAGTGTAAGTTACAACACCAAAGTGGCGCAACCTATGATAATTTGAGCGTGCACTGACATACGCCGTCTGTGCACCGTTTACTTTTCACGGAGATAGCGGGGACAGGTGTGAGAAAAACAAAAGTCACAAAAGTTCAGCACAACTTCACGTTGTGCCAACATCTATGGTCAATGTGTTTCATGATAAAAAACTGGCAAAAAGACTTTAGTGAATCGGCTGCAAACAGTGATCACACAAACGATTGATTTGACTATGATTCCTGTGTTGTCTCTTCACTTAGTTTTTTGGCAATTTGTAAAGTAAAAATAAACTATTAACTCAACTCCTCTATTTTTAGCATTTCTACTGCAGCATTTTCCTGCAACATTTCAGAACTTACCGTAATACTCCTTTTATAAAGAATCCCCACATGCATTCATATATAGTATTATATATATATATATATATATATATATATATATAATACATATATGTATATACATATATATATATATATTTGACAACAAACGACAGGAAGTTTCCTTACAGTCTCAGAACATCATGCATTCTCCTCCCTCCTGCACTTCAGCCAACTCACTTTCGGTCTTTGATCCGGTCACAGAGGTAGAAGTCACCCGGCTTCTGCCATCATCTTGCCCCACTACCTGCACCTGTGACCCTATTCCTTCACATCTCTTCCATCCCTATTCCCCAGCGGTCACATCTCACCTAACTAAAATATTTAATCTTTCCCTCTCATCTGGTGTTTTCCCCTCTCCTTCAAACATGTCAGCATATATCCATTATTAAAAAAAAACATCCCTCGACCAGAACTACGCTGCTAACTACAGACCTGTCTCTAATCTCCCCTTCATCTCTAAACTCCTGAAATACTTGGTCCACTCCCGTATGATCCGCTATCTCTCCGACAATTGTCTTCTTGACCCTCTACAATCCGACTTCCGCTCCTAATGGCCACTTTACACGTCCCAACATCGGTCCAATGTTGGATACAATGGCGCGGGAGCGCGCTTTTTCTGGCAGATTTCCAAGATCGCATAGGAGAAGTTACACAGCGCGATATCGGCAGGCAACGCAACAGCGATGTGTATGCCCCCTTGTACGGCCGACCCAGGAACGACCATTTAACATGGGAGAGAATAGGGGAAGTTGTACTCCACATCGCTGTTGGGCTTTCACACAGCACGATTCGGCCACATCGTCATCCAATATCGGGCTGTTGGAGAGCAGGCTCATTTGATGCCCGATATCGTTTTGGCATCGTTCGTGCATCGTATTGGACATTTACACCATGCAACGCACGAACGATATCGGGGCCAACGCACTAACCACGTGACTTTTTTTCGGAGTTGGACGCCGACATCGGGACGCGTAAAGTGGCCATTACATTCTACTGAAACTGCCCTCACTAAAGTCTCTAATGATCTACTAACAGCTAAATCTAATGGTCACTACTTCCTGTTGATCCTCCTGGATCTCTCTGCTGCATTCGATACTGTGGATCACCAGCTCCTTCTCTCTATGCTCTACTCTATTGGGGTTAAGGACACCGCTCTCTCCTAGTTCTCCTCCTACCTCTCTGACCGCTCCTTCTCTGTATCTTTCACCAGCTCCTCTTCCTCTCCTCTTCCCCTCACAGTTGGGGTTCCTCAGGGTTCAGTCCTAGGTCCCCTTCTCTTCTCTCTATACTCTTGCCCCCATTGGACAAACCATCAGTAGATTTGGTTTTCAGTACCATCTATGCCAACAACACCCATTAATACCTCTTCTCCTGACATCACCTCCACATTACTACAAAATGCCAGTGATTGTCTGTCTGATGTCTCTAACATCATGTCTTCTCTCTACCTTAAATTGAATCTGTCAAAAACTGAACTTCTCGTGTTTCCTCCCTCTCCTAATCTTCCAAAACCCAATATTGCCATTTCTGTATGTGGTTCTACCGTTACTCCTCAGCAGTATGCCCGCTGTCTTGGGGTTATATTTGACTCGGATCTCTCCTTCTCTCCCCAAATCCGGTCTCTCGCTCGCTCATGTCACCTACTCCTCAAAAACATCTCTAGAATTCGACTTTTCTTACTGTTGACTCTGCAAAAAGGCTAACTGTTGCCCTTATTCATTCTCGCCTGGATTACTGCAATTCTCTATTAATCGGTCTCCCTCTTACTAAACTTTCTCCTCTCCAATCTATGCTCAATGCAGCAGCCAGGATCATATTCCTCTCCAACAGCTTCACCGATGCCTCTATCCTGGGGCAGTCATTGCACTGGTTGTGAATCCGCTATAGAGTGAATATAAAATTATCACTCTCACCCACAAAGCCCTCACAGTTCTGCTCAGCCCCATTCATCTCCATCTCTTCTATCGCCCTACATGTGGCCTCCGCTTCGCAAGTGACCTAAGACTGACATCAGCTACAATCCGAACCTCCTACTCCCGTCTCCAGGACATCTCACGCGCTGCACGAATTCTCTGGAACGGGTTACCAAAAACAATTAAATTAATTCTCAATACCAATAGTTTTTTTTTTTTTTAACAAATCATTTTTATTTATTTTCAAAGAAGAGGCAGGACAAATACAAAATTCAGTGCCATTGTAAACAGTGGTAACACAATCGCATGGATCATCATAACCTCATAATGTATCCTAACATAAAAAAACAAAACATCTGCAAAACAACCTACATTCCTCCCCCCAAACTGCGTAGCACCTCCCTATCTGACTAGGATGATCTAAATTCAGAGTTTTAAACTTTTAGCCTCCCCAGTGTGCCCTGAAGATCATTCATTAAGTACCACTCTGCCTGCACAAATGGTGTCATTATCCGTTGTATCTCATCCCTAGAGCATTTCTGCTCAATGAACTTCCGCCACTTATTGAAAAACCGTTCCGTTTGTTTGGTTTTGCCCCTTTCAGCTTCCAACTCCTCCAGATGTAACAACTGTTTAATATTATGCAACAACTCATTCAAAGATGGGATCTCGGCCGAGACCCAGTGCCTCAGGATACATTTTTTCGCTAGAATCGCTATGTCATGTAGGAGTGATTTCCTACCTTCCCCTTCTCCCCCTCCCGTTACATAGTGAAAAATCCATGACATTGGTTCCAAGTTCCAATCTTCCCCCCCAACTCTCGCACTATAGCGATGGACCAGTTTCCAAAATCTTTGTATGGCACTACAGGCCCACAAACCATGGTACATATCTGTGCGCTCAGCTCCACATTTTGGACATTTCTGATCGTGACCTGGGTTAGTCGATCGATATTGGAGACTGAACCCATATATGGCTCTGTGTATGAGTCTGAACTGAGTGTCTCTCCAATTCTCATTAATAACATTCTTCCTAAATACACTCCAACCCTGCAGGATCTTTTCCATTACGTCCGGGTCCCCCATCTGTCTCACCCAAGCTTTCGCACATGACTGCTTGCCTACTGGTGTCAACCATTCTCTCAGGATACCATAAACCCTTGACACATTGAGGCTAGATACATCATTTTCCAGCAACTCATCAAATTCATTTTTACGCACTTCTCTAGATATATCCTGCAAGTCTCGCAATATGAACGCCTTTATTTGCGAGTATTGCAGACTCTGAAATCCATTAAGGCCAAATTTCTCCACCACTTCCACTTCCGTCATCCATCCTCATATATCAGATCTTTCATTCGCCTCACCCCCCTCTCCTGCCACAATTTAAACAGTTTGTTCTCCCTACCTAGCCGAAAGTTCGGATGGGCCCATGGGTTCAAATATTTGGACACCTTCCACGGCAGTCCCAGTTTCTTCCGAATTGCCTTCCATGATACATGTAGCTGCCCCACTGTCCGGGGTCCCCACTCCACACCCTGTTTCCCCCTCTTCCCGATCTGTTACCTGTCCTTCCCGGGGTCGGGGTTCCAGGGTGCCGGTCATCCACAGGCGGTTCCGGGGTTCCAGGGTGCCCTGACATCTGCCTGCAGCTCTGAATGTGCTTCCTGCTTCCTCTCTGGGATCTCACTAGGAGGCGGGGCCGCTATCTCAGCTCCTTTTATAGAATCTGGGTGCTGATCAGTCTGCCCCGCCCGCTGGCCAATCATTGCTGTGCTGCAGGATTATAAACCCTGCATTCACTGCCAGACCTCGCCGGGGCAACTTCATTCCTTGTGAAGCTGCCAGTCCTGGTCCTGCTAGTCTGTTTATTGGCTTGCTAATCTAATACCTGTCTTTTGTTCCTTTTGCAGTTGTGCTGTTCCATTGCTGCGCCCGGATCTTCCTCGTGCTGCTCCTCTGTTGTCTCTCGACCGACCTTGCTTTGGTTCCTCTGCTGTTTCTAGTCCGGTCTTCATAGTGCAAACTCGGGTCCTGGCGCTGACTGCTCCTCTTACTTCTGGGTCCGCTCTTTGAGTTCTTTGATTTTGCATTTTATGTTTTGCCCCCCTTGGGTCGGTGATGCGCAAGTAACGCTCCACCGGGCACCTCGGTTAGCGGGTCCAGGTGATATCCCTGTCCTATGGGGTCACCTATCCTGGGCACCTTACTGAGGGGTACTTGTGTTGTATCCTTGCGGCCTTCCCTTGGGGCCACCTTGCATTTGCCTTTGGTTTAAATAAAGCTTTAAAAGTATTCAGTTGTCCGGTTCTCTGTCATCCTGGTATCGGCATCCGCAATAGCTGCGGTCCAGTGGGTCCACACCTCAGGGTACGCCCTAGGGCATGACAATACAATTGTGTCCCGACATACCATCGAGTTACAGATAGCTGGGCTCAAACATGCCAAGGGAGAATGCAATAAAGCACCCAAATCCCAAGGCCTGCAGAACTCGCTCTCCAAGCCTATGTCCGAATGTCGGCTAGTCCCGCGCAACCAATCGACTATATGCCTAGCCAAACAGGATAATTTATAACCCCTGACATTAGGCAGTTTAATTCCCCCTCTGTCCGGTGAAGACATGAGAGTGGCCAGTTTTATTCTAGGTTTTTTCCCTCCCCACAGAAACCTAGTGAAGGCGCTATTCAGCCTGGAAACATCACCTCTTTTGAGCAGTGGTGGAATCATCTGCAGGGGGTACAACAGCCTCGGAAAACACATAATTTTTATTAAGTGGCCTCTTGCCAGTAGTGACAGTGGCAGATCGCTCCAGCCCCTCAGTTGTGACTCTATTTTGGAGATCAGGGGCTGATAATTCAGGGTATATACCGACTCTGTGGTCCGACCAAGGTGTATGCCTAAATATTTGATCGACACTTTTGCTATCGGGATTCCTAACAGCTCTTGGCTGTGCCTTATTGCTCGGTCATCTCCCTTCAAGAACAACAACTCACACTTCTACTTGGTGAGCCGAAAGCCCGAGAACCTCCCAAATCGTTCTATGAGATGCAATGTCTGGGCTCAGTCCTTCTGCGGGTTGTTCATAAAGAGTATAATGTCATCCGCATATAATGCAGATTTTATCTCCTTTTTCCCTATCTTTATTCCTTCATAACTGTCATCGCCATTAAGAATTCTCGACAGGGGTTCTATGGCTAAGTTAAAGAGCAGCGGTGATAATGGACACCCCTGCCGCGTACCCTTCCTCAGGGGAAAGACGTCTGACAGAAACCCTGGAGTACAAACTCTCGCGCCGCGGATTCAAATATAAAACCTGAAGGTAGTTACGCAGTCTTCCCCTCAACCCTATTTGATCCAGGACCAATTCCAGCCACGACCAATCCACGTTATCAAAAGCCTTTTCAGCATCCAACGTGACCAAGGCTGGGCACCCTGTTCGGTCTTCTCTATTGCCCTTAAAGGGAACCAACCACCCCCAATGACCCCCCCGGACTATTAAAGACTATAGAAGACAGAGCGCGCGCTCGCTTCCCGGCTGTAGATGATGACGTGTGCACGGGCATGCGAGCCCGTGCACCAGGCAGTGACGCTGAACAAAGGGCTGTCCATAACTGCTGCGAGGGGAGACGGGAGGATGATTGGCATCAGATCTCGGCTTTTGCCACAGATAAGTACCGCCCATCCGTCCATTCGGTTTAAACTTTCAAAATCATTATCTTTAGTTTTAAAAAACAGTTTTTTTAGCAAAAATCATTGCAGCACATGTATGTGCTGTGTGTAGGGACTGATATTAATAGTCCGGGGGGGTCATTGGGGGTGGTTGGTTCCCTTTAACTGCGTCCATGGTCAGCATAGCTTTTCTGATGTTGGATACTGCTGATCTGCCCTTTACAAAACCCGACTGGTATGGTAAGATTATTCTGGGCAAAACCACCGCCAGCCTATCCGCCAGAATTTTGGAAATCGGCTTCAAATCTTGGTTGATAAGTGAGATTGGCCTGTAGCTGGAAGGATCTCCTAGATCCTTATCCCCTTTTGGTAACAGCTTTATGTACACTGTGTTAGCTTGTTCAGACATTCCCTCCCCTCCCATCAATGTACTGAACACTCCCGCCAATGTGGGAGAAATCTGGTCGTTCAAAATCTTATAAAATTCGCCCACAAATCCATCAGGGCCTGGGGCCTTACCATTCCCTAACTCTCTAATAGCCTCCTTCACCTCATCCACCTTGATTTCAGCAATCAGGAACTCTAGTTTCTGGTCCGAGAAACTTGGCATCTTAGTCTTCCTTAGCCACTCCTCTCCCCCCTCTTTAGGGTTCTGCGTTGCCCCATACAGCTCCCTGTAAAATTCCCCTAATATACTATTTATTTCCCTGGGGTCAGATGTTTGTGCCCCTCCTTTTTTATTCAGCTTCGGGATAAGTGTAGGTTGACGTCGCCCCCTAGCTAAATTGGCCAACATCTTTCCTGCCTTATTCCCATACCTATGGAGGTCCACTTCCTGCTGTGATCGAAACAATTGTTCCTTTTTGTCAGCCCATGCATCAAAATTGGTTTTCGCCTCCAGCCATCCCTTTTTTGCAAGGGCGGAGCGGTCCGTCACAAATGTCGTATATTAAGTTATCAGTCAACCATATCTGATCAATGCGGGACCAACTTTCATGCGGGTGAGAATAGTGAGTGTACTCTCTATCATTAGGGTGGTGTAAGCGCCAAATATCTCTGAGGCCTAAACTTCCCTTTGACATGTTCCCACTGTCTCCCACTCCCCTTGACATCTTAGTGTCTCTTCCCTCTCGTGTTCTATCCTCTGCGTGGCAAGGAACTCCATTAAAATCTCCCCCAACCACTTTATAGCTCTGTGTCCCTCAGTATATTTGTTTTCAGTTCTCTAAAAAAAGGGCCCTGATTTGCATTAGGTGCGTATACATTGTGGATACTTAATCTACCTGACATACCTGAAATCACCAGGTGCTGCCATCTCCCATCAGAATCATGCTCCTCCATCAGCACCGAGTGGTTAAAGCCCCTGTGTATCAGGATCAGTGTACCCGCTTTCCTTCCATGTGCTGGTGAACCAAATACCCTGCCCACCCAGTACTTATTCATTCTAAAAAAATTCTTTCTTCAAGAGATGAGTTTCCTGCAGAAGAGCTACATCCGCCTCCAACCTCCTTAAATGCCGCAAGACCATGGATCTTTTTCCTGGAGACCTCAGCCCCTTGATGTTCCAGGACACAATTTTAATAATTGTCAAATAGACAAAAACGCTCTCCAGGCCATCCTGTCAGAATTTCCAAGGCTTTTACAAGTGCTACCCAGTACCCCATATCACCCATTCCCCCTCCCCCACCTCTCCCCCAATATCTTGAACACAAGTCTTTGAATGCATAAACCAGTCCTGTACAACACAATCATCTTCTTGACTTCCATATTTCTGGCTGCCGTATACTCCCTTAACCGCCCCGAATGCACGGTAGGTATATCCTCGAGTGCTATTGGGACCCCCAACAAACTCCAACAACCCCCAGCCCCCCCATTCATCTGTCCAGGTTCTATCGTTCTATGTAATATGTCCTGGACCTCCAAAGGAGGAAAGAAAAAAAAGAAAAAAAAAGAAAAAGGGGGAAGGAGGAGCGAGAGAGAGAACAATATTGTTCTTAATGATATTAGAGTATTGAGTAAATCAATCACCAAGACCTTGGCCACTCCCCCCATCTCTCCGATTCCTCCAGTCTCATCACTTGTTGACACCGCTGCCTGGGAAATTCCAAGGCTGTGCCTCTCTCCCCATCGGTTGTTCTCCGCCTCTCTGCCCCCTGCTTCGCCGCCGAGAGTGATACATCCCGTCTCACGGCGCTATCTTTATTTGTGCCTTTCCTTGACTCCTCGTGTCCTGCCACCGTCAGTAGCTGTGCCTCTGCCTCCTCATGGCTTTTGAAGAACACAAAGGATCTGTCAGGTCGTCGTACCTTGAGAGTAGCAAGGTATAGAAGCTGAAAGCGCGTCTTAGGCTGCTTTCACATAACGATTTTCGGTCATCCGATTGTATCCGTTCCAAAACGGATACAATCGGATCCGAAATCGGACCCCAATGTTCCCCTATGGGAATCGGATGGGATCGGATGTGCCACTGTTAGCATCCGATTTTGGCACCATCTGATCCCATTCGATGTAATCACGGGGACAAAATCGTAGCCTGCTACGATTTTGTGTCCGTGACTCACATCGGACAGCCTCGGATCACTGCTGATCCGAGGCTGATCATAGTGCCCACAACATGGGAGCCTATGGACATCGGATCCGAGCTCACCTTGGATCCGATGTCGGCTCCGTATCCCCTGTCTTTCCCTGCTGCTGCCTCCTCCATCTTCTGCCCTCTCCTATTCTATATGCTGTGCCCCCGCTATTCTTTGCTGTGCCCCCTCTTCTCTATCCTCCTCTATCCCTATCCTGTCCCCTGTTCTCTCCCTGTATGTAAAAAAATAAAAAAACCTCCTCCCGGAGGATACATCACCTTTCACCGGCTCCAACGCTGCACACGATCAGGACTGAAGAGCCTGTGATGATGTAAGAGACCCGGTCAGCTGACCGGGTCATGTGACTCTGATATCATCACAGGTCCTTCAGTCCTGATCGTGTGCAGCGTTGGAGCCGGTGAGAGGTGATGTATCCTCCGGGAGGAGTTTTTTTTATTTTTTTACATACAGGGAGAGGACAGGGAACAGGATAGGGATAGAGGAGGATAGAGAAGAGGGGGCACAGCAAAGAATAGCAGGGGGACAGAGTAGCATAGGAGAGGGAAGAAGATGGAGGAGGTAGGAGTAGGGAGAGACAGGGGACCGCAGGATCCACACGGATCCTGCAGATCGGATGGCTATTTGCCACCCGATTGCAGGGATCCGTATGGATCCGTGCCTGTCCGTGGGATCCCCCTTCAAAGTCGGATCCCACGGACAGGCACAAGATCGTTATGTGAAAGCATCCTAACGATGGTAAAGAGCCGTGCACACTTTGCTGAAAGCTTTTCTTCTCCTCGTCACGTCAGCTGAATAGTCGCTAAAGAATAAAAGTTTGTGTCCCTTAATCTGCAGTGGATGGCGTCTTTCCCGAAAAGCCCTTAGTATCTCCTCCTTGTTCTTATAGTCAAGGTACTTGACGATGACCGGTCTGGCAAGGGTAGATGTCGGCCGCTCCTTGTCTCTCGATTTCTCCCTGGAGCCCCCTTGGCTTCTCTGTGGGCCTACCCTGTGTGCCCTTTCCACTCTGCATTTATGATCCAAGCCTAAGGCTCTTGGCAGCTCCTGTTCACATAAGCTGTCTAACTGCCCGGGCAACACAGATTCTGGTAAACCCACTATTTTCAAATTATTCCGCCTGGAGCGGTTCTCCAGGTCGTCAATCTTCTCCCACATGTTGTCGTACAGGTCAGACAAGTCACGAAATTGGTTATTCAAGGAGGCTAGCATGTCTTCAGTGTTTGATATCCGCTGCTCAGCCTCACTGATTCTTTCATCATGACCCACCAGCTTAGTTTCCAGCTTGGTTAAGGCTTCCTATATAGCTGAATCTATAGTGTGCTTTATTGTGTCTGCCAAATGAGCTGCTATTTCACTAGCCAGCCTCCCATAGTCAATGGAGCAGTGGTGTGTTTGTTTGCATACAGTTGGCTTGTAGTTCGTGCCTTGCCTCTGCCTCCTGCCCCTGCTCTCAAGGCTAGTGCTCCTAGACCCCCTCTTGGTTCTCATATTGACCTCTCCAGCCACTGCAATACCCATAGTTTTAAGCGAGCCTTAATAACACATCTCTTTAGACTGGCCTATCACCTCACCTCACTTGTCTAACTATTCCTATCTTCCCTTTTCCAAATCTGGCCTCTTGTGTCATCTGTCTGCACCTGCAGACTGTCTGTCCCCCATGTATAATAAAGCACTTTATCTGTACTTGTACAGATCCTGACCGATGACCGATTCATGCAGCGTCCTGTGAATCCCTTAATCATTATATTGATAGCTGGACCATATATGATATCATGTGTTACTGTTACCTATTGTTTTGTGCCTCCACTATTTCCTTATAGTTATAGATTGTAAGCTTGCGAGCAGGATCCTCACTCTTCATGGTTTTTGAATTTTTGTTACTCTGTATTTTCTCATATTGTCTATACATGACCCCTCCGAATTGTAAAGTGCTGCGTAATATGTTGGCGCGATATAAATAAAATTATATTTATGCAGTATATATGAATATGTGACGCCCCTGCAGAATGGTGACCACAACAGAGCACAGCAGCTGGGATTGGTAAGTTGGTCACTTCACACCAACACCCAACACACCTCCGATCCCACAGCTAAGTAACTTCAAGTCTAGCAACGGGATGGCGGGAGGAGAAAGGTGGACGGTGGGATGTAGGACAGAACCCGGGAGGGGGAGCAGAAACACCAACAAAACCGACTGCTGTACACACAGAGGAGGTAAGTGAGGAGAAGGAGAAGAAAGAGACAGAGAGTTCAAGTCAAGGAAGTTAGACCCCATCAGCTAACTGGTGACAGAGACCAGACTGAGTGCACCAGGGCCCAGCACCCTAAGCCACCGATGGCTGGTCCCAGGCTGAGACCAAGGGGCGACTGAAGGAGTCAGGTGAACCCGACTGACCGGGGACACTAGTGGACTGGGCTAGGACCAGAGTGCCGGCTCTGCAGTTTTGGCTGGGAAACTTTAAGCCCCAACCACAGACACCGGCGGGTGCAAGGTCTCTATACCCCGAGACCCAACCTCCGGTGCGGTGAAGGAAAAGCTGTTGAACTAGGGCAAGTAAACCTGAAGGGTAGTACACTAGAAGCCCGTGACAGCCAGACTGTAACTTGCATGCAGAATGGAGGAAGAGTAGGCCTGAAAGGTACACAGAAAGGAGTGCCGCAGACAAGTCATCACAGCTGCTGAAGGAGCCCAGAGTGGTGTAACTACCGCGGTCGCAGCGGTCGCGACCGGGCCTGCCCCCTGAGGGGTCCCCGTGTCCCGCACCCCCCTGGGGGGCCCCGTGTCCCGTGCTGACAGCCGGCCGCCGCGACCACGATAGCGCCGGCCGGAGAGGAGGAAGGACGGGAAGTGAGAAAGACCTCACTTCCTGCAGCTCTGCCCGCCCCTCCTCTCCTCCTCACTGCGGACCGTGAGACTGTGGATGCGCACAGCGGCAGTGGTGAGTGTATGTGTGAGGCTGAAAAATCTGTGACACCACCACCCCCCCCCGGTTCTTATGTGAGGAGGCAGGGAGGCTGGAGTGGAGGCTCACAAAATACTGACAGCACCCCCCTTCCCCTGATTCTTATGTGAGGGGCAGGGAGTCTGAAGTGGAGGCTCACAAAATACTGACAGCACACCCCCCCCTGATTCTTATGTGAGGGCAGGGAGTCTGAAGTGGAGGCTCACAAAATACTGACAGCACACCCCCCCCTGATTCTTATGTTAGGGGCAGGGAGGCTGGAATGGAGGCTCACAAAATACTGACAGCCCCCCCCCCCCCCCCGTTCTTATGTGAGGGGCAGGGAGGCTCACAGAACACTGACAGCACCCCCCCGGTTCTTATATGGGGGGATGGAGACTCACTAAATTCTGACAGCACAACCCCCCCCCGGTCCTCACATGGGGTGCCCCGGGGCCCATCTTGCACCGGGGCCTGTGGCGGACAGGCCCCGGTGCAAGATGGGCCCCGGGGCACCCCATGTGAGGACCGGGGGGGGGGGGGTTGTGCTGTCAGAATTTAGTGAGCCTCCATAGCTCACTAAATTATATATATATATATAATCTCACTCATACAGAGGCGTTCTACAGACTGCTCTAGCAGCAATATTCATACAGGTGAGCGTCTGTCACACACACAGTGTACAGTCCTCCTCACTCTCTCCCCTACGCAGTTTTTGGTCCCTATGTACGTGTATTGCAGCCCGACCCCTGACGCCTGACTGCACGGTCACGTGACCTCACTCTTCAGACGACTGTACTTCCGATCTCCGGAACTACAGAACAGGCGCGTTGTTTCCAGGGGGCTCTTCTGACTGTGACACCGATTCCCACGTGTAGCAGGATGTATTTTGTTTCTCCTCGGAACTTCCTGTTAGTTACACCATCCCACATGTGAAGCTCAGGGGCTCGGGCTATCATCTGTTAGGTAAGAGTTGGGAGGTCCTGGGGATGTATGGGGCGCAGTGTTGTATATAGTGTGTATCCTGTCCAGACATACTGGAAGCAGTGCTGGCTGCTGTGTGTTCTATGTTGTCACTGCTTCCTTGTATATAACGCTGTACCTGTATATTACACATTGTTTATTTAGTACTAATTTTAATGTTATCTTCTCCCTTGACCCCAAGCATAGTGTCTTATAACATAAATCTAACTGTGGCTTACTCCTCTCTCCATGTCCTGCAGTAGTTGTCTGCACATCATCAGATCAGCAGGATAAAAGTGTATTGTGAGAAAACCTTGCATTGCAACTCAGCCCAATGTTATATTTGAGGCAACTCAGATCTGCAATTTTTTTTCTCAGCCCTAATCAGACTGAAGAAAAATGTCAGCATGCTGCGATTGTCAGCGAGTCTCGAATCTCTCGAATCACTCACATCCATGCAAGTGTATAGGTGCGAGTGAAACATCGGACTGCACTCAGATGTCACCAAAATACAGTGTAGGACAGCAGTGGAGGAGGTTGGGAGATTAAACTCTCTCCGCAGCTGTGATCCGATCGCAGGATCAACTCGGTTGACACTCTCAGCACTGCCTGAACGGAGTGTTATTAGCATATCAGATGCAGTGTCTGGAAAGGAGAAAGAGCAAATAGGGCATACCTGTGTGGTCAAGAGGAAAACAAAAATCAGATTTTGCTCACCATTTTTGGGTTGTGAAAGTCACAACCACACCGAACACATGTGGATATTAATCCTAATGACTGTCTGCAGCAATTCCCCCAAATTCTAAGATGAACCGCAAGAAAGAAATGGAAAGGGTATCCGAACTGCGCTACTGTCTGGAGAAAACAATCACTTGCAAAGACTCGGAAAATTAGATGGGGATTTTTTTTTTCTCTTTATATTTTCTATGCGTTTTTAGGGTACAAGCCCCCTTCTTCAGGAAAACAATCACAGATGTCATTAGCATATAGCATCCGATGCCATATACTAGTCTAACCCCAGCCATACACAGAGTTTGGTGATGTAGAGATTGTCTCCCTTCTCTCCAGTCACTATATCACAGGATTGTATTGCAGGAATGATACTCAGTAATGGTGGGTTTACACGCTTCAATATCGTTGCGATATCGCAACTCAATGGCGCGGGAGCGCGCAATTAGTGCACGTTTCTCCCGCATCGCATTGGATGTTTACACGCTGCGATATCGGAATACAACGTCCGTGCGATGTCTACGCCACCCAAACCAGGAACGATCCTTTAACATGGGAGTGAATGGGTGACGTTTCAAATCGCATCATAGTTGGGCGTTTACACAGCACGATCCGACTCCAATCTCCCTTCAATATCGGGGCATTGAATAGCACGCTCATTCAATCCCCGATATCGCATTGACATCGTTCCTGCATCGTATTGGACGTTCACACCATACAACACAGGCACGATGTCGGCTCCAACGATCGAACCACATGACTTTTGATTGAAATCGTACTACGATATTGAAGCGTGTAAACCCACCATCACGCTCGTAGCAGAGCCTGAGCTGAGGGTCATTAGCATATCGCTTAGGATGGCATATGTTTGTGACTCTGGGAGTGTCAGGTTATATCACTATAACCATTGGCCTGCCCAATTATTTGACGGCACTATACACACTGCCACTATGATCTATTGTACAATATATATCAAAAGGTTTACTAAATCTCATTCACTCATGGTGGAAACAGCCTGTGGAAATGTTTGAAAACCTACAGTATCCAATGTGTCACAGGTTTCTTTTATTGCAAAGAGAAAGATCCTTCACAAAAAACATATCCAACATACTGTAGACTTCTAAGTATATTCTTATAGAAAATTACAAAAAAGTTCCCATTATCTTTTTAGAAGGCTACTGATTCATATACTTATCACCATGGGGTAGCACGCTGAGGTCCTGGGTTCAATTCCTACCAAGGACAACATCTGCAAGGAGTTTGTATGTTCTCCTCGTGTTTGTGTGGGTTTCCTCCGGGCACTCCGGTTTCCTCCCACATTTGAAAGGATGTATAGGTTGTGAGGCCCAAGAGGGACAGTGTTGCAAAAATGTATGTAAAGTGCTGTGGAATTAATAGGGCTATATAAATGAATAAATAATAATATATTATTATATCACAAAAGAAGCACAAGAGTGCAAAAGTATATTTAGGCAAATACAACTATTGAAATTCAATAAAAACCACTTCATATACAAAATTCATTAATTGAAACACAAATGCTGCTGTGTAGACAGGGAAACCAAAATATGAGCTAGTAAGATTGTTGCAAAATATTACCAACATTGCAGGTATAACTAGCTAGGCTACAGATGGCTCTGAGTTTACAGAAGAATATACAATACTAAGCCTGATGAAGGGCCTTTTGTGCTTTGAAAAGCTTGCTAATATAATTCTTCTGGTTAGCCAATAAAGATATCACTTCTAGAATCAGAAATGTAGGGAAGCAGGGAAGAGGGAATATGCCTCACCAGAATAGCCAAAGCCGCTGGTGCATGGATGTACCTCCAATTCAATCCAGAGTAATAAAGTGAAATGATCCAGCACCTGACCACGTCTCCAATATCTTCAAAAAGTGCTTTATTTGTGCATTAAATCATAAAACACATGACATGGGACATTAGCCCCACCGAACCGCCAGACGTGTTTCGGACAAGAGTCCTTTATCAATGGCATAAAATTTTAACAAAAATTACATTTTTAAATAGTGAAAGACAAACAAGTGCATACAGGTGAAATTCATGAACATAATCAGTGTTTGGGTTGGAGACACACCCATTAAAGTTAACATTTTAATGTCAGGAGCCAATATACAATCACATAGAGAATTACATACAGAACACTGCAGAATAAATAGGTATAATATTCAGGATAACCACTGTTTAAAAATTACAAATGTTGTATGTATGAAAGACAATGGAAAATCCATAAATTTAAGTTAATATTGCATAAAATCCAGATTGCACATGTAGAAATGTGATGGTCACTTTACACGTCCCGATATCGTCGTCCAACTTCAATAAAAAGTCACGTGGTTCGTGCGTTGGCCCCGATATCGTTCGTGCGTTGTGTGGTGCAAATGAGCAATTCGATGCAAGAACAATGCCAAAACGATATCGGGGGTGTGGGGAACTGAGCAGGATCTCCAACTGCCCGATATTGGATGGACGATGTGGCAGGATCGTTCTGTGTGACAGCCCAACAACGATTTGGAGTACAACTTCCCCTATTCACTCCCATGTTAAATGGTCGTTCCTGGGTCACCCGTACAAGGGAACGTATACACCGCAGTTGTGCTGCCTGCCGATATCGCCCTGTGTAACATCTCCTATGCGATCTTGGATTACTGCCAAAAATGTGCGCGCTTTCGTGCCCTTGTATCCAATATCGGGACGTGTAAAGCGGCCATAAAAGATTATTGCAATTTATGCCAACAGATAAAAATACATAAATTATTGGTGTAACATATGAACAGTCTTTACCTATTGTTAAAATCTAGTGAAATCTATTCTAAGCAAAAAAGTAAAAGAAAGGAACAGAGCTATAGACCAATGGGCATGAATATAAGATATAAAGAAATACCAAAAAAGAGGGGGGGGTTTAGAGGAGATAACAATAAAAATATGATAGGTCACTGCGAAGATTTAACCCCTGAGATTGAAGGACATCCAAAGTAAGTAACCAATGGGCTTCTCGTTCCAGGACCTCTCGCTTTTTATCTCCGCCCCTTTTTGATCTTTTTACTCTTATCAGTGCCCATAATGCTTAAATTGTCCATATTGCCCCCGTGACTTTCTAAAAAATGGCGAGAAAGGCTAGACATACCCCTCATGCTGGCCCTAGACTCTGGGTTAGCAGAATTAATATGTTCCGTGATCCATTTTTTTTAGGGGCCTGATGGTACCACCAACATAGTCTTTATTGCATGATAGACATGATGCTAGGTATATTATGTGGGATGTATTGTAGTTAATATAGCTGCGGATTTCAAAATTACATCCTGAAATTTTATTGCTGAAGGTTTTGGCTATATTCATGTTAGGGCTGGGCGATTAATCGAATTAATTCGATTAATTCGCCCCCTGCTGTGGCCACGATTGGTTTAATGAAAAATCATCTAATTTGATTTAAAATGGCGCCCCCCCCCCCCCCCATGGGTATACAGGGCCCCCCCCTTGCTGCCTTAAACCTGTAAAGTAATAGATCATTATACTTATCCCCGACGCCGCCGCGCTCCTCAGGCTTCATCCGGCTTCTTCCGGCTTCCTCCTCCGGCGCACAGACAATGACGTCATGAACATGCTGCGGAGGAGCGGACTCACGGCAACCCGCACCGCAGCTCCAAACACGCTGCGGGCGGGTAAAGCATAGCGAGGATGGGATTTCTTTATGCTTATACTGTACTACTGTACTACGCAGCGTTTTGGACGCAGCGGCAAGACGCTGCATCCAAAACGCTGCGTACACTGATCGCACGCACCCTAAAACACAGCAAAACCTGAGGAGTTTCCACTTTCTTCACCAAACAAAAACCAATGTGTTGGGACAGCTAATCCTAGAATCACATAGGTTTTGCTGGAAAACGAAAATGCAGCAAATCCTGTGGTGTTTCCACTGTCTCCAGAGAACAAAAACCAATGTGTGTGAAAGCTTTTCCCTAATATAGGTTTTTCTGGAAACCAAAAACTCAGGATTAGATTAGCATATATGTGGCACCCCTGCAGGGGATTGCCACAGGTTACACTGGTGCAAGGAAGGACTGACACCTTGGTTTGCTGAGCACACAACACCTACCACTCCAGACCTGAAGGGGGAGCTTTACTGGCTGCATTAAGTCAGTTCCCCTTTAAGAAGATCCAGGCTGAGAGGAGGAGACAGTTAGTCACAGGAGACAGTTGGTCAGTTAGTTCGTGTGAGGAGAGCTGCTGGTCCCTGGTGAGGGATACAAGCCAGGACCAGGGACGATGGTCTGCTGTGCACACCCCAGGGGAGGGGTTGGAGGCAAGTAGAGGAGACAAGGAATAAGAAAAGGGGATCAAATATATACCCCTTTAGCACAATCGGACACTGGAGTCCGATGCTGCCAGCCTGCAGAGCCGCAGCAGAAAGCCAAGTAAACTCAGGAGGAGTTCAGCCCTGAGGAGATAGTGAAAAGGACATTAAACTGACGAAGCAAAGGACCAGGGGCCACAAGAAAAATAGGGACCCCGCAGGAGGACCTCATTGTCAGTTTAAGATAACGGTGAAGTGGTGGGTTAAGGCTTAGGCAGGACTCCTCCCACAACGCAGAGCACAGAAACAGAGGAGACCTCATAACTTTCCAAGGTGGTAGTCCCAAATTGCACCGGGGACCAGGTTAGTAATCTGGACTGTACCTGTTATGTGACCATCAGTAAAAGGTACCGAAACAACAATCCCTGTGTGTCTGTTTAACGGCGGTAATTCACCTTTGTGCCAGAAGGGACCTCATCACTGCCCTCCCTCACCATCATCCTTCCTCACTGCTCTCCCTCACCATCTTCTTTCATCGCTGCCCTGAGGTAAGGCTCCACCTGTGGGGAGCTGTACCACACTTTGCTGCCCCAACCATCACCTCAGCAGCCGGCTGGCAGCGCCGGTACCATCTTACCAGACATTACAGGTGGCGTCACGATCCCCTGGAAATAACCCCTTTATTCCTCATCAACAACATCTACCATAGTTGATCACCAGGGCACGGCATCGGGATTCCGCCCATCTGTGACTCCCTATTCAGTGGACCTGGTGACCGAGTACCCCATCCCTTAGCTCTGGTTGAATCATATATTTACATAAAACCAAGGCAAAACCTGATCTCAAATGCAGCAAAACCTTCCTGTGGGCACATACCCTTAAGCGATCACAAATCGCTTTCGTTTCTCACATGAAGGATGATTGTTCAGAACAGGAATGCTTAGCCCTAATGAGTTCAATGGCAAGTTGTTGACTACATGTTTTGGGTGGCAACTATGTGCATGTAAAACCACATTACCGCTTGTCGGTTTGCGGTAAACTTTTGTTTCAATGACACCCGTGATCGGATCCCCAAACAGTTCTATGTCTAAGTAAGCCACTGATGTTTCATGAACCTGATAAGTGAACCTGATGTTATAGATGTTTTCATTAATATACTCTACAAAGTCCCAAAATAGATTTCAAGATGGGTGAGGCACATTATCTGATGACGCCCATACCATGATGATCATCTATGTACCTCCCCCATCATACCACACAATCAAGGTATGGGTTCTCAATACAGTGAATATATTTTTGTTCCCAAAACATCATGTAGATGTTTGGTAACGATGGAGAGAAACCCTCCCCCATAGGGCAACCACACAATTGTAAATAGTAGTCATTATTAAACCTAAAAAAGTTAGTGGTTAACAGATGTTTAACGGACATAAGTATAAACTGGTTCAAATCCTGGGTGAACAAAGAGGTCTTATTAAGAAAAAACTCCAATGCAGTTATAGCATGATTGTGCGGTATGCATGAATACAATGAGTCGAGATCTAGTGTCACCCAATTGTATCCATCTTTTCAATGCATGTCTGTAACAGTACTAAGAAGTTGCTTAGTGTCCTGTGTCAACCCAATGGAATATGACAAAACTTTTTGTAGCCTAGTGTTAATCCATTTTGAAAGCCTTTCATTAATGCTGCCAATTCCCGCAACCATAGGACGAAATGGTGGCGAGAGTGTGCCCTTGTGAATTTTAGGCAATGCATGAAATAAAGCACACATGGGTTTTGCAACATATAAGTAATCAGCTGTATCTGGATTAATGACACCCAAAGCTAACCCTTCATCTAGTAAAAGTTTCAGTTCTCTTTGTACTTTATGGGTAGGATCACTCAGTAATAACCGATGTGCCTGGATCGGAAAGTACGGTAAATTAGAATCCTCTCTATGATATAAATCTCTATCCAATATTACCACAGCACCACCCTTATCCGCACCACGGATGATAATATGCAGGTTATTTTGGAGCTGTTTTAGAGTCGATCTCTCCCTTTCATTTAAATTATTGTAATTTGTGGACTTAGAGCCACGTCACACGGTTCAATTTACTGAACGATATTGTTAGCGATCACATGCACGCATGATCGCTAACAATATCGCTCACATTGTTGGTGAGCTGTCACACAGGCAGACTCACCAACGATGTGGACCAGCGAGATCGCTGGTAAACATAGTACACATCGGGTTACTAGGCACCGCGGCGCTTAGTAACCAGATCTTTACCATGGATACGAGCTCCCAGCATAGGCTACGAGGCGCTGGGAGCTCGTTCATCGTTGCTCTGCCGGTGTCACACGCAGCGATGCTGCGTGTCCACCCGCCTACCAACGACAGATTTGTGAACATGTTCACAAATCTGCAATCAAACAATCAAATGATTTTTCAAAGAAAATCATTTGATTACACTCAGCGACGCACAAACGATATCGCTTAGGCTGGTTTCACATTGGCGTTCCCCTCCGCAGCGTTCTGCGGAGGGGAACCGCCATGTGAGCGCAGCCAGCGCAAGCCCCTATCTTTATAATGGGGACGCACGGTGCTGCGCTTGACTGCGCATGACCGTGCTCTCCCATTCACTGCAATATGTGATTTGTACGCAGGTGGATGCCTGCGCACAAATCACACATTCTCGTCCGCACCAGGGACGCGACATGTTGCATTCCTGGTGCGGACGAGAGTGTGTGATTTGTGCGCAGGCGTCCGCCTGCGTACAAATCACATATGGCAGTGAATGGGAGCGCACGGTATTGCGCAGTCAAGCGCAGCACCGTGCGTCCCCATTATAAAGATAGGGGCTTGCGCTGGCTGCGCTCACATGGCGGTTCCCCTCCGCAGAACGCTGCGGAGGGGAACGCCAATGTAAAACCAGCCTAAGCGATATCGTTTGTGCGTCGCTGAGTGTAATCAAATGATTTTCTTTGAAAAATCATTTGATTGTTTGATTGCAGATTTGTGAACATGTTCACAAATCTGTCGTTGGTAGGCGGGTGGACACGCAGCATCACTGCGTGTGACACCGGCAGAGCAACGATGAACGAGCTCCCAGCGCCTCGCAGCCTATGCTGGGAGCTCGTATCCATGGTAAAGATCTGGTTACTAAGCGCCGCGGTGCCTAGTAACCCCATTATAAAGGCTTGCGCTGGCTGCGCTCACATGACGGTTCCCCTCCACAGAACGTAGGGGAACGCCAATGTGAAGCCAGCCTAAAGCGATCAAAAAAGCAGATCGTTTAAACGATATCGTTCAGTCAATTGATGCGTGTGACATGGCCCTTTGACTTTAAAGAGGACCTGTCACCAAACCAGGCATGGTGATCTAATTACAACACTGGATGCAGCATGTCTGCAGCATGCAGGCAAGGGGTCACCCAGCACTTGAGCAGCCCTGTACCCCGAGATAATGCACTTAGAAAACTTGCATGCTCCAGCCACTAAGGAGGTGGCTAGGGGCTGCAGCCAAGGGCAGATTCACACCCCCTGCATGTTTAATCTGCCCACCGCTGCCAATCATTCTCTCCCTCTTCTCCAGCATTTAAACAGAGGGTTTTTTTTCTGTCTGTTTAGCCCCGCCCCTTAGGGGGCGGGGCTAACTGACTTTCTGCGAGAGAGAAAAAGAAACTCTGTTTAAATGCTGCAGACAGGGAGAGAATGATTGGCAGCGGTGGGCAGATTAAACATGCAGGGGGTGTGAATCTGCCCGTGGCTGGAGCATGTACGTTTTCTAACTGTATTATCTCGGGGTACAGGGCGGCTCAAGTGCTGGGGGACCCCTTGTCTGCATGCTGCAGACATGCTGCATCCAATGCTGTAATTAGATCACCATGCCTCTTTTGGTGACCGGTCCTCTTTAAAGGGAACGTGTCACCTGATTTTAAGTGCCTACACTATCTCTAGCTGTCCCTACAGTTTCCTAGCAGCTCCCGATCTATCCCTTTGTTATCTAAAGTGACCCTATTATACATGTGTAAATAAAGTATAAACTTACTGCAGTCCCCGTAGTTAGGGGACTGGGTAGGCGTGCCCACGCTGCCTTCGGCTCCGTGCATGCGCAGTGCACTTATTGAAGCCGGGCCGATCACGTGATCATTCCCATAATGCACTATGGCCGATCACGTGACTGGCCCCATAATGCACTGCGCCGGAAGTGACGTCCGGCCAGTGCATAGAAGTACACAAGGGCGGGAGATTCCAAAGAATGGGGGCAGAGAGGACACACAATAATGCCGCCCAGCGGGGGTGCATTAATCCACAGAGGAGTGTTGAAGGCAGCGTGGGCATGCCTACCCAGTCCCCTAACTACGGGGACTGCAGTAAGTTTATACTTTATTTACACATGTATAATAGGGTCACTTTAGATAACAAAGGGATAGATAGGGAGCTGCTAGGAAGCTGTAGGGACAGCTAGAGATAGTGTAGGCACTTAAAATCAGGTGACAGGTTCCCTTTAAGGATTGATAGTGTCATTGTCCATTGCAGCCTGAAATTGATCCATGGAGGGAACTCTGGAGTTTATAGGATAAAATGCTGGATTGGGAAGCCTATCTACTGGATCATTCATAGTGCAAGGGACATGATTTTCAGATGATATTTCAGGATGTAATTTTGAAATCTGCAGCTATGTTAACTACAATACAGCGAGAAAAGTGGATGGAGGACCCCGGGTGCCTGCGGACATCGGAGGGTGAGATCAATGCGGAGGCACGGGGCCTCTGTATACCGAAGGGGGTGCCGTGTGCCAGCAGGAGAGCCTCTGTATACCGATGGGGAGGCTTTGTGCCAGCAGGGGGGGGGCCTCTTATATATTATAACATTTAAATCAGGGGTGGGGAACTCCAGTCCTCGAGGGCTGCAAACAGTGCAGGTTTTCAGGATTTCCTTAGTATTGCACAGGTGATAACATAATCACTTGCACTGGTGATGATTCCAATCCCTGTGCAATACTAAGGAAATCGTGAAAACCTGAACTGTTTGCGGCCCTCGAGGACTGAAGTTCCCCACCCCTGATTTAAATGGATAAAAACCACTGTTGCCAGATATTACATGTACAATTGTTCGACAGAATTCCTTTTTAAATAGGATTTTAGCAAAAATATCGATCTTGGTTTAACAAAAAATCCTTACGTGATGGAAAAAAATGCAGGTCATTTTCGTCATCAGCACACCAAATTAAATAAAAATCAGTGAAAACTTCTCAAGTATTTTTCAAAAAATTCAATTTTGCAGGGTTGTGTAATTTATGTATTTTTTATCTGTTGGCATAAATTGCAATAATCTTTTACATTTCTACATGTGCAATCTGGGTTTTGTGCAATATTATATTGTGTGTTTCCAGCCTCAATATACAGTCATGGCCAAAAGTTTTGAGAATGACACCAACATTATATTTTCACATGATCTGCTGCCCTCTGGTTTTTATTTGTGTTTGTCTGATGTTTATATCACATACAGAAATATAATTGCAATCATAGTATGAGTACCAAAAGGTTATATTGACAGTTAGAATGAGTTAATGCAGCAAGTCAATATTTGCAGTGTTGACCCTTCTTCTTCAGGACCTCTGCAATTCTCCCTGACATACTCTCAATCAACTTCTGGAGCAAATCCTGACTGATAGCAGTCCATTCTTGCATAATCAATGCTTGCATTTTGGCAGAATTTGTTGGTTTTTGTTTGTCCACCCGTCTCCTGATGATTGACCTTAAGTTCTCAATGGGATTAAGATCTGGGGAGTTTCCAGGCCATGGACCCAAAATCTGTTTTCTTCCCTGAGCCATTTAGTTATCACCTTTGCTTTATGGCAAGGTGCTCCATCATGCTGGAAAAGGCATTGTTGGGCGCCAAACGGCTCTTAGACGGTTGGGAGAAGTTGCTCTTGGAGGACATTCTGGTACCATTCTTTATTCATGGCTGTGTTTTTAGGCAAGACTGTGAGTGAGCCGATTCCCTTGGCTGAGAAGCAACCCCACACATGAATGGTTTCAGGATGCTTTACAGTTGGCATGAGACAAGACTGGTGGTAGCGCTCACCTCTTCTTCTCCGAATAAGCTGTTTTCCAGATGTCCCAAACAATCGAAAAGGGGATTCATCAGAGAAAATGTTTTCTCCAGGCCCCTTCCACGACAGCATAGGAGGTTGCCTCTCCACGCCCTATTAGGGACAGGAAGCACAAGAGAGGTTAAAAGGACCCTCCCACCTCCCCTTAGCCAGTGTCTTTCCTGTCCCCATGGGGCATGGAGAGGTTTCTCCTAGGCTGCAGGGGGCCGGCAAACTACAGCTTACCATTGTGCTGCCGGACAGCTTTGGTCGGGCCTCGGTTCCTCCTCTGCTGGTCCCATGGCTGGAGCTGTGGGCCCTCCGCCTGGCCCTCCGGATCCCGGTGGGGTGATGCGGGCCATGGCGTCCCCCAGCTGGCGGCCTCACTCTGTGCAGCCCGCCGGCTGCTTTCCGCGCACTGCGCGCTGCCCCGTGACCGGAAGTGACGCGGTGAGGGCGGGACTTCCGGTCGTGCGCGCGCGCTCCCCGCTGGGAGCGCGTCTCTTCCGGATTCCGGCGGTGGAGTCCTGCGGGGCAGCGTGCGGGCACGTCTCCAATGGCGGCCTGCCCTGGACCTGGTGCGGGAGGCAGGGGTCGTATTTCCGCTGGGGGGGGCAGGCCTTCCTACTTAAAGGCTGCCCTGAAGTCTGCACATGGTAAGGTTACTGTATGCCTGTATTGCCATGTCTTCTCCCGCATCTGCGGAGCCCAGTGGTCCCCCTGCCCCAGTAAGTGTGGTGTACAGGGGGGGGTCCTTTCCTGCTGGGGTGGCTTTGTGGCTGATGGCTCCTGGTCCTGTGTTTGTGTTTTCCAGGACAAGCCAGCCCCTAAGAAGTCTATTAAATGCCCTGTCTGCAGTAAGAAGCTCCCTGCTGCATGGGATAAGAAGCTGTGCCAGACTTGCACAGATAAAGTGGTTAGGGCTGAGCACCCTAGCCTGGTTGATGACTTGAGGGCCATAGTCAAGCAGGAGATTCAAGCTTCCCTGGCCTCTCTTTCACCTGTGTCTTCAGTTGCTGGACCTCCCTCCCCTAAGAGAAGGAAGCTTCAGGCTACCCCGCTAGACTTGGAGGACCCGAACCCTAACCCTGACTCCGACTCTGAGGGCCCCGAGGACTCCGCTGCTGCTCCTCCGGCGGATCTCCGTAGATTTTTGTTCCCCTCTGATGACCTAGGGGATCTTATTGGGGCAGTCCGGAGCACTATGGGGTTAGAGGAAGTTCTTACACCCTCATCCGTCCAGGATGACATGTTTGCGGGCCTCCGATCAGCTAAACAGACGGGGTTTCCGGTACATTCTACTCTCCTGGACCTCATCTCCCAGGAATGGGAATTCCCTGAGAGGAGAGTCAAAAGTGATCTGTCTCGCCGGTTTCCGTTGGAGCCTTGCGAGATCCAATGGGATGTGCCGAAGGTAGACGTGCAGGTTGCCAAAGTGGCCAAAAAAACTGCGCTTCCCTTTGAAGACACATCCCAGCTCAAAGATCAGCTAGACCAGAAGATTGAGGGCTTTATGAGGCGCTCCTGGGAGGCGTCCTCAGCCTCTATGCAGGCGAATATTGCCTCCACGTGTGTGTCCAGATCACTTCTTAAGTGGATGGACCAGCTGGAGGCTCATATTTCGCAGGGTACCCCTAGGGAGGATCTCCTGGAGTCTCTTCCGTTGCTTCGGAAAGCGACTTGTTTTCTCGCAGATGCTTCTGCGGATTCGGTCCGTTTAGCAGCCATGACGTCTGTCCTCTCTAACTCTGCTAGGCGGGCTTTGTGGTTAAGGTTGTGGAGTGGGGATTCCACTTCAAAACTGAAGCTATGCTCCCTCCCGTTTAAAGGGGGGATGGTGTTTGGTCCTGCCTTGGAGGAGATCCTAGAAAAAGCGACCGACCGCAAGGCCCTCCCTGAGCAGAAGCCTGTCCGCCAGCGGCCCTTTCGTTCCTCGGTGCCTCAGGCCTCCCAGCCCAAAGGCAAGGGCAAGACGGGTCGCTGGAGTTACCAGAAGGGGAGAGGGAAGAATATTCTTGTCCCCTCCCATAGGTCCCAGCCCTCCGATAGGCAATGACTCGATCCCGGTGGGGGGTCGCCTGGCGGCCTTCCTGCCGCAGTGGAGAGAGGTCACCACTTCCCAGTGGGTGTTGAACATCATCTCCAGGGGTCTCCTCATCGAGTTTGTGTCAGAACCCCCCTCGGGTCTTCAGGTCACTACACTGCCTTCCAGGGCGGCTCAGGATGTCCTGTACTCCAAAGTGCAGGACATGCTGCTTGCCAACGTGGTCTCTCCCGTTCCGGTTTCGGACACAGGATTGGGTCACTACTCCCGTCTCTTCCTAGTAAAAAAGCCGTCGGGCGACTTTCGGGTGATAATCAACCTGAAAACGCCTCAATCGACATGTCCGTTACCGGCGTTTCAAAATGGAGTCTGTCAGGTCGGCGATTCCATTATTCGGCTATCATCATCAGATGGCTACCATCGATCTGCCGGATGCTTACTTCCATGTTCCTATACATCCCCGCCACCGTCGGTTCCTCAGGTTTGCGATTGTGCGCAACAGGGAGATTCTCCATTTCCAATTCAATGTCCTTCCCTTCGGCATCTCCTCAGCTCCCAGGGTCTTCTCGAAGATTATGGCGGAGGTAGTGGCCTTCCTGAGGGGTCGGGGCTATTGTCTGGTGCCATATCTGGACGACTTTCTTCTTGTCGCTCCATCAGTGTTGACCCTCCAGTGGGGAGTGGCGGAGTCCCTCAGGGTGCTGAAGTCATTGGGCTGGATCCCCAATCTTCAGAAGTCCCAGCTCCACGAATCGTCCAAACGGAGGTTTCTCGGGGTCCTGTTGGACTCCGACGCTCAGGCTTCTTTTCTCCCGGAGGACCACCGGCTGCTGCTGCAGATCAAGGTTTCCGCTCTGTGTCGGATGTCCGCTTCCACGCTGCGGACGGCGATGTCGGTGCTGGGGTCTATGACCTCTTGCATCCCCTCGGTCATGTGGGCTCAAACTCACTCCCACTCGCTTCAAGCCCATGTCCTTTCCTGCTGGGACGGCCTGCCTTCGTCCCTCAACAGGAGGTTTCGTCTTTTGGGTCTTGCCTCCTCGTCCCTCCGCTGGTGGCTGGATTCCCGAAACTTGCGGAGAGGGGTGGCCTGGGATCAGTTCCCGGTTGTCACTCTCACTACGGACGCCAGCCTGAGGGGGTGGGGGGCTGTCGTTGCCCGCACCCCGTTTCAAGGGCTGTGGCCTCGGTTGATCAGGGCTCGCTCGTCCAATTACAGGGAGTTGCGGGCTGTGGAGGAAGCCCTCCTGGCCGCTGCCGATCTGCTACAGGGTTCCCACGTTATGGTATATTCGGACAACGTCTCCACGGTGGCTCACCTTCGTCATCAGGGAGGTACTCGATCCAGGGCTCTGGGGTCGGTGTCCTCTCGAATATTTTCCTGGGCGGAACGGTGCCTCCTGTCTCTTTCCGCGGTCCACCTGAAGGGGTCTTTGAACGTTCAGGCGGACTTTCTCAGCCGCACAGACCTTCATCCAGGCGAATGGAGTCTGGATCAGGCCGTTTTCTGCTCCCTGGTGGCCCGATGGAGTGCTCCGAATGTCGACCTCTTCGCCTCCAGCACCAATCGCAAGGTCGCGGCATACTTCTCCCTAGATCCTCGGGACGACGCTGTGGGGGTGGATGCCTTTTCTCAGCCTTGGGACTTCCATCTGGCGTATGCCTTCCCTCCGATTCCCCTCCTGGCCAAGGCCTTACGGAAGGTCAGAACGGACGGGGTTCCAACGATCCTGGTGGCTCCGTTGTGGCCACGACGGAGCTGGTACAATTTAATTGTGTCTCTTCGGGTCGACGGTCCTGTGGTTCTGGGAGCGGATCCCAGTCTGCTGTCGCAGGGTCCGGTGTTTCATCCAGATCCCCGGAGGCTCAGCTTAGCTGCTTGGCTTCTGAGGCCCGTGTGTTGAAGTCACAGGGCTTGTCTGCCAAAGTGGTGGCGACCTTGCAACAGAATCGTAAACCAGTCACCAATGCTATCTACAATAAGATCTGGAAGAGATTCTCCTCCTGGTGTGGTCCTCAGCCTCCTGATCCCCTCCATCCTAATGTCTCTCGGATTTTGGATTTCCTCCAGGCGGGTTTGGACCTTGGACTTCGGCCTAGCACATTGAAGGTCCAGGTTTCCGCTCTCAGCTCCGTTTTTGATGCGGATTTGGCCGCCCATCGCTGGATTTGCAGGTTCATGGTGTCCGCCTCTAGGATTCGTCCACGGATTAAGGTTCTTGCTCCCGCCTGGGATCTCAATGTGGTCTTGACTGGATCTTCGTCTGCTGTCTCATAAGGCAGCTTTTCTGGTGGCTATTACGACCGCCCGCCGGGTGGGAGAACTCCAGGCTCTGTCCATTCGGGAGCCTTATTTGACGGTCCGTGACGACTGCATCGTCCTTCAGCTGGACCCTTCTTTTCTCCCCAAGGTGGTCTCGGATTTTCACCGCTCCCAGTCCATTGTCCTGACCTCTTTTTGTCAGTCTCCTCGTTCTCCGAAAGAGGAGGAGTTCCACTCGTTGGACGTTCGCTGGATCGTGCTTCGCTACCTGGAGGTTACGGCGCCCTGGCGGGTTGATCACAACCTTTTTGTCCAGCCCTTTGGTCCCAATAAGAGCAGGAAGGTGGCGAAGTGCACCATTGCAGGCTAGATAAAGCGGGCCATTGCCGCGTCCTACCTGTCTCAACATCTGCCGATTCCTTCTGGATTTACTGCCCACTCCACCAGGGCTACCTCGGTCTCCTGGGCTGAAAAGGCGGGGGCTTCTCCGGAGCAGATCTGTACTGCTGCTACATGGTCCTCCCTGCATACGTTCACTAAACATTATCGTTTGGACCTAGGTTCTACCAGGGATTTGGCCTTTGGCAGGAAAGTCCTGCAGGCTGTGGTCCTGCCCTAGGTTTGTATTCGTTGGTATTCCTCCTATGCTGTCGTGGAAGGGGCCTGGAGAAAATAGAATTATTCTTACCGTTAATTCGGTTTCTAGGGCCCTTCCACGACAGCACCTAATTCCCTCCCTTTATTTCCTTGGTTTTTTCATGTAATGCTCTGTCTTGCTTTGGTCATGCTATGGTTCTTTGTAAGACACTGGCTAAGGGAGGTGGGAGGGTCCTTTTAACCTCTCTTGTGCTTCCTGTCCCTAATAGGGCGTGGAGAGGCAACCTCCTATGCTGTCGTGGAAGGGCCCTAGAAACCGAATTAACGGTAAGAATAATTCTATTTTCCAGATGTCCCAAACAATCGAAAAGGGGATTCATCAGAGAAAATGACTACTCCAGTCCTCAGTAGTCCACTCCCTGTACCTTTTGCAGAATATCAGTCGGTCCCTGATGTTTTTTCTGGAGAGAAGTGGCTTCTTTGCTGCCCTCCTTGAAACCAGGCCTTGCTCAAAGAGTCTCCGCCTCACAGTGCGTGCAGAAGCACTCACACCAGCCTGCTGCCATTCCTGAGCAACCTCGGCACTGCTGGTAGTCCGATCCCACAGCTGAAACAGTTTTAAGATACGGTCCTGGCGCTTGCTGGTCTTTCTTGGGCACCCTGGAGCCTTTTTGACAACAATGGAAGCTCGCTCCTTGAAGTTCTTGATGATGCGATAGATTGTTGACTGAGGTGCAATCTTCCTAGCTGCGATACTCTTCCCTGTTAGGGTGCTTTCACATCTGCGTTTTTCGTAATTCGCGGCAGATGCGGTGAAAAAACCGCATCTGCCGCGGTTGCCGCATAACGGTTCCACTTGCGGCACGGTTGCGGTTTTTTCCATAGGAAGTATAGGGGGACTTGCGGCAGATGCGGCAAGTGCGGTATTGCACTTGCGGCAGTTGCGGCAGCGAAAAAAACCGCGGTCAGCCGCGGTTTTTTTCTCTGCCGCACCTGCCGCAAGTGCAATACCGCACTTGCCGCATCTGCCGCAAGTCCCCCTATACTTCCTATGGAAAAAACCGCAACTGTGCCGCAAGTGGAACCGTTATGCGGCAAACGCGGCAGATGCGGTTTTTTTCACCGCATCTGCCGCGAATTACGAAAAACGCAGATGTGAAAGCACCCTTAGGCCATTTTTGTGCAGTGCAATGATGGCTGCACATGTTTCTTTAGAGATAACCATGGTTAACTGAAGAGAAACAATGATACCAAGCACCAGCCTCCTTTTAAAGTGTCCAGTGGTGTCATTCTTACTTAATAATGACTGACTGATCGCCAACCCTGTCCTCATCAACACCCACACCTGTGTTAATGGAACAATCACTAAAACGATGTTAGCTGCATCTTTTAAGACAGGACTTCAATGATGTTGAAATGTGTTTTGGCGGTTAAAATTCATTTTCTAGGCAAATATTGACTTAGCAAGTAATTGCTGTTAAGCTGATCACTCTTTATGACATTCTGGAGTATATGCAAATTGCCATTAGAAAAACTGAAGCAGTAGACTTTGTTAAAATTAATATTTGTATCATTCTCAAAACTTTTGGCCATGACTGTAGTATTTGCTGTGATGAGAAACACCATTGCATACTGGGTACAGTTGCCAAAGCAACCATCAATGTCCTACAAGTGTCATGCACATGTCCTGCTATAGTGAGTGAAGGGGTTGCTGTTGCACTCAGGCCCTCTAACCTAACAGGTCTAAACAATACTTTTACAGACCAATAATATTTAGGAGGTCTTGATTTTGCATTCAGGTCCATGTGCTTCAAGTTATGCTACTGACAGTACACCTTGGCATTCATCCATACATGATGTTAGATTGAACAGAAGAATGTACCCAGAGAATTGCATTATAGTCCTCATATGTCTTACTAATGACTGACTTTTTGTGTTTTTGAACTCTCAACAGAACCATCTACACCATGTTTAATGATGAGGATGATGTGGCTGCCTTCGAAGATGAGCTGTACCGTGAAGATTCTTCCAGTGATGAGAGTATTGACAGCGAGGTGGAAACCTACCTTTATAGCCAGGTGCACTATTCCCAAAATCTTAGTGAAGACAACATTGATGAACTAGATGATCAGAGGAAAGATGATGATGTTGCAGGAATTCTGACCGGCTTGAAGACCACCACCCATGAAAATAAGGCTGTGATTGTGATCTCTGACAGTGATGATATAAGGGCTTCAGACTCTTCTGCAGTTCTGATTATCTCAGATGGCTTAGAAGAGGACAGTATATACAGCTCCAAGACTAAGCGTAAACTATTATCCGCAGCACAACCACCACAGACTCCATCAACTCCCAAAGCCCCTGTTACAGGGAAAAGGTTGTCTAAGGTGCCTGGGGCAAAGTCTCCGAGCTCTGGCAAGAGTTACAAATGTGGAATTGCCCAGGAAATTTTTGTGATAAGAGGAAGTTCGGAGGAGGAAGATCTGGAGGTCAAAGAAGAAGTGGTTCTATCTTCTGATAGCGACCTAAGTGATGTGGAGAATTGGATGATATTGGGAAGCACAAGAGAGGAGGGAGATGCTAGCATTCAACTAAATGTTAAAGGCCAAAGATATTCGCCCAGTGAAGGTTTGTGAACTTTCTCAGATTTCTGTTCATACACGTGGCCATAAATGTTAATGTTACCTGGAATGTACAGTGCAAAATTATATTGTGCTACCTGAATATTACCTGAAACTACAGCACATATTTCATCAAAAGAAAGATAGTAATCAATTTCCTCTTCAGGCTATGCAACTTCTGAAATCCTCCTATGTTGGGAGGAACAAAGTAGGATGGCTGGTACAAAGGGGAGACTAGAGGAAAGAGCACTTCATCTCTGTTCCTAAAGATTACTTTTGGGACAATCGAGAATTTCATCTTTATTTTTTGGGGGGAGGGATTTAAGAGCCTAATTCAGGAATCATGGGGTACATATTTCTCAGAATGCTAAAGCACTGAGGTAGGACTTCACTTTACAGCTCGATATTGCATATTTATAGGAATACCTTCTTAAAGTGAAGCTGTCACCAGGTTTTTTCCCTATAAGCTGCGACCGCCACCAATAAGCCCTTCTATAAATCATTCTAGAATGTTGTATACAAGTCCCCATGTCGATCTGTATAACATAAAAACATAGCTTTTATTGTACTCACCTGTGAGGCTGTCTTGGTCCGGTGCCTCTTTCCTTCTTGCGAAACGCTGTCCTTGTGGATGTATACGTCCTAAATCATCCCACACACACCTGCTCCTGCGCACGCTCATAAAGTACTGGAAGGCGCAGGTGCGGGGAGAGGTCAATGAATGCCCATGTAGTGCACATGCGCATTCCAGTACTTTGCTCTATGCTCAATGGGGCAAAGATAAGCACCTGCGTATAGGAGTGCCATGAAGTAAACTGTGGGGGTGATGTAGGACTATTCATCCGCAAAAAGCAGGGAAGGAGGACAGTAATTGCAAGCAGAGAGGAGACATTGAATCAAGACCAGCAGCGCCCACTGGTCTGCCCCTCAAGTAAATCTATAAAGGTAAATGTATTTTATGCTATACATATAGACATTGGTACTTATATGCTGTTTTCTAGAATCCTGTATATAAAGCCTTACTGCTGGTGGCTGCAGCTTATAGGGGAAAAGCCTGGTGACAGGTTCACTTAAAAAGTCACAATTTGTCCATGTTGCTAAAGTAATTTGTGTTGAAAGACATACAGTTGTGCTGAAAAGTTTACATACCCTGGCAGATTTTTAGCTTTCTGGCATTTTTTCAGAGAATATAAATGATAACACAAAAAACTTATTTTCCACTCATGGTTAGTGATTTGGTGAAGCCATTTATTGTCAAACTCCTGTGTTTTTCTTTTTTTTTTTTTAAATCATAATGACAACCAAAAACATCCAAATGACCCTGATCAAAAGTTCACATACCCCAGTTCTTAATACTGTGTATTGCCCCTTCTAACATCAATGACAGCTTGAAGTCTTTTGTGGTAGTTGTGGATGAGGCTCTTTATTTTCTCAGATGGTAAAGCTGCCCATTCTTCTCGGCAAAAAGCCTCCAGTTTCTGTAAATTCATTTTATTTCTTACATGAACTGTGTGCTTGAGTTCTCCCCTGAGTGACTTCTGTGAGTGTGATAAAATCCTTTGCATGTCATAGTCATTAAAATCGTTATATTAAGCAGTGCTTGTGCACGGCTGTGTATCCCTCACATTGAGCGTCTCTGATGTCAGGTGTATGCACCCCCACCTTCAGAGAGGCTCTCCTGCACATGATAAAAAGTCATGCACACTTCTGGTAATGCACACTACTCTACAGTCGGGTGTATATATCCTGGCTTCAGAGAGGCGTAGTGTACATGACTGGAAGCACGGCAACTTTCAATCATGCGTAGTGAGCCTCTTTGAAGCCGGCAGCCATACAGCTGACTGTAGATTACTGTGCATTACCAGAAGTGTGGATGACTTTTTATCATGTTCGGAGAGCCTCTCTGATGTCAGGTGTTTGCACCCCCACCTTCAAGGACGCTCAGTGGTGCGGGATACACATCCACGTGCAAGGGAAGCTTAATATAGAGATTGTAATGACAATGCTATTTAAAGTGTGTTAAGTGGGCTGACTAGTTGGGGAACTAATGCCCCATCGACTAGTCAAAGCCCTAATTAGCATATCAGAAACTGTCTTTAGAAATACATTTCCTAAAGGTCGGTTTATTTATGCTATTACATGCTGGGACCATCAGGTAGGGATTATACATATGAGCACAGAACTGCTTGTGGTTCTGGGTGCACAGAGAACCTGACAGGTTCCCTTTAAATGGTTCTGTTCTACAATTTAATCAACTATAGTGGAAGCATAGGAGGACTTCTATGTTCCTTTTTTCTCCATACAAAATCCTTTTTCTCGCAGTCCATGTTTGTAATATGTAGTGTATTCTAAAGTTCCCGTCACACACAACGACGCACCAGCGATCCGGACAACGATATGACCTGGTAGGGATCGCTGGTACGTCACTTTGGGGTCGCTGGTGAGATGTCAAAAAGTCAGATCTCACCAGTGACTTCAGCAACGATCCGGAATGATACAGAGGTTGTTGGGAATTGTCACTCCCGGGCGTAGTATTGAGATCGTTGGTCGTTGTCCCTTTCAAACACAGCGATGCAGCGTTCCCAGCGGGAGTACAACGACCGAAAATTGACCCCGAGCACTTTGTAATGATCAGCGATCTCACAGCATGGGCCTGATCGCTGCTAAGAGTCACACGTAGCGAGATCGTTAGCAGGGGCCCTGTTACGTCACAAAACCTGTGACCTTACAACGATCTTGCTAACGATCTCTTTGTGTGATGGGGACTTTAATGAGCACTTAATCCACCGTCACACATAACGAGATCGTTAGCGAGATCATTGTAACGTCACAGGTTTTGTGACGTAACAGCGATCTCGCTAACGATCTCGCTACGTGTGACACTTAGTAGCGATCAGGCCCCTGCTGTGAGATCGCTGGTCATTACAAAGTGCTTGGGGTCATTTTTTGGTGGTTGCACTCCCGCTGGGAACGCTGCATCGCTGTGTTTGACAGGGACAACGACCAACGATCTCAATACTACGCCCGAAAGTGACCATTCCCAACGACCTCTGTATCATTCCGGATCGTTGCTGAAGTCGCTGGTGAGATCTGACTGATTGACATCTCACCAGCGATCCCAAAGTGACTGACATACCAGTGATCCATATCAGGTCATATCATTGTCAGGATCGCTGGTGCGTCAGGGTGTGTGACGGGAGCTTTACTATAAATATGCTGAATGGGATAAGACAGGTTTCCTTGGTGTCATTTCTCCTCACTACATGTATCAGTTTTAGGCTGGCTTCACAGCACGGCGCAGTCCGGTCCGGAGCTGTCAGGCATGAACCTGACAGGCCCGGACCGGATCAGCACACAGAACCGGAGGGCCAAATGTGCCCTCCGGTCCTGTGTGCAGCTGGACACAGCTGCGGCTGCTAATGATTCTGGACCGCGGCTCGCAGGGAGCTAGCCGCGGTCCTGAAATTACAACGGCGTGCAACCGCCGGTGTCCGGTTCCCGGATCCTCCCGGACCGGGGAAATCCGATCCCACAGGCTCCCATGTTAGGGAGCGCCAGATTGCCCCGGATCCGGCCGAATTCAGGATCCGGGTTTTTGTTGCAAGCAATGTTTTTGTGTCCGGTGAGAATAATCCGGATTCTCCCGGATTCATCCGGAGAGATGGAAACCGGATGGCAGAGAGCTGCCATCTGGTTCCATCTGGCCCCATAGGCTACTATGGGGCCAAAAACCGGTCCTGGGCTGTCTGGTTTACATCGGACAGCCCCTGACCGGACTGTGCCGTGGTGTGAAACCAGCCTTAGGGGTTTTAAATGCCTGGCCTTGTTTGTTGTTACATTGTATTTGTTATTAACCCTTTAGTGACTAGGGAATAGTTTGCTTTTGCTTCTGTTTTTTCCTTCAAAGTCCATAGTTTTTTTTATTCCCCATCAACATAACTGTATGAGGGCTAGTTGTGTTTTTTTTTTTTTTTTTTTTGGGTCATGTCTAATTACTAGTGGTGAGCAAATATTCAGCTTCGGATAAGTCTAACCAAATACCTTTTTTATGTTCGGATATTCATCCTGAATAGTGAACATAATGCAATTCAATAGGAACACGGATATTTTTCTGGGGAAACTTATACCCAAATACTATTTGTGTTTAAAAAAGCAAAAAAACCTCAGACAAATATCAGAGTACCCCATTGACTTGCACTATGTTAATTATTCAGGTAGAATATCTGACCAGAATACTGAACTATTCGCTCTTCACTAGTAATTACTCAATTTAAATTGCCATGTAATATACTGCAAATGGGAAGAAATTCCAAGTAGGATGAAATAGTGGAGAAAAAAATCAAATGTACCTAAATACTTGAAGGGGTTTTCTCACGAACAAAGTTAATTTTAATCAATAAATCTTACTAAAGCATTAGATGAAAGGTGGTAATTCGTGCGCTTCCGTCTGTCCGTTGGTTCCAGGAAATCCAAGGAATCACAAGATGTTAAAAGTAATACGTTTAATGTATAATTCTTACTCTTTTCGTGGTACTTGTGGATCTCTGATGAAGTGGTCTGAAGTACCACGAAACGCGTAAGAATTATACATTAAAGGTATTACTTTTAACATCTTGTGATTCCTTGGATTTCCTGGAACCAACGGACAGACGGCAGCGCACGAATTACCACCTTTCATCTAATACTTTAACCTGTTTTCCTTGGGCGGAGTGCTGCAAGCCGGCTTATGCTTCAATAGTTGTTGTGACTCTCACAACAACATAAGTTTAGTGCAACAGCACACAATACAACACCCCGGTTACACCCGGATAAGACCCTATGTGCGCTTTTCTACTTTTCTTCTAGTTTTCAATCAATAAATCTTGGAATAATAATTCCCACAATTGGATGTGTGTAAGACATAATGTTCCTGTGTTGAGATAATTTTATAAGAATATCTCAGCACAGAAAAATATTATTAAACACATCCAATTGTGGGAATTATTATTATTCCAAGATTTATTGATTAAAATGAACTTTGTTCGTGGGAAAACCGCTTTAAAGGGAACCTGACCCCTCCAAATCGGTCCCCAGCCTCTAAAAACCTGTCCCTGCACCTTCCTATAAGGTTTCAAGCTATCCCTCTCTTTCCCTTTAGAGATTATGTAAAGTGGAATAATCACATTTATTACCTGGCAAATCTGCGGCTTCTGCTGCCCTGAGGAGTCACAAAAGACGTTCTCTCTGGCTCCTTATCGCCGCCTTCACAGTTGTTTTTTACGCCCCAATGGGCGTGAAAATGAATGTTGATAATCCTGTGTCGGATCGCTGGGCGGGTTTAGCCAGAATGACGCAAATCGCGTCATTTCCCGTGCTGTGACGTCAATACACACTTTGGGTGTATGTACGGACCTCACGCTGCGCATTGTGCTTGCGTGAGGTGTTATTTATAACTCGCGCATGCGCAATGCGCAGCATTAGGTCAATCCATACTCCCTTAACGACATCACTGTGCCGGAAATGACACGATTTGCGTCATTCCGGCTAAACTCGCCCAGCGATCCGACACCGGATCAACATTCATTTTCACGCCCATTGGGGCATGAAAAACAACTGTGGAGGCGGCGATAAGGAGCCAGAGGGAACGCCTTTTGCGACTCCTCAGGGTAGCAGAAACCGCAGATTTGCCAGGTAATAAATGTGATTATTCCACTTTACATAATCTCTGAAGGGAAAGAGAGGGATAGCTTGAAACCTTATAGCAAGGTACAGGCACAGGTTTTTAGAGGCTGGAGACTCTCAGCGTTACTGTGTGGCACAGGGAGCTCGCTGATCATTGGTCTCCCGCTTTCACACGCAGCGATGCTGCGCGTTCAGCGGGTGACCCAACAATAGATTTATGAACTGGTTCATAAATCTGCAATCAACGACTGATCGTTGATACATGTCACATGCAACATCATTTAGACATTGCTGCAACGTCACCAAACCGGTGATGTTGCAACGATATTGTTACCGATATCGTTGTGTGTGTGACGGGCCTTTTACTCAATATGGAGTTCTTCGCTGCTCCCTGGTGTCCTCCCCGCCTCCAGCCCTCTCAGTGCCATCTACAGCCCCCTCAGTGCTGCCTCCTTTATATGTCTCCCCTCCTTGCCCACTCATGCTCCTCTGCATCTGAAGTCACGCAGGCGCAGAGCAAGCAATGGGCTGGAGTGAGTCCCGGCAGCTGAAACGCCTCCTGCCGGAGACTTGAGTGGTGGAGCATACAACATAATCTGGAGCAGGGTGGGCTCCGGCACTGACGTCACCAGCAGGAAGCGTTTCATCTCCTGGGACCTGCTCCAGCCCATTGCTTGCTCTGCGCCTGCGTGACTACAGATGCAGAGCAGCATGAGCGGGCGAGGAGGGGAGAGACTTAAAGGAGGCGGCACAGAGGGGGCTTGAGGTGGCACAGAGAGAGGGATAGTGGCGGGGAGGACACCAGGGAACAGCGAGAACTCCATACTGAGTAAGTCCCTCCGGACTCCTTATCTGTATACTTTCTAAAGTGTTTTGTACAACTTACAGGGGGGCTAGAGACATTGGGGACCCCTTCCCTTAATGCAGCAGACACGCTGCATTCAGGGGTGCTCTCAGTTTGGAAAGCACCTGGTGGGGTGACAGGTCCTCTTTTATGTATTGTGGCCGTCATCTCTCTGCCCGTGTTTTTTCCAGATGGCTGAATTATTCAACCATCACCTGCTTCTAACAACTCGGGACTGTTGACCTTTTAAATGTCGCTGCCCATCTATGATAGTGGCACTTAACATGCGTCGCCAGGCAGGGAGGCGCACTGATCTTACCCCTCATTGGCGTGCTTGCGGGACGCAGATGTGTCGTTATGATAGCTAGGGGTGTGCTGAAGACTGCTGTGTCTATCATCATAGTCCCGTGAAGACCAGCTCAAAGCAGGTGTTCATAGGAGTCTCTGATTTCCTCTATAGACAGCTATGCTGTGGCACTGCTGAATATAGCACAAGAGATCAGACGATCATAGGTTCAAGTCCCCAAAGGGGACTATTAAATCTAATCGAAAGTAGAAAAAGTTTTCAAATAAGTCCCTTTTTACCACATTAAAAATTAAATAAAAAAACCATGGAAAGATACACATTTGGTATCGCTGCATCCGTAAAGTCTGATATATCAAAATATAAAATAAATCAATAAAATCAGTGAAGAGTGAGGAGAAAAAATGCCAGAATTGTTGAGGAATTTTTTGTCCACTTCGCCAACATAAAAAAAATTACAGGATCAAAACATTGTATATATACCCCAAAATGATATACATATAACTTTTATAAGGGCACAAAAAACACAGCTCTATATCCCTAAAATTGAAAACATTACAGCTGTCAAAGTTGCAACAAAAGCAACTCTTTTTTTTTTTTTTTTTTTACCACTTAAAGGGAACCTGTCAGGTCATGTATGCTCCCAAACCTATCACTACTTGTCCCTGCAGCTTCCTACTATATCCTGAATCATCCCTGTCTGACCTAAATATGAAGTGTAATGGTTGTAAAAAAGCTTTTTATAACTTATATTTTCCCCCATTGTGTAGACATGTGGGCAGTCTCTCCGGATCCATGTGTCTCCTCACTCCCTAGTATCATGCCCCAGTGGGTGTGATAACTAACTTAGAAGATCCCAAATTTCAAATCCGTGAGCGCCTCCTTCCTGATATGACGTCGCGGGTCACGTCATCTTTGGCCCAGTGTGTGGGGGATTATCAAGTGTACTGGCTGGCTTACAAATGCACAGTGCGTATGCTCCGGAGCCAGCATAACCAATACACCCCCACTACACAGGGACACCCCAGGTGGAAGAATAGTTTGAAACGTACGTTGGGGATAGGGACTGGAGACATGATTTAAGAGATTGCTAGCTTCAATACTAAGGTTATCCAGCTCCCTGCACGATCACTATTCAATTTGACAGCATTGTTAATGAACCAACAATTTGCAATTTAATATATTGTAATTTGTTTGTTTTTCTTTTTTTAGTTTTTTTTTTAGTTTTATGGATTTTACCTTGTGACTGCACATACCACTGCACTGTTTAGCAGCTACATACAAGTGGTATCTTTATTTTTTTTAAAGTTGTACACTACTTGGAACAACCCTGAATGATTCTTATACCGTCATTTTTGATATTTCATGTGTTTTTGTGTGATGTAATTTGTTATTCTGGATTATGGCTGGGATCAGGCTAGCATGTGGCATCCAATGCAAGAGCATCGGAAGCGATGTGCTGATGACCCTTAACTCCTCCTCTGCTGTGAACATGATCGAGTGTCCTATATCTGTGATCAGATCACAGGTGCAGAGAGGAGGGAGAATTATCTCCCTATCTCCTCCACTGTCTGCTTCGGCGTATATCGCACTGCACTTGGATGTCACCGGAGTGCAGTGCAATGTGTCACTCACATTTACTTGTATGGGTGCGAGCGATCAGAGACTTGCTGTTGTCACTTTTTCCTCAGTCTGATTATGACTGAGGAATAAATCATAGATCTGAGGTGATTGCACTCAGCCCCATGTCAGATAATCAATGTGAGATTTCCTAGTGTTGCACTTGTCAGTCGTACACAAGAGTGTCTCTAGCCTTATTGGGGAACACTGGTTTATTAGGGAAATACATCTGCATGTAATGTTTGCTTGTAGTTTTGTATATGTAGCATACATTAGGGATACAAATGTGCTTGCATCTATACATTTTGCTTGCTATAAGATCCTCCATTATTTATATTCTTGAAAAAATCTGCAGAATAAAAATCTAGTTTGTATAAGTGTTACTCCTTCCCATGTATTAAAAATGTATAGGGCCCCTTTAACCATAGGTGGTATTCAGAGACAATGAGGGATTTCACTTGTGTGCTTGTACTGTGCTGGAATTGCCTATTCCTGTGTTTTATAAGATAACTAGAAATAGGCCCGATTATATCGCATCGGGAGGGTGTCACTGCCACTTTGCGCTCCCTTTGACCACCCTGTGCTCTCTTTGACCCTCTGCTTCGCCTTGTGTCTTTGCCCCCCCTTCCCTCTGTCTTTTTCCCTGTGTCTCTGCCACCCCTTCCTTCTCTCTTCTCCCCCATGTCTCTGCCACCTCTTCCCTCTCTCTGCTACCGCCTTTAGTCTCTCTGCCCCCTTCCCTTTCTCTGCCCTTCCTTTCATCTCTCTGCTCTCTGTCCCTTACTCTGCTCTCCCCCTTTATCTCTGTACCTCCTTTCCACTCTCTGCTCCCCCCTTCTATCTCCCTTCGTCCCGCCCCTTCAGTCTTTCTGGTCTCCCCTTGTGACTCTGCCCCACTTCAATCCTCTGGTCCCCTCCTGCCCTTTTCGTCTCTTTGCCTGCAATCCTTCAGTGTTTCTGGTCCCCCCCTATGTCTCTGTTTCTCTGCTCCCCCTTCCCTATTTCTGCCCCCCCATCAGTGTTTATGGGCCCTCTTATATTTCTCTGCTCGTCTTCAGTATTTCAGGTCCCCACCTTGTGTTGCTCCCCTTCAGTATTTCTGGTCCCCCCCTATGTCTCTCAGCCCCCCCTTCTTTGCTCCCCCCCTTTTGTCTCTATGTCCCCCCTTCATGTCTCTGCCCCCCCTTCATCTCTCTGCCCCTCTTCAGTGTTTCTAGTCCCCCTTATGTCTATCAGCTCCCCTTCAGTATTTCTGGTCCCCCTTATGTCTCTCGGCCCCCCTTACCTCTCTGCTACCCCCCTTTTTATCTCTATGCCCCCCTTCAGTATTTTTGGTTGCCCTTGTTTCTTTCCCTCCCCCCTCAGTATTTCTGGTGGTCCTTATGTCTCTCTGTTACCCTTCAGCATTTAAGGTCCCCCCTTATGTGTGTCTGCTCCCCTTCAGTATTTGTTTCCCCCTATTCATCTCTCTGCCCTCCCTTCCCTCTCTGCTCCTCCCACCCGGCGTCTCCAGCATCTCCTGCCTGTAGGACCTGCCGTGATGTCAGAGTCACATGACCGGTTACCACGGTAACCGGTCGTGTGACTGTGACATCACGAGAGGTCCTTGGATCAGAAGACGATTGCTGGAAGCGCCGCTGGACTCGTGGATAGGTGAGAATAAATTTTTTTTATTTTTTATTCCGGAGGACAGGGGAAAGGAGGGGGAGTACTGGGGGACATAGAGGGGGCCACACAGGGGACATGAGGGGCCACACAGGGGAGAAGACTGGGGGACACACAGGGGTGAAGAGGGGGAAAAAGAGGGGGAAACAGAAGGGAGAAGAGGGGGAAACAGAAGGGAGAAGAGGGGGGAGCACCAGGGGAGATGAGGGGGACACACAGGGGTGATGAGGGGGACACACAGGGGAGAACAGCTGTGACAGGTGACAGCAACTGATCCTGCAGAATGTCGATCGGATGCCTATTTGGCATCCGATTGCAGGGATCAGTTTAGATCCGATGCTGTCCGATTTATATCGGACAGCATCGGATTTTAAAAAATCGTTATGTGAAAGTAGCCTTAGCCTTGGTCATCATTCACCATGAAAGCATTTTCTAAAGTAAATGAGCAGTACAAAAGTCATGGGTCCGTAGTATACTACTTACTTTTATAGTACATCAAAAATAGCCAGAGGTGATCTTTCTAACGGGTTATCCTTAAATCATGACATGCAAGGTCCATTCATTAAAAATTTCCCCTGACCCACTTCTATATATTGCAGGATGCTGGAACTGCACATGTGTAATTATATACCGTATATACTCGTGTATAAGCCGACCCGTGTATAAGCCGACCCCCCTACTTTTGCCCCCAAAACCTGGGAAAATCTATTGACTCGTGTATAAGCCGAGGGTGGACCCTAGCACAAGTATACAGCCCCCAGCAGTGTGGTATACACCAGTCCCAGAGGTAGATACAGCAGCCCCAGTGGTAGTATATAGAGCCCCAGTGGTATATACAGCCCCAGTGGTAGTATAGACGCAGCCCTAGTAGTATATACAGCCCCAGTGGTAGTATATACAGCCCCAGTGGTAGTATACAGGGCCCCAGCAGTATATACAGCCCCAGTGGTTTCTACAGCCCCAGTGGTAGAATACAGGGCCCCAGAGGTATATACAGCCACAGTAATAGTATATACAGCCCCAGTGGTAGTATATACAGCCCCAGTGGTATTATACAGGGCCCCAGCAGTATATACAGCCCCAGTGGTAGTATAGACGCAGCCCTAGTAGTATATACAGCCCCAGTGGTTTATACAACCCCAGTGGTAGTATATACAGCCCCAGAGGTATATAGCAGCCCCAGCGGTAGTATACAGGCAGCCCCAGTAATGCAGGGCCCCCCCAGCGTCTCTCCGGTCACCTGTAAAGGAAACTATACTTATCACAGTGCCGCTGTCCATGCCCGCTGTCCGCGCCCGCTCGCAGCTGCCGACCGCGATCCTCCATCTTGCGTCTTCTTCCTGTTTCCTGTGCTCGTCGCAGGGAATGACGTCATTGCCCGCGACGAGCACAGAAACAGGAAGAAGACGCAAGATGGAGGATCGCGGTCGGCAGCTGCGAGCGGGCGCGGACAGCGGGCATGGACAGCGGCACTGTGATAAGTATAGTTTCCTTTACAGGTGACCGGAGAGATGCTGGGGGGGCCCTGCATTACTGGGGATGCCGGGGCTGCTGTATACCGATGTATACATCGGTATGTACCGATGTATGCATCGGTATACAGCACTGACTCGCGTATAAGCCGAGGGGGGTACTTTTCAGCCCAATTTTTGGGCTGAAAAACTCGGCTTATACGCGAGTATATACGGTAAGTCTCTATAGGTTACTTGCCAATTTGTAACTCTGAACTGATAACGGTCTTTTTTTTTTTTTACAGGTGCAGAGGTGGTGTGAGGTGTGATCATGGACCCAGTGGAATACAGAGCAGTCATCAAGTTCCTTTACTTGAAAGGCCACACACCAAGGGAGATGTTCAATGAGATGAAAGAGGATTATGGTGATGATTACCTATCCTATGATATAGTCAAGGACTGACATCATCATCATTTTGAATGTGATTGAACTTTAGTGGAAATGGCTCCAATTCCCTGGTGACCCCAATTGGCTATCGATGAACAGACCTTTCCAGTAAAGGAATTTGAGGACTGCTCTATATTCCACTGGGTCCATTATCACATCTCACCTTCAGTACCTGTGAAACAAAGACTGTCATCAGTTCAGAGTTGCAAATTGGAACGTAATCTATCGAGACTTGTATCATTACACATGTGCAGTATCAGTGTCCTGTGATAAATAAAACTTGGTCAGGGGAAATATGTAATGAATGTCTCTGGTATTGCGGGTATCTGAGGGCTTGCCTTAGGAAGCAATAGTGTAGCAGACACCTTGAATAATTTTAGTGGGGGATTTTCCAGCTTGATATGAACTTCAAAGAAATCTGTGATTTATTAAAAATATAAACTGTCCCACTTCCCTGTTCTTAAGGAAGTGGATTAAAAATTGGAAAAGCACCGTATGTGTAACCAAACTGAATTTATGTCTTGAGATTTCTTAAATACTTTTCTATTTGACTTCCGTTTTTCTGACAAATCGTCATATGTGTAAAGCTGCAGCATGTCAGGACATTTTTGGTCCCTCACCCACCCCAGAGATTCCATTTAACTCCAACTAAAGCCAATGCTGTGATTAGCAGATGTCTTTTTTTGTTCCTTTTCTTTTAGACTTTAGTTGAAATCCTGGTTACGTCTGGGAGCACTAATTCCAATCCACCCCCTGAGACAACCAGACACGCACTTGGCTTTGAGTGCAGTGACCAAGAACTACTAATGTTGTCAGTTAGTGTTAGCCTGCCCCAATAGTGCTCATTCTAGACATCCCTCCCGTGAAGGTAAGCTGAAGTTCACATATCATGGGCTCCCCTTAACTTATTATCTTTTATTGCTACAAGTAGGTTAGTACATACAAAAGATCATACAACTACATGGCTACACCCAGCTACACCTGTAGCCCCAGGAACATCCTTTATTTTAGATCTGGCAAAAGTAGTTTTTTCCTTGTAGAAAGCTGTCCAGCTTTTAATGTATGAGCTCTGACAATAATGGGAGTGTTGTATTTTTTATTTTTTTTTCCGATCGGGATATATATTTTTCCTGCACCCCACACCTCCTAGAATACTTGTCATTTTGATGCATTTTTCCAGATTGCTGCATCTGATGATTGATGTGAAGGTGATGGAAATATATAGACATGGTGTCGAACCGATTTCAATGTTTAAGGGTTAAAAGCAATTCTAGGTTAATAGAAACTCCCAGCAAAGCACTTCTATTTGGAGAGCTTCCATTGGTATCCATAAAATTCACTGCTGGTTCAATTTCTATTAAGCTAGGTATAGCAATGAATAATGAATGTCTAGCCATATTAATCATCTTGAAAGTACCCTTTGAACTGCTGGAAATCATACTTTAATAAATCTGTCTGCATGGTATAAGAGGATTTCCACTATTATAAAGCAATATTTGTTTGTACCGTTACTTGGCTGAGCAGTCATCCAGGCCTTGCGCTAGAAAAATGCTGCAATAATATGCTTAGCGGGAACTTAACGCTGCTTTGTCTTCTATCCTAATATCCGGTAATTTGCATAATTTATTAGAACGTCTTATCAATGTCATATAAAAATGGCTGAACTGTTGCCCATTTGTGATGCCATCCTTATTTCCATTATATTCCAGTAGGGGTTTGTGTTTATGTTGCACTTTGTATCCACCACTAATATTAGGGGCTACTTCACACAATGTTTATGACCTTAGTCTTGTAATCTTAGGCTATGTTCACTTGCAGCGTTTTTATTTTACAGCTATTTTCCACCATAAAAATCAACGAGAAACTGAAAAAGAAACGCAAGTGTTTTTCTGCTGCATTTTCTTAGTTTTTGGTGAATAACACTAACTTTATGAGACATGTACTCTAGACAAACACAAGTAATCTGCACACAGTGCTGCCAAAATGCAGAAACACATGTTTTTACTGCCAAAAAAGCAGGTTTTGGCTACAGAAAATACCTACAAACACTTCATGTAAACATTGCCTACCATTAACATACAAGTCTAAAATGGGAAAAATACATAAATCCATATTAGATATGCAAAAGTTACTTTAAAGACCCTGCCTTTTTCCCTTTGTTTCACATGTGTTGTTGGTAAATCTATCATGGTGTTCCATAATATATCGTATGTGACTGTAGTCCGCCATATCTGCTTTAATATGATTTCTTCTGTGCATGACAGCAGTGTATACTATACTATAATAGCCCAAACCTTTAGGAAACATTACCCCTCCTTGAGAGGTATGGGGTGTTGCCACATGCCCATTTCTCACAGATACAGATGCTTTATCAATTATGTTGATGGGTTCATGACATGTCACTGTAAGGGCTGTAAATGCTCCTAATGCAGTTAAAACTATATTAGAATCCATAATGACCAAAACATTTTTTTCCCAAACCTTTGACTCCCTCAATAGCAGACGCAAACACTGTACGAGACACAATACTTCCAGATGAATCCTTTTACACCTCTGACCGTCTTCTCCACCTCCGTGAAGGAACCTCCCCTTTATAAATTCCTAGCCATACACACTGGCTTTTATTATGATATATTTAAGACGAAAATAGGACATAAAGCTGAATAATATCATATAGCAAAAAAATTACTTTATTTCATTACTATTTTATACTATAAAAATAAAATAGTCTTATAAAAATCACATAGTGAAGGCACAATGAAATGGAGGTAATAGTGGTCAAAAAAATATCATGGAGTCATTAAGCTCAGGTATAATAATATGATAATAGTATGATAATTTGCATAAATGGCAAAAGAAGGGAAGAAAGTAAAAATTAATGAAAATCCTCTTTATGAATGAAGAAAAAGGCAATAGGCCGAGAAGGGAAGGGGATATGGACCCAATGTCTGGATATAAATCATGTCAGGCATGGCCAATGTCTGTTCACTCGAATTGTATTTATTCTGGTTTATCTATAGCTGTGGGAACATTTGAAAAGCCAACTTCAATGTGATTTTGTTGCCCCCTTCCCCTTTCCTCTTTAAAAAAAACCCATTCTTTGTTCTGGTGTGAGTTATCACGTTGCGTTGGTCTTATGAATATGAATTCGGTAGTGGATACGGAAGCCTGAATGGTTAATGATGCGTTCCATGATGTTTTTGGTGACACTGTGCGCTGTGAGGATTCTCTGGTGTCAGAGCCGGGAATGGCGGTTACGGAGCTGCGAGTATGCAATAAATACACACCATTTTTTGAGGATCTGCTTTTCTGCTGCAAAACAAAGTCAGTTTTGCAAAAAACTGATCACCTATTCACACTGCGTTTTTGAAGCATTTTTGACCTAAACGTTTCTTTAATAGACAATGGAGTCAATGGAAAAAGTGGATTTAAAAAAAGCAAGCAAAATTGGCATGCTCATTCTTTGTGAGGAACCGTTTTTGAGCCCAAAAACGCATCCTCACAAAACATTGTGTCTGAATGACAAATCTGGAAACACTTGACTTTTCTGGGATGCTCAAAGTCACTGCATATCACTGCAAAAAATGGATCCTCAAAAAATGTTGTGTGTGAATGTAACCTAATCTGACAAGAAGGGCATGGCTTCATTCAGTGCCACCACCCTCTACTCAGATCTTGTCTGAGAGTGTGCATATCGTATACTCGTAGCCACATGACCACCATTCCTGGCTCTCACACCTGAGGATCCTCTCAGTATACATACAATGCATGTGATGTGAGGATTCATAAGTCTGCAGTCACATAGAGTGACACATAGAGTGGCTGCAGGCTTATGGATTTATTCTGGACAAGCCATTTAATAGGCAATAAAGTGATCTGCTCCCCATATGTTTTATTCATTCCATTGCCACTGACTCCACTGCACTGTGTGTCCTCTTGTATATGAAGCAGTCCATGGTGATGATGTTTCCAGACTTTTGCAGTTAATTTTTGGAGTAAAAACGCTTTAAACATTTTTTACAAATTCGTTCTGGCCGTGATGACAATGATGTATAAAACCAGGTAGTACTCCTCATCCTGGGTACAATGCTGTGTCTCTGTTGCTCCTTGTGTACAATGACATCATGTCTTTAGCCAATCCCTGAGCTCTGGTCTGCTGATGTAGATGACACAAGCCTCTGAGCTTAGTGATTGTCTGCAGCTGTCAGCATGACATCACCACTGCTAGAGGTGGTCTGCCATGTATTGCTGCTAGTTAATGGCCACAATGTAAATATGCATTTACCAACTGGTGTCCTGGCCCATTTCTTACGTTTTGCCAGTGAGCATGATCTGTCTTGTCACCTTCAATGGGCAGGCAGAGATTAGCCATTGGGAATGGTTGTTTAAAATGGGTTGACTCCACTAAAGGCTGGAATAAGCAATGTTGTTATTCCTGAGTGAGCTGTGTCCTGCTAACTTAAGGCCCCGTTAAACAATTCAACGTTGTTCCCGACATCGTTCAAAAGTGACGTCAGGAACGATGTTGAAACGACATCGTTATTGCGTCATTGCGTGTAAACCCATGATTCAACAACGATAGTTCAAGTCGGAGTTGCCAGGTTTTTCTGCATGCAGGAAAACCTGTCAACTTAAGCAACCTGCGGCATCGTTCAGTGTGACACCGCAATAGCTATGTCACAGCCGACTTCACCCATTCACACCAGTGAGCAGGGATCGTTCATGGCGTTTGCAAACGATCCCTCCTCACAACATCGTTGGTGAGTTGTCCACGATTTCTGGACATGTGACAGCTTACCAGTGATGTTGCACAGGTGTCCAAAAAAATAAGTGCTGTACCGAGATCGTAAACATCATCGCTGATAAGTTGTACTGTGTAATGGTACCTTAAGCTTTGCCTTTATCTCCCCATCTTTTAACCCCTTAGCGATTGAGCCAATTTTGACCTTAAAGACCAGACCCTACTTTTGTAATCTGGCCAGTGTCACTTAATGTGGAAATAACTCTGGAATGCTTCAAAATATTCCATTATTTCTGAGAATTCTTTTTTTCCGCGACACATTGTAGTTGATGTTAGTGTTACATTTCGGTCCTTTCGTTTTGCATCTATTTGTGATAATACTGGAATTTATTCAAAACGCTGAAAAATTAGCAATTTTCAAAGCTTCAATTTTTGTATCAAACAAATTATTCATGCTTAATAGCATTTCCTATATGTCAACTTTACATCAGCATCATTTGTCAATCATAATTTCAGTTTGCTAGGATGTTAAGGCACTTTACACACACAGATATCTGAGTCCAATATCTGAACAGATCTCTGGTTGCAGTGAAATCATGGATACATTGCTCCATGTTGTACACAGCCACAAAATGGAACAATGTATCCATGATTTCACTGCAACCAGAGATCTGTTCAGATATTGGACTCAGATATCTGTGTGTGTGAAGTGGCCTTTAGGTTAAAGGTTCAGCTATATATAAATATTTATAACTAGCTGTGTGCCCATCGGGATTCTAGAAGGCGAGTCTCTGACTCGCAATGGCCGCTCCGCAGCCAATGCTTCGCGCTGCTAAGGCGACTCGCAATGCCCGCTGCGCGGGCATAGCGAGTCACCTTAGAACTGCTCGCAATGGCCGCTGCGCGGCAATGCTTCGGGCGTATCCACATGACCACGCTGACTCGCAGCGCGAGTGGTCTCAAAGGGGCAAAAAACCCATTCGCAATTATATAATAGATAGAGCATTTCAGTGAATTAGAAGATCATCAAATACCATTGTAATATCGCCATGTTTCAGGGCATTACTGGGAACCTTAAAACACACTGACTAATAAATCAATATTATATTCAGTCTTTGATGTCTTGTGGAATACGGCAGCACAGTTTTTAACCCTTCATCCTCCCCATGACCTTTGGGATTTCATTGGCTGTGAGCCATAATCGTCAACATTACAGAGTTATCTATTTCAAGTGTTTATTTCTGTTAATGAATCTATATAATATATGCTTTTAACATTTTGTATTGAATTACTGAAAAAAAACACCTAACTTAGATATTCTAATTCATTGAGATGCACGTGTGTGTGTGTGATAATATAATTTTTTTTTTCCTAATAAACTTACAAAGCCTATGGTATTTCTTTAGGGCCCTATTGTTATTTACATTATCTTTGAGGGATCTGTATGTTGGAAACTCCCTGAAAGTGATAGCATTTTCAAAACCTCACCCCTCAAATACTTCAAAACTGCTTTAAAGGAAATGTTTTAACCCTTCAGGTGCTACATAGGAATTATAGGGAACCTGTCATGTGGAAAAATGCTTTTAGGGTACCATTACACGTCACAACATTGCATGCAATTTCACTTGCAATTTGCTGGTTGCAGTGAAATCATGGACACATTGTTCCATTTGTACACATCAACAAGATAGAACAATGTGTCCATGATTTCACTGCAACCAGCAAATTGCCAGTGAAATTGCATGCAATGTTACTACGTGTAACGGTACCCTTAATCTGCTGGTTAATATCATTCTGAACCTGCCTGGCGCCTGCACGTTAAACGCCACTGCTGGGAGGAAATTAACTTTAATTCTCCAGTTATTGGCGCCTGTGCTGTGTATGGACAGGGAGGACTGTAACCACACTGAACTGACTGACAGATGCTCTACATATGCATATTTATGTAACAAAATTTATGGGGGTTCCACATTATTGGTAGCATAAAGGCTCGGAACAAGTGCTGTGGCTTAACTTTCTGCCCCCTCAACCCCTCAAATCTGTGCTCCCAAATACAAATGCACCCCTCTTTCTGAGCACCACAGTGTGCCTAAACCACATATGGCATTAGTGAAATTGAGGAGTTGGAGGTTTAGCTTACCAACTGCACACTGGCTGTACAGCCGGAGTCTGTGTCCATTTTGGTGGAGTCGGGTTCAGGGAAATGTTGAAGTCAGAGGCTTGACTTACTAATTTCACAACCCTTATTTCAGGGCTCGGAAAGGAAGGAGCACTATTTGATTTTTGAAGCGTACAATTGTCTGAAATTGATTGCAGGTGCCATGTCGCATTTGTAGAGCTCCTGACATGCCCCAACAATAGAATCCCCCTTTCCCCACAAGTGACCCCATTTGGAAACTAGACCCCTCAAGAAATTAATCTAGGGGTGTAAAGAGCATTGTTAGCCTATAGGTGATTCACAAAACTTTGTCATTTTTGTTTTTGTTTCCACATCTAATTGTTATATATTTTTTTTTCACGAACATATTTTTTTAGCATCAAATTTATAATTTGGGCTAATAGAAGAAAAACCACAGCACATTTAGCTATGCAATTTTTACTGAACGTGTCAGTATTCCAAATGTGGATGAACACTACTATTTGAGCACACGACGGTAATTGGATGAGAAGAAGCACTATGGTTTTGGAATGCAGATTCCATTTTAATAGATTGTGGCCTCCATTAGCCAAGCCCTTTAGGTGCCAGATCAGCAGAAACCCCACAATTGACCCCATATTGAAAACTTAAAGGGAACCAACCACCCCAAATGACCCCCCCGGACTGTTAATGTGTCCCTACACCCAGCACACACATTTGGGGCAATCGTTTTTGCTAAAAAAACTGTTTAGTAGAAGCTAAGATATAGCAATATAAACTTTAAAAAATCCAGCCGACCTGGGTGTTACCTAGCTTGTCCTCGTGCAGTGTTCCATGTGCCTGTCAGCCTCCTCTCCCCCCCCTCCCTTCAGTAAAACCCTGCCCTTTCAGCCTCCCAAGTTTCAGCCTTTCAACTGATCCTAAACCCAGAAACTGACCCCCCCTTATCTTTAGACCTGTCCCTGCACCCCCTCTTATCATTCCTAGCCATCCCTTTTGCAGAAAAAAATCGCTTTTGTAAAGTAAGAGAAAAGGTTATAATACTTTGTCCTGTGTTTCTGTGGAAGCCGCAAATGCCCCGCCTGTCTGCTGCTGCCTGGTAAATTATGCACGCCCCTCTCTGCTGCTAAAAGCCTGGCCGCGTCATGAAAGGGGCGGGGCTAAATCGTGTCATGCCGGAGCCCGCCCCGCCCCCTTTCATGACACGGCCAGGCTCTTAGCAGCAGAGAGGGGCGTGCATAATTTACCAGGCAGTAGCAGACAGGCGGGGCATTTGGGGTGGTTGGTTCCCTTTAACTGCATGCTGCAAATGAACACGCATTTCCCTCACAATGTGAGTGTAATGCGAGGAACTCGCACTAATGGGACCAGTATCATTTAATAATACTGGTCCGAGTGCAATGCAAGTTTCCCTCACGCAAGGAAATCTGACAGTGTGCCTTCAGCCTTAAGGTGCCGTTACACGCTCCAATCTTGTTTACGAGATCGTAAGGAAAGTCACGTGACTGCTGTCATTTGGAGATCGTTAGTGCGGTGTCAGACACATGGATCTCGTTAACGATCTCTAATTTGGCATCGAGCCAGCTTCGTTCCGCACACCTGTATGAACGATTTAATAAAGCGGCAGGAAAAGGAGAAATTTGAACAATCTCGTTCATTATGGTGTCACACTATACAATGCTGCACTTTGCTGGAGCGTTAATTGGACGACGAACGATAGATTTGAGGTCCTGCTCTCAAATTTGAGATGTCCGATCCAACGATTTCTCCTTCAGACATCCTGGGTTTACATGCAACGATGCACAAATGAGATCGTAAGAACGATCTCAAAAGAGTGACGTTTCAACGATATCGTTTCTAATAACGGAGCATGTAACGGCACATTTAGATGGAGACATATTCAACTCTGTTTTGGTGGTATCCATCTTTTTTGCCATGCAGAGAACTGTGGTCATCCATAAAAAGACAACTAAAATGATGGGACAAAGTTCGCACAGAGACCAGACTGAGTTCAGAGTGTCTCCATCTGCTTCATTATAGTGAGTGGTTCTGTCAGGGTTTTTGTCTGAATCAAGATTTATGTATTTACACAGAAACTCCAACTTAAGTTTTTAGCAGATTGAGCAGGATAAATGAGAATCAAGTCTTATTCCAATATTTGGGAGGTAGAATAAAGAAATGGATAGTAGTACAAGAATCCGTCTTCATTTTTCACGGTTCACCATACAGTATAAGTGAAAATATAACTTTTATTCTTTAGGTCAGTATGATTACAGTGATACCAGATTTAAATAGTGCTTTTTTATGTTTTGCCACTACAGTGTTTACCCTAAGATAAGACTGGGATTTTTTGCTTTGAAAGATGCGCTAGAGCTTACTTTCAGACTAGGTCTTATTTTTGGGGGAACCCCATCATATTTACTATGGCTTACTTGCCTAAGTTAAGAAGATAGCAAATACACCTCCCCTTTCTCCCCCCCTCCCCCCAAAGAATTGCACCAGACCCCAAACAATGGAGTTGGCAAGTGAATGGGCTCTAGCAATTCTGTGTCGCTGTAAACTCTCCATGCATTCCCCAGCGGTTGGCTCCCTTGCTGGCAAGAAGCAGTGTCACTCGCATGGAGTTGATGAGAGCAGAGTGATACTGCGACCTGATGTGCGAGTGTGTGAGAGCGGAGTGACACTGACCTGATGTGTGAGTGCGAAGTGATACCGGGACTCTGTGTGTGTGTGTGTATGTGTGTGTGTAGTGTGTGAGAGCGGAGTGATACTGGGAACCCTGTGTGTGTGTAGGACAAAGTGCCTCGTGGTTCGAGCTGCTGTGTTTGTATGATAGAGAAAGCAGATGCAGCGGTATGCCTGGGTATGGTGGTAGCTAGTTTATTTTCCAACGCGTTTCGAAATCGTGTCCCCAACTCTTGACTCAGGGAACATCAAGATTACAGTGCACAAAAACCACCTGCGTCTTCCCCGCTGCCTGGATCCTCAGTCCTGTGACCTGTGGAGGTACGGTCCTGGCAGCTGCTGTACTGTTCTGAGCGATCACGCCGGTTGTGTGCTACACAACCCTATCAGGTGAGCAGTTCCTAAATTTCACCATAATAATCCTGTCTCCTAAGGATATGACCCCATTTTGCGCATTCTCACCTTTATTCTAGATTTGTGTGAGCAGAGTGATACTGGGACCTGATATGTGAGTGCATGAGAGCAAAGTGATACAATGATCTGATGAGTGTGAGAGCTGCATTGCAAAGCTGCTGGTATACTAAGGGAAGTGATAGCAACTCAGATCTATGTACAAGAGCCAATCCAGTGCTGGTACTTGCTGGCTTGCCATCCGCCATTGGTAGGGGTCTGGTGAGAGTTTTTTTTTTTTTCTTTCTTTTTTTTTTCTTTCTTTTACCCTAAGCCTGCCATGTCACTTCCTAGAACTTATTTTTGGAGCTTATATTTTAAGCATACTCAAATAAGCTGAAACTTCCTACTAGGGTTTATTTTCAGAGAAACACGCACTAAAAAGTGCTTTTATTCATTTTAGTTTTTTTAAATATAAAAAAAAAAATCTTTTCTCCATATTATGAGGAGCCGCACCTTTTGTTCTATTTTCTAACAAAAATGTTGCTAGAGCTGTTTGAGGGCTTATATTTTGCGCAACAAAGTTAAATATGTTTATGTCCTATTTTGTGGGTATATAACATTTTTTGATCTCTATGTTCAGATTTTTCAGTTTCTGATGGTAAAATTGATAAGTTCAATTTATTTTCAGACCATTATGCTTTACAATAATACCAGAGTTATAGTTGTTTTCATGTTTTGCTACTTTTACACACAAAATAATGTTTTCTAAAAATGTGTTTTTGCATCATTATACTCTGAGAGCTGTAACTTTTATTTATTTTTTCCAAATGATGCACAATAGGCTTTTTTTTTTTTTTTTTTTTTGAGGGACAGTTGATATTAATTTTTGATCACATATTTATTTTTTATTACCTCTTTAGTATCTGGTTAATAAAAACACACCAAAAATATAGCTCCTTCATCAATTTTTTTAAATTGTTCACTGTATAGAATAAATAACATATCAGTTTTAAAGCTCGGGTCGTTCTTGATGCGGAGAATGGAATTCTGGTTTGATGCAGAGATACAAATTATTTGTTTGTTTGTTTTTTTGCACTTTCGGTGTGTTGTTTGTTTTTCTTTATACATTTAACTGTTTTGTGTGGTTTTTTTTTTCTTTACTTTTTCACTTTGTCCCACTGGGGGTCATATTTATTTATTTTAAATGCATTGATCATTGGGCTTAAGGTATGTGCAGACAATCGGGAAACACTTCTTCCTGGACGCAGTGTCTCAGAACCTGAGGGAAACCAGTAATCTCTACGGTGAACGCAGCCGCCCTGTGCCCACAATCTGCATACAGTGCAGGGTGGCTTTTTCTTGCATTCACTCACTGAGATCGCATCTGACTCTAAAGCAATGAATTGACATGCTGTGGAGAAGTGCAGAAAGCCACCCTGCATGTTAGTTTACACTGCGTAGTAAAAAAGCACCGTGGGCATGTGATTTCTGGAAATCTGATCCACTATGCTTGTACTGCACAACACAGCGTTATGGACGAAGCTCAAACACGCTGCATCGAAACCGCTGCAAACGCGATCGTGTGCATGCAGCCTTATGCATTGCAATAAGACTTTTTGTGTCTCACTAACTCTACCTGTTAGACCTTACTTATAGCATAGTCTAACAGGCCACCATAACTTGGGATCATCGGATGAGCTCTGAGTACCGTTGCAACAAATGGAACCCGCAATTATGATTGTGGGGGCCCGATAGTGTCAAAGGGGGTCTTTTAATTCCCTTTTAACCACTCGGATGCTGTTGTTGCAATTGACCGATTCCAAAAACTTTGTTTACTGAGTAGCTGCAAGTTTAATGTCTATGGTCGTTAAGGGGTTAAAGCTTTTAAAATTGCTTTTTTTTAATAGTTTAAAGTTATAATTTAGGACAAGGACTTTCTCATAATGATTTACTGTGCAAATGTCGTCACATTCACTCAACCTATAATTCATTAGGGAAATTGGCACTAGGGCAATGTGCAAGGAGAGGAGGTGTAGATTATTAATATAAGTTTTACTAAATGCCCCTGTTTTGTAATTTTTTTTCAGTTTGGGTTTAACCCTTTTGTTGATGCTCCCATAAACTGCCTGGGTAGCAATAAATTAGAAATTTCATTTAAATTGTAATTCCACTTTTGCACCAGGGATAACGTTGTTAAACCTGTTCTTTCCCTTGATAACACAGACTATCAAGCTTGATGTATTCAGTATGTCAATCAGCTTTTGATACAAAGGAGGTTCTTAAAATGGCTTATGCTTGGAAAGGGTTTTTTTTTTTCCTACACTGAATTAAATAGCTTAGAGGAACATTTCCGTCAGTGCAAAGAAATAAAATTCATCCTTAAGGCTTATTTAAGCAAATGTGGACATTAATTTTGACTGGCATCATATATAACGCCAAGGTTTATCGTAAGTATCCTGAAGTTAATCTGGAAAAATTAGAATTTTGGGGCTGCAAATGTTTGAACCCTCTATAGGAAAACCATACAATGGAAATAAAATAAAGTGCTCAGTTAAAAACCATATACATGATGAGCTTGAATAAAAGTAAGGGTTTGCTCACAATCTGCATATAAATACACCTAACGCATGTACACCAATGTTAACCCTGTCATCACCCAGCAAATTTCCGTTTATGTGCTTTTGTTTTTTTTCTCTCTTCCCAAGAGCCATAACCTATTTTCTTTATATATTTCGACAATACAGCTTTATGAGGGTTTGTGTTTTGCGGGACGAGTTGTACTTTTGAGTGAAACTCTTAATTTTGCCATATAGTGTACTGTAAAGCGTGAAAAATTCCAAGTGCAGTAAAATGGCAAACAAAAAGTGCAATTCCCCGATTGAACCATGTTCACCGAATGGTAAAACCAACAAGACAGTATGAGTCTCCAGGCTAATACAAGTATGCAAGTATGTACGGTAGATACCAAACCTGTATAGTTTCTTTAAATTTAAAGTCTGCAAAAAAAAATAAATTCTGAACTTTTTGTTAATATAAAATAAAAAAAAAAAAAAAAAAAAAAAGCTTTTTGGCACCATTTTTCGAGGTCTGTACTCTTCATTTCTCAGATTTGGGGCTAGGTGATGGCTTACAGTCCTGACAGAAGTTATGTCGCTTATCCATGTTATGTAAATGCTTATAACCTGGCGTTAAATTCATCCATTGGTTTTATAAATTATGTGGTTTAGGTTAAGAAAATAAATTGGCATCAATGCTGAAATATTGATCATTTAAGGAACACAGAATGGTCAGATTTTGGCAAGACAAAAGTTTTGTCGCCCACAGAAAGTAATGTGATATTCAAACAGAAAATTAACTTAAAATACAAATATATGTAGCATAACATTGGTGAATGAAGTTGTGGTGCTATTAGTCATATTTAATATTTTGTGTGACTTCCATGAGCTTGAAGGACTGCATCCATGCGGTTCAACAATGATTCATACAATTTATTAATGAAGTGATCAGGAATAGCAAAGAATGCAGTCTTACATGCCTTCCAGAGTTCATTTAGATTCTTTGGTTTTGTCTTTCAAGCTTTCTCTTTGATCCTACCCCAAACATGCTCAATGATCTTCATGTCTGGTGACTGGGCTGGCCAGACTTTGAGAACCTTGATCTTTTTTGCCTGGAGGAACTTTGTTGTAGAGATGGATGTATGAGATGGTGCACCATCCTGCTGCAGAATTTGACCCCTTTTATTATTTGGAATGTAAGAGGTAGCTAATGTCTTGATATTTTAGGCTATTGATATTGCCTTCCACCTTGCAAATGTTTCGCACACCCCATACTGAATGTAACTCCAGACCATGATCTTTCCACCACCAAATTTAACTGTTTTCTGGGTGTATTTTGGATTCATAGAGGCACCAGTAGGTCTCCTGCAGTATTTGCGGCGGCTGTGCTGTAATTCTACTGAAGATTCATCAGAGAAATCCCACTTCTGCCACTTTTCCAGCGTCCATCTGTTTAGCAGGCTGTGGGACTTGGCAAATAAAAAACAGTGTGGCATTTGCATTTTGTTTAGTGCTGCCTTCTGGGCACTGATTCGACCATGGAGGCCATTTCGGGACAGAATCTTACAAACTGTTCAGGTGACCAGGCCTGTTGGAGCTCTGCTGAAGTGGAAGAGGGGCTTGCTTTGTATTTTCTAACCATACAAACGTTCCTCCTGAGCAGTTGTCTTGCGGGGTCTGCTGGATCTGGGCTTGTCAAACACATCTCCAGTCTCTTTAAATCTTTTTTCAATTCTTTGTACTTGATGCTGAGACACATTTAAGGTGCCAGCCACCTCTGCAGTGGTACTGGTCTTCAGCCTCTTGATAATCAAGGCTTTGGTTGCAGGGTGGATTTTTGGCATGTTGTCAAAGCTTAAGTTGCAGTTCAAGTGAAGGTCTGGGGTGCTGGGTTACTTTTTATACACACCCACTAATTAACCAATCATTTACTGAGCACAGGTGAGAATGTAAACTAGGATTGGGTGCATTATATAACCAGGCGACAATACTTTTGTCTTGCCAAAATCTGACCATTCTGTGTTTTATTAAATGATCAATATTTCAGCATTGATGCCAATTTATTTTCTTAACCTAAACCACATTTCGGAGGGTTTCAGCTTTCAAAAGAGTAATTTATACAACCAATGGATGAATTTAACGTCAGGTTAAAGCTTTTATTTACATAACATGGATAAGCGACATAACTTCTGTCAGGGACTGTATATGGGGCTAGGTGATGGCTGATATGTTTACAGATACCATTTTTGAATAGACATAATGTTTTGATCGCTTATTGTTCCATTTTATTGTAATGGATAATTGTAGTGCTTTAATATTTTTTTTCCATCATGCTGTTTACCAATCGGATGCATGTATTTAATATTTTGATCAGACATTTCTGAATCTACTGATACCAATTTTTTTTTCTTCTTATTTTGCAAAAAAGGGGGTGATGTGAATTTTCATTTTATTTTTTTTCTTTCCATATTTTGAAAGACTTTTTTTTTTTTTTTTTTGTGTCCTGCCATTTATTTTTACTAGTCCCTTTGGGGATTTGAAGCTGCGATCGATCTGATCACTTATGCTGTAGAATCATGCGTTAGCACCACTCTGCAGTAGAAATTCTGCCCTCCTATGAACGCTGGCTTCTAGCCGACATTCACATGAAGTTCATCATGACTGACACGGGCATTATCTGATCCCCCTGCTGTCCTGACAACCCATCAACGCCCCACAATCATGTTGCGGGCCACCGATGGGTGCTGGGAATCTGCGAATCCCCACTGGCGCATGTTAAATCCTTCTATTAGAGATTGAGAGCAAGATTTAACTGGTTAACAGCCACTGGTGGATTTTTGACCCACCGAGGCTGTTGGAGGCGCATGTCGGCTTATGCATGTGGGCTTGCATCAATGTCAAGAACATTTTAGAACAAATTAGTACGTCCTAGGTCGTAAAGGGTTTACCGGTTAGGAAGTGCTGATCTGCTGTTTCCTTCCGCTGTTTTTGGCCAGAGGAAAAAAATTGAAAATGCTATGTATGGTCGCGCAAAGTGGCCAACGCTTGCCAACACAAGTCTGTGTGCAAGAAAGAAAAAACGGATGACACACACCATCTCTATTCCGTCCAATTTTTACAGATACATCATCATTCTGTAGCATAGAACACTGTAAATGGAAGCAGAATAATAGCTGCAGAGAAAAAAAGCATTGGATACTGTTGGCATACGCATGTTATGCAAATGCTACGTAGATGAGATATAATTGCAAACCGGCATAGCGCTCTGCATGACATACTGAATGCCAAATAGATTTCACTCATCCAATTTTTCTGGCTGGAAATCAGACCTTTTTTTTTTTTTTACTGTTTACACGGATATGAGTGAATACTTTAGCATACTAGTAAATGATACAGCTTGGTGCTCATGCCTTCAGGTATTCCTCGTTTTTTCTATTCAGCACCCTCACTTCCTTTCACAATACTCAACAAACAAGAACTTATTTTCTGTGTTGGCATGCTATCAATGCTGTATATGAAGGGAGCTGGCTGACTACTCATTTCACTAACTAAGCCAGCCCCCTTCTGCAAGGTGTAGATGGGCGGACTTAGCTATTAAAATGTGAAGTGAGCCAGCTCCCTTTATAGACAGCACTGGTCATGTGCCAACACTATTTTGGTGAGCACAGGGTTAGATATGGAGCTGATGAACCCGGGAACAGAAGGGTTAACAGACAATCAACACATCAGGCATGATTATAGTGTATCGGTAGAATCTTTACTGGAACAATCTTTACTTGGAGGTCTAAATTGTGCCACAACTATAGGACAATCATTGTACTGGTTTGTAACTATCAATCTGTATCTATCTGTGGGATTTTAGGCTGTGTGCTCACAATCAGGACACACTGTTCTAGATTCAGCGTGTCCTCTGCAGAGGCGCTTGTGTTCTCTGATGGATTCTCTGCATTCTCTGGCAGAGATCCCCAAATCTAGTTGTGAAAAACTTGTTGCATCATTCCCAAGAAGACTCATGGCTGTACTAGCTCAAAAGGGTGCTTCTACTCAATACTAAGCAAAGGGTCTGAATACTTATGACCTTGTGATATTTCAGTTTCTTTTTTTTAATAAGTTTGCAAAACCCTACATGTGTTTTTTTTTTCAGTCAAGATCGGGTGCAAAGTGTATATTAATGAGCAGCCCCATCTCCCCATCTGCATCCCAGTTCCTATCTCTAACCACCTCTTTGACTCACAGCTCTCAACCTCTGAGACACGCAAAGATGGTAACACCCTTTACCTTGTTTTTTACCCGTCTCTGTTCAACTTCCTCCTTGGATAACTCACCTCTTCCTCTCTTTGACCACAACATTCTCTCCTTCACGCTTACAAATCCTCGCCACCCCACACACTTCTACCTATCATACATTCAGAAACCTTCAAGCCATTAACCCTCAAACACTCAAGACTATCTACACTCATCACTGTCCCCAATCTCCTCCTTCTCCTTTCCCAATCTGGCAATGAATCACTACGACACCCTCAGAAGCAGCATGGACCAAGTAGCGCCCCTCAAAATCAAAACTTCCAAACAGAGTAAAACAGCCCTGGCTCACATCGCAAACTCGATTCCTCAAACGATGTTCTAGGAGTGCTGAACGCTTATAGAGCAAAAATTGCACACCAAAAACTTTATCCACTATAAATTTATGCTAAGAACCTATAACTCTGCCCTTCATCTCGCCAAACAGACCTACTTCACCACCCTGATCTCCTTACTATCCAACAATCCAAAGAAACTCTTTGACTCCTTTCACACACTCCTCGATCCCAAAATATAGGCCCCTATCACTGACCTCTGTGCTGATGATCTGGCTTCTCACTTCACTTAGAAAATAAAGAACATCAGTCAGGAAATCAACTCTCAACCTCAAAGCGCTGTTAGGGTATGTGCACACAGTGCGTTTTTGCTGCGGTTTTGCTGCAGTTTCTGCCTGCGGTTTACCATTGGTTTTATGGAAATGTATGCTAATTTGTTCCTGCGGTTTTGATTCCCAGCAAAACCAATGTGTTTCACAGAAACGCTGTGCCCACACATTGGTTTTAGAAGTGTCAAGAACTGTCAAATCCCTGCATTTTTGGGGCCGATGGGAAAGAATTGACATGCTCTATTTTTCCTGCGTTTTTGCTGCAGTCAAAGGAAAAACGAAGCATCAAAAACGCAGTAAAAACGCACAAAAAACGCGCCTCCACTCCAGAAACTGCCCTCATCAAAGTGACCAATTACCTACTGATGGCAAAACGTAATGGTGACCACTCTCTGCTTATCCTTCTTGACCTTTCTGCAGCCTTTTACACTGTTGACCACCATCTCCTTCTTGCTATGCTGCACTCCATCGGCATAAAGGACACCGCTCTCTCCTTGTTCTCTTCCTATCTTTCTGACCCCTCTTTCAGTGTATGATTTGTGCCTCCACTTTTTCTCCCCTTCCTCTCACTATTGGGGTCCCTCAGGGTTCGGTCCTTGGCCCTCTTCTCTTCACTCTCTACACGGCCCCTATTGGATAGACCATCAGCAGATTTGGATTCCAGTACCATCTTTATGCTGATGACACAACTATATACATCATTGACCTTACCCCCGCTGTATTACAGAACGCCAATGACTGTCTAACCGCAGTTTCCAATATTATGTCCACTCTCTACCTGAAACTCAACCTTTCCAAAACTGAACTACTTATAATCCTGCCCTCCACTAACCTCCCTAAATCTGACATCTCCCTCTCTGTGTTCGGCACCACGATAACATGTAGGCAGCAAGCTCAGAGTGCTACGTTTGATGCTGATATTTCATTCACTTCCTATATATAATCTCTCGCCCTCTCTTGTTGCATGCAACTGAAGAACATCTCTAGAATTCGCCCGTTCCTCACCACGGAAACAACTAAAAGCTTCACAGTGGCCCTGATTCACTCCCGCCTTGATTATTGCAACTATGTATTAATTGGCCTCTCCCTCACTAGACTTTTCCCTGTCCAGTCCATTCTTAAAGCAGCAGCTAGGGTCACCTCTCTAGCTTACTGTTACTCAGATGCTTCCGCTCTGTGCCAGTCATTGCACTGACTGCCCGTACATTATAGGATCCAATTCAAATAGCTTGTTCTCACCTACAAAGCTCTTCACAGTGCAGCACCTCTCTACCGCACTACCCTCATCTCTATTACCCTACATGTTCTCTTCGCTCTGGGAGTGACTTTAGACTAACATCTTCACTAATCTGAACCTCCTATTCCCGGCTCCAAGACTTCTTCTGAGCTGCACCAATTCTCTGGAATGCTCTACCCCAAGAAATTAGGACTATCCACAATTGACATAGTTTTAGGTGCTCCCTAAAAAACACATTTTTTCAGACCAGCCTATCATTCTCCCTAACTAAAGTCATTCAGACATAGGTTATTCACTACTTCCCTGAACATAACTGTCAAACGCCATCAGACCCAAAAGCTCTACACAGATTGGCTGGTGGCCACTTACTCCGTTCTCATCTATTCCACAACCTCAAAATAGCTGGACCATGATTGTAAATAAGCCCCTGTGCTTTGTGTCACCTGCACCTTATTGTATTATTGTAGATTATAAGCTCTTGCGAGCAGGGTCATCAATATATATATATATTTTTTAATTACTCTATTTTCCACAGCTATTTCTTATGACTGTTTTGCTTGTATACTGTATGAAACTCTGATTTGTTAAGCACTGTGGAATATGTTGGCGCTATATAAATAAAAATGATTATTAATAAAAAATGAACTATTTTGAATTTACCAAATGGCTGCAATGAAACAAGGAGTGAAAAATGTAAAGGTGTCTGAAGATGATATGTACCCACTGTAGATACGTTTTATATGCAGTCAGTATAACTAATAGGAAGACTGCTTAATAAACCTTTAAAAGCTGCCGACGTCAGAGTTTTGTTTATGTAAGCATTACAAAAAACCTATTTCCGCATTTAGTCGTTCAAAAGGCTTATGAGTCACACCATATTTAATTCTGTTTAAGGCTATGTCCAGACACATTGGTTTTTGCTTGTGTCAAAACGCAGCAAAACCTTATGGGTTTCTAGTTTTTCCTGTTGTCTTGGCAGGAGATTTCCTTCGTTTTTTGCTGTGGATTTACTGTGTTTTTACCACATTTTTTTAAAGCGTTTTTACCACGTTTTTGCTGCTGGTTTGCCATAGAACACTGCAAAGATGCAGAAAACAGCTGACATGCTCATTCTTTCAAAAGTGCAGCAAAAGCTGTGGTGTTGACACTTTATGCAATTAAATAAAACCAATGTGTGTGGACAGCTTTTCCCTGAATCACATAGGTTTTGCTGGTAACCAAAAATGCAGGGTAAGATTAGCAGGCAAAACCTGAGCCCAAAAACGCAGTGTGTGAACATGGCCTTAAAAGGTTTTTGTTGAATATGTTATCCAACACTCGGAAGAGTTTGTGGACGGTGATATATTCTGTTTTGTGGCTGTTTTACAACACTCACCTATTAACTATTATATCATAACTATTCCAGGGCTTTTAAAAAAAAAGATTTTCACAATTATTGCTCTCTTGGTTAGACGATGGACTCCTATTTTTGCATTAAACAAATGTATTGTTTTTCTTACACTTGATGGGATCCCTAGAATATCAGCTACTTTATGCCCCCGAACCTATGACTATCTATCTCTGCAGCTTCCTAGTACCACAGTTTGGGCCCTTTCTATGGATGCACCTAAATAAAATGGATATGGTTGGTGATATCAACTTCCTGTTTGTGGCACCTGAGTATATGGGAGGGAGAAAACTTTTCCAGATGGATGGTGACCATGGTGCCCATTTTAAAGTTGGCCATTTTGGATCCAACTTTATTTTTAATTACCGTATATACTCGCGTATAAGCCGAGTTTTTCAGCCCAAAAATTGGGCTGGAAAGTCCCCCCCTCGGCTTATACGCGAGTCATAAGGCTCCCCCCCCAATCAGTATACTGGCGCTCCCCCCCCTCCATCGGTATACAGGGTCCCCCCTTGCTGCCGCAGACCTGTAAAGTATTAGATCATTATACTTATCCCTGTCGCCGCTCTGCACTGCGCTCCTCCGGGTCTTCAAGCTTCTTTCGGCTTCCTCCGGCGCACAGACAATGACGTCATTGCCTGCGCCCACCGGAGGAGGAAGCCGGAAGAAGCATGAAGACCCGGAGGAGCGCGGTGCAGAGCAGCGACAGGGATAAGTATAATGATCTATTACTTTACAGGTTTGCGGCAGCAAGGGGGGGCCCTGTATACCGATGGGGGGGCGCCTGTATACCACTGGGGCTGCTGCTGTATATACCACTGGGGCTGCTGCTGCTGTATATACCACTGGGGCTGCTGCTGTATATACCACTGGGGCTGCTGCTGTATAATACCACTGGGGCTGCTGCTGTAACACTGCTGGGGCCTGTATATACCACTGGGGAGGCTGCTGTATACCACACTGCTGGGGGCTGTATACCTGTGCTGGGGTCCACCCTCGGCTTATACACGAGTCAATAGGTCTTCCCAGGTTTTGGGGGCAAAAGTAGGGGGGTCGGCTTATACACGAGTATATACGGGTATGTACAAGCTTATGACCACTTATAAAATGTGTTCATAGTGCTGCCCATTGTGTTGGATTGTCAATGCAACCCTCTTCTCCTACTCTTGACACACTGATAGCAACACCGCAGAAGAAATGCTAGCACGGGCTTCCAGTATCCGTTGTTTCAGATGCTGCACATCTCGTATCTTCACAGCATAGATAATTGCCTTCAGATGAGTGATGAGGCAAACTTTTTTGTAAATGGTGAAGTTAACAAACAAAACCACCCCTGTTGGTCTGACACTAACCCACAGTGGATAGATCCCTCCAAGACTGTTGGAACAAAACAATTGATGGTATGGTGTGGTATATGAGGTACAGTGGGGCCATTCTTCATCAATGGAAACCTCAATGCCACTGGATATCTGAATCATGTAGCAATTTCACATATCCAGTGGCACTGCATTTTTTTTTTTGTCTGGATCTGGGCAAAACTGCCAGTGTGAAAGCACCCTAATACTGTCACGTTAAAGTTGAAATAAAGCATTTATACAGTTATATTTTATAATGTAAATGAGGCAGTGACTAGTCAGCTTGGGGGGTCACAAATAAGCTGACAGGTTCCCTTTAACGCAATGGCAACTTCTCTGTATAAAGGAATTGTTTGATGTCATGGCCCTGTGACCATAATGGGCAGAGCTAAACAAGCAAAATCATTAAGGTCAGTGTAGACTTGGCTCCACCTATTAGTCACATGGCTGTGACATCACACAGGTCCTGCAGCATTTTGTGAAATTCTGCTGAATTGTTAACCATTAGGGTATGTGCCCACAGGACATTTTTGCTGCGGTTTCTGCATACAGTTTACCATTGGTTTTATGGTAATGTATGTTAATTTGTTCCTGCGGTTTGGATTCCCAGCAAAACCAATATGTTTCTCAGAAACGCTGTGCACACACATTGGTTTTGCTAGTGTCAAGAACTGTCAAACCCCTCCGGTTTTGCTGCGGATGCGAGAGAATTGACATGTTCTGTTTTCCTGTGTTTTTTGCTGCAGTTAATGGCTAAAACGCGCAAACGCGTGAAAAACATGATAAAAATGCAGGACCTGAACACAGCAAATCTCCTAGCAAGGACTCTAGGATCCTTGAACCCAGTACAGGTTTTGCTGCATTCAGGACTGCTTAAAAATGTCCTGTGGGCACATACCCTTAACCTGCCAGATGACTGCTTGACTTGTTGCCCTGCTAGGTAGTGAAAATATATGATTTGTTAAAATGCTTTAGTGGGATGAATACAATTATTTTATTTATTTAGTAAAACAAAGGTTATTAATGAACACTACATGAGCTAAATAATACTGGCGATGGTTTAATAACAAAAAAGGACATGACAGGTTCCCTTTAATTATTGCTTTAACACCCGATCAACCCTTTTAGGATGTGGAAGTTCCACTCCTCCTTTTTGTTGATTAAATTGTAAGATATGCAAACAGTCTGCATTGATATTCAACAGTTTTAAGAAAAGTTGAACATAACTAATTTTTGCTTGTTTAAACAATTTCATGCACGTTGAGCAAACATTTTTGGATACTTCGTTCAGTTGTTAAACCCATTCACATTACTCCTTTATCATAGGTCGTTATTGTGATCTGATGGATTATCAAATAGTGTAAGGATGTTCTCCATGTAAATTGGACATCTGAATAAATTGGAAGACTTTTGGTCTGTACGCATTGCTGTCTAATCTTGAACTCATTTCTTTGGCTGGCTGAATGAAATCTAGGATTTGGCTGGGATCGCAGTGGTATATAGCATGTCCAGTGTGTTTTCAATATGCTGCCAAACTGTGTTTGCTCCCTATGTTTTTATTGGGTGGACCTAGCCTTGGCTACCTGAGGCAAACTGCAAAACGCCGCACCCCACCCGTAAATTTTTTTAATTCGTAAAAATAAATCTGGTTCATACAGATTTGTATCTATCCTGTCAAAATGAGTACATCACACATACATACAAGAACCACAGAGAAGAATCCAGAACAAGGATTATTAATGACAATGGCAGGCTTGGCACAATCATACAGACACAATGATGGCTGGCAGAGCTGTGGTCTTGTAGGCAGACACAGTCCTGCATAATTATAGCATACACATAGGAGGCAGCACTGATTGCCAACCTATTATCTCTGGGACACACCTACAAAACTCTGGGCAACTCCAATGTGGCTGCTGCCTGGCACTAACTAGTCAGACATGTCACTATGCAGCACCATCCACACACCACATACAACGACCTGCAGTCTGAGCAGCAACAAGCAACCACTGACCATGCCTCTTTCTCCCAAAACGCTTAGCCAATCACAAGCGCCTCACACAGTGCTGCCTTGAATTAATATCAGGGGTCTTTGATTCGGTTTGAGCAAGGGATGAGCGGCGGGAAGGGGAATGAGCGCCGCTGACCAACCCCTACTCGGGAGAAACATAGCTGAATGCCTGTATATACGGAGGGGTGGTGGTGTGTAAGTTATGGCCAATCAGTCCTGCAGCAGAGGCACATTTGAAAGGGACAATGCATCCTGCAACAGGGGCGTACATAGAAATTGTGGGGCCCCATAGCAGAAGTTCTAATTGGGCCCCCCTTAAAAAAAAAAAAAAAAAAAAAAAAAAAAGAGAATATTTGGCTAGGTCACATAAATACATATCTCACAACTTTGCAGCCCTTACAATGTAATTTTCCTCCTACAAAAATGTCTCGATTCCTCTTTCATTGCCTCCATAAAGTATGATGCCAAGAAAAGTGTCCCACAAACTGTATGATCCCCTTCGCTGTACTATCCACATGCACAGTATGTTGATCCTACTGTACCCCCTTGAACTATCCTGGCACAACATAATCCCCAATTATGACCCCACACAGCCCTCCATGTAGTATCATGGACCTACATAAAGTATAATATCCCCTACACCTCTTCACACTGTTTAATGGTCCCCAACACAGCCCTCAAATCACACTCCATAAAGTTTAAAGGCTCCCTCATAGCCCTCCAAGTTTTATCATGCCCCACAGAGCTCTCCAAATATAATGGGTTCCACATAGTATAATTGGCTCCACATAGTCCTCCATACATTATAATGCACCCCCATAGTCCCCCACATAGTATATTGCACCCCCAAATTCCTCCATATAATATTATGCACCCTCATAGTCCTCCATATAGTATAATGTACCCAATCAGTCCTCCATATAGAATAATGCACCCCCACACTTCTCTATATAGTATATTGCACCCCCCTCAGTCTTCCATATATTATATTGCACCCCTTCAGTCCAACACATAGTTATTGCACCCCCTCAGTCCACCATATAGTACAGTCATGGCGAAAAGTTTTGAGAATTACATCAAAATTATATTTTCACATGATCTGCTGCCCTCTGGTTTTTGTTTGTTTGTCTGATGTTTATATCACATACAGAAATATAATTGCAATCATATTATGAGTACCAAAAGGTTATATTGACAGTTAGAATGAGTTAATGCAGCAAGTCAATATTTGCAGTGTTGACCCTTCTTCTTCAGGACCTCTGCAATTCTCCCTGGCATGCTCTAAATCAACTTCTGGACCAAATCCTGACTGATAGCAGTCCATTCTTGCATAATCAATGCATGCATTTTGGCAGAATTTGTAGGTTTTTGTTTGTCCACCCGTCTCTTGAAGATTGACCACAAGTTCTAAATGGGATTAAGATCTGGGGAGTTTCCAGGTCATGGACCCAAAATCTCTATGTTTTGTTCCCTGAGCCATTTAGTTATCACCTTTGCTTTATGGCAAGGTGCTCCATCATGCTGGAAAAGGCATTGTTGGGCGCCAAACTGCTCTTGGACGGTTGGGAGAAGTTGCTCTTGGAGGACATTCTGGTACCATTCTTTATTCATGGCTGTTTTTTTAGGCAAGACTGTGAGTGAACCTATTCCCTTGGCTGAGAAGCAACCTCATGCATGAATGGTTTCAGTATGCTTTACAGTTGGCATGAGACAAGACTGGTGGTGGCGCTCACCTCTTCTTCTCCGAATAAGCTGTTTTCCAGATGTCCCAAACAATCGAAAACGAGATTCATGAGAGAAAATGACTTTACCCCAGTCCTCAGCAGTCCACTCCCTGTACCTTTTGCAGAATATCAGTCGGTCCCTGATGTTTTTTCTGGAGAGAAGTGGCTTCTTTGCTGCCCTCCTTGAAACCAGGCCTTGCTCAAAGAGTCTCCGCCTCACAGTGCGTGCAGAAGTACTCACACCAGCCTGCTGCCATTCCTGAGCAACCTCGGCACTGCTGGTAGTCCGATCCCGCAGCTGAAACAGTTTTAAGATACGTCCTGGCGCTTGCTGGTCTTTCTTGGGTGCCCTGGAGCCTTTTTGACAACAATTGAAGCTCTCTCCTTGAAGTTCTTGATGATGCGATAGATTGTTGACTGAGGTGCAATCTTCCTAGCTGCGATACTCTTCCCTGTTAGGCCATTTTTGTGCAGTGCAATGATGGCTGCACGTGTTTCTTTAGAGATAACCATGGTTAACTGAAGAGAAACAATGATACCAAGCACCAGCCTCCTTTTAAAGTGTCCAGTGGTGTCATTCTTACTTAATCATGACTGATTGTTCGCCAGCCCTGTCCTCATCAACACCCACACCTGTGTTAATGGAACAATCACTAAAACGATGTTAGCTGCTCGTTTTAAGGCAGGACTGCAATGATGTTGAAATGTGTTTTGGGGGCTAAAGTTCATTTTCTAGGCAAATATTGACTTAAGTAATTGCTGTTAAGCTGATCACTCTTTATGACATTCTGGAGTATATGTAAATTGCCATTAGAAAAACTGAAGCAGTAGACTTGTGTTAAAATTAATATTTGTATCATTCTCAAAACTTTTAGCCATGACTGTATATTGTACCCCCTCTGTCCTCCATATAGTATATTGTACCTCCAAAGTACTCCATATAGTATATTGGGCCCCCTTAGTCCTTCATATAGTATATTGCAACCTCAAAGGCCTTCATATAGTATAATACACCCCATAGTCCTCCTTATAGTATAATGCATCCCTAAACTCCTCCATTTGATATAATACACCCCCAAAACTCATCTATATACAGTAACCGTAGTATAATACACCCTCAAAGTCCTCCTATATTATTATGTAAATCACATAGTAGCCCACCAATTTATTAACTGGTTAAGAAAAAAAACAAACAAAAAACGATCTCCTCTCCTCAGCGTGTCCCATGCTCTGCACAGTGGGGCGCTTAGTGATGGCATCACCACTCCTGCAGTGTTGAGCTGTAGAGACTCGGGACTCGGGAGACTGGCTGCAGCGGCGGCTGAGAAATGGGAGCGGCATCTGCGGAGGGGGGCGCTACTAACTACCGGGCACCCCTGCGGATGCCGCCCCCTGCATATCAGCAGGTGGTGCACTGCCTGAGGCAGACAGCTCAGGTCGCCTCATGGTCACAGGTCGCCTGATTAAGAGAATGAAAAAAATGCATGCAAAAGTTGCTATTTTTTCTTTCTCTTAAGTGTAGAATCAAAGCTTTTCTGTGCTGGAAAACAAACCCTAACATAAATACTTTAAGAAGGCTGCTTCAAATCTGTTCTGAAAATGCATCACAGACAAAATAACCAGATATTATTGTTGTCGTTGCTTAGTTAGGTGCCGACACCTTCAGAAAGCAGCTTTGCATTTATGCTGTGTGTAATCTTCTGAGCCCAGGAAGAGTTCTGTAAAAGAGTGGTGAGCTAACAACCATTGTCCTATTTACCTGTTATTTCTCCTGAAAATGTATCAATACATGCCCAGTTGTACCACCGTGTAGGGATACACCTCTTTGTCGAGGGAGTAATGCCACCCATTTGTTAGTTTATTCATATATTTTTAGGTAAAAAAGAAAAGAACTTCAAAATTATAGGTTTATATGGAATAGTATTATTAAGCACTCCAAATATGTCAGTAGAGCTGCATGCTTCTCTAGGGCTTCCATCAAGAAAGTCCTGTCTGATGTGCCCTGTCAGGACATATGGAGGGTAGAAGGAAGTCCTTTGCTCAGAATCAGTCTTTCTATGCTAGATCTAGACTACCAGGCTGCTATTCTGGAAAATGTGCACAGCAATGAACGATTTATTTTTCCATGTTAGTGTATCAGGGAACGTGTGTCTGAACTAACGTGAGACCTTCAGCATGGACACATGAGTGTGTATCATAAATTCCTGGACACCATTACTAAGGTGAAATCAATCTGAAATGCCCAATATAGAGATTTGGATATTAATGGAGAAGTAAGGGACACTTTTTGAACCAGAAATTGGTGTTTTCTCCAATATTTTGAATTGGGCCAAGTATATAAAAGACGAGATATAGCTTTAGAATTGGGTTTTAAGATTAATTCCAGAGGCAATTTAGATATGCTGTGTGTGGAGACCAGATTGATTGAGCACTTCAGATATCTAATTTTGGAAGTTGCAGACATGTTGTCCAGAAATTTTCTACAGCTCATGTATATTTTCTTCTGAAGACGTATACTGCATATCCTGCATCAAAGATAAATACTATTGATTAAAATCAGATTAGTCCCGAAAACTCTACTCACCAACTAATACTGAGAGAAGGAAACCGATGAAGAATCCTTGGGCATGGAATAATGTCTCCAACAGGAGCATTTGATAGGGTGCACTTGTCCGTGTCTCTAAACTAGATCTCATTTGTAAAATATATATTACACACTCCTGAGGAACCCACATTGTGGGGGAAACGCATTGAGTGGCATTTAATAGCTTATCACATTGAAATACAGGTGCTTCTCAATGAATTAGAACATCATCAAAAAGTACATTTTTTTTTTCAGTAATAGTGGTAGAGGTTTCACCTTGTGTGGTTGTGAAAGTCTGAGATACCTATATAGGTAATATTTTATCTCTCAGACCCTTCATCCTCCCTACTTTAATTTTCTGAAATAATGACCTTTGGGTTTTCATTGGCTGTAAGCCATAATCATCAACATTAACATAAATAAACACTTGAAATAGATCACTCTGTAATGATTCTATTTAATATATGCCAAGTTCATTAGACAAAAGCAGCCGCACTCACCGGATATGAATCTTTCTTTCTTTATTTACTTACAGCGTGTTGCAGGGAGTGGGTGTCTGGGAGGCGGACGACGGTTCACCGTTTCGCGGTCGTGCACCGCTTCTACGGGTCCTCTACGGCGTCTGTCGTCACGTCCGGGGTTAAATTACACCCGGGCATGACGTCACTGCCGCCTATAGAAATAGTGTACATGGCATCTAGCCTTAGCGTGGTAGGTTGACAGAAAGTGTGCGATTTGAACTATAACAATGTGGATATTGATGTGGTTTCTTTGTACTAATGCTGCGCTCTATTTGTTGTTAAGAACAAGTGTTTTTATGTACACTATTTCTATAGGCGGCAGTGACGTCATGCCCGGGTGTAATTTAACCCCGGACGTGACGACAGACGCCGTAGAGGACCCGTAGAAGCGGTGCACGACCGTGAAACGGTGAACAGTCGTCCGCCTCCCACACACCCCCTCCCTGCAACACGCTGTAAGTAAATAAAGAAAGAAAGATTCATCTCCGGTGAGTGCGGCTGCTTTTGTCTAATGAACTTGGGATTTACCTGCACTCTATTCACCGCTAGCACCCCGGTAACCCCGCGGCTTCAGTCACGGGAGTGACTTGGACCCACTGCATAAAAAATTGTTAGTGCCCGGTGTTTCTTCTTTATGTGGTATTTAATATATGCGTTTCACTTTTTGTGTTGAATTACTGAAATAAAATTAACTTTTTGATGATATTCTAATTCATTGAGATGCACTAGTAAACGTGAGTTATCTTGCGCTATATGCATGACTGAGTGTAATTGTATATATACATATAAAATTGAAGATATATCAAGTAGGATTCTATCAAACATCTTTTGTAGTTATAGGTGTTGTTTGCTGAGAAATCTTATCATAGAGAACTAACTATGGCCTTGGACTTATACTACCGTTCAAAAGTTTGGGGTCACCCAGACAATTTTGTGTTTTCCATGAAAACTCATACTTTTATTTATCACATGAGTTGCAAAATGAATAGAAAATATAGTCCAGACATTGACAAGGTTACAAATAATGAATTTTATTTAAAATAATAATTTTCTCCTTCAAACTGGGATGTATCTGTATAGCTCCGGCTTTACATGATTATTTAAGTATGGAAATGTAATGTTCTTAAGTAATAAAAGTGGTTTTAAAAGCAAAAAACATACAAAAAACCATACCCGCCCCTCCCACACCACACCTCTTATCCTCTTGCCGGCAGAGCATCCATTTCCATTTCTGGCAGGGCTGGGCATGCGACCGCTGGAGCCATTCAATGTGCACAGCACTGACCAACAAGGCACTCTATGGCCAGGAATTGACCACCATGTCTAGCCAAATAGAGCAGAACGAACCGACCTGGTCTAAACAGCAGCAGGCATCAGTATCTTGATTTTTTTTGTTTCTTTGTTAAGGCCCTATTGATTGCTTGTTTAAAGAAAAAATCAAATGCATAAGTTATTTAATCTTTTAATCAAATATTTTATATGGTTATAGATGTACTGTATAACCTATCCCTAATAAGATCTTGTCATTTATTTTATATGTTGGTTGGGTGGCTTTTTTTGTGCATGTGTATGTATACCTAAAAAAAAAAAGTAAATTGTGAATGTAGAACAGTTTCCTCTTTTTTTTTAATGAACAACAAAGACCCAAATTTTGTTTATGACTTCAAAAGCTTTTTTTCTTTCCCCTCTAGGAAGTAAAATTAAATGAGGACATTGGCAATTTGTTCTCTCTCTTGTTATCTACACCTTAGGACAATGCCATAGTCACAAATTTCAGGAAGTAATAAAATACAAAATTCCTGGATTTAGAATGAAGACTTGGATTTAATAAAGCAAAGCGCTACAGAAACTGTATTCTTGTGTTTGAAATTGAAATGAGGCAAATTGAACTCACCCATGAGTTTTAGATGAATAATACATTGTATCTGTGGCCCTGATGACAGCTGACTGACAGCTAAGTGGGGTGACTGCTCCACTTTGTCCTGGAATCCTTTCTCTGCTAAAGCCCATTTTTGACCTTTTACATCAGGCACCAAGTTTGGTAATACTATAAAGAGATGGTTCCCATGAAAAATAGTCATATTGTCCAAAGCCTTGGAATAAAGTTCTGCTGAGTATGTAAAAAGCCCAATTTTTACTTGGATGCATTGATGTACAGATCACCTACATTTCTCTTTCTAATTTTGAATGCACACCTTTTAAAGGGGTCTCTTCGGAGATAACAATTTGTACTGACCCTGCACTAATACACTAAAAAGCTAAGATGCCTAATATACCGTACTTCTATTATCTTTAAACTTTTGTAATTGACTGTGACAAGAGCTGATCCTCACACCTCCTGTATGGGACGTTGTGTCACTCAACAGTGTGCACCTCTGTGCTGTATTACCGCATATACTCGAGTATAAGCCGAGTTTTTCAGCACAATTTTCGTGCTGAAAAGTGCCCCCCTCGGCTTATACTCGAGTCACTAGGTATTTGCTTTGGCTGTGACCAGGGGCTGGAGGAGGCAGGAGGGGGCCACAGTGACCGCGGGTGGTCACGTGGGCCGCCCATTAATGTAATGAATATGCACTGCATCCCCCCATCCATCAGCGGCGGTGGGAGCGGTGCATATTGTACTACACTGGCCCCCATCAGTGATCTACAGCCCCCCCCTCCTTAGTATCTGGCCCCCAGGCTGCGGTACACATTAAAATAACAAACTTTTTATACATCACCTTTCCGGCGACTCCTTGCTGGCAGTGCCGCGTCCTCCGGTCTCCCGGCTTCTCCCTGCTTTTGCCTTTGTGATGTGACCAGCGCAGCAGCGATGACGTCATCGCTGCTGCATCGGCCACAGGAATAGAAGCCGACACAAGCAGGAAGAAGCCAGGAGACCGGAGGAGTGGTGCTGCCAGCAAGGAGTCACCGGAAAGGTGATGTATAAAAAGTTTGTTATTCTAATGTGTGCATGCTCTAGGCTTAGATCATGATGGGGGCCAGTATACTAAGGAGGGGGGCTGTATACACCAAGATGGGGGCCTGTATACTACCAAGGAGGGGGGCCTGTATACTACCAAGGAGGGGGGTCTGTATACTACCAAGGAGGGGGGCCTGTATACTACAAGGAGGGGGGCTGTATACTACAAGGAGGGGGGCCTGTATACTACAAGGAGGGGGGCCTGTATACTAACTAAGGAGGGGGGCCTGTATACTAACTAAGGAGGGGGGCCTGTATATATAAGGAGGGGGCCTGTATACTAACTGAGGAGGGGGGCCTGTATACTAACTGAGGAGGGGGGCCTGTATACTAACTAAGGAGGGGGGCCTGTTATACTAACTAAGGAGGGGGGCCTGTATACCGGGATGGGAGGTTATATAACTATATGGGGGTCTGCTGCATTTCTCACCTTAGGCTTATACTCGAGTCAATACATTTCCCTAGTCTTGGAGGGTAAAATTAGGGGCCTCGGCTTATACTCGGGTCGGCTTATACTCGAGTATATACAGTAAGTCAGTCTCCTACAATAGCTGCACCCGCACTTTAAGAATGGGGGACATGACGTCCCAGAAGGTGGGAGGAGGGGTTAGGATCAGATCGTGTCACAGTCCTTTACAAGAGTTATAAAGATACAAGAAGTATATTAGGCATCTTAATTTTATAGTTTATTATTATTAGGTATTTATATAGCGTCATTAGGTTACGTGGCGCTTTACAAGTGAGAGGGTAGACAAAGACAGGTGGTAAAAACGACAACAAATCAGTCATAGTGTATGCGTGCAGGGATCTACCTGGTATACTCCTGTTAACTTTGAAGGTGTAAGTGATTTATAGTCTTTATATATAGCGCTTAGTGTTCAACATTGACATCTCAAAAAATAACCAAAAATTGTACCATGTATAGCTTATATTTGATGTTCATCACCCCATTTAGAAGATCGCAGAGAAAAGGCCCTTACTTAATGGGATGCACACCACTTTTTTTTTCCTGAGAATTAAAAACAACAAAAAGCATACCCTTACCTACCTAAATCCCTACTTGCTTCCTCTTCCGGCAGGAACATCACCAGATCAATCGCTGCAGTCAGTCATTCTTGATATAAACAATAGGTCATTTTCTGATTACAACTCCCTTTAATTTCTTGGAGGCACTGAATACTGCAGATAGCTGCTGGTTCAGTCACATAATTATTGTAATTGCTTACATGGTAAAGATAATGTTGTTGCCTCTTAATGGATATCCTACCATGCAAAACTTCTGACAACATTTATTCATAGCATCAGTGGAGCATTTGAGAGGCGTATGTGGAAAACATGATTGTATAATCTGAAGAAATGCACAGCTGGAAAAAGATATCTGAATTAAAAGCTTGGTCAACATTTCTGTAAACATTCATCTGGTCTTTTTAGATCCATGGCATTCCAGATGCCAGTTTACTTATTTCAGTTATTTTTTTAGAAATATTTATATGATGTTTTTCTCATTTTTAATTTTCTGATGTAGTATTTGGCTTTGTGCACAGGTTGCATTTTTATTGTTTTTTTTTTTTGTTTGTTTTTAATACGTTTTTTGGGTGCAGATTTGTCACAAAACCTGGGGGCAATTCTGATGTCAGCATAGCCGATGAGAATCTTGAAGTCTTGAGGCTCACGATGAGTATTTTCTCCTTGCAGATTGAAATCTGCATCATGTGAATGCTAATGAACGGGAAAAATCCTGCACCGAAAACATGGCAGAAAAGCATGTTTTTGGCCATTGCATTTTTTTTCTACTAAGAGATGTAGGAATGATGCAGAAATTTCTGCACTACAAACTTAACGTGTGCACATACCTTTGAAATAACATTGCAGTTGCTGCTCTTAGGCAAAGTTTGATACAAAAGACCTGCAAAGCTGCATGAGGATGTTACAGTTCTATTACGTTGCAGACTTTTCTGCAGCTGACTGTGGCTGAATCATGGCAGATTTGGCACACTTATCGCATCTGCCGCATAACGGACGTCTTGTGGTAAGCCCCCATTCATTCTATATGGGACTTGCAGCAGGTGCTGCAAGTGTGGTTTTTGCCGTGTTGCGGCAGGTAAAATAAAACTGTGGTTAGCAGCACTTTTTTGACTTTTCGCAACTCCCGGACTGCTGCGGTTCCACAAAAACGCTGATGTGAAGATGTGAAAGGTGCCTTAGTTGCCTCCTGACTCCATTTAAACTATTAAATCTCTTTTTTCTTTAACCCCTTAGTGACGGAGCCAAATTTAAGCTACTGACCAAGCCCAAATTTATAAATGTGGCCAGTGTCACTTTCTGCAGTAGTAACCCTGGAGTGCAGATAGATAAATAGATATAATAGAGATATAGATATATAATAGAGATATAGATATACATTACAGACCAAAAGTTTGGACACACGTTCTCATTCAAAAAGTTTTCTTTATTTTCATGACTATGAAAATTGTAGATTCACACTGAAGGCATCAAAACTATGAATTAACACATGTGGAATGGTATATTTAACAAAAAAGTGTGAAACAACTGAAAATGTGTCTGATATTCTAGGTTCTTCAAAATAGCAATTTTTTGCTTTGATTACTGCTTTGCACACTCTTGGCATTCTCTTGATGAGCTTTAAGAGGTTGTCACCGGAAATGGTCTTCCAACAGTCTTGAAGGAGATCCCAGAGATGCTTCGCACTTGTTAGCCCTTTTGCATTCACTCTGCGGTCCAGCTCACCCCAAACCATCTCGATTGGGTTCAGGTCTGGTGACTGTGGAAGCCAGGTCATCTGCCGTAGCATCCTATCACACTCCTTCTTGGTCAAATAGCCCTTACACAGCCTGGAGGTGTGTTTGGGGTCATTGTCCTGTTGAAAAATAAATGATGGTCCAACTAAACACAATCCGGATGGAATAGCATGCCACTGCAAGATGCTGTGGTAGCCATGCTGGTTCAGTATGCCATGCTGGTTCAGTATGCCTTCAATTTTGAATAAATCCCCAACAGTGTCACCAGCAAGCACCCCCACACCATTACACCTCCTCCTCCATGTTTCACGGTGGTCATGGTGGTTGGAACCAAAGGTCTCAAATTTGGAGTCATCAGACCAAAGCACAGATTTCCACTGGTCTAATGTCCATTCCTTGTGTTCTTTAGCACAAGTCTCTTCTGCTTGTTGCCTGTCCTTAGCAGTGGTTTCCTAGCAGCTATTTTACCATGAAGGCCTGCTGCACAAAGTCTCCTCTTAACAGTTGTTGTAGAGATGTGTCTGCTGCGAGACCTCTGTGTGGCATTGACCTGGTCTCTAATCTGAGCTGCTGTTAACCTGATTTCTGAGGTTGGTGACTCAGATGAACTTATCCTCTGCAGTAGAGGTGACTCTTGGTCTTACTTTCCTTGGGCGGTCCTCATGTGAGCCAGTTTTTGTAGCGCTTGATGGTTTTTGCAACTGCACTTGGGGACACTTGCCAAGTTTTCCCAATTTTTCAGACTGACTGACATTCATTTCTTAAAGTAATGATGGCCACTTGTTTTTCTTTACTTAGCTGCTTTTTTCTTGCCATAATACAAATCCTAACAGTCTATTCAGTAGGACTATCAGCTGTGTATCCACCAGATTTCTGCACAACACAACTGATGGTTCCAACCCCATTGATAAGGCAAGAAATCCCACTTATTAAACCTGACATGGCACACCTGTGAAGTGAAAACCATTTCCGTTGACTACCTTTTGAAGCTCATCAAGAGAATGCCAAGAGTGTGCAAAGCAATAATCAAAGCAAAAGGTGGCTACTTTGAAGAACCTAGAGTATAAGACATACTTTCAGTTGTTTCACACTTTTTTGTTAAGTATATAATTCCACATGTTTTAATTCATATTTTTGATGCCTTCAGTGTGAATCTACAATTTTCGTAGTCATGAAAATAAAGAAAACTCTTAGAAAGGAAAGGTGTGTCCAAACTTTTGATCTGCACTGTGTATATATGTATGTATGTGTATTTTCAGGATTGAAATTATGTTTATTGTACTAACCGAAAATGTGAAATATGCATTATTTCAAAAATTGACAGGTGCAAAAGTATGGGCTCCTCAACAGAAAAGTGACATTAATATTTAGTAGATCCACCTTTTGCAAAAATAATAGCCTCTAGTTGCTTCCTGTAGCTGTTAATGAGTTCCTGGATCCTGGATGAAGGTATTTTTGACCATTCCTCTTTACAAAACAATTCCAGTTCAGTTAAGGCTGGTTTCACACTACGATTTGTCTAATCCGATGCTGTCCGATGAAAATCGGACAGCATCGGATCCGAATTTGGCCCCATGCAGCCCTATGGGCATCGGACCGAATCGGATGTGCACTAAATGCCATCCGATTTGGTCCGATCCGAGTCTGTCCGATGTTTTTATCGGTGCAAAAATCGGAGCCTGCACCGAAAATAAAATCTGACAGACTCGGATCGGACCAAATCGGATGGCATTTAGTGCACATCCGATCTGACCCGATCCCTATAACATGGGGCCCTATGGCGAAGGGTCCGAGGAAACATCTGATGTCTCCTCGGACCCGATGTTAGTGTACTGAGCATGCTCAGTACATGCTCAGTACACTAAACCTATTGTGTGCCGCCTAATTTAACTTCTGCAATGTATATACCGTATATACTCGTGTATAAGCCGACCCGTGTATAAGCCGACCCCCCTACTTTTGCCCCCAAAACCTGGGAAAACCTATTGACTCGTGTATAAGCCGAGGGTGGACCCCAGCACAGGTATACAGCCCCCAGCAGTGTGGTATACAGCAGCCCCAGAGGTATATACAGCAGGCCCCCAGAGGTACGGTATATACAGCAGGCCCCCAGAGGTACGGTATATACAGCAGGCCCCCAGAGGTATATACAGCAGGCCCCCAGAGGTATATACAGCAGGCCCCCAGAGGTATATACAGCAGGCCCCCAGAGGTATATACAGCAGGCCCCCAGAGGTATATACAGCCGGCCCCCAGAGGTATATACAGCCGGCCCCCAGAGGTATATACAGGCAGGCCCCAGGAGCTATATACAGGCAGGCCCCAGGAGCTATATACAGGCAGGCCCCAGAGGTATATACAGGCAGGCCCCAGGAGGTATATACAGGCAGGCCCCCAGTGAGGTATATACAGGCAGGCCCCCAGTGAGGTATACAGCAGGCAGGCCGCAGGAGCTATGTACAGGCAGGCCCCAGAGGTATATACAGGCAGGCCCCAGGAGCTATATACAGGCAGGCCCCAGGAGCTATATACAGGCAGGCCCCAGGAGCTATATACAGGCAGGCCCCAGGAGCTATATACAGGCAGGCCCCAGGAGGTATATACAGGCAGGCGCCCAGTGGGGTATACAGCAGGCCCCAGGGTATATACACGCAGCCCCCAGTGGTAGTATACAGGCCCCCAGTGGGGTATACAGCAGGCCCCAGGGTATATACACGCAGCCCCCAGTGGTAGTATACAGGCCCCCAGTGGGGTATACAGCAGGCCCCAGGGTATATACACGCAGCCCCCAGTGGTAGTATACAGGCCCCCAGTGGGGTATACAGCAGGCCCCAGGGTATATACACGCAGCCCCCAGTGGTAGTATACAGGCCCCCAGTGGGGTATACAGCAGGCCCCAGGGTATATACACGCAGCCCCCAGTGGTAGTATACAGGCCCCCAGTGGGGTATACAGCAGGCCCCAGGGTATATACACGCAGCCCCCAGTGGTAGTATACAGGCCCCCAGTGGGGTATACAGCAGGCCCCAGGGTATATACACGCAGCCCCCATGGTAGTATACAGGCCCCCAGTGGGGTATACAGCAGGCCCCAGGGTATATACACGCAGCCCCCAGTGGTAGTATACAGGCCCCCAGTGGGGTATACAGCAGGCCCCAGGGTATATACACGCAGCCCCCAGTGGTAGTATACAGGCCCCCAGTGGGTTATACAGCAGGCCCCAGGGTATATACACGCAGCCCCCAGTGGTAGTATACAGGCCCCCAGTGGGGTATACAGCAGGCCCCAGGGTATATACACGCAGCCCCCAGTGGTAGTATACAGGCCCCCAGTGGGTTATACAGCAGGCCCCCAGTGGCACTCGCCCCCCCCCCCACACTGTGCAGAGCTCCCCCCTCCCGATGCATTATCTTACCATCCAGCCGCATCACCGCCGGTCCTGCCGTCCTTCCTCGCGCGCTGCGTTCCCGGTCTCATGTGACCCGGCGGTCGCAGTCGGATGACGTCATCGCGCCGGGTCACGTGGGAGCCGAACACAGCGCGAGAGGATGGACGGGAGCACCGGCGGTGATGCGGCTGGATGGTAATATAATGCATCGGGATGGGGGGGGCTCTGCACAGTGGGGGGGGGGGGGCGAGTGCCATTGGGGGCCTGCTGTATATGGGGGCCTGCTGTATAACCCACTGGGGGCCTGTATACATATGGGGGCTGTATTGCACGGCTCCCCCTGCCGCTGTGATGGGCGGGGGGAGCCGTGCATATCTAATGAGCGGCCCCATGTGACGGGCCGCTCTGTCAGGAGCCTCCCCACGCCTCCTCCAGCCTCCCCAGCACCCGGACACAGCCCCCACACAGCACATACCGTATAGACCCGTGTATAAGCCGAGGGGGGGACTTTTCAGCCCAATTTTTGGGCTGAAAAACTCGGCTTATACACGAGTATATACGGTACATACATTGCAGAAGTTAAATATAAGTTAAATCAAGTGTTTAAAAATAAAAAATCTTTATTCTCACCTGCCAGTGCTCCCTCGGCGTCTCCAGCTGCAGTCGCTCGGTAACAGGACCTGTGATGATGTCAGAACCCGATCAGCTGATCGGGTCACATGACCGGTTACCGCGGTAACCGCTGACGCTTTTGACGTCATCACAGGTCCTGTACACCCGATCGGAGGCTGATGGAGACGCCGAGGGAGCGCTGGAAGGTGAGAATAAAGATTTGATATGTTGGGGGGGACAGGAGGGGAGCACATGAGGAGGGGACATGAGGGGGGAACATGAGGAGCGGACAGGAGGGGGGCACATAAGGAGCGGACAGGAGGGGGGCACATGAGCGGACAGGAGGGGGGGACATGAGGGGGGACAGGAGAGGGCACAGGAGAGGGCACATGAGAGGGCACAGGAGGGGGCACATGAAAGGGCACAGCAGGGACAGTAGGGAGAGAGTAGGGGGACACTAGGGCAAAACAGGGGGGCCACAGGGAGGCAGCAAGATGACAGGAGGGAGAGGAGGGGGAGCTATGTGACAGCCCAAACTGATCCTGCAAAAAGTAGGATTCGGATGCCTATTTGGCATCCGATTGCAGAGATCAGTTTGGATCCGATGCTGTCCGATTTATATCGGACAGCATCAGATTTAGAGAAATCGTAATGTGAAAGTAGCCATAGTTTGGTGGTCGCCGAGCATGGACAGCCCGCTTCAAAACATCCCACAGATGTTCAATGATATTCAGGTCTGGGGACTGGGATGGCCATTCCAGAACATTGTAATTGTTCCTCTGCATGAATGCCTGAGTAGATTTGGAACGGTGTTTTGGATAATTGTCTTGCTGAAAGATCCATCCCCGGCGTAACTTCAACTTTGACACTGATTCTTGAACATTATTCTCAAGAATCTGCTGATACTGAGTGGAATCCATGCGACCCTCAACTTTAACAAGATTCCCCGATGCCGTCATTGGCCACACAGCCCCAAAGCATGTTGGACCCTCCCCCAAATTTGACACTGGGTAGCAAGTGTTTTTCTTGAAATGCTGTGTTTTTGTGGCGCCATGCATAACGCCTTGGATGACCAAACAACCCAATCTTTGTTTCATCTGTCCACAGTACCTTCTTCCAAAATGAAACTGGCTTGTCCAAATGTGCTTTTGCATACCTCAGGCGACTCTGTTTGTGGCGTGCATGCAGAAATGGCTTCTTTCGCATCACTCTCCCATACAGCTTTTTCTTGTGCAGTGTGCGCTTTATTGTTGACCGATGCACAGTGACACCATCTGCAGCAAGATGCTGCTGCAGGTCTTTGGAGGTGGTCTGTGGATTGTTCTTGACTGTTCTCACCATTCTTCTTCTCTGCCTTTCTGATATTTTTGTTGGCCTGCCACTTCTGGCCTTTACAAGAACTGTCCCTGTGGTCTTCCATTTCCTTACTATGTTCCTCACAGTGGAAACTGACAGGTTAAATCTCTGAGACAACTTTTTGTATCCTTCCCCTGAACAACTATGTTGAAGAATCTTTTTTTTCAGATCATTTGAGAGCTGTTTTGAGGAGCCCATGATGCCACTCCTCAGAGAAGATGCAACTAGGAGAACAACTTGCAAGTGGACACCTGAAATAGCTTTTCTCATGATTGGATATATCGGGCTATGAAGTACAAAGCTCAATGAGGTTACCAAACCAAGTTAGTGCTTCAGTAAATCAGTAAAAAGTAGTTAGGAGTATTCAAATCATGAAAATCAGAAGGGTGCCCATACTTTTGCACCTGTCAAATTTTGAAATAATACATATTTCACATTTTCGGTTAGTACAATAAACCTCATTTCAATCCTGAAATATTACTGTGTCCATCAGTTTATTACATATATCACACTGAAATAGCTGTTGCAAAAAAAAAAAAAACTATTTGTTTTCCTTTTCCTTAAAAAGAGTAAGATTTAAGAGGGGTGCCCAAACTTTTTCATATGACTGTATATATAGTGTTGGCCAAAAGTATTGACACCTCTGTAATTCTGTCAGATAATACTCAGTTTCTTCCTGAAAATGATTGCAATCACAAATTCTTTGGTATTATTATCTTCATTTAATTTGTCTTCAATGAAAAAACACAAAAGAGAATGAACCATTGATCATTTCACACAAAGCTCTAAAAATGGGCCAGACAAAAGTATTGGCACCCTCAGCCGAATACTTGGCGACACAACCTTAAGCAAAAATAACTGCGATCTACTGCTTCCTGTAACCATCAATGAGTTTCTTACAATGCTCTGCTGAATTTTAGACCGTTCTTCTTTGGCAAACTGCTCCAGGTCCCTGATATTTGAAGGGTGCCTTCTCCAAACTGCCATTTTTAGATCTCTCCACAGGTGTTCTATGGGATTCAGGTCTGGACTCATTGCTGGCCACCTTAGAAGTCTCCAGTGCTTTCTCTCAAACCATTTTCTAGTGCTTTTTAAAGTGTGTTTTCGGTCATTGTCCTGCTGGAAGACCCATGACTCTGAGGGAGACCCAGCTTTCACTGGGCCCTACATTATGCTGCAAAATTTGTTGGTAGTCTTCAGACTTCATAAAGCCATGCACACGGTCAAGCAGTCCAGTGCCAGAGGCAGCAAAGCAACCCCAAAACATCAGGGAACCTTGTTTGACTGTAGGGACCGTGTTCTTTTCTTTGAATGCCTCTTTTTTTTTTCTCCTGTAAACTCTATGTTGATGCCTTTGCCCAAAAAGAGAGAACATGCTTCCAAAATGTTTTAGGCTTTCTCAGGTAAGTTTTAGCAAACTCCAGTTTTATGTCTCGGGGTAAGAAGTGGGGTCTTCCTGGGTCTCCTACCATACAGTCCCTTTTCATTCAGACGCCAACGGATAGTACGGGTTGACACTGTTGTACCCTCGGACTGCAGGGCAGCTTGAACTTGTTTGGATGTTAGTCAAGGTTCTTTATCCACCATCCGCACAATCTTGTGTTGAAATCTCTTGTCAATTTTTATTTTCCATCCACATCTAGGGAGATTAGCCACTGTGCCATGGGCTTTAAACTTCTTGATGACACTGCGCACGGTAGACACAGGAACATTCAGGTCTTTGGAGATGGACTTGTAGCCTTGAGATTGCTCATGCTTCCTCACAATTTGGTTTCTCAAGTCCTCAGACAGTTCTTTGGTCTTCTTTCTTTTCTCCATGCTCAATGTGGTACACACAAGGACACAGGACAGAGGTTGAATCAACTTTAATCCATGTCAACTGGCTGCAAGTGAGATTTAGTTATTGCCAACACCTGTTAGGTGCCACAGGTAAATTACAGGTGTTGTTAATTACACAAATTAGAGAGGCATCACATGATTTTTCTAAGGGTGCCAATACTTTTGTCCACCCCCTTTTTATGTTTGGTGTTGAATTATATCCAATTTTGCTTTAAGACAATTCTTTTTGTTTTTTTTTTATTGAAGACAAATTAAATGAAGATAATAATACCAAAGAATTTGTGATTGCAATCATTTTCAGGAAGAAACTGAGTATTATCTGACAGAATTGCAGGGGTGTCAATACTTTTGGCCAACACTGTATATATCACTGTGGTTCTGAGATTGCTTTTTTCTTTCTTGATGCATCATACTTTATCTGTAAATTTGGGTTGATTTTTTTTTTTGAAAATATTTGAAATATGATGAAAAATTTAGGTTTTCGACTTTCAGTATTTTATATCCTTGAACAAAAATGGTCATGCCACTCAAAATAGTAATATTTTTGATATGTCTACTTTATCAGCATCATTATTTAGAAAATAATTTTATGTCATTATGATGTTAGAAGTGTTAAAATCTTGCAGCACGTTTCATTATTTTTTCTCGCAGAAATTTGAGAATAAAGTTTTCCCGGACCCTTTCATGTTTGAAAGATATTTTGAGGGGCCTATATATTGGAAATCCCCAGAAGTAACGCCATGTTAAAAACTGCACCCCTCAAAATATTCTAAACCCTTCAAGTGCTACACAGGAATAAGGCAAAGTGGATTGAAAAAAATAATGAAACTATATTTTTTCCACTAAAATATTGCTTAAATGAAAACTGTCAGGCCAAAAATCCATATGTAACTGCTATCATTTTCTAATTCCTCTCTCTAAGCTCTCTCTATTCATGTATTTCGATTATTTATGCTTCGCTTCTATTCTCTGTACACTTCAAAATAAAAGATTAATTCCATCTGTCTATCACAGTGAGCTCTCTGCTGCCCACTCCCCAAAAAATGAATATTCATGCTTCACTACACTATCCTGTGATCTGTCTGTTGTGTGACGTATTCACTGACTGCAGACAAAGAAGGGAGGAGGAGTGATCTTTGCTGCAGCTATGAGCTCTTCATGTCCTGCATTGTGTGTGCAGTCTGAGATATTTCTATGTGATTATAGGAACATTTCCTCAGCAGATCTACACATTACATGTCTGCAGGAAAACCAAAGTTGATATATACACAAAGAGATCTTACTGGCTTCAGCACAAAACTCTCCCCCTCCCAGCCCAGAGGGGAGGAAGTAAACTCAAGCCTGGATGGGTGTGGTTATTTAAGTAACACTTATGCAGCAGCCAGACTAATCCTGGTTTCTTATAATGGGACAGGACTAATCCAGGAGCTCCCTGCAGGGTCTGACAATGCTGATAACATGGAAACTAGAAAGGGTACAATCATGGTTTTACATGTTTTTAAAAGGTCTGCCCAGACTTTATTCAAGGGTAATATTAGTATCATAAAAATGACCTGACAAGTGTCCCTTTAAGCTCCAATTGTTTCATTTTGACATGGGGTAATGGGAAAAATTGGACCCTATAGTGTAATATACAATTTTTTCCAAATGTGTCAATAAACTCACACCACACAACCTGCATCACAGAATTGTATAAGATCGGGCTGTAAAAATGGTAAAAAAATTTGAGTGTTTCTTCTAAAAAGTTTTCTTTAGCCTCAAAGTTTTACCATATTTTTCAGACCATAACACACCCAGGTTTTAGAGGAGGAAAATAGGGGAAAAAATGAAGCAAAAAATGTGGTCTTGAGGCACTATTATGGGAAAGGGGGATCTGATGATTAGTGTTATGGGTGTAATGTCGCCATATTCTGTATTAATGGCCCTCATTCTGGTACATGGCCCCATCTTTGTATGGCCCATCCACAGCGCACAATTAAAATGATAGATAATTATACCCGGCCCTCCATTTGTCCCCTGCTGAAGAGCGACATCCTGTTCTCATACCAGCAACTCAGCACTGCCAGCATTTAAGCGCACAGCACATGACATTATTCATGCACTGAGCTTCACACACTGACAGCTGCCGGGATGAGTGCAGGACGTGGCGGGCTACAATTGCGGGCGCATGTGATCAGTTGATCATGTGGGCCTGCTGTTTTAGCTAATTTAATATGTGCTGCTCCCCCAACCACTTCTCAGCGCTGACTTCAGTGTTGAGTGGTGATAGGCGGGGAGAGAGTGAATATTAAATTAGCTTAATCAGCGAGCCCACATGGTCACATGTGGTCACATGGTCACATGAGCTCTGCAGACTGCTCCTACTGCTGGTGACCAGCCTCTTCCTCCAGTGACCCACTCCAGCCCCCTGCTCTACCTTAGCCACAGCCCCAACCATATATCTGGACTATTAACTGCATCAAAACTCTCTCCCCAAATTGGGGGGGGAGTGTGTCTTATAGTCTGAACAATATGGTAATTCACACAATGAGAAAAGGGACAGGACAATTTTATGCAATTTTAACCCAACGTGGCAATAACATATGGGGTTTTACACCACTGATTGAGTACACGGCAGGGTTCAGATGGGAACAAACGATACATGGCTTTTAGAATGCAGATTCCATTTAAAAAGATCGTGATCTCCATTAGCCGTGCCTATGAAGTGCCAGATTAGCCAAGACCTCGAGAAAGTGACACATATTGGAAACTTTAGGCTATGTGCACATCAGTCGGTTCTGCATTTCTGCAGACCGACCGGGAACCGGTGGACACTGGCAGAAACTGAGTTTTCTGTGCTCAGCAGTGTCCCTCGTTTTTTGCTTGTTTTTTGCTCGGTTTTGTCGGCGGTTTTTCTGAGCGGTTTTAAAACTGAGTTTTTTGTGCACTTGATCAGCTGGAACCGCTGGAAAAACTGAGGAAAGAAGTCACTTGCTCTATATTTGGAAACCGGTGGAAAAACCCAGATTTCACTGAAAACGACCAGAAGAAAAACGTTGTAATGTACACAGCGTTTTCTAAACTCCATTGACTAGCATGTTAATCCAACCGGAGGGTAGGATTAACATAAATTAACATAAAACTGAGCGGAAAACGCCGACGGAAAACGTCCAAAAGCAGCCCACAAAACGACTGATGTGCACATACCCTTACTGCTTACGGAATTCATCTAGGGACATAGTGAATATTCATGTGCCTTACATAATTTTACGTTGGGATGTGGAAATAACATTTTAGTGGTAGAATTATTATTTTTTTAATAGGCTGCAAATTTGTCAGTTACGGAAGGATTTATAGGTAAACAGCACCCCAAAATTTGTTGCACAAATTCTCCCAAATGTGGTGATGCCCTATATGTTGTAAAAAACTATTCTTTAGCCACACGTCATGGTTTAGTAGCAAGGAGTGCGATTTGGATTTTGGAGCATAGATTTTGCTGGAATAGTTCCAGGTGACATTTGTGGAGACCCTAAGATGTCAAAACAGCAGAAAACCCCAAAAGGGACCCTATTTCAAAAATGGCATTTCTCAAAGACTTCATCTATAACTAGCACCTAATTTGGCCCACAATATGTTTTCACTTTGTAACATCCACAGCATGTGTTTTTTTTTCCTGAAGAATTGAAATACACCAGTTTAGTGCCCGTATATTGTGCCCAGCTTGCGCTTCTGGCTCCCCATGAATGTCTTGCCTCTCCCTACTGCATGTGCTAAAACAAGCATGTAACAAAGCAAATACTTTGTCAATGACATCACTTTAGGCAATCTGTGGGCTAAGCAGGAAGGGGGCATTTGGACTTGTGTACTAATTTCATTGGATTTTATTTGAGGGAATGGGAGCCATGTCTTGTCCAATCTTTTTTTTTTTGTCTACCTATCATGTGAGACCCCGAATGTTTCCAAAGATGGACCTAAGTTGGGAGTTATTTTCTGAGGGATAAATTAGGGTTTTTATTGGTAACATGTATGTGACATTATGGTTTGATCGCTTTCAGTATATGGCTGGGATCACATTGTTGTGGTTTAGGCTGAGTACTTATGTCAGTTTTCTAAGTAAATCCCACAAAAATGTGATTCAGACAAAACCACCAAAGGAACCGCTCACTAAAATGAGGCAGAGGGAGACATTTTGGACTCTGCTCCAGTGATTTCCATTTTTTTAAGCATGTACACAACTGTTAGTGACCACAGGTTTTAATGGTGAAATAGCTGTTTGGGATTTTTGTACGTCGTGTTGGCTATTTATGTATTTTTTCTGTTTTTTTTTTTTTTTTTTTTACTTCGCTCAACTGGTGGAACATGAATATTTCTCACTTTGATTACTTTGCTGCTCTCATGCATTGCAGTACTAATGTATTGTAGTGCATGAGACCAGTCAATTCTTCACTGACAGTCTTCAAGTTATGCTTTATCAATAATCAGTGATTACCATTTGTTTATGCTGATTCAGCATTTCATTCACTCGTCTGGAAAGCTGGCTTCGCATCACGGTTTTGTTCCTGTCTGTGGAGATCCTGTTTTGTGCAGGACCCCATGGACAGGAACGAACAGGCCCGGATGTGTACATTCGGATGTCATTTCTTTCAGTCCAGATCCGGGATTATGAAGGATTCGGACTGACGGAGCTGGGAGGAGCTGAGCCTGTAAAGCTCAGGAATGTACAGTACTTTCACTTTAGTTTAGGAGTGTATGAACATACACTCCTAAAGTGAAATAAAAGAAAGCAATGTGTATTAAAAATAAATAATAAATGCTCACCTGTCCCGGGATGTGAGGTGTCCACATCCGATGCAGCAAGGATGCTGCAAGGACCTTAATCAACTGTTCAACAACTGATTGGCCGGTAGCGGTCACGTGACACATCAGTTGATCGCTACTGGCCAATCAGCTTTTAAGGTCTTTGCAGCATCAGACTTCATCAGTCTGCCCGGGACAGTCACCGGAGCGGTAAAGTATTTGATTTTTTTTATTTTTCTCACCATTGCTTTATTTAATTTCACTTTAGCAATGTATATAGATACACTGTACACTGCTAAAGTGAAATTACACACATATGCAGTGCTCTTGTTCTGAGCATGCTCTGTATCCTAAACCAGATTCCAGAAACAATTCTGTGTTTTTTTTTCCCAGATCCGGCTCCATAGGTCCCCATGGTAAGTGTCCCAGACCGGATTTGTTTCTGTCCGGTTTTGTCACCGGAGCTCAAAAACGATACAGACTCCGATTTTGGGGCTGGGAAAAAATAGGACAGAAACGAATCCGGGACTGCATACACAAAACCAGATGGCCATTTATGACCAATCCGGCACCATAGGGATATTTGGGAGGAAAAATGATCCTGTTGTTTTCTTTTCAAAAATGAACAGAAAAGGATGACAAAAACTGTAGTGGGAAGCCAGCCTAAGGGTGTCAGGAATCTAATGCTAATTATGAGCTCCTAAGTAGTTTAGTTTAACATCAGTCATTTAACATCAGTCATTGTTATTCTTACTGTAGCACCTTCTTAAGCTGTGTTCTGTAAAACAATCACTTACTATCAGTCTAAACATCATGAATAAAGGTGCTATGCACCAAAAACGTGTTCTCGGCATGATAGTCTAAATCTTGTGCACATATTTTCTTTCTGTACTCCTCTGCTGAAAAAATACCTGTTCATGAAGCTGGACGTTTTCTCTTTTCGTTGTACATTTCAGTGTCCAGGCATAGACACCACCCTTTCTCTAAACTGCTTGAAGACTGAATGTGGGAAAGCTGCATATCTTTCTTTTACAGCCTGTTATGGTCCCTTCACACGTAGTGACGCACCAGCGATCCTGACAACGATATGACCTATAAGAAAAGAAAAGGTTGCGCCACACTGCAAGTTATGAGGCGTGGGTGTGATTCAGCAGCCCCCTTGCTCACCTGATCCAGCTGTGCCGACCGCACAGCTGGTTGGTAGGCAGGTTTCAACCCGGGGGGTCTCCACACGGCTGGGAGCTGCGAGGATAATGGTGCGCGTAGTCCGCCGGCGTCCGGTCCACGTGACCGCTAAGGAGGCGTGATGACTGTGACGAAGGCAGGTCCTTGTGCTGAGCTGCCGAGCACACGCTTCCCGCGGAGAAGTGCGGTAGTGATTCAATGGAAGGAAATAATATGTGTCAGCGCTCGTAAAGCAATAGGACTGCGTTCTTTCTATAATTACCTCTAGGCTTTATTAGTACGGTGTAGCAACCCGGTTTCCACACAACGCGTTTCAACGCTTAGTGCGTCTTTATCACTTGATAAAGACTCACTAAGCGTTGAAACGCGTTGTGTGGAAACCGGGTTGCTACACCGTACTAATAAAGCCTAGAGGTAATTATAGAAAGAACGCAGTCCTATTGCTTTACGAGCGCTGACACATATTATTTCCTTCCATTGAACGATATGACCTGGAAGGGATCGCTGGTACGTCACTTTGGGGTCACTGGTGAGATGTCAAACAGTCAGATCTCACCAGCGACTTCAGCAACGATCCGGAATGATACAGAGGTCGTTGGGAATTGTCACTCTTGGGCGTAATATTGAGATCGTTGGTCATTGTCTCTGTCAAACACAGCGATGCAGTGTTCCCAGCGGGAGTGCAACAACCAAAAAATGACCCCGAGCACTTTGTAATGATCAGCGATCTCACAGCAAGGTCCTGATCGCTGCTAAGTGTCACACGGAGCAAGATCGTTAGCGAGATCGCTGTTACGTCACAAAACCTCTGACCTTACAACGATTTCGCTAACTATCTCGTTATGTGTGACGGGGGCTTTAGACCCTGTTTATAGCTGGATCTAATAGGCCACTGTACCCTGAGGTCATCAGATAACTTCTCGGTGCCATGGCAATTATCTGCACCCGTGATGATGATCTCAGGGAGCCCATAGTACTAAAGGGGAAGCCTGCTCCCCCTTTTAACCACTGAGATGCTGCTGATGATTGAATCTGCCTAGACTAATTTTGGATCCTATTGGGGTGATCAATCACAACAGCAGTAGGGTGTTGCCTGATGAAAATAAAATCTATTGCTGTAAGTTTTCCTGGTATTTTATGCAGAGCGTTTATCAGCTTTGCCAGCATTTGCTGTACTTTTTTTTTTAACCAATGTTTCTATTCTTCATCCATATATAATTTTTTCTTTCATAAGGCAATATGCTGAATTTTATATTTAATTTATCCTTAATCACCTTAAAAGGAAAAGAAATCCCAATCTTGCCCTCAGGTGTAGCTTTTGTGATTTTCCTCTGCTTTTCTGTCTTAAGGGCATGTAAGCTTTTTAAATTGGTAAGACTGTTAAAAAGAAAATCACTGCACATAGCTAAATACGTCAGCCGGGATAAATGGCCGGGTAGCGGCATCGCTGTGCGGTACTGAGATATCATGCGCGGAACAATTGCTCTTGTGACGGTTTTTCCATTCAATACAAAGGACAAGGAGATTACCAATGACAAATGTACATTAGGCAGCCTTTGGAGTAGAATTAAGCTAGCTTCTCATTTTGTTACTAGTGTAGGATCTATTTGAATACAATTCCTTAATTCCTGGAGCAGCCGGCCAACTTAAAGCATTAGTCTGCTTTGCCTTCTAATATAATAACCACCTAGGGTATTACAATTGGGTGGCTACAGCTGTGTCTGTTATAGGGAAACAGCGGCTGGAAATAGAACTGATTTGCATGCCAGAGAAATTTTCTTTGTCACTTGCTGTTTTCCATTGAATCTTACATGTAAAAGACCTTTGTGCACCATGACTGTTTTCAACAACCTATCTCAGTCCTCATGCAGTAACATAGCATGTGGCCTATAAGAGCTTTACACCATATCTTCCCAGCTCCTAGTACAATATAGCATAGAAAACATGTCGGGCATGTTCAGAACTCATCTCACTTTAAACATGTTTATTTTCTTACATTAGATATCCACACCTTTGTTAGTTTTATAACAAATTAATGGCGGTAACAAGCACTTCTTGCAACCCAAAGATCAGCCCAGGAAACATGCCTTTGAGCACCCATGAAACAATCAAAATACTCGTTCATGGCATGATTGGATTGTTCATGCCAACATACAAATCACTGCTTATCAGTATGTCACCCTGTGTAAACGGAGGATGCGCTGTAGATAATGTGATCCTGTATGGGGACGGAACAATTGTACATGCTTTTCACTACAATTATGAGTTCTAGACATTATTATTAAAGAGGACCTGTCACCACCCCCATACATGTTGATCTAATTGCAGCACTGAATGTCTGCTGCATTCAGGCAAGGGGTCCCTCATGTCTCTAGCCCCCCTGTACCCCGAGATAATTTAATTTAAAAACTTACAATGTGGAGCCAAAGAGGTGGGGTGTAGTGTCTGGAGCCACTTCTCTTCACCGGGTAATTTCACGCCCTCTGTATGTATTATCCTCCCTCCCTCCTGTCACTCATGGTCTTCCTCTTCTGCGCCTGCTGCATGAGAAGCTGGACGCAGGCGCAGAGCGAGGGATCGTTTTTGGAGGTGCTGGCCGGTTGCTCAGCCTCCTGCAGTGACGTCGCCACTTTTCCCTGCCCTGCTCCGTGGATAATATGGAGCAGGGCGGGTAAAGAAGCTGACGTCACCTATCTGCTGGTGTAGGTCCAAAGTGTTTTATCAAGACCAAGATTGGCGCTGCCTTCTACCATTAATTTTTAGGGCACTTCATGCTTCCATCTGCTGACAAGCTTTTTGTAGATGGAGATTTCATTTTCCAGCAGGACTTGGCTCCTGTCCACACTGCCAAAAGTGCCAATACCTGGTTTAATAACCACAGTATCATTGTGATTGATCAGCAAAGTCACCTGACCTAAACCCTATAGAGAATCTATGGGGCATTGTTAAAGGGAAGATGAGGCACTAGACCCAACAATACAGATGAGCTGAAGGCTGCTATCAAAGCAACCTGGGCTTCTACGATATAGCCAGCATCTACCCATTGAGGAGAAAGCTCTGCTTCTGGGTCCGCACCCAAGTCCCTGACACACTCCATAACAAATAGATCTGTCATAGGGCGTTAAAGGGTTAATTACAAAATTTACCTTCACAATTTTCTGTATACAACGCTTGCATACACAAGAACCTGTGTAGACATAGTAAGACGCACTTGACATTCTTCCTTCTCAGGACCCAGCAGTTATGATTGCTGGGTGTAGTGAGGGAGCAGAAGCAGCTCGCTCTTGGGAGACCCATTCAGTTCTGTTTTACCTGGAAGGTGTCAACATTTCTCTGTCACCAACTGCGGCTAATGTACCATCCCCTGTTACAGGGGAAATCATTATTAGAGTGTATTAATATGTTTAGGAACATATGGGGAACGAATTTTGGGTAAAAAAATGAAAAAAAAAAAGGGAAAAAACAAACCAATAGCAAAATATAACCACACTAAAAAGAACAATGGCATGATCAGTCTGAATCGCTGATTCTAGCCCTGCGTCATTAGAAAAAATTATGTATTTATATATAAAAATAATTATGGTGGTAAAAATTAAATGGGAAAAATACATACATCTCCCTTCTTTTTTTTTTTTTTTTTTTTTTTATTTCCACCCAGTAAAAAAAATTAAATTAAAAATTAAGGTCCATGTATTGCGAAAAAGAGGCAAAATAATTTTAATATCCGAATGAAAACATTATAATTTTTTAATTAGTCTTTAAAGGCACATGTACAATAGAACTTAAAAATGTGCCTAGTTACGCAGCCCTTCAAGAGAATTGTTTTACCTCACTTTGGAGCTGGATTCACATTCATGCTGTTCCGAATATAATTTTCTCCATTCTGTTGCTGTTGTCTGCATACTAGCAATGAATCAACAGCAGGAATATCTGTGTGCAGCAGCTACACTCCTCCACCCAGCTCAGAGTCGATTATAAGTTAAAGGGAACCTGTCACCTGGAATTAAACCCCTGACCTATCACTAGCTGTCCCTACATCTTCCTGGGTGCTCCCTAACCATCAGTCTTTGTTGTAAATCCGCCCTGTAAAGATGAAGAAAAATTACTTTGAACTTACTGGACGTCTCTCAGTCAGGCAACTGGAAAGGCGGCTGCAGGCTCCATTGTCCACTCCTCACTGCTTCACCACATGCCCCGCTGGGCATTAGTATTCTATATTGATCTCCTCCTCTATTTGGAATCTCCCGCCCTCTTTACCTCTTATAATGCATTGGCCGGTACGTCACATCCGGCCCGGTGCATTATGGGCTGGGTCACGTGATCCACCTGGCTTCAATATGTGCATTGCGCATGCGCGGAGTCGGGCCGATCACGTGATCCTGCTCATAATGCACCAGGGCCGATCACGTGATCGGGCCCATAATGCACCGAACCGGATGTGACGTACCGGCCAGAAAAGAGTGCAGGAGATTCCAAATACAGGAGGAGATCAATACATAATAATGACGCCCAGCGGGGCGCGCGATGAAGCAGCGAGGAGGAGATAATGGAGCCTGGAGCCGCCTTTCCTGTCTCCTGAGAGAGCGACGTCCAGTAAGTTCAAAGTCCTTTTTCATCATCTTTACAGGGCGGATTTACAACAAAGAGGGATGATTAGGGAGCACCTAGGAAGGTGTAGGAACAGCTTGTGATAAGTCAGGGGGTTAATTCCAGGTGACAGGTTCCCTTTAAGATGGAGCGTTTACAGAGGGGAAACTTGTGAACATGCAGGTTATAAGACATAAAATAGCCAGAAATAGTATTATTTCTCATGTTCACATGGCAGCTAATTCTGAAGGGGTATTTGAAAATATAGTCACCCTTTAACTATACAAATGAATACTTTTACAGTCACTGTATTTAATTTGGTTATAACTAACCATAATAACCAGAATGTTGGTGGACCTTGCAAGGTGGACTAAAGGGCCCGTCACACACAACGATATCGGTAACGATATTGTAACGTCACCGGTTTGGTGACGTTGCAGCGATGTCTAAACGACATCATTGCGATTTGACGCCCATCTACGATCAACGATGAGTCGCTGATCGCAGATTTATGAACCGGTTCATAAATCTATCATTGGTTGTCCACTGAATGCACAGCATCGCTGCATGTGACAGCGGGAGGACCAACGATCAGCGAGCTCCCAGCGCCGCACAGCAACGCTGGGAGCTGGTATCCAAGGTAAATTGCGGGTAACTAAGCGCCGTGCAGCGCTTAGTTACCCGCTGTTTACCTTGGATACCAGCGTGCTCGCTGGTCCGGATTGCTGGTGAGTCTGCTTCTGTGACAGCTCACTAGCGATCAGCCTTCAATGTCCCGATCGTTGGTGGGATTGCTGGGACATTGAAGCGTGTAACGGGGCCTTTAATATATATATATATATATATCTTTTGTTCTAGGATATCTTTCTCTACTTTAAGTGTGCTTTTAATTAATTAAATAAATATATTAAAACTTGACTGATCAAAGGGAATTTGTCTTCTGAGACTCTCTATTTAAGTTGAGTGCAGTGCCCCTTTGGCTGTGATTAGCTTTTCTTGGCTCTCCTTGGCAATGTTAGCAGTGAGGTGTAGGGAGCCATACTTTTTCTTTGACCCTGCTTGATTGATTGCGGGTTCAATCACAGCTGACCCTTTAGAGCAATAGTTCTGAACATGTGTCCTGAACTACATTTCTTTGTCATGTAGAGGAGCTATCTGTCCTTGGTGGGAGACTAACACAACTCTTGGACTGCAAAACTTATCGGGAACCTAGCAAAATAAAAAGTTCACATTTATCATTGCAACTAAAATATTCCAGCCCATAAAAATTGCTTTTAGAACTTGTGTACTTTTTTTCTCTCATTGTTTTTGGCTGAGAACAATACCCCATGATTTCCCATAGGAACATACACAAAGGGGGGGCTAATCTGCCAGACATTCTGACAGGTCTTACTTGCAGGACCACAGTATCAGGCATGAGAATTTGTCCTCAAACTGTTCTGCTTCCACCAGACACATTAGATCACGGGTCGGTCATAGCAGATCAACCACTTTTTGGGTGATTTGCTTACTTCTCTCACCAAATGTCAACATTAGCAGTGCTTTTCAGATCTGCCAAATTGATATGATTCATTTGATGTGAGTTTGGACCATCATTGATTTCTTCTTGTTTGTTTTGCCTTAGTGTGTACATGGGATTGATATTGTCTTCCTTTCCTGTTTCTCCTTTAAGGACATTAATCCATTGATAGTTGCTAATGAAAGCAGTATTAGACATCTGGCAAATTTACCGTAATCTTCTCGTATTTTAGTCATTGGTTTTCATAAACCAAACAGTTGATCTACTTTGGCTGTACATGGTGACTATATAACAATTTCAATTACAGTTTGCGTAGCAACATTTCCTGCAGCAGTTCTAGGAGTCCAAAAGGACTACCACCAAGAAATGTTTTTTTTATGAACTTTTTAAATAAGAACGCCAGCTTTTTAAATTTGATTTGCCCAATATTCTGAATGTTAAGTTTATTACACTGATGTTTTTCTTATCCATGTGAATATAATCTGAAGATTACATGTATCAGGGTGTAGAGAATTAAACAGGTTAATCTCTGGGATCTGAACATATCCTGAGCAGCTGGCAGGGAGTTGTGTTTGCTTTGGTTTTGAGTATTTAATAGAATTACAGCAGAGGAAAGAACTTGCAACAACTTTCCAAAGGAGATGTCTAGGCAATGTGGACAGTTAAGCATAATGGTGGGTTTACACACATCAACTTATCTGTCCAACTTCTGACCAACTTGCTGGTTGCAGTGATATCATGGACACATTGCAACATTTTGTGGCTGTGTACAAATGGAACAATGTGTCCATGATTTCACTGCAACCAGCAAGTTGGTCAGAAGTTGGACAGATGAGTTGGTGTGTAAACCCACCATTAGACTCTCCTATAGACAATGTGTTTTTGGAAAATCCACTTCAAAAAGGGAAATGGCCAAAATATTTCTTTATTTTTATTTTTTGCTTTCTGGTATTTTTTTGTGCAAAGGCTTATATCCTAATTTAATAAACAGTGAAACTATGCACATATGCATAAATAAATTAGACTAGAGAAGAGGCCATCTTACCAGAGAAGGCCATACTGAAGCTGAAAAATCTGTCACACGAGATCTAGTCTAGATAAGGAGGTGACCTTTTGAAGAAGACTTACAGTACATGTCTTTGACCAGTATATTTCACGAACTACAACTTCTTAATAAAGTGATTTTTTTTTTTTTTTTTTTGATTGGGTTAATACACTTAGAAAATATGTTGTCAAATGAAAATTGTCCACTTATCACACATAAGCTGACGTAAAGCAACCTCGCACATACGCACTGCGCATCGCGAGGTCCTCTACGCCCAAATGGGTGTACTGACGTCAGGATCGCCGGATATGACGCGATTAGCGTCATAGCAGCTATACCGCCCATGTAGGAGGACCAGAAGGATCACTATGGCTCAGCGTGAATTATTGAAGTACAGGCGGCGATGAGAAGCCACAGGGAACGCCCCGTGTGACTTCTCAAGAACTGAGAAGCCACAGTTCATCAGGTAATAAAAGCACTTTTATAAACTTTATAAATACTGAATTTTAACACAAAGGGATGGCTAGAATACAATACTGATGCAAATGTGAAGGCACCCTTACTCGTGGTTGTAACCATGGATAACTAAGCAACAATGGTAAACAGCATGGCTAATCAGGAGAACTATACTACATTTCTACTTGGAGGCATTTGCTAATATTATTACACCTACTATGTACTGGAATATGATCTTGGAGATTGGAATACCCCTTAAGACGTCTTGTAAAAAAAAATGCTAATCAGCATTTCTGGGTAGGGCATAATCATTGTATAATGAAGAGTCATGCAGCTTTTACACATACTGTGTGCCTCAATGTTTCTGTATGCTGTTAATTAATGAAAGCACTTTTTTTGCAGTCATTATAGACTATATGGTGTACTACCGTGTTTCCCCGAAAGTAAGCCCCCCCCCCCGATTGTAAGGCCGCCTAGGGGTAAAGGGGGGGCCTGCTAATGTAAGGCCTCCCCCGAATATAAGGCCTTACAACCGGGGGGGGGGCTAATGTAAGGCCCCCCTGCTGCTGCTTACATCTTACCCTCCAGCGTCTTCTTGCAGCAGCCAGCGCGTCGGTCCTCCGGTCCCGTCTTCAGCGGGCTCCCGGATCATGTGACCGGCCGGTCGCACTAGCGATGACGTCATGCGCTGCGACGGGTCACATGATCCGGGAAACAGCTGAAGACGGGAACGGAGGACCAACGCGCTGGCTGCTGCAAGAAGACGCTGGAGGGTAAGATGTAAGCAGCAGCAGGGGGGCCTCAGAGCTGGGGGGCAGTGTGCCAGCAGGAGGGGGGCTGTATCCACACTGTTGGGGCCTGTATACCCTGTATACCACACTGCTGAGCTGTATACCACACTGCTGGGCTGTACACCACACTGCTGGGCTGTATACCACACTTCTGGGCTGTATACCACACTGCTGGGCTGTATACCACACTGCTGAGCTGTATACCACACTGCTGGGGCTGTATCCACACTGTTGGGCGTATACCTTGTGTACACACTGCTGGCTGTGTACCACACTGCTGGGCTGTGTACCACACTGCTGGGGGCTGTATACCTGTGCTGGGGGCTGTATACCGGGGTGGCGGTCTGCTGTATTTCCCACCCTCGGCTTATACATGAGTATATACGGTGTGTGTGTGTGTGTGTGTGTGTGTTATGAGGAGTAGGCTGGAGCTGCCAATATAAGACCCCCCCCCCCCCCCCCCCGAAAGTAAGACAGGGGGCCACTTTTGGTCCCCAAAAAAATTTAAGACAGGGTCTTACTTTCGGGGAAACACGGTAATAGCCAGACCAAACCGTGTATGTTTGTTTATGGATACTAAAGCGATGCAAATGTGGATGCTGAACTTATATCGCTTAAGGCTTCATTGAACAGCAGCCTCTGAAATCTGTTTTTTTTTTGTTTTTGTTTTTTGTTTTTTCCTGCAGTGCATTAAGTCATTGTATTTACCACTTATCTAAGCCAATAACATTTTGATATATAATCAAAATCAATTTATATAACATACTTCATACTTCAAATAGTATTTTTTTTTTAATTCTTTGCCTAGAATTGTATAGAAAGAAACGTTTCTACAAAAAAAAAAGAACATAAAAAATAGTTGTATTTTAGAATTCACTCTGAGCCAGAGCGCATGGCTGGTAGTGGTAAGGTAAGACGAAATCTTCCATCTCCTATAAAATCTGGGCGTAGAGGGTGAACAGCATGTACTTTCTATCCTGCTTCTTTATTTCCCCTCTCCAGGCTGCAGTTCCTTGGAAGGCAAGGCTATTTCCAAAGAGAAAGACATCTACTTATAAAACTGCCAACTTGAGCTGCCCCACTGGAACAATACATGTCACCATGATAACCTTTTTTAAAACATAATTTTCCTGTTTCTTGCCGTGCATTATATCTTAAATTGAAGATTATGCAAGAAAGTAAACTTCTGCTTTAAGGATTATACCTCGATTAAGAGTGTGTTTGCCCAAAATGAGATTTGGATGCTTATTTAACCTTTCAAAAGAGGCAAAGGGAAGGATGTAATTGAGTCCGTCTGAAAGCTAAATCCATTTAGTCATGGGGAGCCCTGTTTAACTTTCCCATTTGCAGCTGAGCTACTGTGTAACTTGTAGCTATTGCATTCCCTGTGGCCATGGTCTTAAAACACTCTAAATATACAAGCACACATGGTCTTCATACAAACGTGTCCCAACAGTCGTTAGGTCAGTGTCCTCCATCTAGTCTAGGCTCACATAACACTTATTGAGAGCATCTTCCTTAATAAACTCATTCAGTGATGCAGAGGTGAAAAAAGAATAACAAATTCTGGAAAATATAAGGGGAAAACCATAACAAAATCCCGATAGTTCAGCATGGAAATCCTCATCTTTATTTTAGCTAGGCTTGAGTGGTATTTTATGTTTTACGTAAAATCTGCATTAATTACTTAAACAGACTGACCTTTTTCTTTTTTCCATCAGAATTTTAGGTGCTCATCTTTTTTTTTTTTTTTTTTTTTTTTTTTCTTTTTGATGTTCTTTATTTTTATACCTGAAATTAGAAATCAATTGGACTTTTTATATATGAACCGTTATTCACAGACTGAAGCCATGAAATAAAAAGTAATATTAAGAAGTAATATTAAATTATAGATAATATATACACATGACATAAATATAAATAATCTATCTTATTTTGTGCGTAGGGGCGTGTGCATGTATGTATGTGTGTATGCACGTGTGTGTGTGTGTGCGTGTGTATGATATATATATATATATATATATATATTGCAAAGACATACTGATATTATTATATGTGTATATATCTGTATATATGTGTGTATATATAATAAATTTACACAAATAGCGTGTGTGTATATGTATATATATTATTATATATCCTACTTACAATGTGATGGAACAAGGAACAAAAATGTATTGGTGCGCAAAAAATATATTTTGTATTTCTTCACTTTGCTTAATTATTACCACTATCACCAGTATTTTTTGGGGGCACATAACAATTTTTCAACTTTCCAACAACCAGTTCTATATGATCTATCGTATATATTTCTCTGTTTTATAATTAATCAAGAATTATGGGAACTGTTGATTCGTACCCGAATTCAGTAATGGTAACTGTAATCATTCGTCTGTGACATTGTTATTTTGAGCCCTTGGATATATGTAATTTTGATGGGTTTTCCAAAATTTCGTACATTATATTAAAGGATTATTAGATGTTTGAGCTATGGTTGAAGTTAATTTGATGAAAAAGATAAAATGAAAAATAAGCCCTACAAGGAATCAGAATTTGATATATTAAGACCACGACTTTAATCATCCATAAATTTAAGCTAGCAGAATACGTCCAAAGTAATTTTGTAATATAGCAAAAGTAAGTTAAAGGCTCACAGATAATATACCTGCAGATTTTTAAATTCTCTTGCTCACTTGTGCGTTAAAGGTGTAGAATATTAAAGGTCTGGGCAGGATGAGAGCCAAGTATGCCAGAACTCAACACTACTTTATCATTTGTCCCTAGGAGCTGGCAAAAATGTGAGATACAAAGACGTGCTGCAGAGGCAAAAAGTTTAGATTTTCTTATGCACTTTGGTTATAGATGTTGATCCATTACCTGATCCTATTAATTTCATCATGACCATTTTGTGATCTGCTTTAATCCATATCATTCGATTATTTTTCTTTCTATCAGTCCATGAACCTAGTGACATATAGATTATAATTCACCTTATGTACGGTAATTAAATTTTTTCATACAAGAAGATGGAGGTTGCAATGAAAAAATGTTTTGTCAAAATAGTCTAAAGTTATGGCCACCTATGGTTATGAAACTGAGACCAAAACATAATATACTATTGATGGACTTTAGAAAACTGATGTAATAAGTATACAACCTTCAATGGTTGTTTATAATGAATATACATTTGTTCTAAACCTGTAGAAGGGTTTCAGTAAATGGTCCGTGTTATCTACAGATATTTCATATTACACAACACATCAACTGAACTTGGGTTTTATGTGACTTAAACATGCCCATTATTTCACGTTTCTGAAATCGGGGGGTTAAATAACGTAAGCACTGCTTGGACATGTAAAGAGTGCCTCAGACTGAGATCTAGTTAGCTCCAACTTGTTCGCTTGCAGCTCTTTGTTTTAGCTTTCTCACCTAAATCCCTGCATTTCCCCCCCCTTGCATCTGTCTCAGCTGAGACCCAATTAGAAGGTTATGGTTCACCCAATTAACAGAGTATTGAACTCATGATTGCGAACCACCAAAATGGGATTTGAGTCCTCAGTCCATGTTCCTCGTGCTCAGTCACTCTTAAATTCTGTTGTGCTTGCCAGTGATGTACAATACTCTGCTAATTAGATGCACAATGCCCTTTTAATTGGGTATCAGCTGAGACTGGATTAAGTAAAGGAAGAATGCGGTAGTGTACACAAACGCACTGGAGTTTTCAGTGTATTTGCATCTCGTAAATCTACTCACCTGTGTTTTACGCACCTGTTGTGCTCATGAACTGACATTGATTCTTCTACATTTTGCTATTTTTATTATTATCATTATTATTTATTTATAGAGAACCATTGATTTCATGGTGCTGTACATGAGAAAGGGATTCATACAAACAAGTTAAAAATACAGAGAACAAACTAACAGTGACAGACTGATACAGAGGGGAGAGAGAGGACCCTGCTTTTGCAGGCTTACATTCTACAGGGCGGTGGGGAGAGAGTCCGTAGGTGGGTCTGCACAGGTGGTGGAGCACAAGATCCGATGTTGGTGGAGCGCCAGGTCCAGTGGTGGTGGAGCGCCAGGTCCCATGGTGGTGGAGCGCCGGGTGTCCAGTGGTGGTGAGGTGGCACTGTGGTCATTGCAGGTTGTAGGCTGTTCTGAAGAGATGGGTTTTCAGGTTCCGCTTGAAGGTTACGAGTGTAGGGGATAGTCGGACGTTTTATCTCGAGTTTTTCTACTATATCACCATCAAGACTGAGCTTCGTTTAATATTGTTAGGCCCCTTTCATATCAGCGTTTTTCTCTGATCACGGCAGATGCGGCGGATTTACTGCATCTGCCACCTAACCGTCACACTTGCGGTTCACCTGCAGCAAGTCCCATGCAATGTCTACGGGGCTTGCAGCAGGTGCGGCAAAGTTGCAGTTTCAGCACTTGCGGCAGCAAAAGAAAACGCTGCTTACCGTGTTTTTTTTCGCGGTCGCAAGTGCCGAAAACCGCACTTGCTACACCTGCTGCAAGCCCGGTAGACAGTGCATGGGACTTTTCGCAGGTGAACCGCAACTTGGCCGTTGGGCGGCAGATGTGGTAAATCCGCCGCGATCAGCAAAATCGCTGATGTGAAAGGGGCGTAATTTTTGGGCTGATTTAAAAAAGAAAAGTTTATCTTGCAAGCTTTAAATTTGTTTTTAAGTGTAAAGGGTATAAATACTGCTATGCATGAAGTTACTACTTTTTATTTAATTTTTTTACTTTATGATGCCTTGATCAGTGGAGAGAGAGTGGTAAAATCTATTATAATTGTAGTTGATAACAATTTTTAAAGGTACCACAAGCAATGTGAAATAAACAGGCTCCGTCATTAAAAAAGCTAGATTATGCTCTGAGACAGTGTACTGGTGATCTTTAAATAGTAGATGCAAGAAAGGTTCTCATACAGCAAGGCTACTCTGCAGTCACTTGTAAAGCAGATGCAGGCTCCAATCTTACAAACAAGGCTGCAGCGTTTCAGAAAGCGTGGTTTAAAAATAGGGATGTTAGGATTGTCTCATTGTCATTTCAGTTTTTTTTTTTTAAATATCATATTTATTGAAGAAGGTACAGCACATAGCATACATCGCTCAAAAATATTGGATAGAAATATTGATCTGTATCTGAAGTACATCACGTATTGTCCGTCTAACAGTCGTATTTTCCAAAATGAGTATCATCAACATAAATTAAAACAAATTTCAAAACATTAGAACTTTGAGGTGGACAGTAATGTGCAATAGTTATCTTTATCTCCAAGTGTACATCAATGCATGTTGACTTGAAACTTTCAATATTTTATCTCGAAATTATCTCTCATCCCATCTCTAATTGCCCGGTCTCTAATTTCCCAGTTTTCCCAAGGATTGATTAATGTCCTCTAAGAGGTACCAAGAAGTTCCCCTGAATGGATTCATAATTTGTCGAATTTCATCATCTGTTTCCCCCGATTCTATATAACTTCTCCATTTTTTCATAAAGGATCCCATCATGCCTTCCTTGTCTCTTAAAGTTTCCCTTCTATCAATGGTCATTGCTAAGGACAAGCCTCTTAAAATATCTGATAGTCCAGGCAAATCAGCTCGCAGCCAATACGAAAGTAGCAATCTTTTAGCTAGTAATATTAGAACGTGTGCCAAGTGGTACCCCGAATTCTGCCCCGAAATGGGTCAAGGTTTTGGAATATGTAATTCATGGGTGTCAACTCCACCACATTACCACATATATCAATGATCATGTTTTTGATCATTTGCCAGAATTCCTGTACCTTAGCACAGCTCCAAATTCCATGGATCATGTCAGTTTTATCCTGATGGCATTTAGGGCAACAGGTCAATCTGTCTGGATTATTAGCGGATTGAGGAAAATTGAAACCGTATATAAGGCCATGGATAATCCGAAAGTGGGTATCTCTCCATTGTTCGTTCACTATGTGTCTCCTCACTTTTTCTAATCCTGCTAGAGCCCCATCTACCACATCTTCTAAGGATAGAAATTTGGTCCATTTAGTGAAAACCCGTTCTGATCCTTTCGGGACTAAAATTTCCCTTAGCTTTTTATATATCACAGATATGCTCAGCTGGAAGATGTCTAAATTGACTATTGTGTCACATAGATTAGACGTTGTTTCCTTAGAGAGTCATTTCAGTTTGATTGGCAGGTCTCTCCCAGTCCCTATTCATTTGTGTAGGGAGAGGGGTTAGGTTGTCTGCTCGCCAAACCAATGCTCTATTTCAAAGTAAGAGCCGATTGGTGATTGAGGCTTAAAGGGAACCTGTCACCTTAATTGAAGTGCCTACACTATCACTAGCTGTCCCTACACCTTCCTAGCTGCTCCCTATATATCCCTTTCTCATCTAAAGTGGCCATATGAAACATCTCAAAAATAAGTTTAAAGTGATCCTGAACCCACAAGCTGACCCCCCCTCCATCTTTAGACCTGTCCCTGCATCCCCTCTTATCATTTCTAGCCATCCCTTTTGCAGAAAAAAATCGATTTTGTAAAGTAGAGAAAAGTTTATATTTACCTTGTCCTGTGTGGGTTCTCTGTTTCTGAGGAAGCCGCAATAGGCAGGGCCTGTCTGCTGCTCCCTTGTAATTATGCACGCTCCTCTCTGCTTGCTAAGAGCCTGGCCGCGTCATGAAAGGGGGCGGGGCTCCAGTATGACACGATTTTAGCCCCACCCCTTTCATGACGCGGCCAGGCTCTTAGCAAGCAGAGAGGGGCGTGCATAATTACAAGGGAGCAGCAGACTGGCCCAGCCTATTGCGGCTTCCTCAGAAGCAGAGAACTCACACAGGACGGAGGTGAATATAAACTTTTCTCTACTTTACAAAATCGATTTTTTTCTGCAAAAGGGATGGCTAGAAATGATAAGAGGGGGTGCAGGGACAGGTCTAAAGATGCGGGGGGGGTCAGTTTGTGGGTTCAGGATCACTTTAAGCTTACAGTAGACCCCGAGGTTTGGGGACTGGAAAGGCGGGCCCACGCTCCATTCACCACTCCTCCATTGTATAGTGCACACCCCGCTGGACGGCATTATTCTTTTTCCTCTCTGCCCCTCTATTTGGAATCTCCCGCCCTCTGTGACATTGTATGCATCGGCCGGACGTCACATCCGGCGAGGTGTATTATGGGGCCGGTCACGTGATCGGCCCCAGTGCATTATGGGCTTGATCACGTGATCGGCCTGGCTCCGCGCATTCGCAATGCGCTTATTGAAGCCGGGCTGATCACGTGATCGACCCCATAATGCACTAGGGCTGATCACGTGACTGGCCCCATAATGCACCGCGCCGGATGTGACGTCTGGCCGGTGCATACAATGTCACAGAGGGCGGGAGATTCCAAATAGAGGGGCAGAGAGGAAAAAGAATAATGCCGCCCAGCGGGGCGTGCACTACACAATGGAGGAGTGGTGAATGAGCCGGAGGAAATGTGAGGAGAGGTAGGGGTAACAAAGATTTGAGGTTGGGAGTTAATTTCCTGACGGATGGTTTCTATTTTCTCTGTGAAGTAAGAAGCCAGATCATCAGAACAGAGGTCAGTGATTGGGGCCTGAACTTTAGGACTGAGGAGAGAGTGAAAGGTGTCAGTTTTTTTGGATTGTTGTATAGTGAGACCAGGGTAGTGAAGTAGGTCTGTTTGGCGAGGTGAAGGGCAGAGTTGTAAGTTCTCAGCATAAATTTATAATGAATGAAGTTTTCTGGAGTGCGTGTTTTCCTCCATAGACGTTCAGCACTCCTAGAGCTGGAGGAATCGAGTTTGTGATGTGAGCCAGGGCTGTTTCACTCTTTGTTTGGAGGTTCTGCGGGTGAGGGGCGCTACTTGGTCCAGGGAGCTTATAAGCGAGTCATTTAAGTGATTGACTGCCAGATCGGGACAGAAGAATGAGGAGATTGGGGACAGTGATGAGTGTAGAGAGTCTGTGAATGTATGAGGGTTAATGGCCTGTAGATTTCTGAATGTGTAATAGGTCAGACTGTGCTGGGGTGGGCGAAGGTTTGTGAGTGTGAAGGAGAGAATGTTGTGGTCAGAGAGGGGAAGAGGTGAATTATCTAAGGAGGAAGTTGTGCAGAGCCGGAAAAAGATCAGGTCAAGGGTGTTATCATCCTTGTGTGTCTTTGAGGTTGAGAACTGTGAGAGGCCAAGAGATGTGGTTAGAGGTAGGAGCTAGGATGCAGATGGGGAGATGGGGCTGTTTATGGGGTTGTTGAAGAATAAAGGTTAGTAATTCTGAGGACATGAAATGCGGCAGCCACGTGGAGAAATGGTCGAGGAACTGGGTGGGTGACCCGGGGGGCAGTATACCACCGCTACTCTAAGGGGGAGTGATGGAAGAGCCTAATTGTGTGGACCTCAAAAGAGGAGATGATCGTGATGGGGCTGGAGGGATGACCTGGAAAGTACATTGTGGGGACAGGAGTAAGCCAACTCCACCACCATGTCTGTTCCCAGTTCTCGGGGAATGAGAGAAATGTAAGCCCCCATAAGAAATAGCGGCAGGGGACACTGTGTCTGAATCCTGAATCCAGGTTTCTGTGAGAGCTAGACAGTTAAGACAGTTAGTGAGAAAGTAGGTGTGATGTGAATGAAGGGAAGCTTGTTTCATACAGACCGTGGATTATAGAGAGCACCATTAAAAGAGGGAGATGAAGGTGTGCAAATAATGTTCATAAGGTTAGCATGGTTTCTGTGTGGTAGGGGAGGAGTTGAAGTTGGTGGAGGGTGGACCAGGATTTGGCGAGATATCGCCTCACAGGAGCAGCAGTAAAAAGATAAAAGGCAAATCGTTTTTGCAATTGTGACTTTGTTTCTGATGTAACACCCTGGAATATGGTAGTCTGAGATTGAGTATGTTGAAGAGAGTATGGGGAGCTCAATATAGTAGAGGGAAGGAGAGAGGGGTTTATGTGGATGAGGATTGATGGGAGGGGGGATGAGGCGGTAAAGGTGAATGGCAAAGGCACATAGAACAATAAACATTGAAGTAAAGGACAGGGTAAGGAAAAAAAAAGTTTCTTTAGTATTAACCAGGTACTTAATCCTCACCTGTGCCCCACCCATTATCCTGTGAGTAAATAGTTAAAATGGGGTAATAAATGGGAAAATGAGGATTGTCTGTGTGATTTATTTCAAATAAAGGATTTTTTTTTGTGTGCTGTGATTTTTAACTATTCATTCACAGGATGATAATGGGCGGATCTCTTAAGGTACCGTTGCACACAGAGATATCTGTGCAGACATTGCTTGCAACTCACTGGTTGCAGTGAAATCATGGACACATTGTTCCATTTTGTATACGGCAACAAAATGGAACAGTGTGTCCATGATTTCACTGCAACCAGTGAGTTGCAAGCAATGTCTGCACAGATATCTCTGTGTGTAATGGTACCTTTAGAGGCGTGAATGTTATTAATGTCTGTGTAATAACAAGCTTCAATACTCAGCTGTCATTAACCCCTTGTTTTACCCCGATGCCACTACACTAGGGCTTCGGGAGGAGTCGGCTAAAGCATCAGGAATTGGCGATTCTAATGAATGCACCAATTTATGGGGCAATTACTGGCTACTATTCTGTAGCCTGGGGAGGCCCAATAAGTATGGGCATCAATATGCCGAGAATGCCAGCCCCCAGCTGCCTGGTTTTTACCATGGCTGGCAATCAAAATTAAAGTGGATTTCACAATTTTTTTAAATTATTTATTTATATAAGAAAAAAAAAAATGGTCTCTCATATATTTTTGATTGTCTGGCAGCTGAGGGTGGCAGCCTGTAGCTGTTAGCATTATCTACACTGAGAATCAAAAATATAGGAATGCGTACATTGTTTGTTTTCTGTTATTAATTATTTTTACTCTACTATGACGTCAGGTTTGTAGCCTATGGCAACCAATCACAGACGCCAGCACAATGGATGAGATTCGCAACAGCCAATCACAGATGCTGCCACAGAGAGTGGGCCTCTGTAATTGGCTGTAGGAGTAAGTGCAGTAACCTGGAAGCAGCCCATATATTCTAGCATCTGCCATGTAGTTGATAAATCAGTAAGTTAATGAGTGGCCTGGACGCACAAGCACATGGACCCTTGTAAGTATGACGCCGCTGTGTAATGACTGATTTGTTTATTTTTACAGCCTCCTGCCAAACCCAAACAGTAACTCGGATTTCTCAGGGCAGTCCATGTTCAGGGTCCATGCCCGAACACTACAGTTCGGATTTGCCCATTACTAGTCAATATACCCACAGATGAACTCCAAGAGGGGTGTAAATTCCAAAATATTGCCACTTGAGAGGTTTTTGCTGTTCTGGCACTTTATAGGGGCTCTTGCAAATGGAATTCACAAAGTATTTTACGAAAATCTGTACTCCAAAAACCAAATAGCAGTCCTTTCCTCCCAAGCCCTGCCAGATTTCCACCACCTATGGATATTGGCGTACACGGGAGAAGTTGTAGAATACATTTTGGATCCCAATTTCCCTGCTATCTTTTGTAAAAATGTAAATATTTGGTGCTAACACAACATTTTTTGGGAAAAATCAAATATTTTCATTTTCACATTTCAAGGTTGTAAAATTCTGTGAAGATCCTGTGGGTTCAAGGTGCACACCACACACCTAAATAATTTCCTTGGAAGGATCTAGTTTCCAGAATAGGGTCACTTGTGGGGGAATTCCATTGTTTAGGTATATCAAGGGCTAATCAAACATGACATGACATCTGCAGACCATTCTATAAAAATCTGCACTCCAAAACGTCGCTCTTCCCTTCCAAACCCTGCTGTGCACACAGACAGTGATTTTCCCACCCAATTGGGGTATCGGTGTGCTCAGGAGAAGATGCTCAATAAATGTTGGGGTTTATTTTCGCCTTCTGCCTTTGTGAAAATATAAAATTAGGCCAAAAGAACATTTTTGTGGTATAAATGTATTTTTCATTTTCCTGACTCAATTATATAAAATTATGTGAATCCCTTGGAGTTTCAAAGTGCTCACCACACATATAGATGAATTCCTTGAGTGGTTTTGTTTCCAAAATGATGTCGCTTGTGGGGGGTTTCCACTGTTTAGGCACATCAGGGGCTCTCCAAATGTGGCATGGAGTCAACGAACGATTCCAGCCAATTTTCTGTTCAAACGTCATATATCACTCCTTCCCTTTGAAGCCATACCCTGCGCCCAAATAGTGGTTTTCCTCCACATATGGGGTATCTGAATAATCAGGAGAAATTGAACATCTAATTGTATAGTGCAGTTTCTCCAGTTATCCTTGTGTAAGTTAAATATTTGAGACTTAAGTAAACTTTTTGTTGAAAAAGTAAAATATTAATTTTTCTCCTTCCATATTGCTTTAGTTCCTGTGAAGCACCTGAAGGGTTAATAATCATCTTGAATGCAGTTTTGAGTAGCTTGAGAGGTGCAGTTTTTGGAATGTGTCACTTTTAAGTGTTTTCTGTCACATGGGCCCCTCAAAGGGACTTCAAATGTGATATGGTCACTAAAAAATGGTTTTGTAAATGTTGCCTCAAAAATGAAAAATTGCTGATGTACTTTGAACCCTTATAACTTCCTACCAAAAAAATGATGTATCAAAAATTGTGGTAATGTAAAGTAAACAAATGTTATTTATTAATGGTTTTCTGTAGTATAACTCTCTGGTTTAAAATGTAAAAATAAAATGTGAAAATTGTGAAATTTTAAATAATTTTACCAAATTTCCCATTTTTTTTTTTTTTTTTTTTACCTAGATGTAAAAAACATTGTCCTAATTTTACCCCTAACATGAAGTCATATATGTCACAAGAGAACAGTCTCAGAATCACTGGTTTCCCAGCCAATCAATGCATTTCCCGATTTAGCGTTCAGATGGCGCTTCTTTTTGAGGATCTATTTTCACTGGAAAGCGGATCTTCAAAAAGAATGACCATGTCAATTGTCAATTATTTGGTGCTTTTGAGGATGCGCTTTTCCATTGTCATCATTGTAGAATGTGCTCACAAACATAAGTGCATCCTGAAAAGTGCACCATGTGAATGATGGGCTTTTTTGCAAAAGCGCATCCGTTTTACGGATCCTCAAAAAGCCGCTGCAATAATGCAGCTTGTGAACGTAGCCATATTACCTCATAAGGAGACACTGATCAGAATTGCAACAAATGGTCTGGTCATGAAGGTAAAAACAGGTTGTGGGATGGGGGGGGGGGTTGAAAGGGTTAACTAAATAATTGAAAGGTACAGGAAGCAGAACAATTGAAATCTTCAGATTTGCTGGTTTCATTCACTGCAGCTTCTTTCCAGTAGGCAATAAAAATCAATCAAACTGTCATATGTACCCAAAATGGTATGAATAAAACGTCATCTTGCCACAAAAATGTGATTAATTAATTTTTTACATATGTAGGATTTTTTTCTAAGAAATCAATAAATAATCTATACCAATTTATATCTCTGCAATCATACTCACCCAGAGAATCAAGGTGGTAGATAATGCTTACCAAACGATCGACATGGTAAAAACAATTGCAGAAGTGTATGTTTTTTTTAATATCGTATATTTTCTATTACATTGTATTTTATATTGAATGGTGTCATTCATACAAAGCTAACTACTCGTCTGTCAAAGGAACAGCTCTTGTATATTTTTCTGTCAACAATGCCATACAAGAGAAGATAAAACAAAACTGCAAAATTGAATAGCGGAGGAAAGAGCTTGCATACAACATTTTTTTTTTCTTTTTAAGGGATAGCATAGGAAAAAGACATTGGAAAAAATGACATTAAAGGTGCTCACTGGAGTACAATGCCCCTAAAGCATAAAGAGGCGAATGCCAGTTACTGAATTAGGTGCATCTCTCAAACTGGTGTGTGCCTCCACTAAAGAGCACATTTCAGTAGTAAATTCCATCATGTTTGATGGATATAGGCACTTGCCCCATCCCGCCCGTGTTATGCCCATATAGGCAGATCCTGCCAAAATTTTAAATGTCACAATATTTTTGCACAACTTCTGAGTCTGAAATCTAGCTTTAACACCTTTAATAAATTGGGCCAAAAGTGTGTGTTCCATGTTTTGATTCTACTACTACTTCATTTTCTCCTGGTCAATTGCTTTTATGCATAGACATTGCATTTACACCCCCTTCCACATCAAGTGAAAGAGGATGAGGATATATAGATGCTTGTTTTATGTATGTGTAATATAAAAGAGTACTGAGACTTATTAGGGTGCATTGGGAAAATCAGTTGTAAATGGGTATATTTAGAAATAGAAATAATAGCTTTATGTTGCGCAATCCACAGGGTAGCAATGCAGGCACATTAGTAGGAAAATCCCTTCAGCTCCTTGAAAAAACTGCAAAGGTGCTAGCCTTTGAATTCAGCTGGTCCAGTTAGGCCTGGGTCCCACTGACTTGTCACTCACATGGGTTCAATGTGAAGAAATCTTGCATTGCACTCAGTTTCGTAATGCTGCAGCTCAGATCTGCAAGTTGTTCCTCAGTCCTAATTAGACTGAGGAAAAATGGCATCATGATTTGATTGTCAGCGAATCTTTTTACACGCACCCGTTCAAGTCTATGGGGATGAGAGAAACATTGCACTGCAGTAGGATGTTACCCGACTACAGTGCGATATACACAGAGGCAGGCAATGGAGGAGATGGAGAGATTAATGGGTCAGCTCAAGGCCAGCAACTCTTTATCTAATTTATCCATATAATCTAAGTCATTTTTTCATATACTTCTTTTAAGAATTCCCTTTCTTCACTATCTAAAAGCTATTGTATTTTTTCCTTTTTCCTGAATGAAGACGTACTGTGTTAGTGCCTCAATGCATGCTGGGATCCTCACATGGAGCGTCATCAAGCTGACAATCCCCAGGCACTTCCTCAGCCCCTCCCTGAAATAAAGCGTTACTATGACGCTAGTTATAGGGGCGGGGCTGTCTCAAAGGTCTCTAGCCCCCCCCCACCTTCTCCCCCCCCCATTCTTATCACTTCCCCACATTACAGTATGACATCTTCCCTGATATGTTGTCAGACCGCTCATGCAGGAAGTCATGTCAGTGTGTATCCCGGGGCTTATGCATACTGATGAGATGGGAGCTTTCACTGATGTCACTTGTGGGAGGAGCTCATGTCCTCCTGCTTGGCCGCTCTGACATTTGTAATGTCACAGAGGCATGTCAGGGAAGATATCCCACCACACTGCGAGGAGCGGGTAAGAACAGAGGAGGTGGGGGACTGAGAAGGCAGACTGCGGGAAGGGGAGAAGGGGGGTCCGAGAAGGCGCTGCAGGGAAGACAGAAGGGGGATTTGAGGAGGCGGACTTTGGGGAGGGTAGAAGGGGTACTGCCAAGACGGATTTCAGGAAGGTGAGAAGGCGGGGCTGGGAGGCCTTTGTGAACATTTGACAGCCCTGCCCCTGGAACTAGCATCACAGTGACACTTTGTTTCAGGGAGGGGCTGAGGAAGTGCCTGGGGCTTGTCAGCTTTGACGCTCTGTATGAGGATCCCAGGTTGCACTGGGGCACTCACACATTCCGTCATGGAGCAGGAAATAAGGGAAAAAAAAACAATACTGTTAGATAGTGTAGAGAGGGAGCCGTAGGGAAGTATTAAAGGAAGTATATTAGAAAATAGCTTAAATTATATTGATAAATTTAAGATCGGAAGTTGGAAAAAAAGTTGCTGGTCTCGGACTGACCCTTTAATCTCTCCCTCCTCTACACACATCTCTGATCAAATTGGAGGATTAGATCACAGTAGATGACAGTTCGTCACGTTTCCAGCAGAGTTTGAGCCGAGACATTAGCATAGTTGCATCCGATGCCATATGGTGAAGGGACTTCAGCCTTATAGAGTATTTTCATTGGATTGAGGAATGTCCCTTTTCCTTTGCCATTGCCTACTATACCTTCATTTTTAGACTGTCTGCTTATGAGAATGGGCTCACCTATTACTACCACCTCACTGATCGCTTTGTATCACACATTAATTCAGCAAGTTTTTGTGTTTTATGCCAATTAAATTTCCAACCCTTAATAAGGAGAAAATTTTATTATACTGCACGATTCTGTTCCCCTACAATAAGTTTTGGTACACCAACCTGTTAAACAAGGTACGTTTGTGATATGTGATTAGGGATGCAGCTGTTTACATCTGCACCTACAGATGGCAGCTGTATATGATCCCCATGAGAATTCATGTTCTGGAGGAGGCCTTATCTGTACAGCCTGATAGGTTTGTGTCCCCAGTGCATAAGGGGGCTATAATAACAGCAGGCCATATACCAGTTTCACTTCCTTAAATTCTATAAGCTTACAGGAAAATTTCACATAAATTGATTTAGTGCAAAAATGTTATAGCTTTTTTCCACTCTACCAATTATATATATTTTTTTTTTTTTACAATACAGTCACATTCAGATATCACATTCATACAGTTTTTTGTTATTCTTTGACAACTTTACTTGTTACTTTGCTAAATCTGGTGGCCATCCTTGTTTATTCTGTACATGGTGTGCCTAGGTCCTCTTTTATATTATGTTTAGCACTTTATGCTCACACAGTAGTGCAGACCAAGGTGACTATATTACTTTCAGTGTCCAGTGATTATTGGAATATCACATAAAATTCCAATAAAATACGTTTCGTTTTGTGGGTGTAATAGCGAAAAAGGTGGAAAAATTAATGGGGTGTGAATAGTTTTTCTAGGAACTTTACTTGCCTCACCATGGATCAGTGGAGAGAAGTGTGGGACTCCCATCTTTGTTTATAGTGGAATTTTCAGCAATGTAATGTAGGACTTCTTTGGGTAGGAGGTAAGTAGTGAAAAATCCCTTTGACTTGCAGACATCTATAAAATGTTGAAATTCACATTGCCATGTAAAGTCTTCCTCACACATGCTGATTGGCACAGTCTATATGCTTGGTGGCTAGTTACCACTCAGCAATACTGTGCTTTCTGATGGCATGGTTTCTACAGATGAAATTACTAGTGGCTTCAACTTGCTTTACCTGCAGAATCCACAGCCAAAATATGGTATCTGTGGTAAATGACCACATGACAAAATACAGTTCCATTCAGCATGGGTAAAAGTTCTATTCAAAGAAATGTAAATGAGTGGGCTAAGGATATGGTTGCTGCATTAGACTGTTTTAATGGTGGGGAAAAAGGTGTTGGGCACTTCGAAATGAAAAGTTTTCAATCTTTATAAATAGATGGTGATGCATTTTAACTCGGTAATTACATTTTTTGTACATGATTATGGTGACTTGATTTAGCAATAGGCATAAAAGCTTTCGATACAAAAGTCATTGACCAGGGAAGATGATCAGATGACTATGTCAGTCACCTATTGAGAATGCGGCCATTTGTATGTACTATACAGTACTGTGCAAATGTTTCAGGCAGGGGTTGGAAAATTGCTATAGACTAAGAATGGTTTCATAAATAGCAGTGTTAATACCATATATACTCGCGTATAAGCCAAGTTTTTCAGCCCAAAAATTGGGCTGAAAAGTCCCCCCCCGGCTTATACTCGAGTCACTGTATACTGTATACACTGTATACAGTATACAGGCCGCCCGCCCCCATCAGTATACAGGGCCCCCCCCTTACTGCCGCAATCCTGTAAAAGAATACATTATTATACTTATCCCTGCCACTGTCCCGCTGCCGCCATCGCGCTCCTCCGGCTTCATCCGGCTTCTTCCGGCTTCCTCCGGTGGGCGCAGGCAATGACGTCATTGTCTGTGCGCCAGAGGAGGAAGCCGGGAGACGCTGGATGAAGCCGGAGGAGCGCGATAGCCGGGGCGGCGGACAGCGCAGCGGGACAGCGGCAGGGGATAAGTATAATAATGTATTCTTTTACAGGATTGCGGCAGTAAAGGGGGGGCCCTGTATACTGATGGGGGGGGCTGTATACTACCACTGGGGCTGCTCCTGTATACTACCACTGGGGCTGCTGCTGTATACTACCTCTGGGGCTGCTGTATATACCTCTGGGGCTGCTGTATACTACCACTGGGGCTGCTGCTGTATATACCACTGGGGCTGCTGCTGTATACTACCACTGGGGAGGCTGCTGTATACCACACTGCTGGGGGCTGTATACTTGTGCTGGGGTCCACCCTCGGCTTATACACGAGTCAGTAGGTTTTCCCAGGTTTTGGGGGCAAAAGTAGGGGGGTCTGCTTATACACGGGTCGGCTTATACACGAGTATATACGGTTGTTAAATTTTAGAAACTAACAAATTGCAAAATAAATTACCAAAAGCGAAATCTAAATCAAATCAATAATTGGTGACCAACCAACCTCTCTTTTCCTTGAGAACTAGCATCAGTGTTAACCCTTCTCAGTACATTTTCATACAGTTTTTGAAGGTATCAGCAGAGAGGTTGAGCCAAACATCTTGAACAACTAACCACAGATCTGTGGATGTAAGCTTGCACACATCTTTGTCTCCATGTAATCTATCACAGACGCAGATGTTAATCAGAGCTCTGTGAGTGCCATGTCATTACTTCAAGGACTTCTTTTTTACGCTGAAGATGGTATTTAAAGTTCATCTCACGGGTTTGTCTTTATATTATTGTACTGCTGAAATGGTGCTTTAAGTGTAAGTCGCCTGCCTTATGCACACCTGCTGCTGTCTTCATCTTTTTCCAGTGTCACTCTGGCTGGTCTCCTGTGATTTGTGACCAGCCGGCAGCTCCAGTGTTTCGTGGAGTACGCCGGAGGTCGTAAATCAATACAACTTCAGGTGATTACAGTTGTGAGGACACTCCCTTCCTCCCCTTCCCTCTCATACTGTTATATTTAAAGTGCCACTGCAGAGCTGAAAGAAAAGCTGCGACAGGTGGAGTGGTGCTTTGAGGACAATGGTTGTATGATTGGGTTGTCCTGCTGTAGAATAAATTTGAAACCATTCAGATGCCTCCATGATGGTATTGCATGGTAAGAATCTGCCTCTATTTCTCAGTATTGAGGGCACCATTAATCTTGTTCAAATCTCCAACTTCACTTGCTGAAATGCAGTTCCAGAACTTACAAAGATCCTCCAAAATTCTTCACCGTTGCTTGCAGATACTCATTATTCTGCTTTTAAGCCCTTCGGCAACCAAACTGCCTTCTGTTACTACCAAATATTTCACATTTTGACTCATCAGTAGTGATGAATTAATAGTTAATAGAGAAATATTTGGATTATTCTAATCGAATACTCTTTACGTATTCGTCTCAAATACTGAACCTAATTCAAGTCAATGGGGAACTCAAATAGTTTTCTGGAAGATTTCCCTGAAAATTATTCAACTTCCCCATCGACTTACATTAGACTCCGCATTCAAGATGAATACCCAAATAGTAAAAAGTGTTTGGTTAGAATTATTCAAACCCAAATATTTTACTACGGTAGTTGCTCATCACTGTCATCGGTCCAGAGAACCTGCTGCCATGTTTTGGCATCAAAGTTCCTGTGCTGTCCTGCATAGTTGAGTCGTTTAGTCACATTTCCATGTTGAAGGTATGGTTTTGGAGCAATTTTTTTTTTCCTTTCTTAGAAATACTTTTTATAACAGTAGATGTATGTACCTTGTTCCCACCAGTTGCCACTTTTGAGCTGTTGATACTGATGGACAGTTTCTGATTTCAAAGAGAATTGCTCATGATTTTTTTACTTTTTTAAATCTGCTGAACTAAGTTTTCTTGAGCGACAGCTACGCTTCCAGTGCCCAAAGTTGCTTATTTCTTGGTGTTGTCCAATACTGAGAACTACAGGTAGCAACTTTATCCAGCATTCAACATTATCAAGAAGGTGTCTGACTTCAAATTTATTGTGCAGCATGTTAACAACCTCAAATATAGAGCCAATGTCACTAACACTATCTTCAGAATAAAGATGAACAAGAAGTCCTGGAAGTGATATGGACCTCACAAAGCTGTGATCTCAACATCATCTGTCTGTCTGGGATTACATGAAGGCAGGAGGATTTGTGCAAGTCTACATCTACAGAAGATCTGTGGTTGGCTCTCTAATGGTCCCTTTACACGCGGCCACAGGAAGGTAGAAACAGGCAGGCATTGGACACAATTGTGCCTGTTGCCTTGAAAAAACCACGATGTAGCGGCGTGTAAATCAGGACTTTCCTTCCTGTGCCTTCCCTGAAGGAAGTAAAGTCCTGAATTACACGCAGCCACATCGTGGTCTTTTCAAGGCAACAGGCACAATTGTGTCCGATGCCTGCCGGTTTCTACCTTCCTGTGGCCGTGTGTAAATGGACCATAATATGTTTAGAACAAACTGCCTTTCTTCAAACACTGAAAGAGTACCTAGAAGAATTGATGTATTGATGCGATTTGGAGGCTGTACTTCTGTATTTATCAAAAATATAACTATAACTATAACTCACAGGAGACAACATCACAGGTAAGGGGGGGCCTTCAATCCTCTACCTGCTGTCTTTGCAACATCTTGGCACCCCGCAATCACAATTTTTTTTCTATAGGTTTTGGAGGGGTGGGGGGGAAGAGTGAGCCTGAAAAAAAAGAATAGGCTATTGTGATTTTAAGTACAAAATCAAAACTTTTTATATTCTTAAAAAAACTACAATAACTTGTATTGCATATTATGGTGCAGACACCTGCAGAAAATATGCAGCTACGGAGTAACATAAAATAGGGAGCATTTTTTTTTATAGAAATTTTACTTCTGCATCAATAATTTTTTTAATCAATAATAAATATTTTACACTTTAAGTGTCTACATCTATTTTAGTGTAAACTGTAATGTTGGCTCTTTATAAATTAAAGTTTCTATGTTGTAGAATATTATAAGCAGTTACAAACCTAGTTGAAAAAAATTAATTTTTTACACTTACATTATTTCCAAGTGGCTAAAATGAGTTTTGGTTAAAAAAAAAAGCATAAATATATTAAAGTTATATTTTCAAATGCTTGCTGTTATTGTTTTAAAAGTAATTCTGCCCTCCAGTAACGCTGGACATATTAGTTCCCCGAGAATTTTTATCTTTTGCAGCTGTTAAAGTTCTTTACTTTTTGTTTTCTCTATACATTATTCTCAGAGTGGTGACAAATTAAATTTATATTAAATGTTAAATTAATGTAAGCTGTATGTCCTATTATCTAATTTCTTAGAAAATATTAATGAAAATGGTCTTGCTACAATAGTATAAATGGTTATATATACATGCACAGACCAATAGGAATACTGGTAGACAATGCGTAGAAAGTGTATTAATTCTGTGTAGGAAATAAGACCCTTTTCCACAAATATTTATGAATATGAGCACCTAATTTGTCTGCTGATGAACTGAGGGGGAATCTAAATTAAAACTTTAAATACCACTATTTAATTACCCAAATGGCCGTGCCTGTGTTGAAGTGTGTCTGGGATTATTCTGTTTTTCAATTTGTTTTAATGCTTCCTTTGCTAAAGCTGATGCATCCCCAGGCCCATTGCAGTCACTGATGAACTATATGAAGATAAATGACATTATGGTAAATTCCACTTAATGACACATATTTAATTTTTACAACACAGACATTTTCTGCCTGGCAAGCGGAGGCTAATTACCTGAAGATCGAAATAAAATAACTCCTCATTTTCTGAGATAATAGAAAAGAAATGTTGCAGATTAATGATGCTATTTATCTCTTTAAAGTATAAAAAAAATCTGTCTTTATCTTGATAGAATGGCTCCCAAAGGAACACAGTTCTAAAATGAATCAGAAGTTGCAATTTAATAGGTTATTAAAATTGTTTGAGTACAGCCTGCTGTGGTTCATTCCTGGATATTTTCTATTAAAAAGTTTAATTTTACAATAGAGGATTTCTGACCATCAACTAAATTGCATCAATTCAGTTTGACAAACATTGGAAAAAAAATACTCTTTTGAATTGTATATGAAAAAAAAAAACTTTTTATATAGATATTGGGAAAAAATGTTCAAGTGAACATTTCTTTAGAAGGACACACCAAATGAACAAAAAAAACCCCAAAGCTCTACGGGTCGAGATGATGCATACAATGAGCGCTGATAATGGAGTCGGAAATGAAGTAAACTATTGATCAGCACTTCTTTTTTTTTGCAGACTTCTCGGAAGTTGTTGGCATGAGCCATTTTAAGCTGTCATATAGGGGGCATGTGACCATTAGTTGTCAGACCTGACACAGGAGAAACGTTATAGCATAGACCTCTAGTTGTCACACCCAGAACACTGGCCAAGTCAAGCAGCACCCGGGAACAGTTTTCCTGCTCATTGATCCTGTAAAATTTTCAGCACACCAAGGCAGTAAATGAAAGCCGTTCCCACCATTTCTGCACATTTCAATTTACATTTTTAAATGTTGACTCCATATATCTTTTTTATAATATGACTCGAATATCCATCTGCAAAAACAACATACCAGCCTTTGTTTGGCTTCCATATTTGCTTGCATTGTATGTTTTGTTTTTTTTAAAGTAATGTTTCCCATGACTTGAGTTGCATGTGTTCAGTTTTTATGTGCACAAATTCCTTACTCATTTCAGCTAAGTTTGTATCAAATATGTGTAAAATTTATTTCATTTTCATTTTTTGTATTATTAATACTAATAGTTTTTCTGAATTCATGTATGATGTTACTGAAACCGTAAGCAGCATCTTGTATCAAGCATTGTAGACAGCATTTGTGCTTTTATTGAAGGCAGGCTCCCCTTGTGTCCTGACTTCCTCAGCCTTCAATGTGTCTGCTGGTTTGTTCATATACCTTGTCGACCTTCCTGACCTTTGTTCTTCCTTCACCAGAATGAACAAATTGAAGACTGTTTTGGCAACAAGAGTGAGAGTACCAAGTGGAAAAGGAGGGAGTTAGACTAGGAAATTAATTAGTATTCTAAGAAAATCTGACACCTTCAAAGAAACAAATAAGCATGCCATGTTTCAAGCGGAGTCGTAAAACAGAAACCATTCAATTAGAACTAAACAATACAAATGGGTCTGCATTATATAGGTTTGTTTTCTATTGACTTGATTAACATGGGCATTCTCTCTGAGCTCTTCAGAAATGGCTCTTTAGTCTATGGAAAACTGCCTTTCCTAATTATATGTAATGTTACAGCTTTATAGTTTTTTATAGGAGTAAAATATAGTTGGGGAATATTATTTCTCAGTATGTTACTATAACTGGTAGAATTACATTAAATGAAGACCAGTCTTTTTCATGTACCCAATTTGGGCCTAGAGATGTCACCAAAGGGAATCCCATGTATGAGACAGCATGTAAAGTAGCCCCTGTCCTGTTCTGGCAGTTTACTAGAACTTATTTTGTATTACAGGAACACACTAGTTTATTTATTCAGATTTATTTTGCGTTGCTTATATAGCACCATTAATTATAATAATAATATTTATTCATTTATATAGCGCTATTAATTCCATAGCACTTTACATACATGAGTAATGCTGTCTCTCTTGGAGCTCACAATCTAAATATCTTATCAGTATGTCTTTACAATGTGGAAGGAAACCGGAGTGTCCGGAGGAAACCCACACAAACACAGGGAGAACATACAAACTCCTTGCAGATGTTGTCCTTAGTGTCCTTGGTGGGAATTGAACCCAGGACCTCAGTGCTGCAAAGGCTGCAGTGCTAACCACTTCTGCAGAGCTTTGCATACATTATCATCACTGTCCACATTGGGGCCCACAATCTAGATTCCCTATCTATAGATGTCTTTGGAGTGTGGGAGAAGACCGGAGTACCCAGAGGAAATCCGAACAAACACAGGGAGAACATACAAACTGCTTACATTGTCCTTGATGGGATGTGAACGAACCCAGGACCCCAGCGCTGCAAAACTGCAGTGCTAACTACTGAGCCACCGTGTTGCCAATGTATTATCACATTTCTCTTACAGCGGATACAACAGAGAAAATTATACAATAAAAATGTGCATGAAATAGGAACGCGATAATGCACCACCATTCCATTGTCCTTACAGAAAAAATGATGGCTGTTTTCTCAGGTATCTGGGAAGTAAGAGCAGTGATCAGCGGATCACCACGATGTCTGCATTCTTAGTTAGGTTGTCTCTCATAAACCAACCTTTATTATTGGCCACACGAACTAGCATAGTCACAATTTTTGATATGTTCCTTCAAAACACTACAGTTCTATTTTTTTTCTTTTAATTTAAATCTTTAATACTTTCCCCACCTATTTTTCTCTGGTTGATTATTTCTCCAGAGCAATTAAACATGGCTGTCAGTGAATATGTCTTCTCACTGGAGTTCTTTTTCTAAATTCTTATGACTTACTTTTTTGTCATTTTGGGCCCTAAATTTATGCATATACCAGTGTTATAAGGCATCTTGTATTTAAAACCTTCAAGATATCATTGGATTGAATTACGGTATTGAGAATTTCAAGTGAAACATGATTAAGTAACATGGCAGATTTCCAGATAACTTGTAAATGAAAGGCAAACACAAAATGTTGTCACAAATATGTGGAAATCTTATCATATTCACAAATATTCATATAAAATACTGAAATACCGTATGTCTACAAAAATCCGGTCTTGCAATTTGCTTGGTTAGCCTCTGTGTTATTTACCAGTAAATGGATAATGTATGCAATTCATACATGCATAAACACAAAGGAAACCAATCGGGTCTTCCTGCAGCACTGGCTCCCAATAAAAATAAAATGAAATAATAAATCTAAAAAAAAGGCCATTAATTTTTATCTGGCCAGTCCTAACCATATTCATCTGAAGACATGCCCTTTAATGTGGATGCAGCATACTGATGAGTTTGACTGTCAGCCAAAGTCATAATTAGAATTGAACAAAAGGAGAACTAAGCTTTCCTTTATCCTTCTCCTGCGTATGTGATCCTCACATGAAAAAACTGCATTTCACCTAGTGATATGAATAAGGTCTAAGGACTACGGCAAGGACAGTAACTTCTCCACTTAAGACTCCCATACATATGAGATGACTTTTAGTGAAACGAGCGGTCTATGTTTCCCAACTTTCTCATATACGTTAGCGACCAAGATTTCGTGTATAATAGCAGAGGGGAAAAGCTGCACCCAACAGCTCTGGCAGCAGCAACTTTCTCCTGGCACTGCCCTGTTATTCACCATCTCTACATTATATGGGGAGGTTTGGGAGGCCTCCATACTCCTCAGATAGTTGGCCCATCCTGCTGATATCACTGGATTTAACATGAATACTTTGCTTTCACAGCCAATTTTCATTTTATGTTAGCATTTTTCCCTGTACTTTCAAGATCTATATAATATAATCTATAATAATATTTTTTTTTTAATCTTTTTCGTATCAATATAGCCGCAGGAGGACTCTTTTTTTTTTTTTTTGCGGGACGAGTTGTAATTTTGAATGACCCCTTCCATTTTAATCATACAATGGGCTGACAAATGAGGAAATAATTCCAAGTGGTATGAAATGGAGAAACTAAAAAATGCAAGTGCACAACTATTTTTTTGGGGTTTTGTCTTTATGGTATTCACTGCTTCAAATCAAAATGTGGAGACATGATTTTCCAGTCGGTACGGTTATAGCGATACCAAACTTGATGTGTAGGTTTAAAAAAAAAAAAAAAAAAAAATATTTTAAGTGGTGAAGGAAAATCTGTAGTTAAACCAAAACTTTTTTTTATTGTTATAATGTCGCTCCTTCCGAGAAATCCTTTTTTCGGTCAATTGAGCATGGTGAGTGCTTGTTTGTTTTGTGTGACACTGATATGGGAAACTTTTTTTTTTTGGACATCACTCTTATATGCATATGGTATAACATGGTTCTGTTGAGGTGAAGTTTTATGGTATTGCATGATCACTGTTATATTCTTGTCAGTGCCTAAAGACATATTTTCATTATGTAAAGTGACGGGGTATACCATCGATTTATGATCCAACTTCTGAAACCCTACTGATCTTGAGAATAAAGGGGCAACCGCGCGAATGTAAATGTTCCCTTTTTTTTCAGAGCAGTAAAATGGAGCCATACTTGGTTCACTTAGGATTGTCCTATTTCTAATGTTTTTAGTACTTAAAAACTGAACTTTTACTCAATGCCTCCTTATGCTTTCTTAACGGTACTGTCAGCACAGAATGACTGATCAAACCAGAGCTGTGGAGTCAGTAAGTTAAACCTCTGACTCCTACTACAAATCTTGTATTTCCCTGACTTCAACTTCGACCGACTCCTTCATACATGGCTCACGTTTAAGTGATACATTTATTGTAGTACAATGTAAACATCCACGACTGCGACTCCACAGCCCTGGATCAAGCCAAATACAGCTGCACCATGGTGGGACCAAACATAAAAGTGCACCTCCCATTCTCCAGCAGGCCTATCCCATTCTCCGGCAGGCTCGTCCATTTCTCCAGGAGGCCTGCCCCAGTCTCCAATATGACCACCTACACCTTCAGCCTGGTTCATTCTTCACTGTCCCCACGCTGTCACTGAAGCGATCCTCTGCATCACAGCTGCAGCCGTCCCCTTTTTGACATCCACTCTGTGTCAGTGACAGCGAACGTGACCGTGCAGACACGGCTTCACTGACACAGCGATCTTCTTCACAGAGGGGGCTGCAGCAATGATGCAGTGGGTTGCTTCAGTGACAGTGCAGGTACGGTGAAGAAGGATGAACTGCTCTGTAGACAGAGGTGGTCATGTTGGAGACGGGGCGGGCATGCCGAAGACCAGGGAATAACGTCCAGTTGTGACGTTGCAGCCAGGCTCCAAAATAACACTTCTGTTGCCGGGGTGAGCAGCAGCTCCATGCATGCTATGCTGATATCTAGGTAACCATGCAAAATGCTAACAGGGTGTAAATTGCAGACTTTCAGCATTTTGCAGCCTAGATACACAGATTTTATAAAAAGCCCCTTTGTCTGTTCATGCTGTGTCTCCTTGAATAGCCCAATTCTTTTTTCCCTTTACAGTAGACATCATTGATTTAGTCTTTGACTATATAGCCAGTCTTATGTGGGCTAAATAAAAAAAAGTATGCACAAGTGTCAACATATAGTTCCTGTCCCTCTTAGAAGATATGCAGTCATATCCGTGGTGTTATGGCAGACAATGACGTATGCAGTGCACATTTGAGCGATATTTTCCTTCAGACTGGACTCGCAGAATTTTGTAGACCGAATGTTAATCCCGCACAGATTATGGTTTACTACAGTGAAGGAAATAATTAATTGATCCCTTGTTGATTTTGTAAGCTTGCCCACTAACAAATACATGAACAGTCTCTATACTTTAATGGATAGGTTAATTTAACAGTGAGAGAATATTAAAAATAGACTCCAGAAATTCACTGTCTAAATTTATATAAATGTATTTGCGTTTTGATCCCCTACTAACCATTTGGAGTTCTGGCTCCTACATTAAAAACAACAGTCGTAAATTGTCACCTGTATATAAGACTCCTGACCACACACTCAATCAGTCAGGCTCTAACCTCAACAACATGGGCAAGACTAAGGAGTTTTCAAGGATGACAGGGAAAAGATCCTGCACAAGGCTGGAATGGGCTACAAAACCATAAGTAAGATGCTCTAAAGGGATGAGAATGCGCAAAGGGTAGTGCACACATAAAACCTATGACACTAGATTTTATAGGACCTTTATTTTTATGAATTTTATTCAGCACTGTCACGTGATATAATCTGTTCTTCTCCTTTAGAATTTTTAATTTATTTTTAGATTGTCTGATATAGCAACCATATAAACTTTATATGATTAGAGCTTCAGTTTTTCATGCCTTTTATGATATTTTTGATAGCATTTGTTTTTACTGCGTAACTTTGTTGATAAACAATGTGACGTCAATCTGTGATCCTCCCTATATGCTGATGTAATTGTAATTATCTTTTGGCGCCTTTTCTCTGATAAATACGAATCTATTCAGTGTAATCTTGATGTTCCCTGAGGAAGGAGCTTGGTACATGGCTCCGAAACGCGTTGGAAAATATATATCACCAGTACACAGACGTCCAGTGTCGTTGGTGGGTCTTTATCTTCCTGGCAGCAGCGCGGACTGAAAGGTACTTCGTCCGAAAAAACTTAAGTAAGATGCTGGATGAGAAGTAGACAACTGTTGGTGCAATAGTAAGAAAATGGAAGAAATACAAAATGAGTGTCAATCAAAATTTATCTGGTCTACATGCAAAATCTTACCTCGTGGAGTATCCAAGATCATGAGGAAGGTGAGAGATCAGCTTAAACCCCTTCCTGACATTTGATGTTATAGAGACGTCATGAAAGTTCCCGACCTATGTCGTCTCTATAATGTCATGGCTTCTTTGCGCTCCTGCAACTCCGGTGACAGGGTCAGTGACAAGTCACCGGAGCTGCAGAATCGCAAGGACCTATACATTAGCGCAGGGAGGGTGGCTTAGCCCCCCCGTGGCTAAAGTCACTCTGACAGTTGAAAGGGAAACTACCGTTCAGAGCGAATCAGAGTGATTCACCCCCTCCAATCTGATCGACTCTCCAATTAGATCTGGAGAACCTCTTCAGCCTCCTACTCCCCTCCCCCCCCCCCCGCTCCGTTGGTCATCAGGGCGCCCCCTCCTTTCACTATCTGCTCAGCTCCCTGAGCCTCCTCACGTGCTAATCTTTGCCCCCCCCCTTCCTGGTCCCCCCCACCTCTCGAGCTCTGTGTCTTGGGCCCCTCACCTCGCCCGGCGGGCTGCAACCGCTAGTGCACCTGCTGGTCAGCCTTCTCTGCTGCGGTGTGGGCCTCTCCTCCTCTCCCGGGCTCCTCCTCCTCACCGGTGGATGAGGTAAGTATGAATGGATGAATGGATGGGTGGGTGCATGGGTGAATGGATGGATGGGTGCATTCATGGGTGCATGGATAGATATGTGCGTGCGTGGATGTGTCTGCGTGCATGGATGTGTGGATGTCTGTGTAGATGTGTGCGTGCGTGAATGTCTCTACATCCGTGGATGTCTCTTCGTGTGTGGATGGGTGCATGCGTGGATGGGTGCATGCATGGATGGATAGGTGCAACAAGGGATCAAGTGTCCTCTTATTGTAGTCTCTGGGATCATAGTCCTGGTTCTCTGTATGACAGATCATTGCCATACAATGCACCATAACTCTGACCCTAGAGACTGTAGGAAGAGGACACTTGATTTCTTGCTGCAATCTCTGGATGGAGCAGAGGCGATCGAGTGTCGTGGGACCTTCGTTGTGGACTACGTCAGAGGCGATCGAGCGTCGTGGGACCTTCGTTGTGGACTACGTCGGATCTTTATAATAAAGATGGAGTCCGAATTTTGTTTTTGTTTTTTTCCAAATAAAAAGTTTTTCTCTGCGTGGTGTATTTTTTGACTATTTACTAGAGATTCCTAGTGGCCGGGTCCAACATTGGCCCGACATTATGAATCTCAGGCTTAGTGCCAGCTGCCAATAAAAAAGCTGGCATTAATCCCTTTATTACCCAGTTTGCCACCAGCACCAGGGCAACTGGAAGACCTTCGGTACAGCGCCAGAAAATGGCGCTTCAATGAATGCGCCATTTTCTGGGGCGGCTGCGGGCTGCAATTCGCAGCATGGGGGGCGCAGAACACTTGGGCCTCTCCATGCTGAGGATTCCGGCCCCCAGCTGCCAAGTTGTACCTGGCTGGGCCAAACATATGGCGGAGCCCTACGTCATTTTTTTTTTCTAGAATTAGTTCTAGAAATAAAAAAATGAGCTTTGCTGTAATTTTGGTTGCCAGCCAGGTACAACGAGGCAGCTGGGGATTGCTGGCAGTCTGTAGCTGCCAAGTTGTACCTGGCTGGACCAAAAATATATCAAAGCCCCAAGTCATTTTTTATTTTTTATTTTTTTTTTGTAAATCAGTTCTAGCAATAAAAAAGGTTTTCGCTGTATTTTTGATGGCCAACCAGGTACAATTTGGCGGCTGGGGGCTGCAATCCTCATGGTGGAGAGACCCAAATGTTGTGGGCCCCCCTCCATGCTGCAAATTGCAACCCACAGCCACCCCAGAAGATAGCACATTAATTAGAGGCGCCATTTTCTGGTGCTGTACCCCAAATATTCCAGTTGCCCTTGTGCTCGTGGCAATGCTGGTGGCACACAGGAGCTCTCCATACGCGACATAGTGTCCGCTAACAAGTTAAATGAAAAATTGCCTCCAATTGTTAGCGGACACCATGTCGCGTATAGAGAACCCCTGTGTGCCTAAACATTGAAGCTCCCTCACAAGTGACCCCATTTTGGAAACTAGATCCCCCAGGGAACTTATCTAGATGGGTGGTGAGCACTTTGAATCCCCACGTTTCACAAATTGATCCAAAAAATGAAGAAGTACTTTTGTTTTCACAAAAAGTTTTTTAGCCTAAATTTTTTCATTTTCACATGGGCAACAGGATATCTCATATGTGGTCATAAACCACTGTTTGGGCGCACTGCAGGGGCTCAGAAGGGAAGGAGCGCCATTTCACTTTTTGAATGGAAAATTGGCTCCAAAATTCAAATTGCACTCCTTCCCTTCTGAGCCCTGCCGTGCGCCCAAAGAGTGGTTTATGACCACATATGAGGTATCGGTGTACTCAGGAGAAATTGCCCAACAGATTTTAGGATCCATTTTATCCTGTTGCCCATGTGAAAATGAAAGAACTGAGGCTAAAAGAAGAGTTTTGTTAGAAAAATTAAAATGTCCATTTTTTCCTTCCACGTTGCTTTAGTTCCTGTGAATCACCTGAAGGGTTAATAATCTTCTTGAATGTAGTTTTGAGTAGCTTCAGGGGTGCAGTTTTTGTAATGGTGTCACTTTTGGGTGTTTTCTGTCATGTACACCCCTCGAAGGGACTTCAAATGTGATGTGGTCACTAAAAAATTTTTTTTTTTTCTCCAAAATTGTGCTGATGTAAAGTAGACATGTGGGAAATGTTATTTATTAACTAATTTGTGTCACAGAACTCTCTGGTTTAGCAGAATAAAAATTCAACATTTGAAACTTGCAAAATTTTCAAACTTTTTGCCAAATTTAGTTTTTTTTCCACAAATAAACGCAAAAATTATCGACCTAAATTTACCACTAACATGAAGCTCACGAAAAAACTGTCTCAGAATCGCTAGGATCCGTTGAAGGGTTCCAGAGTTATCACCTCATAAAGGGACACTGGTCAGAATTGACAAAAATGTCAAGGTCTTTAGGGTCAAAATAGGGTCTTGAAGCGGTTAATACTACAGGGGGAACTTGTTAATGATCTCAAGGTAGCTGGGACCACTGTCACCAAGAAAATCATTGGTAACACAATACGTCGTAATGGATAAAAAAATCCTGCAGTGTCTGCAAAGTCCCACTGCTCAAGATGGCACATGTGCAGGCTAGTCTGAAGTCTGCCAATGAACACCTTGGTGATTCTGAGAGTGATTGGGAGAAGGTGCTGTGGTCAGATGAGACAAAAATTAAGCTTTTTTTTTTTAACAAATTAACTGAACTCAATATGTTTGGAGGAAGAGAAATGCTGCCTATGACCAAAGAACACCCCACATTCAAGCTTGGCGGTGGAAACATTGTTTTGGGGGTGTTCTAAGGGCACAAGACTACACTGCATCAATGGGACAATGGATGGAGCCATGTAATGTAAAATCATGAGTGACAACCTCCTTCCGTCCACTAGGACGTTAAAAATGGGTCGTCCCTGGGTCCTCTAGTATGACAATGATCCAAAACATACAGGCAAGGCAACAAAGGAGTGGCTCAAAAAGATGCATCTTAAGTGGCCAAGCCAGTCTCCAAACCTTAGCCCCATAGAAAATTTATGGAGGGAGCAGAAGCTCCAAATTGCCAAGTGACAGCCTCAAAATCTTAATGATGTTGAGTTGATCTGCAAAGAGGAGTGTACCAAAATTCCTCCTGACAAGTGTGCAAACCTCATCAACTACAAGAAACATCTCACCGCTGTGTCTTGTTTGCCAGATCAAGACAAGAGGGGTGGGGGGGACAAGAGGCGCAATAGTGCCCTTATCACTAGACACTACTCCTGTGGTGGTGAGAAAAGAAAAGCCACTCACCTATGCCAGTTGTGCCACCCACAACTGTTAATAGACCTGGTAGGATAAATATCCTGATGGCTGCTGCTGGACTTCCACCGGTCTCCACTCGTGGAGACGAAATCAGATGCTTTGGGGAAGGAGAGGTGCGTCACAGTCCGCGCTGCCAATGTGCTGTCAAAGTGTTCCGCTTTAAAGAATGCCAGTAGACGGTGTCCAAGTTTAACCTTCTTTTTATTCTCCAACGCGTTTCAACGCCTTTCCTGGCGTCTTCATCAGGGAACCCAACGCGTTTCAACGCCTTTCCTGGCGTCGTCTTCAGTGATGATGAAGACGCCAGGAAAGGCATTGAAACGCGTTGGAGAATAAAAAGAAGGTTAAACTTGGACACCGTCTACTGGCATTCTTTAAAGCGGAACACTTTGACAGCACATTGGCAGCGCGGACTGTGACACACCTCTCCTTCCCCAAAGCATTTGTTTGCCAGATGGATCAAATACTTATTTCTCTCTTCAAAATGCAAATACAGTTATATAATACTAGCTGTGAGCCCGATGCGATTGCATCGGGATTCTAGAATATGTGTATAGGGCATTGCTCGGGCTGCTGCAACGACTCCCAACGCCCCCTTTGCGGGCATTGCGAGTGAGTTGCGTGGGCCATGCGCGTCCACGAACAAAGCCACAGAGCTAGTGGCGTGTGTGAGGGAAGTCGCTACAGCAATTATATAATAAGATTATCAGTATGTAATATATAATTTCCCTAACGCACTTCCGTACGTTTCGGCACTGTTTCCGTCGTTGTGGGCGCAGCGCCCACGCGACCTGTGAAGCATTGCCGGCGCCACTGATTCGCAAAGCCTCACTCGCAATGGGCGCCAAGCGGCCGTTGCGAGTCCTTGCAGAATAGGCGCGACTCACTAATGTATACATAACCACATACATAATACTGATAATTCCTATATAATCATATATATATATATATATATAGATGGCGGGCCGATTCGAAAGAATCGTGTAGTCTAGAATCCATATATAGTATATTTACTAATAGGGGAGTGGGGTGAAATGAATTGTGTGTATACAGGTGGCTCAGTGGTTAGCAGTGAGTGGGGTGGCTCAGTGGTTAGCAGTGAGTGCGGTGGCTCAGTGGTTAGCAGCGAGTGCGGTGGCTCAGTGGTTAGCAGTGAGTACGGTGGCTCAGTGGTTAGCAGTGAGTGTGGTGAGATTGGTGAGCACAGTGGCGTGGGCAGAGTGCTGAGTGCAGCGCTGTGGGCAGAGTGGTCAGCACACACATACATACATACACACACACACACACACACACACACACAGACACTTCGCTATAGTTAGCACCGACCCTACGTCTTCCCTGCCGGCTGGATCCTGAGTTGACATGTCGGCGCCCGCGGACGACTGGATCCAATATGGGGTCCGGCAAGTTTGGCGAGACTTATTGGACGCGATATTTGATCGAGTAGTTCAGGGGCGGCGACATGTCGGTGATGCAGGGCCGGTGGTAAGTATAGCGGATTATGTGTGTGTGTGTGTATGTGTGCGGAGAAAGTGAGTGAAGTGCGGAGAAAGTGAGGTGTGGTGATGTGGCCCCTGGGCGGGTGCATCAGACGGGTTATCAATGCAGGTCTGTGTTCACATGGGCCGGTTTTCCTGATTGTGTGTGGTGTGTGAAACCTGTCCGATGTACAGGGGGTTAACAGCTGAAGGGTTTTCATGAGCTGAGTAAAACAGCTGATTGTGAGTGCTGAAGATCCGATACATTCATGAGCCTAATGAGCGGCTGAATCTGTGGGGATGAGTGCTTTGCTGTGCGGAGAAAGTGAGGTGTGGTGATGTGGCCCCTGGCGGGGTGCATCACACGGGTTATCAATGCAGGTCTGTGTTCACATGGGCCTGGTTTTCCTGATTGTGGTGTGTGAAACCTGTCCGATGTACAGGGGGTTAACAGCTGAAGGGTTTTCATGAGTTGAGTAAAAAAGCTGAGTGTGAGTGCTGAAGATCCGATACATTCATGAGCCTAATGAGCGGCTGAACCTGTGGGGATGAGTGCTTTGCTGGGCTAAACCTGAATGGTGCACAGGGGGTTAATCACATCTCAGGTCTGTGTGTGAGTGAAGATGTGCTGATTGACTCACTGGGTTGTAGCTGGGAGTGAGTAGGCTGGATAGGAACCTGCCAGGTGTCTGAGTGAGGAGAGGACGATTCAGAAGTTCAGAGCACTGCCATGTGAAGAGGTGCTGGAAGTGATCCGTCCTCAGTGGGTAAGTGATGGGAGCCTACAAGCTCCATGCTAGTGCACCTGATGTGTGCATGGCAGCCAGTGTCCAAGGGCCAGGCGGTCACAGTAGTAGTAGGAGTAGGAGTAGTAGGCTCGCGATGGGTGCTTCGCGGCCAATGCTTCGCGCGTATCCACATGACCACGCCGAAAGGGGCAAAAAAGCGATTATATAATAGATAGACAATGTGATTTTCTAGATTTAATTTTTGATATTCTGCCTCTCACTAAAATTTAACGTACCATTAATTAAAATTTTAGACTGTTCATGTCTTTGTCAGTGGGCAAACTTATAAAATCAGCGAGGGATCAAATAATTATTTCCTTTTTTGTGTGATGTGCTCAATAGTTCTCTCAAACCTATTTGAATAAATGAGGGTCAGCACTGGATAGAACATCTCATTAATTGACACTGCTTTGTTTTGAGGTTTTAAAGGGCGTTTTGTTTTTTTATTTCATTTTTATATCTGGAAAGATACGCCCTTCAAATGCTCTACCTTCCCAAAATTTCCCAAACACATCTATACAGAGCTCTGCAGATACTGCTTACAAAGCAGTTATTGTCCTCGAAAGAATTGTGAGCGATGTCTACTCTGATATTAAAACATTTTAGCACTCAGTATGAGTTATGTAAATTAAACTTTTGCCATTCTGAGCAAAGCATCATCTTCTGCTGAGTCAGGCATGAAAACTGACATTGGCATTTTTCTTTTCTTACAACTTTCTTGCCTATTTTTAACTTCTGTACATCTTATTGAAAATACCCATATACACAAGTTAATGCCATGTTTTATGTTTCCTTTTATATATTGGTGCTATAATATTGATAATTTAGTGGGGGATTTAAATAATGAATTTGTTGGCACTGTGAGGTAGCACCCGGGGAACTCGCTTGCATAACGACAAGAACACGTGTTTATAATTTAACCAATGTCTACCCGTTTATTTTTCACATATAACATAACCCGGGTAGCATGTTTGACACATGTCACATTGATTATAAACACCATACATAAATACATTATACATTTACATAGAACATTACATAACACTTATATTGCACATAACAATTATAGTAACCTGGGACCTGTAACCACCTCTCTGTCCCCATTGGAGCTCTAACAACCGCTCCCGTAGTGGCTACGGCCTCCGGCCTATCTCTGCATTTCACATACATTTAACAATACATCAGTTATCATATATCAATGGGCCCTATGGGTCCCAATGGCGGAATTAGCCACCTGGCTTTATTTCCCCAGCTTCATACTACCCTGGAATCAGGACTCCAGCCTGACCAGGTTCTTACACACAGTATGTGATCCATCCTATAAGCCACCATGGACCACACACGTCCTTTCACACGCTCACAGCCCATCATATAGACATCCATGGACTGTGACACATCTGGGTTCAGAACAGGGATTGGCAAACCTTAGTACCCGGGACAACCATCCGTTACCCTACTATAGGAGCCCTATTAACCCCTGCATCTGACCTCTAGTACATGCATACATTCCGGTTCATCAGGTCCTTTAACTGACTACTCTGAGTCGGACCCAAAGGCGGTGTATGCCCGCCTGGCACACTTTATACAATCGCCCCCCGAAGGGCTACACACACTCGCTGGGTCTTTTAGAAAGCCATAAGATACATTCCGGTTCAACAGGTCCATCACTGACTAACTAGTCGGACCTAAGAGTGGCTACGCTCGCCTGGCATGATTTACATACAGCTCACTCCGTCACAAGGGAACTTTTTCTCACCGGGCACGGATCCGGGTCTCGCTACCTGGGTCACGGGTCCACCAAGCGTCCCCCAAGGGCTCCTTTCCCAGACGTGTTTCACCCCACACCCGGACCAGTATCCACCGGTTTCAGCCACGGCTTCCCCACTCCAGGAGCTATCACGACCTCGGTGCTAGGCACCGGTATGGAGCTAGCATGCTCCCATCATTTCATGTACACAGAGCCCTGGACTGCTCTGCACTCTGGCTGGTCATCAGGATCATACTGATCTCATAAGTCTCTCTGCAATCTTCCAGCTCAATCAGCTGGCAGGCTCTATATCGTGCCTGCCACTCCCACTCTGACACATCCACCTGAGCTGCTACTACTCAGGACACACCCACCTGACACACACACCTGGGCTGTCAGCAATCAGCACCCATTACATTCCTCAGGGCCTCATTGGTCTCATGAGCCACTCACAGCCGCTCATTAGGCTCATGAATGTTTCAGATCCACAGCACTCACACTCACATTTAACACCTTGTGTTCCGAATAGGTTCACACACCGTCATCCACTATAAAACCGGCCAGTGTGAACAGGATCATACCCTGATCCTGCATGTGATGCGCCCCGGCCATGGAGACCATGCCGGCGGTGCCTCACAGCACATAAACAGTTGATTTGTAGAACAGAATGAGAATATGCTCAGCGCTAAATGTGAATAGGCATTAATGAGGTACATTGCGCATTATGTATGTTTAACCCTATTGCGGGATGTTTATTTGTAACAAAAATATATATGGTTTAGGTGACTTCTTCCAGGCTTGCTCTTTATGGACTGGTGTGGTATTCCTCGGTTTAGATGTAGCCTGTAAATATATGTACTTAGAATTAGAAATATAGCTCTTTAAGGGCTTTTAATATATAAGGTATATCTAGTTTACTGTCCTTGCCCACTATCGGACTGTTGGGGTCTGATTTCTGTTGTTCTGGTATAACCAGGGATGTAGTTTCTCTTGTAATTGTATCTGTAATGGTTAAAAGTTTCCTTTTAGTATTTGTTGTATTTCCCTATAGGATCCCTTAATTTATAATACTTTTAGTTACCTGTTTTTCTGTCTTTAGATTCTTATATCTTGTAGAGGATTTACATCAGCTTTTAGTTCAAATGGTCATTGTACTAGTGTCTATAATTTATCAAAATGGCATAGTTAACAGTACTTATCCCTTCTCATACTTGCCTTACTTATTAGGGTGTTAATATTACTACCTGTCCTTTTGACTTTGTTTTCCCCTGCCTATGCTAGTAGAGATGGTCCCTCTTTGCTGCTGACTGTGGCTTTCACTCTCACTATTGTCTCTATTAGTGCCTGCAATTAATAAGTATATTGAAATTTCCACAATAGGACGTGCAATAGATAAAAAGGCTTCCACTCTACCTTTCAGGACTCCTTTTTCGTTTTTTTCCTCCGGTCTCCCGCTGCTCAGTCCGCCTTGATCGCAGCGTCTCCTGTCATGGAGAACGCCTAGAACTGCATGCCGTGGCCGGTGCTCGCACAGTTCCTTGTCGGTGGTCAGCTGACTGTGACGTCGCTGTCTACGAGTGCTGTCATGTGACGGGGTGGGCGTGGTTAGTCTTGGAGCAGAGCGGGGTCTTGGGAATCCCTGTCAATGTTTAGTGAGCAGGTTGCCAACATGTTTCAAAGGGTAACGGCCTTCATCAGGGACGTCACAGTCAGCACGGTCAACAATTCAAAATGACAGTTTTGTCGCACTATTGGACTTAACTGTGTGCTCCCAATGTTGCTATATGAGACAGATTTGCTTCGGCAACATTGTAATCAAAGTAGCACAAGGCTGGGATTATGATCTATGTAAGTGTTCTCCAGCGATCCTGGCTAGTTTCAGTGCTTTGCTTGAAAGCTCAATAGAAGAGAGCTTGGAAGCCCTACACATGTTCAGTCACCACTGCTAGACTGCAGCAGCGGCTGATCAACTGTCTGACAAACTGTTGTGAGGTAGTGCTTATGTAGCGTGTTTGGGTATACTCACTTGGTAGCCATATTTAAACATATAGCAGTGCTTTTCCTTATAATAAGTCCATTTTTGGTTTATTACACAAGCATAAACTACTGTAAGCCATGTAAATATCACAGAACTGACATACAGTCCAATTTCTTCAACGGATATATCCGCACACTTTGCAGGATTGTATCTAACTTTTTAGTCCATTTCAGCTGCGATTATGTCCGCACAGTTCAGTAACTGACACCCGTCAGTGCACGCAATTCCCCATGCCCTGGGTTACCTGTTAACAGATTTGAAGGCTTTAAGACTGGCTTCATATTGGTCCTGTCCCGAGTCCAGACCCCCTGTAGTTTTACTGGACTTTCAGGAGCTCCAGCCAGCTCCAGACTTGCACATGGAACAAACAGGAAACCTGGTCTACAGGACCTGTCTGACATCAGAGAGAGACATTTATGGGAAGGTACGTGGCCAGCCGGAATCCACCCCCAGCAGACATTTTGGCAATGCAGTAAGCCACTGCATCATACTGTGTAGAAAAAAAACAAAAAGAGAAAAATAGTGTTATGAGGACAACAGTATCAATTTTTAATATTGACATGGGGAGTTGCTTGTTTTTAGAATTACATTTCACTTCAACCCTTATTTGAGGATGGGAATAACCCATTGAGTGTTAACCAGGCCTTTTTATGTGAACCTGTTTCAATAAGCTGGATGCACTATCATCTGGCAATATTTCATATAAACACATTGCCTTGGTACTTCTGTAAATAATAATTATCTTTATATAGCTCCAACATATTCCACAGAGCTTAAAAAATCAGATTCGTATACAAACAGTCATAAGAAAATGTTTGGGAAAACGCGATAATTAAAGAGGACCTGTCGCCAGAGCAGGCATGGTGATCTAATTACTGCACTGGATGCAGCATGTCTGCAGCATGCAGACAAGGGGTCCCCCAGCACTTGAGCCGCCCTGTACCCTGAGATAATACACTTAGAAAACTTACATGCTCCAGCCATTAAGGAGGTGGCTAGAGGCTGCAGCCAAGGGCAGATTCACATCCCCTGCATGTGTAATCTGCCAACTGCTGCCAATCATACTCTCCCTGTCTGCAGCATTTAAACAGAGTTTTTTTTCTCTCCCGTTTAGCCCCGCTCCTCAGGGGGCGGGGCTAACTGACTTTCTGGGAGATAGGAAAAAAAACCTCTGTTTAAATGCTGCAGACAGGGAGAGAATGATTGGCAGCGGTGGGCTGATTACACATGCAGGGGGTGTGAATCTGCCCTTGGCTGCAGCCCCTAGCCACCTCCTTAGTGGCTGTAGCATGTAAGTTTTCTAAGTGTGTTCTCTCGGGGTACAGGGCGGCTCAAGTGCTGGGGGACCCCTTGTCTGCATGCTGCAGACATGCTGCATCCAGTGCAGTAATTAGATCACCATGCCTGGTTTGGTGACAGGTCCTCTTTAAAAAGCAAAAAATAATGACTTTGCTCACAGGAGCTTACAACAGGTAGGGGTGACACAAAGTACAGAGGCTTATTTACAATCATGGTCCAGCCATTTTGAGGTTGTGAAATAGATGAGTGCAGAGTAAGTGGCCACCAGCCAATCTATAGAGAGTTTTTGGGTCTGATGGAGTTTAATAGTTATGTTCAGGGAAGTAGTGGATAACCTATGTCTGAATTACTTTGATTAGGGAGAATGATACGCCGCCGTAAAAAGATGTGTTTTTAGGGAGCGCCTGAAGCTAAGTAAGGGCCCTTTCACATAGGCGTTTTTTTTTTTTTTTAAATGCGGTAGATCCGGCAGATTTACCGCATCTTCCGCCTAACGGCCACACTTGCGGCAAGCCCCATGCATTGTCTATGGGGCTTGCGGGAAGTGCGGTTCTGCCGTTTGTGGCAGTTGTGGCTGCGGAAAAAAATGCTGCTGACAGCGGATTTTTTCGCAGCCGCATTTGCCACAACCGGTAAAACTGCACTTGCCGCACCCGACCGCAAGCCCCATAGACTATGCATGGGGCTTGCTGGATCGGTGGCGGCAGATGCGGTAAATCTGCTGGATTTGCCGCATTTAAAAAAAAAACAAACAAACGCTTATGTGAAAGGAGCCTAAGTTATGGGTAGTCCTAATTTCTTGGGGTAGAGCATTCCACAGAATTGGTGCAGCTCGGGAGAAGTGTTGGAGCTGGGAATTGGAGGTTCAGATTAGTGCAGATGTTAGTCTAAAGTCACTAACAGAACGAAGAGAACGGGTGGGGTGATAAACAGAGATGAGGGTAGAGCGGTAGGGAGGTTCTGCACCTGAAGAGCTTTGTGGGTAAGAACAAGCAATTTGAATTGGATCCTATAGTGTATGTGCAGCCAGTGCAATCACTGGCACAGAGTGGAAGCATCCAAGTAACGGTTATCCAGATAGGTGACCCTGGCTGCTGCATTAAGTATGAACTGGAGAGGGGAAAGCCTAGTGAGGGGGAGGCCAATTAATTGAAATTTGCAGTAATCAAGGTGGGAGTGGATCAGGGCCACTATGATGGTTTTAGTTGTTTCCATGGTGAGGAAGGGGTGAATTCCAGAGATGTCCTATGTGAGCTTATTCCAAAGGTTTAAGTTTACTTTCACTTCCTATTTTAAGAGGAGCCAGTTATCTCAAAGTTTAGCCAGTTATCTCAAAGCCAGAAACAGGCACATCATTGGAAGGAGAAAAATGGCCGATCTAATTCACGCATCATCTGTAGAATTTTTTTTTTAGATTTCAGTTTGTATGAGACGCGAACTAACGTTGAGAATGATGATAATAGAGGGAATGCTAACATATTAAACCTTTTTGGCAAATTTGTGGATAATAGAGTGATGGATTGACAAAAACATACATTGGATGGTGTGAATCTTGATATATGTTTGATATTCAGTAATTCAGTCTGCAAGCGTAGATCTCGGGGACTGTGACTACTAAGGGCACACTGTGTGTCCACAGACAAGGTATGCATACATAATATTGTATGTACACATACTTGGATATGTACTTTGCTGTTTGTAGACTGTTCTGTCCCAGCAACCACGTTCCGCTCTTGGAATTGCGTGACTGAGCAGCATAAATTATGAAATATTAGCACATGCACTATTCATTTATTTATTGAATCCCAAACCTTAAAGTCATGGCAAGAGGAATTAAGATCCCTAATGCTGCTGTTCTTGCTAGCCAGTGGCAATTGGATTTTTAGTTTATTGGAGAAGGGTAACATTAATCTGTTTTCATGCTACTCTTTGTGCCAGAACATACAGCCACAGGGAATTTCCCTGCTTATTTATATTTTTTAGCCATTTTTCTCTAGACTAGAGATGCACCACAAAATTGTTAATTATATCACTTTTATGCGTTACACTTTAAACTTCAAGGGGTGTTTCAACTTGAGGTATTTATTGATATTACCTATATGCAATAAATATCATCTAATAGATCAGGTTTTGTTTTTTTTGTACAATGGAGGTCCTCTTCTACCTATTTGGCACACTAGAAGAAAATGAATCAATGTGGTTACAGTTAAGCATTCCACAAAAACAGCAATATAGCCCCTTTACTGGACTACTATTTTTGCACGTCTAAGGCAATTGATATAGTGTTAAATATCTGTGGGCCACAAAAATATTGCATCGCTGCTTCCTCTGGCCCCCAGATCATAGGTTGTTAATTAAAAATAACAGGTACATACACTTGAAATATTACAGGTGCTCACCGCTGCCTGGAAAACCCCTTCTCAATTTGAGTGTTTGCCCTCTTTAAAATGAAAAAAACTTATACTCACTTCCAGCACCATTCCAGCTGTGTCAGCACTTGCTCTCCTGGCGCTCATGATACGTTATGTAATGTTAGCTCTGTACCAAATCACCACATCAAGAAGACGTTAGGGCTGTGGCTGGCTGCTCACTTTTTCTTGATGCTTCACATGTCTGAAGGTGGGGAGAGCGAAGCCAGCACTGATTGCGCGTGGGGCTCACGTGTCATAATAACATAATGTGAATTCTGGGAGAGTGAGTTCTGACACCACAGGAACGCACTGTTCATGACATGGAAGGGGAGTATACAGTTGTGGCCAAAAGTATTGACACCCCTGCAATTCTTTCAGATAATACTCAGTTTCTTCCTGAAAATGATTGCAATCACAAATTCTTTGGTATTATTATCTTCATTTAATTTGTCTTCAATGAAAAAAAACAAAAAGAATTGTCCTAAAGCCAAATTGGATATAATTCCGCACCAAACATAAAAAAGGGGGTGGACTAAAGTATTGGCACTGTTAGAAAAATCATGTGATGCTTCTCTAATTTGTGTAATTAACAGCACCTGTAACTTACCTGTGGCATTTAACAGGTGTTGGCAATAACTAAATCACACTTGCAGCCAGTTGACATGGATTAAAGTTGACTCAACCTCTGTCCGTGTCCTTGTGTGTACCACATTGAGCATGGAGAAAAGAAAGAAGACCAAAGAACTGAGGACTTGAGAAACCAAAATTGTGAGGAAGCATGAGCAATCTCAAGGCTACAAGGCCATCTCCAAAGACCTGAATGTTCCTGTGTCTACCGTGCGCAGTGTCATCAAGAAGTTTAAAGCCCATGGCACTGTGGCTAATCTCCCTAGATGTGGATGGAAAAGAAAAAATTGACGAGATTTCAACGCAAGATTGTGCGGATGATGGATAAAGAACCTCGACTAACATCCAAACAAGTTCAAGCTGCCCTGCAGTCCGAGGGTACAACAGTGTCAACCCGTACTATCTGTCGGCGTCTGAATGAAAAGGGGCTGTATGGTAGGATACCCAGGAAGACCCCACTTCTTACCCCGAGACATAAAAAGGCCAGGCTGGAGTTTGCCAAAACTTACCTGAGAAAGCCTACAACTTTTTGGAAGAATGTTCTCTGGTCAGATGAGACAAAAGTAGAGCTTTTGGGCAAAGGCATCAACATAGAGTTTACAGGAGAAAAAAAGAGGCATTCAAAGAAAAGAACACGGTCCCTACAGTCAAACATGGCGGAGGCTCCCTGATGTTTTGGAGTTGCTTTGCTGCTTCTAGCACTGGACTGCTTGACCGTGTGCATGGATTATGAAGTCTGAAGACTGCCAACAAATTTTGCAGCATAATGTAGGGCCCAGTGTGAGAAAGCTGGGTCTCCATCAGAGGTCATGGGTCTTCCAGCAGGACAATGACCCAAAACACACTTCAAAAAGCACTAGAAAATGGTTTGAGAGAAATCACTGGAGACTTCTAAGGTGGCCAGCAATGAGTCCAGTCCTGAGTCCCATAGAACACCTGTGGAGAGATCTATAAATGGCAGTTTGGAGAAGGCACCCTTCAAATATCAGGGACCTGGAGCAGTTTGCCAAAGAGAATGGTCTAAATTCAGCAGAGCATTGTAAGAAACTCATTGATGGTTACCAGAAGCGGTTGATCACAGTTATTTTGGCTAAAGGTTGTGCAACCAAGTATTAGGCTGAGTGTGCCAGTACTTTTGTCTGGCCCATTTGTGGAGTTTTCTGTGAAATAATTAATGTTTTGCTTTTTGCTTCATTCTCTTTTGTGTTTTTTCATTGAAGAAAAATTAAATGAAGATAATACCAAAGAATTTGTGATTGCAATCATTTTCAGGAAGGGACTGAGTATTATGTGAAAGAATTGCAGGGGTGTCAATACTTTTGGCCACAACTGTATGTTTTTATTTTAACAGGAACAAACAGATTCAGAAGGGGTTGTCCATGTACTGGACAACACTTTCAATGCAGAGCTCATGCACACAACAGTTTACTGTAAATTGTAACTTGTAAGTATGCAAGGTAATATAGTATGACAGCAATGCAAAAGCAATAGGCTCTCCTGGTCACCTAAAGATAAGGATAGTGGCCAAATAGTCAGCTTATACTATTATAATTATTGTACGTACAATGGGCAAACTAGGCCTGGAGATACCTGGCCACCACGCGTCATTGCCACATCCACATTGAGTTGGGATAAAAAAAAGTTGACTACAAACCTAAATTATATCTTTCCATGTGTTTAACCCTTTCCCGACCAATGACGTTGTACAACGTCATGGGCCAGTTACAGGGGTTTGATGTGAGCTCCGGCGCAGAGCTCACATCATTTGCTCGACATTTCAGCTGATCTCATCAGCTAATAATAACTGGTCATAAGCCGACCCAGAAAGTTCTTTACCGTATCACATCCAAACCAAATATTGGTGTTGCCTGGATCTGGTATCAACTGACAATGAGATATTGGTGGAGCTTTCATAATTATAGTTTACAAAATGTGTGCATTTTTCCATTTTAACCCCATGTGTTGCCTTAGCGCTGTTTAATATTATCTTTGTATACTTGTATGTACTAGTGTTTGTGTGACGCAGGAAACAAACATAGTCGGTATGTCTATTAACACCCTACAAAAAATCTGCACCGATAATTTGATTGGCTTCAGGGCCCTTTCACATCAGCGTTTTTTTCCAAATCGCGGCAGATGCGGTGAAAAAAACACATCTGCCGCGATTACCGCATACCGGCTGCACTTGCGGCGCGGTTGCGGTTTTTGCCATGCAAAGTATAGGCGGACTTGCGGCGTGCGGCAAGTGCGGTTTTGCACTTGCCGCAGGTGCGGCCGCGAAAAAAACGCGGTCTGCCGCGGTTTTTTTCGCGGCCGCACCTGCCGCAAGTGCAAAACCGCACTTGCCGCACCTGCCGCAAAGTACGCCTATACTTTGCATGGCAAAAACCGCAACCGCGCCGCAAGTGCAGCCGGTATGCGGTAATCGCGGCAGATGCGTTTTTTTCACCGCATCTGCCGCGAATTACGAAAAACGCTGATGTGAAAGGGCCCTAAGCCTGACAGTCACTGGTCATGTGCCAACACAAAATTGGAGCCCGACAGTTCATGAGACATCACTGGAGCTTTGATCATGACAGTATATGAGTAAGTTGTATATATTTCAATTTTAAACACAGCTATCTTGAGTATAGTATCATAGAAAAATGGAAAGACACCATTGTTCATTGCAAGAAAAATGGTCTAAAGTTGCTCAACAAGCCTTTTGGGCAATGCCTAGAAATAGCATAGCAGCTTGAGTTCTGACCTCCGAAATGTCCAAAATGTGCCAGTTCTATGCAGAGCGTATAGCATACCAGCTGGTAAGTAAAAGTCAGAAGGCAACGTCCAGCATCTTGGATGTCTTTTGGTAGGGGTCAGCATTTATTCTCTTCCTTTATTGCAAGAAAAATCTTGAAACTCTTGAATCACGTTCTCTCCTAAGGAGAGGGAGCAGAAGCCAGGTTTTGGTTATCTTAACAGCCTTGTTAGTGTTTGGCAGCCAAGTAGAACCTTTATTGGGGTATTCCACTTTCAGAAAAGTGGACCCAAACAATGTAAAACACCTAAAGTAATATACAGAGCAAGTTTTCTCGCCACCCCCTGGGCCAATACCATCACGCTGACGTTGCTCATTTCCGAGTGTTTTTGGCTGCAGTGGTGACATGTCAACATCCCTGCTGCACCCAGTCACTAATTTCAGTGGTTTGTGCCATCTACTAAGCACAGCACCTGTTATCAGTTATTGTTGGGGGGTAAATACATGCTCAGTCTATTATTGTAAGTATTTTGCAGTGTTTGGCATCCACGTTCCATGTGGATGAAAATTACTTTGTCATGCTCTACACATATAGGGCTACCACCATTATTGGTATGTACAAGTGTATTGTTTCAGAATATTAGGCAATTGGCATTCAAAATTTATAGCTGTGGAAACTATTTTAATAACTTGTTGCTAGAAATTTTGGATTTTCTTTTTTGTTTGGGAATTCTTCTTGTATCAGAAGAAAATAAAGCTGGTTGAGGACAATTAGAATGGAAAACTGAACTTTAGTCTGTCTACTTGCATGTGCCAATCTCTATACACTGTGTATATTAAAAAGAGGTGTGTTTGTGTTCTACACACACACACACACACACACACACACACACACACACACACACACACACACAATCATCATCGAACCTGAGAAATGAACTAGAATGGAGATGAAAACCAGAACCTTTCATCCAACATCACCTCACAACGCTCTTGTGGATGAAAGAGGAAAAATTCCCATCAATACTTTTAACTATGCGATATTCTATATTATATATTGAATGGACAAAAGTATAAGTAGGAATTTTTGTTCATTCATCCACAAGAGCGTTTGAGATCAGACACAGGTTGGATGAGAGGTTCTGGCTCACAGTCTCTATATTCTAGTTTTTCTCTGGTGTTCAATGAGGTTAAGATTAGAGATGCGTGAATCTTTTGAAGCTGAGGTTTGGTTCGTTGAACGGGTATGTGTTCACTGAACATCGGTACCCCATTCAAATCAATGGAAGGCAAAATCAAGGGCCTAAAAAAAAAAAGGCCCAAAAGATGCCAAACACAGCTCAACCCAGTTTACAGTGAAGCCCCACTGTTTTGGCACAGACATTATCTTCCTACACTATTACACAGCAAGCCAGAGTCCTGCGGCCTGTTAACCAGTCTCTGAAGGGCAGTATCAAAGCACCTGTTTGCAGAAACAGTCAACACGTAAGGAGTAAAGAACAAAAAACTTTACTGTAAGACTGCATTCACACGTTGCGTATTTTGCTGCGCTTTTTTACGCGTGCTTTTCAAAATACGCAATGTGCCTTTTGTCTGCCTGCAAAGTGAATGTGAAATTCACTTTGCAGTGCAGACATTGCGCAAAAATGCGCAGTGCGTTTTCAGGGAGAAAGCGCAGCTGCGTAAAGAATTGATATGTTAATTGTTTACGCAGCTGCTCCTGCGTATTCTCCCTGGGATGTCACAGAGGGGAGGAAGAATCCTGCTTCCTCCTCCCCTCTGTGACAGCTGTGGCCGCCCATTAGATTTCGCAGTGTATTAATATACACTGCGAAATCTAAATTAAACAAAAGCAAGTGACTGAAAAATAAAAAAGAATGAATACTTTACCTCTCCGACGCCTTATCCGGTGTTCGGTCTCCGATTCCAAGTGAGAGGTGTTCTGACAGGACCTGTGGTGACGTCAGAGGGGCGTTCCCGGGCACTCGCGGTCATGTGATACATATCACATGACCGCGAGCAGCCAATCAGTGCTGGGAATGCCCCGGGAACGCCCCTCTGACGTCACCACAGGTCCTGTCAGAACACCTCTCACTTGGAACCGGAGACCGAACACCGGAAAAGGCGTCGGAGAGGTGAAGTATTCATCCTTTTTTATTTTTCATTCACTTGCTTTTGTTTAATTAAGATTTCACAGTGTATATTAATACACTGTGAAATCTAATGGGGCTGTCACAGCTGTCACAGCTGTCACAGAGGGGAGGAGGAAGCAGGATTCTTCCTCCCCTCTGTGACATCACTGCGCTTTCTGGGGTAAAGAAAGCTCAATGTGTGAAATCCCCTGCGTATTTTGTTGCGCTTTTTTGCGTGGCCGAAAAACGCGGCAAAAAAGCGCAGCAAAATACGCAAATGTGTGAACGCAGCCCAACACAAACCATAAAAAGTCTCAAACACAAATACCGTATATACTCGTGTATAAGCCGACCCGTGTATAAGCCGACCCCCCCACTTTTGCCCCCAAAACCTGGGAAAATCTATTGACTCGTGTATAAGCCGAGGGTGGACCCCAGCACAGGTATACAGCCCCCAGCAGTGTGGTATACAGCAGCCCCAGAAGTATATACAGCAGCCCCAGTGGTAGTATACAGCAGCAGCCCCAGTGGTATATACAGCCCCAGTGGTAGTATACAGGCAGCCCCAGTGGTAGTATACAGGCAGCCCCAGTAGTATATACAGCCCCAGTGGTAGTATACAGGCAGCCCCAGTAGTATATACAGCCCCAGTGGTAGTATCCACGCAGCCCCAGTAGTATATACAGCCCCAGTGGTAGTATACAGGCAGCCCCAGTAGTACATACAGCCCCAGTGGTAGTATACAGGCAGCCCCAGTAGTATATACAGCCCCAGTGGTAGTATACAGGGCCCCAGCAGGGCCCCCCTCAAAGTTTGGCGCCCCCACCTCACATGATGGCCCCCCCCGCATGCAGCGCTGCGCATATACATTACCAGGATATCAGCTGTCACCCTCCGGTGGCGGATCGCGGCTCCTGGGCTCCAGGCTCCATCTTCCTCTGTTTCTTCCTGCTTTGTGGCCGCCGGGCTCATCGCGATGACGTCATCGCGACGCCGGCCATTCACGTGACAAGCAGGAAGACACAGAGGAAGATGGAGCCCGGAGCCCAGGAGCCGCGATCCGCCACCGGAGGGTGACAGCTGATATCCTGGTAATGTATATGCGCAGCGCTGCATGCGGGGGGGGGCCATTATGTGAGGTGGGGGCGCCAAACTTTGAGGGGGTCCCGTATGACTCGCGTATAAGCCAAGGGGGGGACTTTTCAGCCCAATTTTTGGGCTGAAAAACTCGGCTTATACGCGAGTATATACGGTATATGAAAATACATAGTATGTATAATGAAAGTTCCCACAGGGATCAGCAGGCTCTTAAAATGGTGGAAAGTCAATGAAGGGCACAGTCCATTAAGGGCTTTGAGTTGTAGCCTAAAGGTTGCATGCATGCCCGCTCATCCAGCTGGGGGAAGTGCAAACGGCACAAAACTTAAGAAGGGGAAAAATAAAATGAACAAAAAATAAAGACCTCAGTCAAGGTAGAACTAAAAAAACAACTCAACAAAAGTCCACCTCTGGACAAAATGCCAACTAAAGTACAGGTCAGCGACCCAACAACATGCATTTTTTTCCAGAAAGTTCTCTGCACTTGGCGTTAATACTGTCTGCCAGATTTATCATCGCTGGCCATGCTAAAGGTCGCTGCTGGTCATGGTACTCCGCTGCCAGACGGTCTGGGGGGTCGTAAGGGCTACTCCTGTAGGGACATTCTCCGCCACCACTTGCACCCCCAGCACATTCCTTCATGGCCACCACTGGAGAAGACGGTGGAGGAACTAGGGGGCAAGCTCCCCCTCTAGAAGAGACGGGACCAGCTTTGGGAACACGGACAGGCTGGATAACCAACAGAGGCCTGTCGTCCACTGGACACCACATTCTCTCCTATTCAGCTATCTCCTGCCACTTCTCAAAATCATTGGCGGTGGCAACCCGACGTACGCCAACTGCGAATCACCCCTTGCTCCCCATCACCTTCTGCAGTCTGACTTCTGGTGCTCCTGAATGGCATATGGAAAGGGTAACCTCCTGACTATGAGCTCATCAGGTCCTCCTCTAACATCAGAGCCCAGCACTGTATCCGGACCTCGCTACAGATGAGGTCCAATGTGGGTAGCGCGTTGGAGCTCCAGGTCACATATGTGTCTATCTCCTCTGCAGGCCGGTCTGGTCCTGCTGCTGCTGAAGCACCCTCTGCCCCTGGAGTGGTGAAGCATATCTAGTGGGGATCCTTTGCCAAACTTCCAGAACACGGTAGCAAACAGCAGCAGAGTGTAGCGGACTAGCTGTGTTGTGCTGCACTGCTAAGATGGCGCAGACTTACTGAGCTCCGCGGTGATGCCTGTTTGGTTTGTCTAGGGGCCTCTTCCAGTGCCAGGAGCCAGACACAAATAATTACTTACAAGATATTACTGTTTGCACAATCTTGTTGCCTAGCTCCTCATTAACCCTCCATGGGGGGTGGGCTGCAGAAGTATTGTCACTCATCCAATTCCCCACGCCACAAGGTAACACCTGGGTTGTGGTTAAGTGGAGTGATGATTGAAGCTTGACCTATTTTGAGGTTTGATAATGATGACAACAATAAGTTTATTCAAGTCACCATTCACCAATTCATCTGGAATGCTGAATAAGGTTAATGGGCAGCAATGCAAGGACAAGTTCAATATGAATTTTATATAAAGTGTGTGTAAGACTATATATGTAAAGCATATGATGGCCATATGCTATTTCTATATGAATTGTTATCACATAACTGTAGAAGAGATGGCCTTGCACGCTGCTTACCCTCTGAAATAATAAAGGTTTGCTCTCCAAAAAAATAATAAAATAATAAATGTGCGAAAAATTTCCCCAAAAATGTTAAGCTTTAAGTGGATATTTTATTGTAAACATTTTTATTCTGTGACCCTTTTTCAGTTATATTTCTGGACCTCAAGGGGCTGTATGGACCTAGTAAAAGGGATGAGAGGGAGAGAGGGCTGATCTAAGTGTAGAGGTATATAAGTACAACCATATATTTGTAGATAATCTCCTCGCCTTTCTATCGTATTGTATGGCATATATCCTCAAGGTGCTGGAGCTGAAAACAATTCTTCCTGGTCTGCAGCTTTGTGCCGGATATTCAGAGCCTCCTGTCTATGGGCTCTGTCAGCAGTATTCAGATTGAAAAAGACATCCGGTGGAGATCACAGGCGCTCCCAGGAAGAGATAGAAACCTCTGTTCTTACTTCCAAAATTATTTTTATTCACATTAAAACTACGCGTTTTTGGCTAAAAATTTTAAAACATAGCCTTCCTCAGGTACAGATTGAATTAAAATGATCGATATGGAGATCACAGGCGCTCCCAGGAAGAGAGAGAAGCCTCTGTTCTTCCAAAATTATTCTCTCTCTTCCTGGGAGCGCCTTTGATCTCCACCGGATGTCTTTTTCAATCTGTATTATGTGACCCTTAGGATCTTAAAGGGATCCTGTCACTTCCAGAACGCCTCCTAAGCTACCAAAGCATGTCCCTGCAGCATCCTATCACTAATCTCACACTCCTTTTGTCTCCTAAAGGCATCCTGTGAAAGTGCATAAAAAAGTTTTAATACTTACTCATTAGGGATTATAATTAGCAGGGGCTATATTCTTTAGCCCTTAGGGCGTGTTGTTTTGCAGCCTGAATGATCCACCCTCTCTCTGTCTCTGTTGCTCTGCTTGTGCAGGCTTTGCCCTCCCCCTCTCTGTCACTCACAGAATGCAAATCATTAGTCCTGCCTTCAGCTCCACATCACAGCAGAAGCTGCACAGAGAGGGCTGGATCATTCAGGCTGCAAAACAACATGCCCTAAGAGCTAAAGAATATAGCCCCTGATAATTATAATCACTAATGTGTGATTATTTCCGGCTCGAGTATAAGCCGAAGGGGGCACTTTTCAGCACAATTTGTGTGCTAAAAACTCTGCTTATACTCGAGTATACAGTGCCTACAAATAGTATTTAACCCCCTGCAGATTTAGGTGGTTTGATAAGATGCAAATAAGTTAGAGCCTTCAAACTGCAAACGAGAGTAGGATTTATTAACAGAAGCATAAATCTTACAAACCAAAAAGTTATGTTGCTCAGTTGAATTTTAAAACATTTTAAACATAAAAGTGTTGGTCAATTATTATTCAACCCCTAGGTTTAATATTTTGTGGAATAACCCTTGTTTGCAATTACAGCTAATAATCGTCTTTTATAAGTCCTGATCAGGCCGGCACAGGTCTCTGGAGTTATCTTGGCCCACTCCTCCATGCAGATCTTCTCCAAGTTATCTAGTGTGAGACGGTAGCCGGGGTTGTCATGGACGGCCGGTACGTCTCCCCCAGGTTGTGCGCCCTCCATGGGTAGAAAAGTACTCCAGTCCAGGGTTTGGAGGTTTTTTCCCTCTTCCCAGAGAGGAAGGCGTTAAGAGGAAGCAGGAACACTGGGTGTGGGTCCTTGAGTTGGGAGTGAGCACAACTCCCTGGGATTCTGATGAGGAAGCATGTTCTGAGTCAGGCCGCAAACCTAGTGGCAGATAGCCTTCTGGGAAAGCAGCGAGGAGCGGCCCATGAAGGAAATGCTCTTTTGGACTATTGTTTTTTTGTCTCTTCTGTTGGTGGAATAAAACCCGTGTGCAGTGACCCGTGGTGCCGGGATCCCTTGTCTTCGCCGTGCCGCCGCTACCTCACACTAGGTTCTTTGGGTGTCTCATGTGGACTTTAATCTTGAGCTCCTTCCACAAGTTTTCAATTGGGTTAAGGTCAGGAGACTGACTAGGCCACTCCATCACCTTGATTTTTTGCCTCTTGAACCAGGCCTTGGTTTTCTTGGCTGTGTGCTTTGGGTCGTTGTCTTGTTGGAAGATGAAATTACGACCCATCTTAAGATCCTTGATGGAGGAGCGGAGGTTCTTGGCCAAAATCTCCAGATAGGCCGTGCTATCCATCTTCCCATGGATGCGGACCAGATGGCCAGGCCCCTTGGCTGAGAAACTGCCCCACAGCATGATGCTGCCACCACCATGCTTGACAGTAGGGATGGTATTCTTGGGGTCGTATGCAGTGTCATCCAGTCTCCAAACGTCACGTGTGTAGTTGGCACCAAAGATCTCGATCTTGGTCTCATCAGACCATAGAACCTTGAACCAGTCTGTCTCAGAGTCCTCCAAGTGATCATGAGCAAACTGTAGACGAGCCTTGACATGACGCTTTGAAAGTAAAGGAACCTTACGGGCTCGTCTGGAACGGAGACCATTGCGGTGGAGTACGTTACTTATGGTATTGACTGAAACCAATGCCCCCACTTTCATGAGATCTTCCTGGAGCTCCTTCCTTGTTGTCCTTGGGTTAGCCCTTGACTCTTCGGACAAGCCTGGCTTCGGCACGGGAGGAAACTTTCAAAGGCTGTCCAGGCCGTGGAAGGCTAACAGTAGTTCCATAAGCCTTCCACTTCCTGTGACCGTCCACGAACTTGTCTCTGATGGCCTTGGAATGCTCCTTTGTCTTTCCCATGTTGACCATGTATGAGTGCTGTTCACAAGTTTGGGGAGGGTCTTAAATAGTCAGAAAAGGCTGGCAAAAGAGATAATTAATCCACACATGTGAAGCTCATTGTTCTTTGTGCCTGAACTACTTCTTAATACTTTAGGGGGACCAAACAGAATGCTGGTGGTTTGAGGGGCTGAATAATAAATGACCCTCTGAATTAATTTTAACGCTTTAAAAAAAAAAAAAAAAAATCTTTTTGGCTGCAGTGCATTTCCCACTTCCAGGCTGATCTACAGTCCAAATGTCACAATGCCAAGTTAATTCCGCATGTGTCAACCACCTAAATCTGCAGGCTGGTTGAATACTACTTGTAGGCACTGTATACGGTAAGCCAAAAATAAATTTGTGAAACATTACAACTTAAACCAATTATCACAAAGTTTATACATGTATACTCTCCTTACAAAGGATCCCAAGATCAACTCCCCTCCCCCGTTTTATAGACAGCAGGTATTATTTCTATTTCCCCTTATATAACTTCAGTAGTACCCTCGATTATAGTAACATCACATTAAACAGTCATTACAGGAGTCTGAAAAATCTGCTAAGCCAGTCCTATACATATATATATATATATACACACCATATTTTACGCTTTATAAGACGCACCCCCAAATTTGTTTGGTGACGGAAAAGAGAAAAAAATTATTTTTAGTGTTAAACGGGGTCCGTCTTATAATGCCAGGGTCTGTCTAATAAATCATATAGGGTAAATGTCCCTCATAGCCCCCTCATCCTGGTACATTGTCCCTCATCCTCGGATATAGCCCCCCATCCTAGAATTAGCCTCCTTAATCTGGATATGGCCCCCTTATTTTGGATATAGCCCCCTTGTGCTGCCATACGTCCCCTATTGATCTAAAAGCAATTCAAGAATGCGCACATAGGGTAATACCTTCTTTTATAAGGCTGAAATATGTGTAAAAAGGGAGCTGCTCACCTGATGCAGTTGTGAAAACCCACAACTGGTAATGATCGCTCATCTGTGAGTGGTTTGCTGCAGGACCGTACTTCCACAGATCACCGTGGTTCAATCAGCTTGTAGGACAAAATACCGTGGGTCCGCGCTGCCACTTCAATTAATGGAGATTAAAACCAGCCACACGGGAATGTCTGGATTAAACAGGATTCTTCTTTAATAGTCCAACATGTTTCGGAGTTATCTCCCAACTCCTTCCTCAGGGAATTCCCTGAGGAAGGAGTTGGGAGATAACTCCGAAACATGTTGGACTATTAAAGAAGAATCCTGTTTAATCCAGACATTCCGTGTGGCTGGTTTTATCTCCATTAATTGAAGTGGCAGCGCGGACCCACGGTACTTTGTCCTACAAGCTGATTGTCCCCTATTGATGGCACACATCTCCTATTGATGGCACACATTCCCTATTGATGGCACACGTCCCCCTATTGATGACACATGTTCCAGCAGTGCTGGCACATGTCCCCCAGTGCTGGCACATGTCCCCCGGTGCTGGCACATGTCCCCCGGTGCTGGCACACGTCCCCCGGTGCTGGCACACGTCCCCCATTGATGGCACACGTCCCCCATTGATGGCACACGTCCCCCATTGATGGCACACGTCCCCCATTGATGGCACACGTCCCCCATTGATGGCACACGTCCCCCATTGATGGCACACGTCCCCCAGTGCTGGCACAAGTCCCCTATTGCTGACTATGGCCCCTCATGCTGCTGCCTATAGTAAAATAAAAGACTTTACTTACCCTCTCCAGTGCTGTCCTTCCGGTGTTTCCCTCCGTGCCTCTGCACTCCTCCACTTCTTGGTTCTCGGTAATGTCGGTCATGTGTTCGGCACAGCAGAGTGACATCATCCCTGCGTGCCCGATCACAGCGGCAAGCAGGGAGACACGGGGAGGACAGCGCTGGAGAAGGTAAGTAAAGTCTCTTTTTATTTTACTATGGACAGCAGCATGGGGGGATATAGCCCCCATCCAAGAATTAGCCCCCTTAATCTGGATATGGCCCCCTTATATTGGATATATCCCCCTTGTGCTGCCACATGTCCCCTATTGATGGCACACGTCCCCCATTGATGGCACGCGTCCCCCATTGATGGCACACGTCCCCCATTGATGGCACACGTCCCCCATTGATGGCACACGTCCCCCAGTGCTGGCACAAGTCCCCTATTGCTGACTATGGCCCCTCATGCTGCTGCCTATAGTAAAATAAAAGACTTTACTTACCTTCTCCAGTGCTGTCCTCCCGGTGTCTCCCTCCATGCCGCTGCGCTCCTCCACTTCCTGGTTCTCGGTAATACCAGTCATGTGATCGGCACAGCAGAGTGACATCATCTCTGCGTGCCCAATCACAGCGGCAAGCAGGGAGACACGGGGAGAACAGTGCTAGAGAAGGTAAGTAAAGTCTTTTTTATTTTAATATGGGCAGCAGCATGGGGGGCCATAGCCAGCACAGGTGGGGCATATGCAATCTTTGGGGTGGGGGTGCAGGCACATATAATATGACCGCTCCCCCAGTCCATCACCTCGGTGCGGTTTCAGCACTGCGGTGAAGGACAGTGGCAGTGCATATTATGTGAGCGAGGGCACGTGACCTCCCGTTGCCTCCTGCAGCCTGCACCAGCCCCCAGACAGGCTCCAGAGCTGCCCACACCTCCCCTGCAGTATATAATCCGTATATTTGGATTATAAAATGCACGCCCCCTTTCCCCCAAATTTTGGGGGAACAAAAGTGCGTTTTATAATCTGAAGAATACGAGATATCTTCAGCTTCCACATTACCCATGTTCACGTCATCTTCAACCACAGGTCTCAAATTTTTCAAACATTTTCATTGCATTCTGTCTCTGGTAGATATGTTCTTCTGTAAATATTATAAAATCTACTTGTTGCAGATACTAAGTCCTAGATGGCGGCTCAGCCCTGATCCAACACCTGGCAATCAATTTCCTAGCTATAAAGAGTAATTTAGCCACCGCGATCTTCTGTGAGTTTGTAATCCCAATTTTTTTCACATACTCCAACACACATACTATCGGCGTTCTAGGTACATCACATTCATACTGTCCTTCAATTAGATTGAGCACTATCATCCAAAAAGCCTGCAACCTCGGGCATTACCATATCACATGCAGAATTCCTGCCCCTTCATTCATAGATCTCGGACACTCAGAAGTTCTTCTCACACCAATTTTATATAGAAATTCCTTGAATCTGTATGCTCTATGTATAAAATATATTTTTGGCAACCTACCCGGCTCACTCAAAGACAGTCTCAGACCATACTCCAGCACAGAATCCTAAACTTCGTCAACCAGTACCCCCAATGCTTCCTCCCATTTGTTCCGTGCTTGGTTAGGGTATCTCAACAGAAAAGTATGTAATAGATCCCTATAGATAGTAGAAATAGCCCCTTCCGCAATCCCTTCCTTGCATACATAGTCCAGCACAATATCTTTTTGCACCCTCAGATCACTTACACTTTTCTGCCTCCTATAAGCATGGTGAACCCTGAGATATAAAAACGTATCCGTTTCTGGTATCTGAAATTCCTCCCTCAGAGTCAAATTACTTTAATGCCTGATTCGTCAGGATTTGTGATATGCATCCTATTCCTTTACTTAACCATGACCCTTGCATCCCTAATTTATAAAATCCAAGTAAGCGAATTTCTAATATAATTGTTTATAAAATGGCCTACCCATTCCCTAAATATTCTATCTAACTGCTATTGTATTTTTCTTTTTTTCCTGTGTAATGATGCTTTGTTTGAGAATCCCAGTGCATGCTCATCAAAGCAGAGAGCAGAGGCTGTGGTCACTGTCGCAGCCCTTGCCTGAAATTCTGTCATTAGGGGGCGGAGGCTGTGGTCACTGTCACAGCCCTGCCTGAAATTAAGCGTTTTCAGCGCACGTTCATTTCAGGGATTGTACTTTTACCCGCTGTGTCCCTCCCTACGAGGTTTGCATTGTGCGATCACAGTGACAGTGTCTGCTCTGTTGTCAGCTCAGATCAGTAATGTGACAAATTTGCCACCAAACCTGGCAGCTCTGTAGCGCCTCTTATTAAACTCAGGCCAGACAGAGAACTGCCGAAGGATAACAGATGGACCGCAGCTGCCCTGTCAGTGCAGGTTTTTCCAGGTGCCCGTCAGTGAGTGTGATATATATGCCTTCCGGACTATGACCGGAAACCACCCCATCACTGATAGAGGCCCTGAATAAACAAGCACCAATTGCTGCCACCAGTTTCTCGTTTAATATAAGTCGAGTCTGTGATCGGACTCATATTGGGTCAGGAACCAACCCAGTGTTAACGTTAAATGAGCACACGGACGTGGAGGTTCTTTTTGCTGAGTAGTCACATGGAGGGGTTGCTCTAGTCTCCTGCATGCTGGATATTGACACCACTCTGTAGCCAGCTAATTCATTTCAGGTAGGAGGCAGGAGTTATGATGATTGCAGTCTCCTTGCCTTCCCCCCCCTTCCCCCTCCCTTTCTCTGACGACTGCTTTAGGTATCCCAGCTTGCACTAGGTTTCTCAAAATTAATGTCATCACATAGGAAAATATAATACTTATAATGCTCGTTTGATAGTGTAGTTGTGGAACAGCAGGGAATTCCTAATACATGTATATTAGAAAATCTCTTACATTATGGCACTGAATACAGATTTGGAATGAAATTTAGTTTGATTTCAGACCATCCCTTTGATAGTTTGCATTTTGTTAATTGACAAAAATAGAATAAATGGGCAAAAGAGAAATCTAAATCAAACTAATGTTAGGTGTGACCACCCTTTGCCTTCAAAACAGTTTCAGTTTTTTAGGTACATCTGTACAAAGTCAAGGTTTTTGTTATGCGTAACCAGTGATACCAAGAAGATAATAATAGCTATATTTCTCATATGTTGGTTGGAACAGTCATTAATTGAAACATTGATAGCATTGTAGGAGTCTTAAAACTGGGCGAGGAAGAGCCAAGCTTTGCTACAAAGATTAGGTTGTGGTATACAGATTTATTTACGTATCCGGACATACACCACGGCAACACTGATCACTGCAGCAGGACACAAGGTAGTTTTAAAACTGTATGTGTCTTTAGAAGAATTAATACTGTTTTTAATGTGACACCAAATATTAAATTGACTTAGATTTCTTTTAGTTCATTCGTTTTGGGTCATTCCATGTCAAGTGATCCAAATATGAATATTTCTTTTAACCTGACGTCTAAGCTTCCATTGTTTTCACTAGCGATTTAAAAAAAACTAATGCAGATGTGGTAAAAACTTGGTAGAAAAAAGCTGCAAAAACCGCAGCGTTTATCCGCAGACAGAAAAAGCTGTGCATGCGCTAGCCCTAATACTCACTTTATAGCAACACAGTTATATCTCAAGTGTACTGTAAATGTTTATTTTTATTACCCATCTTCCTTACTTATTATTATCTGTATTTTTCTCACACAGCAATGACTGCTACTTCTCAAGGAACAATATTTGATCTCATATGTTTGTTGCCATCCTTTTGAAAAAACTGGACACACAACAACAAAAAAAAATCTTAGGCCCATACAAGATTGGATGTTTCATATAAATCCATCAATCAATGCAGGCATAAAAAATATGATATTATAGAAAATGTAAAGCCATACCAGGCCAAAATTCGCACTTTTTTAGAACTTTAAAAATCTGAAAAATTAACTAATGAAGTAAAAAATTCAAAAATGTTAATTTGTAATTAACTAAAGTTGTACTTTATATAGACATTTTTTTTTAAAATCTAAAGACGTCAGGTAAAAAAAATTCATATTTGGATCACTTGATATGGAATGACCCATTGATGCTATTAATAGTTAAATATTTTGAAATATGATACCATTGCGATCCCAACTTGAAATTTGGTACAGATATGGCTAGGAGCGTAGCAGACACATGGGCATTTTTGGGAATTTTTAAATTAAACCGACTTTTCGGAAATGCGTTTTAAAATTTTGCGTTTGTGTTCGCATGGGTAAAACATTAACAAAGATCCTCTTGTGACATAACTGGTGGAAGCCTGGACAGTTCTGAGTTGAATGGTGTTTATTTTGTTTATCTTATGTCTAGCCTGAGTTATGAGGGAGAAATACAAAGGCAGGCAACACCGAAATTAGCACTTTTTCCAAACTTTGAAAATCATTTAAAAAAAAAAAAACATTTTTTTTAGAAATTATTTTTCTCTTCACATTTTGCATTGTCTGAAATCTCATTACCAATAACGAAAAATCTCAATAGAATTAAAAATATAGTGGTAAAAATCATTGGTTCACTTGACATGGAATGACCCTTTGCATTTTGTTTGTTGATAAAAATAAACTACTAAATTGTCAATGAAGCATCCATTTTTTGCTTGCATGTTCTAATTGTGTTTTTTTCTTGGTTAGAACATGTAACCATTATAATCCATGGAGCTGTTCACATGTCCGTGTTTTGCTACCCCTCTCCCCCCACACACCTTGAATACATGCACATGCATGTTTTTTGTTTTTACATCTGAGAGAAATTGATGACACTGACCCTCTTGACCAAACTCTGAAACTCAAACCAGCTTTTTTTTTTTTTTTTTTTATCAAGCAAATCACTGAGGTGTAAGTCCTTGTATAAAATTACCATTTTTCTTTTAAGGCAGGTGAGATGTGTTGGATGAGTACGTGGGAAAGTGAATTATCTTTAAATGCAATAAAGTTACAACTATGCTCCCTGAAATGTAAAGAATTTCTCCACCTCTTTGAACTGCTTTTTGGATGTTTTATCCACTTTCTAAAGTCTACCCTGAAGACACAGTTGACTATGTTGGTATCCACAAATTCATGACTCCTTTGTATTACTAGTATTCCACTTTATCTATCCCAGGGCATTGTCTAGATGACTTGAAATGTTGTAAACTGTGCGCCTTTGTCAGTGCCAGTGCCCTGTGTCAGGATGCGATGAAGTGTCTTTTCCGCAAATCATTTATTTATGCCTGTTGTTTCTTTTAAGTCATGTCTATTGTATGGCTATTTAATGAGTTGTGTATCCACCAAGTTAGTCAAAGATCTGCCTGAAACATTTTTTCCTCTCTCATTCCCACCTCCCAAACTAACTTTTGTTATGTATTGCCTTGCTAATCCTTGTGTTGAGCGGTATCAGACATCACCTTTCTTGGGGGCAGATAGTCCACTCTTCCGCTTTCTTTGTTCCAGTTCTGCTTTAATAGGAGAAGTCAACGGGGAGGACAAAAAGAGAGTGAAAGTTGTATTTAATCAGGGTCAGAAGGGTGGTGTTCAGACTGACGGGCCCACAGGCAGACTGGCCTTTTATGCTTGCCGACACAGATGGCCCAGTAGCATTCATGGAAAGGCAGAGAATGCTTTCCCAGTCGCAGGCCTTTGTAGGCCAGCATCGTTACACTTGATGAGGGTTACCAGGGGCAACAGACAAGTATCACCAGAACCGTGTGATCACTAGCCTGCGCCATTGAAAGCATTGAGTTAAAGCATGGCTTTCCTTTGGCTTCTCTAGAAAGTAAATGCGTATGTGTTGCATTAAACTTCTTTTATTAGATGTAATTTGTTTCCGGACCGGTTTGCAATCTGCTCTTCTTTTAGGAGTTGTCTTTTTTTTTTTTTTTTTTTCTCACTCTCTCAAGACCATGGTAAATTTGATCAAGACTTATTGTGTGCACTATTTTATCACAAGATTGAAAAGAAGCATTTATTCAGGACACCCTATAATAGAAGAGAATGTAATTGTGCCTCATTGACATATATTAGGTAATATTTGCCATTCGCTCTCATTTATTAGCCATCATTAGAGTTTTTATAATTAGAAGCTAATGTACATCATTTTTGTTCCCTTAAACATTAGTAGAATTCCTATCTGTATCTTTCTTTTAGCACTGACCTTTAGACCCTTGATGATAAAAAAAATTCTATAAATATACAAAAAGATATCTTTCATATTTGTATCTACTCAATGAGTATTTTTCAAGCTGTTCTTGTCAGTATATTTTGTAGGGTGCCTATTCCGCTAGCTAAGCTTTCCCGACATTTTGCTAGTCATGCTATACATTTTTCTACAGACTAGCTTTTTTTTATCCCCCCTTCTTCTCTCTGGGTGAAACAAAGGTTAACTGAAATTTCCTCTGTTCAGTACCTGAACAAATCAGCAGTTTGTGGAGGAAATCCCATTGATGGCTTGTAAGAGTGACAGACCCTATTTAAAGAACTCCCCCAACTGTGTGGCAGTCCAAGCATGCCAGGAGTTTAACTCTTCCTGTGGTCACTGTCATTGTAACCTGCAAAGAAATAAGTGCACTTTGCTCTGTGAATCTGAAGAACTCAATGAACATTTAATAGAAGAAAAAAACAGAAAGCATTAAAACTATGGGCTATAATAGACAAATAGAAAAACAGTCAAATTACTATTATAAAAAAAAATCAGCATTTGCTTAGCTATGCATAGAAATATATTAAAATACACACATTTTATCATATTTCCATACTTTTTTTTTGTAAATATATTTTTATTAAAGATTTTAATGTAGACATACATATAGTATATTAAGCAAAAATTATTAAGCTCAAAGTATAACATATCAATAGTACATTATAATATAGTTCAAATCAGGCGGAAGCCACTGGTGCAGTCGCAAAGTACGAAGTCACCATGGCTTCTACAAACTTCACATCTAAGTAATAGGTGGGATATTTCCATACTTTAAGAAATTTGTAGTAGTTTAACAATTTTTCTTTTTTTTTCTTCTATTTTTAAGTAAACTTTGAGGGTTAGCCATGAAAAACTATAATTTTTTTTACCGACTTAAAGTGATATGACATTTTCTGTAAGTTATAGTAATAATAATATACATTCAATTTCCTAGTTACACCATTTCACTTTCCTACAAGATCAAAACTTAAGTCCTACAATTTTCTGTAGTAAAACTGTAATGATGTGTGTGTGTTTATATGTATAGTGTCCTATATATTATATAATATATATATATATATATATATGTATGTATGTGTATTACTAATAATATGATATTTATCCACTTATATAGCACCATGAATTTTACGGCACTTTACATATATCAGCATCACTGTTCCTATTGGGCCTCTATATAGTGTGTGTGTGTGCGTATAAAAGGTATGTGTGTATATTAGTTTATTGATCAATTATTGATAGATATATATTTCATTGATTTATTGGTAAATTATTGATAAGTTATTGAAATACATGTGACTTATGGATTATATAATCAATTATTAGTGTATATAATACTGTAATAATTGTTTTATATATATGTATATATCATATTTCCTATGCTAAATATGTGCTATTGACCTATTTAGTTACATTGTCCATCTGACCTCTAATTCTAGTTATTGATCTATAATAACTATGCCAACTCTTTTCCTCTCCATTGCAGTCGTAAATCAGCTTCATGGGTTTTAGGATTGACTTCACGATCATAGCTCAGCGGATGGAATGAACATTCTGGAATATTCTCTTAAATAGTTTTTCCTTATTGACTTATAGTTTCAATCTAGTTTTAATACATTTATTAACTGTTTAGCCTGTAGTAATTCTGTAATTCTTTATCCTATTCAGTCAAGAAACATATGGCCAATTAGTTGAACAAGTAATTTGAAGACTGCATATGTATACATATATAGATATACAGAATGTAAGACATGTAGAGCTGTGGGGATTTTGAGTAATGCTTTGTCCCACACCTGTACATTGTATGTAACATAACTGGCATACATGTATACAGCCAATTCATTCCTTTTAGCTCTCCATAGATGTGCATGGAATAAAACCTCATTGATTAACAGAAGTTACTAACCAGCATAATCGCATAATAACTGACTCATTATCAATGGCTTCTCATTTTATGCATTTCATGAAAGAGCATTACTGAAAGGCTTAAAATTAGATACGCCCGCACTTCTCGCGCATATAAGAGAGAACAGACAAAACAGTTGAAAAACAGATTTCTGGATTTAAAGAAAAAGGGGGAAGCATAATAATTGTCCGTCTGACTTGGTGTGCATGTGTCACTCACACACTAAATGATTAGTAGGGACATAGTGCGCATATAAAGTTGTTGTGGTGGAAGTGACTTGTTGGCAAAAGTGCATAGACATCTTTTATACACACTTGAGCTTGAATCTGAGAGTCCTTAGTGGTTGATACTTCTACTGGCTAACACGGTATAAACATTCCTCACTTTAGCTTGGTAATTCCTGATATAAAGCTTGGTCTACAGAAGGGCACAATTTACGGGAATCCTATTTGACAACATGGGCATTGTTTTGTTTTTATTAACGCTGCTTTTTGTAGTACCCGCTCAATCCCAGTAATAGTTTTTCATGGAACCCTTCCAGTCCAGTTTAGAAACAAAGGTGTTTTAATTGAGTGGAGCTGTGTAACTTTGTAGCTCCCCATTGTTTTACCATGTACTTTTCTGCAGTGATTACATGAGGTCACTGCCCCCAATTTACACAGTGTTGTGAATGTCTCTCTGGTGCATAATAATGCAAGCATGAAAAACAGATTTTTGGCAAGCGTGGGGCATTTAGCCGGGCATAACTGTCATGGCGTGCCTTGAATCTCCCTTAACAGAAAAGCAGCTTTACTCTTTAATCTGGAATAAGTTATTTTTAGATCAGTATTTAATTTGAGATTTTTTTTAATAGGAAGTAAATAAAGTTGGTCACTTGAAATCATAGGGTTGTACCTTTCACGGCTATCTTTCCTGTGTTATTGTTTTATGGTGATCACACAAAAGAATATTTTCTGTACTATTAAAGCACTCTGTGGTTATTTAAAAGAAAGACTCACTTTTACAACCTAAAAAGGTTGTCGTCCGAGGTAAATATAACGTTTATGGTTAAATTAAGACAATTTAAACCATTTTTAATGTACACATACTAAAAATACTTACCAGTTATTTTAGAAATGATGTAGGAATATAACCCCTGCTGTTTCTGATGAATGCCTTTTCAGCGTCCACCCTTGACTACTCATAACCCAGATGGTCGTGGGCAGTACTTTCCTTTCTGTGTTGAAACACAATCGGTGTGGAAAGTGATCATAAATATTCGCATATCACTTGCATTTTAAGAATTTAGAAAGCAAAAAACTTTGTGGCTGGACCGACCTCTTTAATTTTAAAGCTCCTTCCTTGTTCTTGTGAGGTCTGTGAATCCCCTAGAGGGGTTTAGCTATCGAAGAACCATGGGCAATACTATGTGATGGAATCCCTCTTACTGGATTATATTAGGAAATGAATGTTTATACTTCTGTATGACTTTTGACAAGTGGCGATAACTTGTGGTGTTTGCAGACAATTCGATTATCTAAACTAAAACAATTTGTTCTTCCTACAGGTGACACTGGAGTCGAATGGTCTATTATCGAGAAAGATTCTGAAGTAAGTACAACATTCAGTTTGTAAAAATCTACAGAAATCAAATTAATAGCACACACAGTAATAAACAGTTCTTCTCATTAACTTAATAGCATGATTAGTGTTCATCACAAGAAGGGAGGCCGAACTAGACCGCATTTTGGCATGAAAAGGTCTCCTTTCCCCGGCTGTATTTATTAGCATTTTTATTGGATATGTTTTTACTGTCAGAGGTGTTATTATTAGATGTTTAGATTAATGCCTACATAACACTAAAGGTAAGCACTGACACAGTAGTCATAGATCAGCAGACTTCCACAAGTGGTCTTCAGAAGTATATGTGGGTTGGCATGGAAACATTTCAACCTTGCTTCATCATAGACATCAATGAACAGATACCAAATAAATCAGCTGTTCATTTCTAACTGACCTAGTAAAGTACTTTCTCAAAGCTTTTTTAATATATCAAAAGTGCCAAATAAACTATCAAATGTAGATAATTGTACATGCTAAAAGCAGAAGGTTTCTCCTTTGGAAAGGGACAGTTGTCTCTCTGGAGCAGTATCTTTTGTATGCTACACATTCCAATTATTCATAAATAGCTGCAAAGTCAAAAACTATTTTGGAAATTGGTGTTTACTATATGAGTTTTATACAGAATCCATCAGTAACCAGACATTTCTAAAACAAAACATCTCACTTTAGTTTGCCAGCTATATTTTACACTATTTCATATATTTAATGCATGGGCCTTGGTTGACCACAAAACCCAGCATCAGTTTGTGCAGAGCAGACATGCCTTTTTCTCTATTAGGGAAGTGCAGTACAGGTTATGATAAATCCTCCCTTCCAACCTTATTCATTGTGCTGAAAATCCATATAGAAGTAACTTTTTAACAATTCGTGATACCGCTGAGAAATAAGTACCTTTTTTTTTAAACTAAAATCTCAAGATCTAAAACCTAATTATAACCTATAGAATAAAAGTAAAAAAGTGAAAAAAAAAAAGCTGTAAGGATATAAACAGCAAAGTATCCCAGCATTTACCAGATACATTGTGCAGCTGGTTTGCGGAATAAGATATCATTGCTCGAAACGGTAGTGATAACACTTTCTCTGACTGCCTTTGTCTTAACTAATGAAAAAACAATTGAAACCAGAAGTTTACATACACCATATAAAATGACATCTGCATTATTTTCTCACTAGCTGACATGAAATCTGAGTAAACTTTTCCCATTTTTGGTCAGTAGGGATTACCATAATTATTATTTCCCAAATGCCTAATAATGAGAGAGAGAATGCTTTAAGGCATGTTTTTTACTTTATGCAAAGTCACAAGTTTACATACATTTAATTCGTTTTTGGTACCATTGCCCTTAAACTGTATGACTTGGATCAAACATTTTGGATATCCTTTCACAAACGTCTCACAGCTCCTACTGTCCTTCCTTGCATAAAAGGAGCAGATAGTGGTCCCTTTGTCCCCTCTCTTTCAGCCCCCATAGAGAACTTCTGTTATACAGTCCATAAAGTTTCAGCATACATGTGTTTCTTGTGACTAAGATGGTTACCCCCTTCAGAAAACATTTAAAGGGAATCTAGTACCTGTTTTTTGCTACCTAATCTGAGAGCAGCATGATGTAGGGGCAGAGAGCCTGATTCCAGCACTGGGCCGTTCATGCAGCAGTATAGTGGACTGAGAGTTACTGCAGGTTGTAGGCTTGTCGGAAGAGATGGGTCTTCAGGTCTCATTTGAAGGTTTCCACATTTCGTGAGAGTTTGATGTGTGGGGCAAAGAGTTCGAGTATGGGGGATGCATGGGAGAAATCTTGTATGCAAATGTCGGAAATGTACATAAGAGGATTCGAGGTTGCGTGCAGGTAAGTAACATGAGACTAGGTCACATGTTTGGAGAAGTGGGTTGTGGATGGCTTTGTATGTCATGGTTAGGGTTTTGAACTTGGAGTAATGGGAATCCATTGAAAAGATTAGCAGAGAGGAGAGGCCGGGGAATAGCCCCGGGACATGTGGATTAGTCAGGCAGCAGAGTTTGGAATGCAATGAAGGGGTGCAAATGTTAAAAGGGAGGCCAAAGAGCAGGAGGTTGCAGTACTTGAGGTGGGAGATGAGGGCATGCATGAGCAGTTTTGCAGTTTTTTGGTCAAGGAATGTACGGATCCGCAAACTATTTTTGAGTTGGAGTCGTCAGGAGGTGGCAAGGGCTTGGATATGTGTCTTGAAAAAGAGTGCGGACTGGATGGGTAAACCAAAGCAGCAAGCATGCGGAACTGGGAAAAGTGAGCAGCTATTGATAGATATATCTGGTGGAGGGGTAGAGTGAGATGGGGAAATTTGATGAATTCTGTTTTGTTTTAGAAATTGAGCAGATAAGAAAGATGAACTAGTGAACAGACATTGTGGAATTCTGGTTAGTAAGATTTGATGAATTCTGTTTTGTTTTAGAAATTGATCAGATAAGAAAGATGAACTAGTGGACAGACATTGTGGAATTCTGGTTAGTAAGAAGGTGGTGTCAGGTCCTGAGAAGTAGATTAGTGTGTCATCAGTGTAGAAGGGATACTGAAAGCCATGGGACTCGCTGTCTGAGGCTGAAGGTGTAGATGGATAATAAAAAGGTATGAAGAGATCCAGGACAGGGCCAAGTCTTCGATACAACATACATACACACATACATACATACATGTACAGCTCTGGAAAAATTGAGACCACTGCAAATTTTTCAGTTTCTCAGATTTTTCTCTTTATAGGTATATTTTTGAGTAATATGTATATTCTTTTATTCTATGAAATACTAACAAGATGTCTCCACATTTCAAAGCTAAAAATTTTGTATTTATTTGCCGCTAATGAGAAATCTTCAAAATATAATACATAAATAGAACAGTGCTTTCAGACCTGAAATAATGCAAAGAAAACTAGTTCATATTAATTTAGAAACCACAATACTAATGTTTTAACTTAGGAAGAGTTCAGGGTTCAGTTTGGTGGAATAACCATGGTCTCAAGATTGGGCTGGCCATGACAGGGTCTTAGCTCAATCAATGTGTGAATGAAGGTACACAAAATCATGACGCTGTCATGGCCAGCCCAATCTTCAGACCTGAACCCACTGAAAACCTCTGGAATGTACCATATTTTTCGCTTTTTAAGACGCACTTTTGTTCCCCCCAAACTTTGGGGGGAACGGGGGTGCGTCTTAAAAAGCGCATGTAAAAAAAAAAATATTAAAAATGAAATATTACCAGATAAGGGTGTGTGTGTGGGGTGCAGCTGCCCAGTGGGGTGCCGGAGGCAGTTCGGTGGGTGGGGGGCACCGCTGCAGGACCGGAGCAGCGGAGATGTACCCGCGGCAGCAAGCGGTGGGCGCCGCCATGTTCTTTGTAGTATCCGGCCGGTAGAGATAGAGGCTTTAAAATGGCCGCGGGTCCCATTATGGCTGCGGCCATTTTGTTGAAGCCTCTACCGCTGGCTGCAGTGTTAATGAATGCAGCCAGCCACAAAAACATGGCGGCGCCCACCGCTTACTGCCGCCGGTACATCTCCGCTTCTCTGGTCCTGCAGCTGTGTCCCCCACCCACGAGAACCTGCCTCCGGCACCCCTGCTGAGCAGCTGCACCCCTCCTGGGTGAGCCATAGAGGTCTGGGGGAAGATGGCCATATAGCATAATCAAAGGGTTGGGGATGGGGGGCATATACACAGAATAGGGGGCACATATACAGGATGGGGGACATATACACTGGATGGGGGCATATACACTGGATGGGGGCATATACACTGGATGGGGGGCATATACACAGGATGGGGAGCATATACACTGGATGGGCGGCATATACACTGGATGGGGGGCATATACACTGGATGGGGGCATATATACAGGATGGGGGGCATATATACAGGATGGGGGGCATATACACTGGATGGGGGGCATATACACTGGATGGGGGGCATATATACAGGATGGGGGCATATACACAGGATGGGGGGCATATACACAGGATGGGGGGCACATACACAGGATGGGGGGCACATACACAGGATGGGGACATATATACAGGATGGGGGACATATATACAGGATGGGGGACATATATATAGGATGGGGGTACATATACAGGATGGTGGCCATATATACAGGATAGGGGCCATATATACAGAATGGGGGCCATATATACAGGATGAGGGGCATATATACAGCATGGGGGGCATATATACATGATGGACACATGTATACCAGGATGAGGGACATACCGTATGCCATGATGGGGGGCATATGTTTCAGGATGGGGGCATATATACCAGGATGAGCAAAAATACATACCAGGATGGGGGCATTTATACAGGATGGGGACATGTATACGAGGATGAGAGACATGTATGCCAGGATGAGGGATATATATATACCAGGATTGAGGGGTTTATGTACCAGGATTAGGGACATATATACTGATTGTAAGACGGACACTGGCATTATAAGATGGACCCCATTTATCATTAAAAACTATTTTTTTTTCTCATTTCCTTCACCAAATTTCTTATAAAGCGAAAAATACGGTAATTAAGAGGGAGATGGATAGTCACAAGCCATCAGACAAAGAAGAACTGCTTACATTTTTGTGCCAGGAGCGGTATAAGATCACCCAAGAGCAGTGTGAAAGACTGGTGGAAAACATGCCAACATGCATGAAAGCTGTGATTAAAAATCATGTTTATTCCACCAAATATTGATTTCTGAACTCTTCCTGAGTTAAAACAATATTGTGGTTTCTAAATTAATATGAACTTGTTTTCTTTGCATTATTTGAGGTCTGAAAGCATTGTTTCTTTTTATTATTTTGAAGATTTCTTATTTGCTGCAAATAAATACAACATTTTGAGCTTTGAATTTCAGAGACCTGTTGTCAGTAGTTTATAGAATAAAAGAACAATGCCATTTTACTCAAAAATATACTTATAAAGAGAAAAATCTGAGAAACTGAACATTTTGCAGTGGTCTACTAATTTTTTCCAGAGCTTTATATAATGTACTTTTTTTTCATATAAAAATACATTTTATTACATATATTTAACTTAAAAACTACAGTTATTAGGTATCTAATTATCCATAAAAACCACGAGTATTCGTTCATCAGGTTGCTTGATGTAAAGCGTGAACAAAAAAAAAAAAACAACAAAATATCTTTACTCTGTGGTGTACAAATAAATTACAAGCAACACACAAGTAATGCCTTATACAGCCACATTGATTAAAAAAAAAAAAATAATATATATATATACGGTTGCTGAAAAGAGAGCAGACCATTTTTCTTGTTTTTAAGGCCCTGGTCATTGAGTTTATTTGGGCTCTGTAGTACCCAGCACAACTGTGTATGGTGCAGTCTATTCCATGGGACAACTGAGACATCTGTGCTCTGCCAGACTTGATTGGAGAAAGGTTGGCCCTGACAAGTCATGGTGGGTTTACACGTCCCGATATCGGGCTGATATCGGGACCAACGACGCGGGAGCGCAATTTTTGAGCGTGCTTTTCCCGCTATCGCATCGCCGGGTTACACAGCCCGATATCGGGATACAACGTCCCGACGATGTGTACGCCCACCAACCCAGGAACGACCATTTAACATGGGAGTGAATGGGTGACGTGAGCGTACACATCGTAGTTGGGCTGTTACACGGTACGATGCGGCTACAACGGCCATGCGATATTGGGCGGTTGAATAGCTCTGTCATTCAACCCCGATATCGTTTTGGCATCGTTCCAGCATCGCGTTGTATGTTCAAACCGTACAATGCGCGAACGATATCGGGTCCAACTCCCGAACCACGTGACTTTTGGTCGGAGTTGGGTCGGAGTTGGACGCCGATATCGCGACGTGTAAACCCGCCATTAGAGTTAATAGTATATGTGAGAAATGATTTTTCATTTTGATCTACTGATGAAGACAAATGTATAATGTTGCAAATGTCAATAAATGACAATTATTGAATCCTGGTATCACATTACCAATTACATTCTTTATGTGTTTAATATGCTTAACTTTGTGACTTGGATTGCACTGATGCAAATGAAAGGACATACAAACTAAATGTTGTTTTAAATAAAATAATGTCACATATACAACACTATAAAAGAAATAACAATAGTTAGGGTACTTTCACACTAGTGTTTTTTTGAAATCGCGGCAGATGCGGTGAAAAAACCACATCTGCCGCGATTACCGCATACCGGCTGCACTTGCGGCACAGTTGCGGTAAGCCCCATACAATGTATATGCGGGGTTGCGGCAAGTGCGGTTTTGGCACTTGCGGCAGGTGCGGCCGCGAAAAAAACCGCGGTCAGCCGCGTTTTTTTCACGGCCGCACCTGCCGCAAGTTCCAAAACCGCACCTGCCGCAAGCCTGCATATACATTGTATAGGGCTTGCTGCAACTGTGCCGCAAGTGCAGCCGGTATGCGGTAATCGCGGCAGATGCGTTTTTTTTCACCGCATCTGCCGCGATTTAAAAAAAACGCTAGTGTGAAAGTACCCTTAGGCCGCTTTCACATCCGCGGTAATCGCTGATCGCGGCAGTTGCAGGGAAAAAATGCAACTGCCGCAATTATCGCATAGTGGCCGCACTTGCGGCAAACCCCATGCAATGTCTGCTGGACTTGCGGTATGTGTGCGGCAAGTGAGGTTTCGGCACTTGCGGTAGATACGGCTGACCGCGGTTTGTTCGCGGCTGCATCTGCCGCAAGTGCCGAAACCGCAACTGTACCGCACCTGCCGCAAGCCCCATAGACATTGCATTTTTTTCACCGCAACTGCCGCGATCAGCAATTACCGCTGATGTGAAAGGGGCCTTACTTGTTGGGAACTACCGGTATATCAGTGATAGAGTTAATTTAAGGAGCTGTGCTCTTAGAGAAAGGAAAAAATGGAAAGGTATTCTCATCCACATTGGAGAAAAGGACAATCATCATTTCAGGAAATGTTGGTTGAAATGGGACCAGTTACAAAAATATGTGAAATACTGATTAGATCTATTTTGTCAGCCATTCATTTATTCTTTCACTTCTTTCCCACATTAAGTCTCAGATCACAAACTTTACTCCTGTACGACGTTCCAAATACCGATACTATACAGAAGATAAGAATGTTATATGCAGAAACTGTAACAATCGCGGTCATTTGTCAAAAAATTGCCCTGAGTCTAAAGTAAGTATTAAGATACTAGAATGCAATCTACAAGGTTATCATGTTATTTTGTATGATTATTGACAAATTATGGACAACTTCCAATAAACTCGCCCTCTTAATTGTTGCAAAAAAAAAAAAAAAAAAAAAAAAAAAAGCTATAAAAAATGTGAAAAAAGAACTGTGTTGACTAAATTTTAGCTTCCAGCTATTTTTTTTTGTGCCTTGTGTCTGCCGGCAAAGTGAATGTGAAATTCACTTTGACGTGCAGACAGTACGTAATTATATGCAGCGCTTTTATGGGAGAAAGCACCGACGTAAAAAGAATGACCATGTCAGTTCTTTTCGCAGCAGCGCCGGTGCTTTCTCCCATTGGAGCATGTTATTCCCACTGGAATTAAGCATCGCCATTCAGACAATGTGCAATTCCAGCGGAAATACACTGGCGGTGATGTCACACAGGTGAGGAACAATGCTTATCCTCCTCCCCTGTGTGACATCTGTCACAGCCCATTTGGGTTTCGCAGTTACTATACACTACGAAACCCAAATTAAACTAAGGCAAATGTGTGAAAAATAATAAAGAATGAATACATACCTCCACGCAGGGTGTTCCGGTTACTGGGAGCCGAGAGAGGTACTGTCCTTCCAGGACCTGTCATCGCTGATTGGCTGCTCGCGGTCATGTGATATGCGCGTCATAGCGCGTCACATATCACATGACCGCAAGTGGCCAATCAACGATCTTGCTGGGCCCTGGAAGGTCAATACCTGTGGATCTTCTGCCCCTGGAACAACCGGTGGAGGGTAAGTATTTATTCTTTATTATTTTTAACACATTTGCCTTTATTTATTTTGGGTTTTGCAGTGCATGTTAATACACTACAAAACCCAAAAGGGGCTGGCACAGATGTCACATAGGGGATATTGTTCCTCCCCTGTGTGACATCACTTCTCCCCTGTGCTTTAGGGGGAGAAGTAGCCCCGTAAAAAATGCGGTGTGTGAATGCACCGCGTTTATTTACGGGGCTTTTTTTGCGCGGGTGCAAAATGCTGCAAAAAGTGCCCGCGCAAAAAAAAAAACCGCTATGTGTGAACGTAGCCTTATTGTGATTTATTGTTTGCTTTTCTTGGTAAGCATCTTATTCCCAGTATATTCTAAATTCCAGTATACCACTTTACAAATGTCTTTAGTTTGCTTGTTAGGGTATGTGCACATCAGTCGTTTTTGTGGCTGTTTTTGGAAGTTTTTCCGTTGGCGGTTTCCGCTGAGTTTTATGTTAATTTATGTTAATCCTAGCCACCGGCTGGATTAACATGCTAGTCAATGGAGTTTAGAAAACGCTGTCTACATTAGAACGATTTTTGTCTGGTCGTTTTCAGTTTATTCACCGGTTTTCCACCGGTTGTCAAAGATAGAGCAAGCGACTTCTTTTCCAGCGGGTCCAGCTGAACAAGTGCAGCAAAGACCAGTCTGGAAATCGCTAGGAAAAACGCCGGGGAAATCGCCATGAACACGCTGTACAAACGCTAGTAACCCGATCGCAAATCGTTAGCAAAACGCTAACAAAACCAGGGACACTAGCGAGTTCAGAAAACTCAGTTCTGCCATTCTCCACCGGTTCCCGGTCGTTCTGCAAAGATGCAGAAACGACTAATGTGCACATACCCTAAGGGTATGCATCTTTGCAGAACGACCGGGAACCGGTGGAGAATGGCAGAACTGAGTTTTCTGAACTCGCTAGTGTCCCTGGTTTTGTTAGCGTTTTGCTAACGATTTGCGATCGGGTTACTAGCGTTTGTACAGCGTGTTCATGGCGATTTCCCCGGCGTTTTTCCTAGCGATTTCCAGACTGGTCTTTGCTGCACTTGTTCAGCTGGACACGCTGGAAAAACGCTGAAAAGAAGTCGCTTGCTCTATCTTTGACAACCGGTGGAAAACCGGTGAATAAACTGAAAACGACCAGACAAAAATCGTTCTAATGTAGACAGCGTTTTCTAAACTCCATTGACTAGCATGTTAATCCAGCCGGTGGCTAGGATTAACATAAATTAACATAAAACTCAGCGGAAACCGCCAACGGAAAACTTCCAAAAACAGCCCACAAAACGACTGATGTGCACATACCCTAAAGCTTACTTCCATCTCTATCACAGCCAGTCCATAGACAAAGAAGGAGGCTGGCTTAAAGGGTAATTACAATGTCAGTAACCTTTCAAAATATGCTGTCTCATACACATGAGGAATAAATCTATTCTGGTCATAATATGATGTGTAGCCTGAAGTTTCACCAATTTTACCCCCTTGAGGGAGTCTCTCTTGCAATTGACTTGGAGTTAGTTGGAGAAGACCAGCTGCTATGATTTGTCCAATACTTATAACACCATGCAGAGAAAGACTCTTGCTATTCATTCCTTAGTGGAGGTGGGCAAACGCGCAGATGTTCAGGTTTGGCGGATCTGGGTAGACTTGTTTTTTTTTTGTTTTTTTTAAAGTCTGATTTTGGGCTTGGACTTGACATGAACCCGGACTTTTCAGTTATAAAATGGTGTCTAAGGGGGCTAAAAAAGAAAGCAATACAGTGATTAAAGCAGTAGTAGCAGCATATACTTACCTAGAACAGGATGCTTGTACCACCACTTTTGGGTCCGCTCATTAAACTCTGGTTTATTCACGGGCCTCTCCCTCCAACAACAAATCACAGATGCTTACTCTCTGTGGCTGCATTTCTAATGGACTCTTGCGCTCCCACCCATTGTGCCGGTGTCTGATTGATTGCCATTGGCAAAGAACCTGCTGTCAAAGGGGTGTAAAAGTAAATAATTTAATAACAAAATTTGTGTAGGGGTCGCTACACTTGGCAGCCTGCATTTAACATGGCTGGCAATCAAATACAGTGGATTTTTTAAAATTATTTAAATAAAGAATTTAAAAAAAATGTGTTGGCTTTGTCCTATGTTTGATTGCCAGCTGAGGTAAAACACAGGCAGCTGGAGGCTGGCATTCTCAGCGTGGTGAGGCCCATAGTTATTGACCCCCCAGGCTACAGAAATAGCCGCCCCATAAATCGGCACAATCATTAGGATTCCTTGCTTTTACTGACACCCTGGTGCTGTGGCATCGGGGTAATACAAGGAATTAATGACAGCTCCACTGTATTTTTGATTGCCACCTGAGGTAAAAGCAGTCAGCTGGGGTTGACAGCTCGTAGCTGTGCTCTTTATCTGCGTTAAGAAAGAAAAATACGTGACCCTCTACACAATTTTTTTTAAAGATTTATTTTTTACACTCCCTTTGACTGCACGATCGTTGCCAATGACAACCAATCACAGACACCAGCACGATGGGTTGGGGTGCAACAGGCAATTGCAGATGCTGTCATAGAGATTGGGTGTCCTTGACTGGCTGTTGCAGGCAAAGTCCAGTGAATAAACTGGAGGTTAGTGAGCGGGACCCGGAAGTGGTGTTACAATCGTGCGTCCTCAGTGAGTATAATGATGCTGTTTTTTTTAACCAATATTTTTTATTGAAAATATTTTTTATAACAATTAATGAAATACAAAAGGGAGGAAAACAATCACTCTCCCAAAATATATTTATCAACATGGGGTATTACAGATTACACTTAGATGCAAGCGTGAGAGTAGCATGAAGCAAATACTCAATTCTTCAAAATCCCAATAATGATGCTGTTTTAATCACTGTTTTGCTTTATTTTACAGCGCCCAGCCGAACCCGAAGAGTAGCACGAACTTCTCAGGGGAAGTCCATGTTCGGGTTTTTTATCCGAACATTCAGACTTGATGGCTGATTTAATCAACCATCAAGTGCATCAAACATTCCACCCGCAGCTGTTAACCAATTAAATGCCGCTATCAATTATTGACGGTGATATTTAACATGCACAGACGGGAAACTTATTGATCCCGCTGATCACGTAATCGCGGGACGCTGATGGGTTGTTTTAACAGCCGGCGGTCTGCTGATGATCCCCGTGCCTGTCATCACCATTATCCTGTGAACATCAGCTGCAAGCACTGATGCACTGCTCTGTATAGCATAAGCGATCAGCTGATCCCAGCTTAAAGTCTCCCAAGTAGACTATTAAATCCATTAAAAAAGTAAAAAAAAAAAAAACACGAGTTTAAATCACCCCCACTTTTGCTCCATTAAAAATAAAAAACACATTTGGTATCACCGCTTTCAGAAATGTTCGATCCATCAAAATATAAGATAAGATATTGGGCCCCTGTCTAGTTTATCAGTAGATTGTAGAATGCGTGAAATTATGCAGTTGGGAAAAAAAGTATTTAGTCAGCCACCAATTGAGCAGGTTCTCCTACTTAAAAAGATGAGAGAGGCCTGTAATTGACATCATAGGTAGACCTCAACTATGAGAGACAAAATGAGAAAAAAAAAATCCTGAAAATCACATCGTCTGAAATAGAAAGAAATTTTTCAAATTTTGGTGGAAATTAAGTATTTGGTCATCGAATAACAAGCAAGATTTCTGCCTCTCACAGACCTGTAACTTCTTCATTAAGATGCTACTCTGTCCTTCACTCATTACCTGTAGTACTGGCACCTGTTTGAACATGTTATCCGTATAAAAGACACCTGTTCGCAACCTCAAACAGTCACACTCCAAACTCCACTATGCTGAAGGCCAAAGAGCTGTGAAAGGACACCAGAAACAAAATTGTAGCCATGCACCAGGCTGAGAAGACTGAATCTGCAATAGGCGAGCAGCTTGGTGTGATGAAATCAACTGTAGGAACAATAATTCGAGGGGCTCCATGCAAGATCTCACCCCATGGGGTCAAAATGATCTCAAGAACAGTGAGCAAACATCCCAGAATCACACAGGGGGACCTAGTAAATCAGCTGCAGAGAGCTGGGAACAACACAGCATAGGCTACCATCAGTAACGTCCTACACCGTCAGGGACTCAGATTCTGCACTTCCAGACGCGTCCCCCTGCTTAAGCCATTAATGTCCATGCCCGTCTGAAGTTATCTAGAGAGCATTTGGATGATCCAGAAGAGTACTGGGAGAATGTCATATGGTCAGATGAAACCAAAGTAGAACTGTGGGTAGAAACACAACTCATCGTGTTTGGAGGAGAAAGAATGCTGAGTTGCATCCAAAGACCACCATACCTACTGTGAAGTATGGTGGTGGCAATATCATGCTTGGGCTGTTTCTCTGCCAAGGGACTAGGACGACTGATTCGTGTACATGAAAGAATGAATGGAGACATGTATCGTGAGATTTGAGTGCAAACCTTCCATCAGCAAGGGCATTGTGAATGAAACATGGCTGGGTCTTTCAGCATGACAATGATCCCACACTGCCAGGCAACGAAGAAGTGGCTTTGTAAGAAGCATTTCAATGTTCTGGAGTGGCCTAGCCAGTCTTCAATCTAAACCCTATAAAAAATCTTTAGAATACTCCCCTTCTCCCCTACCCCTTTTTTCTCTCTTTCTCTCCTCTTATTTCCACAATTGCCTTTTCATAGGTTCTGTATTCTATATATAAGGTCCTTGTCCAGAGGTGATTCCTAAGATGGGAAACATGTACCCTTTAGGTGCTAGTGTCCTTATTGACTACTCCTGTACTGCGCTCTCGGAAGTATGTATCTCTGTATTAAGCCCTGGACATTGTACTGGTTCTTTCTATTGTTTTTACTGTTGAAAATCTCAATAAATATATTTACTGAAAAAAAAAAAAAAAAAATCTTTAGATGGAGTTGAAAGTTCACTGCTCTAGAGGAGATCTGCATGGAGGAATGGGCAAACATACCAGTAACAGTGTGTGCCAACCTTGTGAAGACATACATAAGATAAAATAAAATAAGATACTTTATTGATCCCGAGAAAATTACAGTATTACAGCAGCAGAACAAAGATCAAGAACATTTCACACTTTACAAAATAAGTCTATATGGACAGCAGATGTGCGTAGACTGGTACATGTACTTCACCTATTCCCCCCATACACATAGAACTTCACATCGTCTTGGGACGCTTTACACTTATACATTTGTTAAACATCCCCTCAGCTGTCGGAACAAACGATTTTCTGTATCTTTCCTTTTTACACATTAGTTGGATTAGACGCTTGCTGAATGTGCTCTTCTGCTTCGCAAACAGTTCAGAGAGCGGGTGTGTATTGTTGCTCATTATAGCCTTGCATTTCTTATTAATTCTATCCTCTAATACCTCCTCGAAAGTCCTAAGTTGTAAACCCACCGCCGCACTAGCCTTCTTGATGATAAGTTTATTCAGCTTATTAGCATCAGCTGTGCGCACACTACTACCCCAGCATATTATTGCAGCAAAGATTGCACTCACCACAATAGATTATTAGAACATTTCAAGCATTTTGCTACACACATTAAACGACCTTAATTTCCTTAGGAAGTAAAGTCTACTCATCCCTTTCTTGCAAACCTTCTCCATATGACACCTCCAATCAAGCTTGCTGTCCAGGTGAACCCCCAAATATTTGAAATTCTCCACCATCTCCACATTCTGACCATCAATAGTGATAGGTAAGCAATCCTTCATGCACCTTCCATAACTCAACACCAACTCCCTGGTTTTCTTTACGTTGAGTTCTAAATGGTTAGCCTGGCACCAGTCAACAAAGTCCGAGACCACCCTTCTGTATTCCTCCTCCCCCCGGCCTCTCTCAATACCTCCGACTATCACTGAGTCATCAGAGTACTTCTGAAGGTGACAAAGGTCTGATTTATACTGAAAATCAGCTGTGTATAACGTAAAAAGGAATGGCAACAGCACCATTCCCTGAGGGGCTCCAACACTGCTCCAAACACTATCCGATACGGCCGCCCCCAACCTTACGAACTGTGGTTTCTCAGACAGGTAATCAATGATCCAATTCACTAGTCCCTCATCAACCGCCATTTCAACCAGCTTTTTACGTAATAATAGTGGCTGTAAGGTGTTGAATGCACTGGAGAAATCAAAGAACATGGCACGTACAGTGGTTCCATCATTGTCCAAAAAGGAATGTACTGTTTGTAGCAGATATGCTACAGCATCGTCCACCCCTAGACTCTGCCGATACGCAAACTGAAGGGGGTCCATAAAAGCAACACCCTCGGACACAAGTAGGCAAGTACGATCCTCTCCAAGGACTTCATCGCATGCGATGTTAAGGCCACCGGTCTATCGTCGTTATGGGAGCTCGGGAAGGTAGTCTTGGGAACCGGCACCAGGCAAGAAGTCTTCCATAGAACTGGTACTCTCTGTGATTGTAAGCTCCAGTTAAACAGGTGCTGGAAGACAGTGCACAACTGATTTACACACACTCTGAGGACACGTGGACAGATACCATCAGGCCCTGCTGCTTTACCAATAACCAGCCTACTAAACTGTTCCCTCACATCATTTTCTGAGATCAAGAAAGTCTCCAACTTCCTCCTCCCAGTTGATATTGCTTGTCTCTCCCCGGCCTTCTCCCCTGTTGACATTGCACATTTATCGTTGAATCTGTTGAAAAACTCATTCATCTCATTAGCCATGATCAGCCCCCCACCCACCTGATCTAACCTTGCCTTAAACCCAGTCAATAGCTTCATTCCAGCCCACACTTCTCTGGAGTTGTTGTGTGACAATTTATTTTCCAATTTAATTCTGAATGCTTCACGGCAATCTTAATTTTCCCCTTTAAGTCTCTCTGTACAATTTTCATCTCCTTCTTGTCTTTCCTTTTAAAAGCTTTTTTTTTCCTGTTTATTAGATGTTTCAATTATTTCGTAATCCAAGGCAACAGTTTGCATAACACCGAATCTCATGAATAGGTACAATATTGTCAGTACAAAAGTTGATGTAATCAGTAACTCTCCCGGTAACCTCATTAACATCATCATTATGTTCCCTGGCACATAACACCTCCCAGTCTGTGCAATCAAAGCAGTCTTGTAACCTCTTCTCTGCTGCCGGAGACCACTTCCTTATCTGTTTAATTGTCACTGGTTGTTTGCAGACAACTGGTTGATAGGCTGGAGACAATAGTATGAGGTTGTGGTCAGATTTCCCCAGGGGGGGCAATGCAGATGACGAGTAAGCATCCTTAACACTGGCATAGAGGAGATCCAATATATAATTGTCCCGTGTAGAACATTTGACATATTCATAATTCCAAAAATGACAGTTAGAGAGTTAGGGTGTTTCGTTTTGAAGCCGGGCAATCACCCCAGACAGTACTTCCCCAGCTGCCTCTGGATTTGCAGATGGTGGTATATACGACACCACTGCAATAACAAGAGAGAATTCTCTAGGCAGATAGTAAGGCCTGAGGCCCACTGCTAATAGTTCAATGTTTGGGCAACAATGTCTCTCCTTTACTGTTACATGCCCCTGATTACACCATCTGTTGTTAATGTACAGTATCACTCCTCCACCCTTCTTCTTACCGCACTTCACTCTGTCCCTGTCAGCCCGAAACCATATGAAACCCTGGTACCGATACACATGAATCTGGGACGTCCTCATGCAACCAGGTTTCTGTAAAAGCACATGAGACTGCATTCCCTGAACTCCTTCTGGGTCTTACTCAGAGCCAGCAGTTCACCCTGACTTGTTACCAAGCGATGTACATTACCCATGATGATGGATGGGACCGCAGGTTTAAACCTTCTCCTCCAGGACTTGATCTTCTTGCCTGCTCTGCAACCTCTGAAAGGTCTCCTCATTTCCGTGGAACATGTGGTATTGCAACTGCTGGAGAAGACTTTGTCCTACGCAGTTACAGAAGACGACTCCTTAAATACACTACTCGTTTAGCGACAGACCTAGGGACAACCCTCCGATCAGTGATTCCATCCATCCCACGAGCCTCTCCGTGGCATATTGTATACGGTGCTCTCCGCCGAGCACATATGGCTGTATCACTGACACAGGCTGTGGGCAACAGCATACATCCATCGGTAGTATTAGCTGAGATGGACCATATAGCTACCCCAAAGTGGCCATGCCAGCAGGGGACTTGTGAGTGGTAGTGGAGGATCCAGGTGAAAACCATATGCTGTGTGCCCAGCGGCAGTAGAAAGTGTGGGGTGTGCTGCATTTTCCATCCCACAGCAGACCAGCGTGCAGGAACGTCGCAATCCACAAGATGAAAAACATTGCATAGATCCAAGGTTGAAATTAGAGGTCCAAAAAGACATCAGGAAAGGTACAAATACTGTAGCAAAACTGTAACAAACAAAATAATAGCTGCTGCAATGGGCTGCCACTAGCAAGGCGCCCTATTGTCTCCACAGTCTGGCAGAGAGCAGACAGCACGTCTGCACACCTCTGAGTCCAGCTGAGAATCGAATACGGAAAATGTTTGACCTCTGTCATTGCCAACAAAGGATGTATAACAAAGTATTGAGATTAACTTTTGTTATACAGCAAAGACTTTTTAAGTGGAAGAACTTGCATAATTCGTGGCTGACTAAATATTTTTTTCCCCACTGTATATTAGTTCAACTATATTATTAGTGTTTTTGGTTATGAAATGTAAAACAAAAATAGGTGCATGTAAAACTGTGCAATAGTGCATTTGTTTAAAATGCAAACAACTGTAAATGTATGGAAAATGATGAATACTGGTATCGATTAAATTTCTGCTATTTACTTGCATCATGTGATAGAGGTGTGGTTGAGGGATGGTCTAAGGTCACCCTTGTATGATTCTAGTGGACGGAGGAAATGTCACAACGCCCACCAATAAAGGTGATCACGCCTACTGAATGTATGGTGGTATGCTTTGAGGTGGGCGTGACTGTGTTAGGGTGCCTTCACATCAGCAGTATTGCAATTTCGCAGTAGATCCGACAGATGTTGTCGCACCTGCCATATCCACACATAATGGACGATTTGCGGTACCGATCCGGCAACCCCCATTCATTCTCTGGGGCTTGTGGTTGGGTGCTGCAAGTGCGGTATTGCCAGATCTGGCACTTGCGGCTACGCAAAAAAAAAAAAAACGCTGCTAGCAGTGTTTTTTATTTTTTTTTTGCTGTGTTGCAAGTGCCGGATTGGGCAATATCGCACTTGCAGCACCCAACCACAAGCCCCAGAGAATGAATGGGGCTTGCCAGATCGGTACCGCAAGTCGTCCATTATGCTGTGGATATGGCAGGTGCGACAACATCTGCCGGATCTACTGCAAAATTGCGATACCGGTGATGTGAAAGCACCTTTAGCTGGTAGTTCTGAAGCCTATGCAAGGAGAGGGGGGTCTTTCTAATTACATTTCTAATAAAGTCCATGGCCACACTCTTACTAAAGTAAGTAATGACCGGGTGTAGCAGTATGGCCAGCGCCACACCTGGCCTGTACAGGGCGCAAAAACTAAGTCTTCACACAGCCCCAGATCCCAAAAAATGAAAACGTTGCAATAAATAAAAAAATAATACATGTTTGTATTGGAATACTCGTACTGACCTGGAGGATCATAGTGCCCAGTCAGTTTTACCATATATTGAATATGCTATATATATAAAAATCCCCAAAAGCCATTGTAGAATTGCATTTTTTTTTTTTTTTTTTTTTTGCAATTTCACCACACCTGTAATTTTTTCTTCCCGTTGTTTAGTACACTTTGTGGCAGAATTAATTAGGTCATTCAAAAGTGCAACTCATCCTGCAAAAAAACAAGCTACTATACAGTTATATTAACATGAAAATAAAACCTTATGGCTATTGGTAGAAGGGGAGGAAAAAACGAAAAACTGAAGATTGCCCGATGCTGCAACAGTTAATAATATCATCAATATTTTACCCTAAATATGTTAATGTGGCATCAATTGTGTATAATCGTCATCGTAAATACGTCATCTAAAAAAGTAAACTTTTCTATTTTGTTTTATTCTTTTCCTGTAAAGCCTTCTCTTGTAATTGCATATTCCAATTTTAGTCTTGCATACTGATTTTATCATATATTTTTTTTTTTCTTTTACCAGAAATTGCCAGCTTGCTGCCTTTGTGGTAGACGAGGACATTTGCAATACAGTTGCCCAGACCCATATTGTTCAGCGTGCTTTATGCCCGGTCATACCCACCGAGACTGTGCTGAGCGCCCTCCTAGGCAGAAAAAGTGTTTTCGCTGTGCTATGATCGGCCATTATGCAGATGTAAGTGTGGATATCTTGCATTTCTACCAATTTAACTTGTTTATTCAATGTTTACTTATAGAATTTTACAAAGCGGAGTAGAATTCCTTCCATCAATTAAACCTTTTTGCTGTCAGAACCTGAACTTTTATTAAATTTTGCACCCTATACCAGGGGCTGGCTGGCAAACTTTAAAATGTGGGGCAATCATAATGCACTGGCGCACAAGTTGCAGTGGCCCACCTTTAGCCTGCTTATCTCTGCATTAACCCCTTCACCCTTGAACCTGTTTTGATCTTAATGACCAAGCCATTTTTTGCAATTTGCAGTGTCACATTGAGATATCTCTGGAAGGCTTGAATGGATCCTAGTGATTTGAGGTTGTTTTTTTGTGACATATTGGACTTCATGTTAGTGGTAAATTTAGGTTGATAATTTTTGTACTTTTTTTTGAAAAATCAGGAAATTTGGCGAAAATGTTGCAATTTTAGGGTGCCTTCACATTAGCTTTTTGCCGCCGCAACGTTCGTTGCAAATAATAATTAAACAATTGCGGCGCACCTATATTTAACATGGAGTCCGCTATCGTCCGCAAGTTGCTGCGTTTGGTGCGCATTGCTGCGTATGGCAGCGTATGCTTACGAGTTTCTTGAAAATCCTCCGCCTCTGGACGCAACATGTTGCATTTTTTGGAGTATGAAAAATCCGCAACCATCCGCATGCAGACACCTGCGGATATTATTAGCATTGCTGTCTATGATAGCAAGGCTAAGCAACACATTGCGTATGACTTGTTTTGGGACGCATGCGACAGCATAGTGCGCATGCCCAGAAAAGGTTTAAAGGTAGACCCCACTCTCCACCCATGCTTGCCTAACATCTAGCACTGCCAATTAATCACTCTTAACAAGACAGATGGAGACTGTTGGCGATCTCTCTGCAACTAAATGGGAGTTCCTATGAAGCAGGAAGGCGGATACTTCCTAAAGTTTTGTCGTCCGCATGCGGAGAAAAAGCATGCGGATGCATAAACGCATGCATACGCAAGGAAACGCTGCGTTTTTTAATAGGATTTTGGATGCACTTGCATATAAAAAAAACGTGCGTTTGACTGCGTATGCATGCATATTGCCTTGCGGATAGCATGCGCATCATACTCTGCGGCGGCAAACGCTAATTGAAGGCACCCTTATATTGTTAAAACAAAGAATTGTCCAATGATTTAAGGAAAATTGCACCTTGAGTTCTTACTCAAATTTAGATCTATTGGTATCCAGGTAAAAACGGGGTTTTTTTTGCATGTAAAAACACACGATATGTATTTCTGGAGTTGGAGTCGGTCATTTTATTCCGACTTCACCAAAATAGACACTGACTCCAACTTCACAGCCCTGAGACCTATTGGACAGTGGATAAAACACTTTGTATATCACTTTGATGCACCTGTTGTCTTGTGTCTGGGACCTCTCCGCACCATAATGTATAGGAATGTCAAATGTCAGGAAGGGGTAAACCCCATGTACCCTGTTTCCCCTAAAATAATTCGAGGGGGAATATTGCATGGATATATTGGGGGCTGCAAGGGGATGATGGGGATATTGGGGGCTGCATGGGAATATTGGGGCTTGCAAGGGGATGAAGGAAAAATAAGACATGTAGACATCATTTTTTGGAGCAAATGGTTATATGAGAGAGTCTTATTTTAGGGGAAACAGGGTAATGCCTCACTTGCGGAGGTGGCACTGGTCTCTAAATGCCTCTGGAAACTCTGACTCGCATAGTGTGCACTGCTCTGTTGCTGGCTCTACTGATCTTAACCAGCAAAACAGAAAATGCTGTCACTGTGCAAATTGTACAATGACCGTGTGAAGGGACCAGACCAACCCATGAAACGAGCATCACTGATGACTCTTCATTTCGCGGAGGGGGCATGGGCTTTATCAGTGACTGCAGCTTTTGTCCCCTGATGTCACTTCATTTTGAGCAGGGCTGTGGAGTCAGTAAACCAAACAACCGACTCTCACTCCTGAACTTCCCTGAATCCGACTCCAACTCCACCAAAATGAACACCGACTCCAACTCCGATTCCACGACTCCGACTCCACAATCATAGCTGTGAAGTCAGTAAGCCAAACATCTGACTCCAACTTCTCAGTTTCCCTGAATCCGACTCCACCAAAATGAACTCCGACTCCACAGCCCTGGTTTTGAATATTCCAGCATGCACTTGGATTCTCAAAGCGTAGTCGAACAAGGAGTCTGGAAAAAAAAATAGTAGTAGTTAAATTGTGCAGTCAAGGGGGGGTAGAACATTTTTAATGCAGCCATATTAGAAATATAGTTTAGATTGGGGGCAGGGATTTAGATTAAAATTTCTTTAGCCTTCAGACCATCCCCTTAAACCTTAATCCCTCAGTTGTCGTTTAAATGCCATAAGGTGAGCACTTGTTATAACATTCACCTTGAGAACGTTATCCACTGATAAAGCCATATTACACTTGGTGCTCACCTTTTTTTCTAATAGCTGCAAAGGTATTTATTTCCAGTGTATTATAAAAGTGAGTACACCCTTCACATTATTGTACACTTTTTTTATATTTTCATGGGACAACACTGAAAATATAACACTTTATACAATGTAAAGTAGTCAGTGTACAATTTATATAAACACTGTAAATTTGATGCATCCTCTTAACTCACCACACAGCCATTAAAATATAAATATCTGGCAACAAAAGTGAGTACACCCCTAAGTGAAAATGGTCATATTGTGCCCAATTGTTCATTTCCTCTTTAGTGTTGTATTACAAGGTCTCGGGTGTGAATGGGGAGTAGGTGTGTTAAATATGGCGTTATCGCTTACACACTCCATCATACTATTTACTGAAAGTTCAACATGGCACCTCATGGAAAATAGTTCCCTGAGGATCTGAAAAAAGAATAATTGCACTACATAAAGATGGCCTATTCTATAAGAGGATTGCCCACGCCTGAAACGGAGCTGCAGCACGATGGTTAAGACCATACCGTGTTTTAACAAGACAGGTTCAACTCAGAACAGGCCTCACCATGGTCTATCAAGGAAGTTGAGTGCATGTGCTTCGCATCATATCCAGAGGTTGTCTTTTCAAAATAAATACACGAGTTCTGCATTTCTGAGCTTAGTCCATGCGCCACACACTTCATCAAATTGGTCTGCATGGCTATTGTCCCACAAGGAAGTCTCTTCTAAAGATGATGCACAAGTAAGCCTGCAAACAGTTTGCTAAAGACAAGCAAAGGATATTAATTACTGAAAACATGTCCTGTGGTCTGATAAGACCACAGTAAGCTTATTTGGTTCAAATGGTGTTCAGAATGTGTGGCAGTAATCAGGTGAGGAGTACAATGACAAGTGTGTCTTGCCTACTGTCAAGAATGGTGATGAGCGTGTCATGGTTTGGGGCAACATGAGTTCTGCCGGATGTGGGGAACCATAGAAGGAATCATGATTGTCATCATGTACTGTGACATACTGAAGGAGATCATAATCCCGTCCCCGAACACACCTCCAAGATGACCACTGCCTTGCTATAGAAACTGAGGGTAAAGTTACTGAATTGGTCAAGCATGTCTCCAGGCCTAAATTATCATCAGTGGGGCATCCTCAAATGGGAAGTGGAGGTATACAAGGTCAGTAACATCCACCAGCGCTGTGATGTCACTATGGAAGAGTAGAAGAGGATTCCAGTAGAAACTTGTGAAACTCTAGTGAATTCCATGCCCAAGGATGTTAGGGTGCATTCACTTTTGCGACTTACTATATATACAGTGTGTGAAAGTGTTTGCCCGTTCTGATTTCTATTCTTTTGCATATTTGTCACACTTAAAGGTTTCAGACCACCAAAGAAATTTAAATATTAGACAGTTAACTCATGTAAACACATAATGCCGTTTTCTGCATTTTTCCAATGTAAAATGGGTCTTTCTGTTGTCTACAGCTGCTTAGGAATACTGTAGAAATAGAATATTTGGCAAATGACAGCATCTCACATTGTAGCTCATAAACCTCTGAGAGTATGTTTAGCTGTGAAACCTGTTCTATGTGCCTTTTTTTTTTTTTTTTTTTTTTTATTATTACACAAATGCGTTTTTGCAGCATAAATGCAGCACAAAAAAAGCAGCACAAACGTCCAGTGGGCACATGGCCTAACCCCTTTAGCAACAAAGTGAGCCACTACTGTATGGAGTCAGCTCAGTGCAACATGTCCCTTACACAATGCCCACCAATACCATTGCATTGCAGTCAGGGCTGTGGAGTCAGTAAGCTAAACCACCGACTTCGACTCCTGAATTTCCCTGACTCCGACTCCTTCATACATGGCTCATGTTTAAGTGATAAATTTATTATAGCACAATGTAAACATCAGGCTTTAATCATTATTATGATACAATAATCAAGATATTTTTTTTTTAATCAGATATATTTTATTAATGGAAAAGCACAAATAACAAATTATTCATACAAAATATATACATTTTCTATATATATATCAGGTCCCCGTCCCAAACTCAACCCCCCCCCCCCCGCCCCCCTCCCTCCCTTCCTTTTTTGAATCAGAAAAATATTATTCATATGTAAGGAAATTAATAATATACAACTGTAAAACCGCAATTGTCCATTTTTGATATTATAAAGAAATCCCTTTCCCTCACCACCCACCCCCCTTTACAGACAGCAACATTTCTTATTTCTGAACAATATATGTAAGATATGATCAATAATTACCCTAAACATCTGATGACCCTTTACACACCATTAGTCATGTCTCTGCCGGAACATCCTTTCCAGTCTCAGCCCTCACACCTTCCACGCTGCCCACAAAGTTATCACATAATTTAGCATTTTTACGTTCATGGTAGATTTTTTCCTCCATCCGCACCACATAGTCTACTTGACGTATATATTCCTGTTTAGTAGGAGGCTCCATTCGTACCCAATATCTAGCTATGACTTTTCTAGCAGCATACAAGAGTCTGGCAACTGCTAGTTTCGCAATATCAGTGCCCACCACCTCTTCCACATATCCCAACAGGCAGACCATTGAGGGCAGCCACCTCAGACCAGAGACCCAAAATATGCGGACACCCCCACATGACGTGTAGGATACCGGCGGCTTCAGCTCCGCATCTCGTACATTCCGAGGTCTCTCGCACCCCTATTTTATACAAAAATTCAGGTGGTCTGTATGCCCTATGTACAAGAAATAGTTGGGACATTCTAGCAGGTTCATTTAATGATAATTAAATATACTCTAAGATGGACTCCCATTTGTCATCCTCTATATTACCAATGTCTGCCTCCCATCTTTCCTTCCCCGCAACAGGGTATTTCAGCAAAAAGGTGTGAAGCAGAGCGGCATAAATCTCAGATATAACCCCTTTAGTACGCCCCTCTTTGCAGATGTAGTCGAGGATAATATCTTTCTGGATAACCATGGTCCCTTTTTTCCTCTGTTGAAGGAATGCGTGTTTAACCTGCATATACTGGTAACCGTGTTTGTCTGACAAGTGAAATTCCTCCTTCAGCATTGCTAAAGTTTTGAGAGCTTGATCATTCATCAGTTGATAGACAAACTGCACTCCCTTTGTCTTCCAGTCTTTTAGGTCACCCATCTTATAGAATTCGCCTAGATGTTCGTTATCCCATATTGGAGTGTACATTGTCAGACCCGTCAATCCTCTAACCTTCTTCACTCTCATCCATACTTTATAAACTAATTCACATGTCGGGTATTTTTTACCCATCCGTCTAAACAGCCCTGACTCTAAACCTGTTACCAAAGGGCGTGTTTTAAGACGCCACTCCAAGACTTCCTGAATAGTTCGCTTTATTGCCCTTTGTGCCCACCCTCTAATACGTTGGGACTGTGCCGCCAAAAAATATATCCATGAATTTGGTAATGCCAAACCTCCCTCCTCCTTTGGCCTTTGAAGAGTCTCCAGTTTGATCCTTGGCTGTCCCCCGCCCCACACCAAATCTCTAAAGATAGCATTGACACGTTGGAATATCGGCTGAGAAACCACACCCGGGAATTATGTAGTGCATATAACAATTTGGGCATGAGCACCATTTTAAGTAAGTTGGTACGTCCCACCACCGAGAGGCGCATTTTACTCCACATAGACCTTTATCCTTTAATTTCCCAAGTATCGGGTTTATGTTCATTTGCAGATAGTCCCTCACTGGAAAGTGCTATGTTGATACCAAGATATTTGAATTCCCTTACTAGTTTGAGTTGCGTGCGTTCTACCTGCTCAACATCTGAACCATCTAGGGCATCTACTCCCAGGATGTGAGATTTGTCCCAGTTAATTTGCAACCCAGACAGTAAACCAAATCTATTAATTATATCTATCACACCCTGCAATGAATCCTGAGGGTCTTGTAAAAACAAGAGAATATCATCAGCGTATAACGCCACCTTTTCTTCCACCACACCATATCGGAACCCCTTCACCGCCCCCGACCGCCTCAGCACAGCAGCTAATGGCTCTATTGCCATGGCGAACAGCAGCGGAGAAAGGGGACAACCCTGCATCGTTCCCCTGTACATGTTGAATATATCTGAACGTTCCCCAATTATCTCTAATTCTAGCCACTGGGTGTTTGTATAATAATTTCAGCCATGCCATAAAGACCGGACCTATTCCCATCAATTGGAGAACTCGCCAGAGATAGCTCCACTCCACGCTATCAAAGGCCTTCCGTGTGTCCAAAGAGACCACCACTCTGTGCCCAGTATTATCGGCAGTCATCTGCATATTAAAAAATAGACGTCACAGGTTAATGGCCGTTGACCATCCGGCATAAAACCCGACTGATCCGGGTGGATCACACCAGGCACCACCCGCTCAGCCGGGTAGACAACACTTTGGCTAGTATTTTTACATCTGCCGGAAGTAGTGAAATGGGTCTATACGAATCTGGTCGTGTCTGGTCCTTATCTGGCTTTGGCAGAACCACCACTGTAGCTTCTCGCATTGATGCTGGCAACTCTCCCTTTTCCAGAGCCGCTGAAAACACGTCTTTCAATTTTGGCAGTAGTGTCTCTCTAAGGTGTTTATAAAACTCTGTTGGGATCCCATCCGCCCCCGGGGTTTTGTTATTTGCCATTGACAACAGGGCCTCTTCCATTTCCTCTATTGTCAGGGGACCCTCCAAACTATTACTTTCTTCTTCACTCAACTTGGGTAACTGGGCTTCCTGTAAAAAATAATCAAGATATTTAGATAGAAAATAATTCATAATAATAATAATCAGCACATTATGCATTGAATGATTGTACCCAATTTATTATATATTTTAGGAGTCGAAGTCAGTCCATTTTCTACCGACTCCGACTCCACCAAAATGGGCTCCGACTCCACAGCCCTGATTGCAGTGTAATGCATATGTGATCAAATGATTGTTGGTTCAAAACTCCTAAAAGGATTAAGTAAAAATGAAAAAAAAAAAAGATATATTTTTTAAGTAATTCTATTTCTAAAGATGCTCATGACATGAATTTCTCACCATATGAAGACTGTGGGAGAATAGGCCATAATCACACATGAACAATGCATGTGACTAGTTTGTCCATCCAGGAGACCTTTTAAAGCTGTCATCACCAACAAAGGCTTTGGTATATAGTACAAATACATTTCAGTAAACAGTATTTTCAATATTTTTTTCCCCGGCATTTCTCATTATTCCAGTTTACTACATTTATGGACATTTATGGTTTGATTTCTTTGCCTGTGTGGATTTGATGTGTTGTTTACTGATATCTGGTGAGAAAGTAATGTCAAAAGCACCTTTAGAAATATATTTACTTAGAAAGACCATCATGGCTAAAAGTGTTGGCATCCTTGAAATTGTACCAGAACATGAAGTATTTTTCCCAAAAAATTATTGCAATTACACATGTTTTGTTATACTCATGTTTATTTCCTTTGTGTGTTTTGGAACAATACAAAAATACAGAGAGAAAAAAAAACATAATTTCGCACAAAACCCCTAAAATGGGCCAGACAAAATTGTTGGCACCCTCAACTTAACCCCTTAGTGACGGAGCCAATTTCCATCTTAATGACCAGACCATTTTTTGTAATTCTGATCCTAGCGATTCCGAGATTGTTTTTTCGTGACATATTGGGCTTCATGTTGGTAGTAAATTTAGGTTGATAATTTTTGCGTTTATTTGTGAAAAAATAAAAAATTTGGCGAAAATTTTGAAAATTTCGCAATTTTCAAATTTTTTATTTTTATTCTGTTAAACCAGAGAGTTATGTGACACAAAATAGTTAATAACATTTCCCACATGTCTACTTCACATCAGCACAATTTTGGGAAAAAAAATTTGGGGGTTAGGACGTTATAAGGGTTCAAAGTTCATCAGCAATTTCTCATTTTTCCAGCAAAATTTACAAAACCATTTTTTTACTGACCGCATCACATTTGAAGTCCCTTTGAGGGGCGTACATGACAGAAAACACGCAAAAGTGACACCATTCCAAAAACTGCACCCCTCAAGCTACTCAAAACTACATTCAAGAAGATTATTAACCCTTCAGGTGCTTCTCAGGAACTAAAGCAAAGTGGAAAAAAAAATTTACATTTTAATTTTTCCAACAAAATTGTTCTTTTAGGCTCAATTTTTTCATTTTCACATGATCAACAGTATAAAATGAATCCTAAAATTTGTTGGGCAATTTCTCCTGAGTACACCGATACCTCATATGTGGTCATGAACCACTCTTTGGGCGCACTGCAGGGCTCAAAAGGGAAGGAGCGCAATTTGACTTTTGGAGCTAATTTTCCATTCAAAAAGTCAAATGGCGCTCCTTCCCTTTTGAGCCCTGCCGTGCGCCCAAACAGTGGTTTATGACCACATATGAGGTATCAGTGTACTCAAGAGAAATTGCCCAACCAAATTTAGATGCATTTTATCCTTTTGCTCATGTAAAAATGAAAAAATGGAGTCCAAAAGAAAATGTTTGTGAAAAAAAGTACTTTTTCATTTTTACGGATCTATTTGTGAACCACCTAGTGGTTCAAAGTGCTCACTATGCCTCTATATATGTTCCTTGGGGTGTCTAGTTTCCAAAATGGGGTCACTTGTGGGGGAGCTCCAATGTTTAGGCATACAGGGGCTCTCCATACGCGACATGGTGTCCGCTAACAATTTGAATGGAAAATTAGCTCCAATTGTTAATGGACACCATGGTGTGTTTGGAGAGCCCCTGTCTGCCTAAACATTAGAGCTCCCCCACAAATGACTCCATTTTGAAAACTAGATCCCCCAAGGAACTTACCTAGATGCATAGTGAGCACTTTTAACCCCCAGGTGCTTCACAAATGAATCCATAAAAATGAAAAAAGAAAATTTTTATGGAAAAAAAAAATACTTTTTCATTTTTACAGATCAATTTGTGAGCCACCTAGGGGTTCAAAGTGCTCACTATGCATTTAGATATGTTCCTTGGGGTGTCTAGTTTCCAAAATGGGGTCACTTGTGGAGGAGCTCCAATGTTTAGGCACACAGGGGCTCTCCATATGCGACATGGTGTCCGCTAGCAATTTGAATGGAAAATTAGTTAGCGTAACCAATTGTTAGCGGACACCATGTCGCGTATGTAGAGCCCCTGTGTGCCTAGACTTTGGAGCTCCCCCACAAGTGACCCCATTTTGGTAACTAGACGCCTCAAGGATTATATCTGGGGTATAGTAAGCATTTGGAACCTACAGCTACTTCACGGAGTTTGATAACATCATATTGAACATTTTCTTTTTTTCACACAATTTCTCACTTTTAGGGCATGTGCGCAAGATCTGGAGACACCGTGTCCTGGTTGTCTCCTCTCCTGCATTTTTTTAAAATTATTTCATTATTAAATTAAAAAAAAAAAATGACATGGGGCTTCGCCATATTTTTGGTCCAGCCAGGTACAGCAGGCAGCTACGGGCTGCCACCAACCCTTTTCTGCCCAGTTTTACTTGGCTGGAAACCAAAAATATAGGTAAGCCCCTTTTTTTTTTTAATTATTTCATGAAATAATATATAAAAAAAAAAAAAGCGTGGGCTTCGCCATATTTTTGGGCCAGCCAGGTACAAATAGGCAGCTGGGGACTGGAATCCTCAGCGTAGGGAGGCCCAAGCTTTCTGCCCCCCCTCCCCCCGCTGCGAATTGCAACCCGCAGCCGCCCCAGAAAATGGCGCATTCATAGAAGCGCCATTTTCTGGTGCTGTATACAGCTCTGCCAGCTGCCGTGTATTGGTGGCAGACTGGGTAATAAGGGGTTAATGCCAGCTTTTTGGCAGCTGGCACTAAGCCCGAGATTCATAATGTCTGGTCAATATTAGACCGGACCATTAGGAATCTCTAGTAGATTGTAAAGAAAACACAACACAGAGAAAAATATTTTTATTGGAAAAAAACACAAACACATATTTAGACCACATCTTTATTACGGTGACCCAACATAGTCCAGTGGGATGGTCCGACGTAGTCCAGTGAGTAGGTCCGACGTAGTCCATTGGCAAGGTCCGACGTAGTCCATTGGGAGGTCCCGCGACGATTCTCATTCAGATGATAATCTGAAGTTAACCCTCTGTGTGGTCACAAAGAGGTTAACTGCAGATCACACCTGTGTTGTCACACGTGTTAACTGCAGATCAGGTAACCCCTTGTGACCACACAGGGATGATGATCTGCAGTTAACCCCTTGTGACCACACAAGGGGTTAACTGCAGATCATCATCCCTGTGTGTTCAAAAGGGGTTAACTGCAGATCCGGTAACCCCTTGTGACCACACAGGGATGATGATCTGCAGTTAACCCCTTGTGACCACACAAGGGGTTAACTGCACATCATCTCTGTGTGGTCACAAGGGGTTAACTGCAGATCAGGTAACCCCTTGTGACCACACAGGGATGATGATCTGCAGTTAACCCCTTGTGACCACACAAGGGGTTAACTGCACATCATCTCTGTGTGGTCACAAGGGGTTAACTGCAGATCAGGTAACCCCTTGTGACCACACAGGGATGATGATCTGCAGTTAACCCCTTGTGACCACACAAGGGTTAACTGCACATCATCATCTCTGTGTGGTCACAAGGGGTTACCTGATCTGCAGTTAACCCCTTGTGACCACACAGAGATGATGTGCAGTTAACCCCTTGTGTGGTCACAAGGGGTTAACTGCAGATCATCATCCCTGTGTGGTCACAAGGGGTTACCGTGATCTGCAGTTAACCCCTTGTGACCACACAGAGATGATGTGCAGTAACCCCTTGTGTGGTCACAAGGGGTTAACTGCAGATCATCATCCCTGTGTGGTCACAAGGGGTTACCTGATCTGCAGTTAACCCCTTGTGACCACACAGATGATGTGCAGTTAACCCTTGTGACCACACAAGGGGTTAACTGCACATCATCATCTCTGTGTGGTCACAAGGGGTTAACTGCAGATCAGGTAACCCCTTGTGACCACACAGGGATGATGATCTGCAGTTAACCCCTTGTGACCACACGGGGTTAACTGCAGAGCATCATCCCTGTGTGGTCACAAGGGGGTTAACTGCAGATCCGGTAACCCCTTGTGACCACACAGGGATGATGATCTGCAGTTAACCCCTTGTGACCACACAAGGGGTTAACTGCACATCATCATCTCTGTGTGGTCACAAGGGGTTAACTGCAGATCAGGTAACCCCTTGTGACCACACAGGGATGATGGTCTGCAGTTAACCCCTTGTGACCACACAGGGGGTTAACTGCAGATCACCCCCGTGTGGTCCTTCAGGGGTTCCGGTGCACGCAGAGCAGCGGCGCCGGGACAGAGGCAGAGAGAAGGCGGCGGGCGACGCTGCAGGAAGGGTAAGTATGAGAGCAGGGAAGGGGGGGGTCGAGGGGATGACCTGGGGAAGACCTGGGGAAGGGAGGGGGGCGGGTTGAATACCGGAGGGGGAGCTGGGGAGCCGCGCAGGGAGGAGGGGGAGCTGTGGAGCCGCACAGGGAGGAGGGGAGCTGGGGAGCTGCGCAGGGAGGTGGGGGAGCTGGGGACCAGAGCAGGGAGGAGGGGGAGATCAGGGGTGAGGGGGATGAAAATTGGGGGCCACTGAGGGGACCCCCAGGAATGGCGACATCTCTATGCGATCTGTCCTGTCAGATCGCATAGAGATGAAGTAGAGGCCGTCTGCCGGCATTTTTACATGTTTAGGGGGTGGGTGATCTCCAGGGGAGGTGGGGGGGGTGATCCCCAGTACTGGGGGTCTTGAGGCATTGGGGGGTTAACGCTTTTACTTTGATCCGACATGTGTTTTCATGTCGAATCAAAGTGAAAGTACTTTTTACCGGCACTTTCACTTTTTCTAATGTGATGACCGTAAACGGTGCTTACCGGTCATCACATTACAGGTTCCGGTAAAACACCAGCTAATTCTTTATCTCTAGGGTCTCAGCTACAATCGGTACGCTGACACCCTAGAGATTTTAGCTACAGGGGCGGCGCTACAGGGCTTTATCCTGCCTTACGTCTACAGACGTCTGCTAGGCATATAAGTACCCTTTTTTTTGACGTCTGTAGACGTAAGGCTGTCGTTATCAGGTTAATATTAGGTTGCACACCGTTTGGAATAAACTGCAATCAATCACTTAATTTCAATCTCATACTTTCTTCTCTATAGTATGGTCGTTAGCAATGTTAACTTTAAAAGTGAAGTTTTAAGTTTTGGATGGATAAAGTTTACCAATGTCTCTTCTTGGGAGAACTTAAGTCTATAAATAGTCTATGCATTACCACCATCTTCAGGTCAAATTATTTAGAACTCCTTGGCTAGATCAAGGATGTATTTGTACCGTGTTTTCCTGAAAATAAGATGTAGTAGGGGGGATTGCAGAACTGCTAAACATAAGGCACCCCCCCCCCCATTCCCGAAAATAAGACATGTCAAAATATTTTTTATTCAGCATGTCGGCCCAACAGGGCATGCAGCTGTGATTCTAGGCATTTACTGGCCACCTGCTGGCTTCCACCACCGATTTATTTCGGCGCCGTGCTGACTGTCAGTTACTGTACATGTACGGAAACGCCGGCCATCAGGCCAGCACGCGCTCTGATGCACAGCTCTCATACATTACGCAGCTAAAAGAGCTCAGTAGCGCCTGGCAGCCTGGAATAATGCAGCAAGCGTTTATGACAGTGTCAGGGAGAGCAGGGCTGCATGGGCCTGATTGCGAAGTCGATAGGACTGCATGGGGATGATGGGGATATTGGGGGGCTGCATGGGGATAATGGAGATATTAGGGGCTGCTTGGGGATATTGGGGGCTGCAAGGGATGATAGGATATTTTGTGCTGCATGAGAATATTGGGAGCTGCATGGAGATGATGGCGATGTTGTGGGCTGCAAGACGATCGTCGGCATATTGGTGGCTGCATGGAGATAATGGGATATTGGGGATTGCATGGGGATATTGAGGACTGCATGTGGATATTGGGGGCTACATAGGGATATTGGGGCTGCATGGGAATGATGGGGATATTGGGGGCTGCATGGGGATAATGGAGATATTAGGGGCTGCTTGGGGATATTGGGGGCTGCATGGGAATGATGGGATATTGGGGGCTGCAAGGGGATAGTGGGGGCTGCATGTGACTGATGAGGATATTGGGGGCTGCAAGGGGATGATAGGATATTTTGTGCTGCATGAGAATATTGGGAGCTGCATGGAGATGATGGCGATGTTGTGGGCTGCAAGACGATCGTCGGCATATTGGTGGCTGCATGGAGATAATGGGGATATTGGGGATTGCATGGGATATTGAGGACTGCATGTGGATATTGGGGGCTACATAGGGATATTGGGGACTGCATGGGAATGATGGGGATATTGGGGCTGCCTGGGGATAATGGAGATATTAGGGGCTGCTTGGGGATATTGGGGGCTGCATGGGAATGATGGGATATTGGGGGCTGCAAGGGATAGTGGGGGCTGCATGTGACTGATGGGGATATTGGGGCTGCAAGGGGATGATAGGATATTTTGTGCTGCATGAGAATATTGGGAGCTGCATGGAGATGATGGCGATGTTGTGGGCTGCAAGACGATCGTCGGCATATTGGTGGCTGCATGGAGATAATGGGGATATTGGGGATTGCATGGGGATATTGAGGACTGCATGTGGATATTGGGGGCTACATAGGGATATTGGGGGCTTGATGGGAATTTTGGGGGCTGCAAAGGGATGATGGGGGTATTGAGGGCTGCATGGGAATAATGGGGATATAGGGAGCTGCAAGGGGATGATGGGGATATTGGGGGCTGCATAAGAATATTGGGGACTGCAATGCGATGATGAAGATATTGGAGGCTTGATGGGATTATTGGGGGCTGTAAGAGGATGATGGGGATATTGGGGACTGCATGGGAATATTGGAGCTGCAAGAGGATGATGGGGATATTGGGGGCTGCATGGGGATATTGGGGACTTCAATGGGTTGATGGAGATATAGGAAGCTGCATGGGGATGATGAGGATATTTAGGGCTGCATATGGATATTGGGGACTGCAAGGGGTTGATGGAGATACAGGAGGCTGCATGGGAATGATAGGGATATTTGGGGCTGCATGGGGATATTGGGGACTGCAAGGGGTTGATGGAGATACAGGAGGCTGCATGGGTATGATGGGGATATTGGGGGCTGCTTGGGGATGATGGAGATATTGGGGGCTGTAAGAGGATGATGGGGATATTGGAGCTGCAAGAGGATGACGGGGATATTGGGGCTGCATGGGACTAATGGGGATGATGGTGATATTGGGGGCTGCAAAGCGATGATGAGGATATTGGGGGCTTGATGCGAATATTGGGGGCTGCAAAGGGATGATGGGGATATTGGGGGCTGCATGGGAATGATGGGGTTATAGGGGGCTGCATGGAGGGTTATTGGAGGCTGTGTAGGAATATTGGGGGCTGCATGTGACAGGAATATTGGGGACTGCATGTGACTGATGGGGATATTGGGGGCTGCATGAGGATTATGGAGGCTGCAAGGGAATATTGTGGTCTGCAAGGGAATGTTGGGAATGATGGGGATATTTTGGGCTGCATGGCAATATTGGGGCCTGCAAGAGGATAATGGCGATATTGAGGGCTACAAGACGATCATGGGGATATTGGGGGCTGCATGGGGATGATGGGGATATTGGGGCTGCTTGGGGATATTGGGGACTTCAATGGGTTGATGGGGATATTGGAGGCTGCATGGGAATGGTGGGGCTATTTGGGGCTGCATAGATATATTGGGGGCTGCATGGGGATGATGGCGATATTGGGGTCTGCATGGGGATATTGGGGGCTATATGGGAATGATGGGGATATTTGGGGCTGCATGGGGATATTGGGGACTGCAAGGGGTTGATGGAGATACAGGAGGCTGCATGGTGATGATATAGATATTGGGGGCTGCATAGGAATATTGGGGCTGCAAGAGGATGATGGGGATATTGGGGGTTGCATGGGACTAATGGGGATATTGGGGCTGCAAAGGGATGATGGGAATAATGGGGGCTGCAAGGGGATCCTGGGGATATTGGGGACTGCATGGGGATGATAGGGATATTGAGACAGCATGGGAATATTGGAGGCTGCAAGAGGATGATGGGGATATTGAGGGCTACATGGGGATATTGGGGGGTCTGCACGGGATACTGGGGGATGATGGGGGCTGCATGGAGATGATGGGGGTTGCAAAGGGATATTGGGGGCTGCAAAGGGATGATGGGGATCATGGAAAATAAGACATCCCCTGAAAATAAGACACAGCGCATCTTTGGGAACAAAATTTAATATGACACGGTTTTATTTTTGGAGAAACCGGGTGTGTGGAGGAGGAGCCTACTGCTATAGTGAATGTGTATGATCACTTTCAGGTTGTTATTCATTAAATATGCTTTATAGCTAGTTTAACTTAACACATACATTTCTCCATTCCCCTTTTACCAAACATTATGTCCACCTAAATAGGTTTTGCAGAAGAGATAAATAATGTTTGAGATAATGTGCTCCACCAATCCCTAGAAGAGGGGTCCTGAGCTCTTGTTCGTCTTCACTGAACAGCCACCAAGTCGAGGAGTTAGATTTTGGATGAAGTGGCACTGACCCATTCTGCGTCACAGACTGATAGACAAAAAGTGGAGTGCAGTACTTAGCTGCATCCTTAAAGTGAGCCTGTCAGCAGTCTTTTCACATAAAGCCATGGCCGCCACCAGTAAGGCTTTTATATATATAGGATTCTAGAATACTGTATATAAAGCAGGGCTGTTGAGTTTTTAAGCCAAACCTCTGACTCCTTCATACATGGCTCATGGGTCATTCCATATCAAGTGATCCAAATATGAATATTTTTTACCTGAAGTCTTTACATTTTTTTTTACATTTTTTTTTCTATATGAAGTACAACTTTAATTACAAATTAAAAGTTTTGACTTTTTTTCTCCATCAGTTAATATTTTACAGACTTTTAAAGGTTTAAAAAAGCGTGAGTTTTGGCCTGATATGGCTTTACATTTTTTATCATATCTCGGGCTAGAATTAAGATAATGAGGTGGGAGAGGCATCATTTGTCTCAGAACTGTACCGGCTTTCATTTGATATGTCACAAGACTATGTTTCTTTAGATTTTGTCCTGGAGAAATCAAATTCAAAATTTTGATGTGCAGTTGTGAAAAAAATGTTTGTTTTAGAATTGTGAAAAATGCCTGTGTGTCACTTGTGTTCTTGGTTATATTTGTACAGAGATTCAACTTGGGACCTATCAAATTTATATATTTTTTTTATTTTATGTTTGTGTGAGTTTCTTCCTTTTTGCTTTTCAAATTATAATTTATTGAATTCAAAATTTCTATGCAACAATAAAGAAACTTAAAAACAAATATTGTAAGTGCCAGGATAAATACCGTATATACTCGCGTATAAGCCGAGTTTTTCAGCCCAAAAATTGGGCTGAAAAGTCCCCCCCTCGGCTTATACGTGAGTCACTGTATACTGTATACACTGTATACAGTATACAGGCCGCCCGCCCCCATCAGTATACAGGGCCCCCCCCTTGTGCAGCAATCCTGTAAAGGAATACATTATTATACTTATCCCTGCCACTGTCTCGCCTCCGCTATCGCGCTTCTCCGGCTTCATCCGGCTTCCTCCGGTGGGCGCAGGCAATGACATCATTGTCTGTGCGCCAGAGGAGGAAGCCGGAAGACGCTGGATGAAGCCGGAGGAGCGCGATAGCGGAGGCGGGACAGCGGCAGCGGGACAGCGGCAGGTATAAGTATAATAATGTATTCCTTTACAGGATTGCTGCATAAGGGGGGGGGGCCCTGTATACTGATATGGGAGGGGGGGGCTGCTGTATATACCTCTGGGGCTGCTGTATACTACCACTGGGGCTGCTGTATACTACCACTGGGGCTGCTGCTGTATACTACCACAGGGGCTGCTGCTGTATACTACCACTGGGGCTGCTGCTGCTGTATACTACCACTGGGGCTGCTGCTGCTGTATACTACCACTGGGGCTGCTGCTGCTGCTGTATACTACCACTGGGGCTGCTGCTGTATACTACCACTGGGGCTGCTGCTGCTGTATACTACCACTGGGGCTGCTGCTGTATATACCACTGGGGCTGCTGCTGTATACTACCACTGGGGCTGCTGTATATACCTCTGGGGCTGCTGTATACTACCACTGGGGCTGCTGTATATACCTCTGGGGCTGCTGTATACTACCACTGGGGCTGCTGCTGTATACTACCACTGGGGCTGCTGCTGTATACTACCACTGGGGCTGCTGCTGTATATACCACTGGGGCTCCTGCTGTATATACCACTGGGGCTGCTGCTGTATACTACCACTGGGGCTGCTGCTGTATACTACCACTGGGGCTGCTGTATACTACCACTGGGGCTGCTGCTGCTGTATACTACCACTGGGGCTGCTGCTGCTGTATACTACCACTGGGGCTGCTGCTGCTGTATACTACCACTGGGGCTGCTGCTGCTGTATACTACCACTGGGGCTGCTGCTGCTGTATACTACCACTGGGCTGCTGCTGCTGTATACTACCACTGGGGCTGCTGCTGTATATACCACTGGGGCTGCTGCTGTATATACCTCTGGGGCTGCTGTATACTACCACTGGGGCTGCTGTATATACCTCTGGGGCTGCTGCTGTATACTACCACTGGGGCTGCTGCTGTATATACCACTGGGGCTGCTGCTGTATACTACCACTGGGGCTGCTGTATACTACCACTGGGGAGGCTGCTGTATACCACACTGCTGGGGGCTGTATACCTGTGCTGGGGTCCACCCACGGCTTATACACGAGTCAATAGGTTTTCCCAGGTTTTGGGGCACAAGTATGGGGGTCGGCTTATACACGGGTCGGCTTATACACGAGTATATACGGTACACTTTTTTTTTTTTTTTTATTCTTTATTTTTTAAATATTTTACATTGGTACATAGAAAACAAATCAGACAATCATTTGTCATAATAAAACACTTGAACTCCCACTCTGGTATATAATAGGATAAACACCATGGTAAACTTATACAAATTAGTAACAAGGATGTATAGTCTATAACCGCTAATAGATTTTCCATGTGCCCAAATGGAATAACTATAATATATTTGGTCTGTCTTGACCAAGACAATTGGGTGAGAGTCAACAAGTGGATGAGAAAGATCAGACGACAAAGACATAAGAGGATAAATATATCTTAATCATCATCATAAATACATCTTAATCATCATAATACAACTTGCTCAGCATTTTCAACCTGAATGCATTGAACAAACCAAAAGAAAAAAGGTGATCATATCCTCAAATGTGATTGAACAAGATTAAGGCTTGAAACACACTGGCGTGAGACTTGCGCGAGTGCAATGAGAGAAAAACTCGCATTGCACTCGGACCAGTGTTGCCCTATCAGGCAGGACAGACTGGTGCGAGTCCCACACACTAAACTCGCATTGCATTCGACCGGTGTTGCCCTACCAGGCATGGCAGACTGGTGCGAGTCCCCCGCCCTAAACTCGCATTGCGAGTTGAAAGTGAGTGCAGTCGCAGCATGCTGCGACTGCACGCGACTTTAATGTGCGATAGGGCAATAGAAGTCTATAGGTGCGAGAAAATCTCGCACCCATACAGCACATGGTGCAATATTTGCAAGCGTGCACTGATATAATCACTTAAAACTCCGCGTCAGAGGACAGCACCCTGCTGCTAAACTCCAGTAGCCGCCGTCTGGTTCCCGGATCCGATACCATAGACCCCCCGTGTTAGGGGTTGCCAGATCACGCCACATCCGGGAACCAGACCCCACTGTCCCCTGTGCTGTGATTCAGGACCATGGCAGCAGGGACATCTACTCATATAACATTAAACAGTGGCTGGTACGCAACTTACGTACAGTACCATGGACAGCTCCTCATTATAGAAGCCTGCCTTGCTGGTACTGTATGTAAATTGCATACTTTACCCCCGCAGTCATGTTAAGCAATTTTATAAAGCCGACAGTTAATGGCTGTGGTGTTAACAGTTAATTAACCCCTGCAGAGCCAGGGTGTGATAACACCATGTGTCCTGGGAGTGTGGACACTCCCTGGACACATGCTGTCACCACACCAATATCGTATTAACCCTTCAAATACTGGGTTAGTAGCCGAATCTGCAGTGGCTGCCATATTAACACACCAAAGTGATGTGCCAGTATCCCAGCTGCACGCTGCTACTGTAGTTCGGGTCTTCAGTCTCATCCCTTCCTCTTGCTGCCACATCGCATCAGAGCCAGCCACACTCTCAATGAGCATGCACATGCCATGTTTGTACACCCTGTCATGCATAGTAGCGGACCGGGTGGCCAAACATGTTGCCCGCGAATCTGTGAGCCAGCCCCCATTTGCACTCCACTGTGGAACATGTATGGGAGGAGGAACTGTTCTTCCTATATGGGTTCCACAGTGGAACACATGCCGTCAGGGGACAGACCGTACACAGAGGAGGGAGAGAGACAGCACACAGTGGGGAAAGACCACACACGGTGGGGAGAGACAGCATACCAGGGGGAAAATGCATGGAGGGAAAGACAGTGCACAGGGGGAGACGACTAAAAGAAGAGCGCACATAGGAGGGAGAGACACAGCGCACAGACAGGAGAGAGCACACTAGGGGAGACGACGCACATGCGGGGGTGCTCAAAGTAAACAGCCGATGGGCAGACAGGTCAAAGGAGAGGGCAAAACGGGAGAGAGACAGCACACGGGGAAAGTAGAGTGTGGACAGGGGGGAGAGTGCACAAGGAGGACAGATAGCCCCTAGCGCCAGAGAGCCTAACCCATCTTGCTTTTACTGCCCTCTTAATTCGTTAGTATCGAGCACCTATCTAGTGATTTCATATTTCATTTAACGTTCCTAACATACATGAAATATTAAATATTTTCAGCTAAACTGAAGTGAGCCCCCAGGCACGTGCACGCTCAAGAAACCCCATCAGTCATTCCATTGCCCTGTGAGGCAACTGCAACAGGGAAGCCTAAATATTTTATATATTATAAAGTGTGCATGTTTGTATGTGTGTATAATATACATATATGCGTAATATATTCGTACACACACACACATATATGGATATACGTCCTGGTGAACAGAATTGCTTGATCACTTAATGCACCATTTGAACCTGCAATTTGTAGCTCTGTATTGATGTATTTCCACTACAGTGTTCCCTTAAGAACACTATCCCGTTGGCCTAGCTTGTATTCATGAAAAGTCATACAGTAAGGAAATGAATATTAACATTACCTAAAATGTTGTGCCATGCAGTAATAAAGACGGCCAAACAGGAATTGATCTGAAAGACTTTGCAGTATAGCATATCTCAGTAGAGAGGAAGCACCAGTGTAAAAGTTCAGAAATAAAATCAATACCAATATAATTAGTCCTGACTGGTTTGTCAATTATGAATGTACCTGCCAGCCCTAATACTGAGTAAGTCATATCTTATGAATGTCAGACGAGCTCTCTAACTACGGCTTCTGATTTCCCCTGATCGGGCGTGCACTTGCCTAATGTACCAATGACGCCATTAAACACTGCAGGAATGCTTTCACTTTTCTGTATCATTAGACCTCAGTTTCCCATCCTATGAAGCACTCTGTTTATATGTTTCATCTGTCACCTACATTTCATTTAGTTCTAAATGGGTCACTGACTTTTGGCAATTTAGATATAGCTCATTAATTAAGTGGCTGACCAAACATATGGTAATTATGCGCCTAGCTGTAAATACAACTGTTTTATTAAGCTTATATTAGGCACATAATATTGAAACATTTCTAGCATTTCTTAGCAAGCAGGCAGGATAAATTGTGCGTGTGTCCTGTCCTAATTCCTGCTTTTAAAGAAAATGCCTTTTTTGATACAATTTTTTTTGTTTATTGTCGCCTTCGTTCTCTTAAGACTTTTGTCAAAGAAAATTCCTACATATTTAGACCTCCAGACTGTCTGAGATTTCAGGCAATATTCCCTCTTGACCTATGACCTCTGTATTGAATCCTGAATATGCATGCCAAAGGCTAATTTCTTTTTTTTTTTTTTTTTTTTTCTTTTTGTGGCTGCACCTTCCCTTGCCAGACCATTTGAATATTGCAAATATTAATAAAGCCTTTGTTTTATAGCTGAGTCTCGTAATGGGAAGGCAGTAACAGCAAGCAGCTTTGACAAAGCACCAGAGGATTCTGTTAAAAAGTTGTGTTTAGTAATTGTAGGCATCGTGTCAGAGCATAACTGACTGGGAGCTGAAGGATTTTCTCTGCAAGATGAGTTGCTGTGCCAGCAGGGACTCGAGTCTCCTGGGCCAGCCGCGCTCTCATTAAGATTTGCCGCCAGCAGTGGCGGTGTTTTGCCAAGTATGTGACGTCCTGTTATTGTATGCTTGGCTTGTCAGCCCACAGCTTCCTGACACTCACTTATGTCACCCTTTTTATTCAGAAAAGGAAGGAGCTTTTGATAATTTGACAAGACAAGCTCTTAAACGATCTAGGTCATGGCCTTCCCTGTCTGTGATTGTGAACATATTTCCTGAAAGCCCTGTCACTCATCACAGCAACATTTTCTCCCAGGGAGCACACAGGCTTGTTCCGAGTCTCTTGTCAGCTCATACATTTTGGTTATTCATATATCGGATACTGTAGTAATTTTTTTTTTTTTTTTTTTCCCTTTACTCTTCCCTCCCTTTTACTTTTTGCAAATACTAGCATGTTAGTGCGGCTAATCCTTTCTCCAGTGCTGTGTTCCCAGAAGGTTTGTGTACAAGAGTTCTCTTTGGTACAAGGCAGACAACTGGCCAAGAGGAGCTGAAAAGGAGGCAAGGCCGCTTAGTGGTGTTTTTGTGTTTGCTCACTGTTGTGGAAATACAAGAACTGGTGGCAAGGGCCTTGCCTATTGAGCACTTGAGTCTCGGTCTGCTGTCGGGGGCTGTTTAAGATTGAGTGTTTTATTTTCTTTGATGTTCACATTTGAGAATGGGGAAGTGGGAATTAAACAACAGATGCACTAAGCTGTTTTAAACTTGTAAAATAATAATTAGGACCTGATAAAATTCAATATGGGCGCACAAAATGCAGCTCAAAAAACCCTCATTTCTTCTGATGTGGCAGTTTCCTTTATGAGATTATTTTATGAATGCCAAAGCACCTTATCTGGCGTCTTATGAGGAGATTTGATAGTAAAACATTTCAGTGGGTGGTGAAGGTAAAAGAAAAATGACATTTCAGCACTTAAAGTAATTCCACCCTCCCTCCAAAGGTTCAGCTTTGCTCATTGTATAAAATGTACGTAATATATGCAAACATTAGTAAGGCCAAAGAATAAAAGGCAAGGTCTGGAGACCTTTCATTAACACAAGGGAATGTTTCCTTCGCCATCAAGTGGTATACCGTTATAATAACAGATATCCGAGCCATGTATGTGTATGAATATAAGATGTGTGTGTATATAATATATATATTTCATCTTTTACATACACGCAAATATACATAAACTGTTCCAGAAAATGAAATATTTCTCCAAGAAAATTATTGCAATACACTTGTTTTGTTATACACATGTTTATTTCCTTTGTGCATATTGAATCAACACAAAAACAAAAAAACACAGAAATAAAAATGAGAAATTGGACCTAATTTCACAAAAATAAAAGAAAAATGGGTCGGACAAAATTGATACCCTCAACTTAATATTTGGTTGCACGCCCTTTAGAATAAATAACTACAATCAATCACTTTCTATAACTATCAACAAGATTCTTACACCTCTCAACTGGAATTTTGGACCACTCTTCTTTTGTAAACTGCTCCAGGTCTCTGATATTTGAAGGGTGCCTTCTCCAAACAGCAATTTTTAGATCTCTCCACAGGTATTTAATGGGATGTAGATCCGGTCTTGTTACTGGGCATGTCAAAACTCCTCCTTAGACTTTGTCCTGCTGGAAGACCCATGACCTAAGTTGCAAACCCACCATTCTGACACTGGACACTACATTGCGACCAAATTCTTTTGGTAACCTTAAGATTTCATGGTACCTTGCATACAGTCAAGGCACCCAGTGCCAGAGGCTGCAATTCAACCCAAAACACTTTTTAACCTCCACCATATTTGACTGTAGGTACTGTGTCCTTTTCTTTGTAGGCTTCATTCTGTTTTCAAGTAAATAGTAGAATGATATGCATTACCATAAAACCCTGTATTGGTCTAATCTGTCCCCAAGACGCTCTCCCACAGGGATTATGACTTCCGTACATTTTGGCAAACTGCAGTGTAGATTTTTTGTGTCTGTCAACAGTGGGTTCCTTCTGGGTCTCTTACTATAGCGTTTCTTTCAAATGGCAACAGATAGTTTGTGCATTTACTGATGCACCCTGAGACTGTAGGACAGATTTGAACGTCTTTGGAACTTGATTGGGGCAGCTTGTACACTATCAGGACTATCCTGCGCTGCATCAGTTTTTATTTGTCTCTTTCGCGTTAAAGGAAATTAGCTACAGTGCCATGGGTTGTAAACTTCTTGCTTTATGTTGTACACCATGGACAAAGGAACATCAAGATCTTTGGATGGACTTGTAACCTTCAGATTGTTTATATTTTTCAATAATTTTGGTTCCCAAGTCCTCAGACTGTTCTCTTTTCCTCTTTCTGTTCTCCATGCTTAGTGTAGCACACACAGACAGACAATGCAAAGACTGAGTCAACATTTCCCCTATTTATCCGATTTCCATATTGACCATTCCTGTTACTTGCCACAGGTGAGTCTAAAGGCCCAGTCTCACATAACGACGCATCAGCGACCCCGATCCTGATAACGATGTGCAGAGATCGCTAGTGCGTTTTTTACACATCGCTGGGAAGTTGTCAAACAGGTATCTCACCAGTGATGGGAAAAACGACGCACTAGCGATCCAGAATGTTGTTGTGAATTTTCTCTCCATAGCGTAGCATTGAGATCGTTGCTCATTTTCTCTGTCAAACACAACGATGTAGCGCTCCCAGCGGGAGCACAACGATGCAGGAATGACCCAGAGCGGTGTGTAACAATCAATGATCTCACAGCAGGGGCCAGATTGTTGGTGCGTGTCACACAGAACGACATCGCTATTGGGATCGCTGTTGCGTCACGAAATCCTACGTTTTGTTTGTCTGTTTTTTTGTGTTATTCCAATGCACACAATGGAAATATGTGTATGACAATACTTAATTTTCTGTAACAAACTTCCAATCATGACTGTGTGTGTATATAATATATATGTATGTAATATATACTCACACACAGGTATAATAAATATATCTCATACATACCGTATATACTCGCGTATAAGCCGAGTTTTTCAGCCCAAAAATTGGGCTGAAAAGTACCCCCCTCGGCTTATACGCGAGTCAGTGCTGTATACCGATGTATACATCGGTACATACCGATGTATACATCGGTATACAGCAGCCCCCGCATCCCCAGTAATGCAGGGCCCCCCCAGGGTCTCTCCGGTCACCTGTAAAGCAAGCTATACTTATCAGTGTCCCGCTCGCACCCGCGGCTGCCGACATCCACGATCCTCCATCTTCATGCGACTCCTCTTCCTGTTTCTGTGCGCGTCGCCGGCAATGACGTCATTCCCGGCGACGCGCACAGGAAACAGGAAGAGGAGTCGCATGAAGATGGAGGATCGTGGATGTCGGCAGCGGCGGGTGCGAGCGGGACACTGATAAGTATAGCTTGCTTTACAGGTGACCGGAGAGACGCTGGGGGGGGGCCTGCATTACTGGGGCTGCCTGTATACTACCGCTGGGGCTGCTATATACCTCTGGGGCACTGTATACTACCACTGGGGCTGCTATATACCTCTGGGGCCCTGTATACTACCACTGGGGCTGCTATATACCTCTGGGGCACTGTATACTACCACTGGGGCTGCTATATACCTCTGGGGCCCTGTATACTACCGCTGGGGCTGCTATATACCTCTGGGGCACTGTATACTACCACTGGGGCTGTATATACCTCTGGGGCCCTGTATACTACCACTGGGGCTGCTATATACCTCTGGGGCACTGTATACTACCACTGGGGCTGCTATATACCTCTGGGGCCCTGTATACTACCACTGGGGCTGATATATACCTCTGGGGCACTGTATACTACCACTGGGGCTGCTATATACCTCTGGGGCCCTGTATACTACCACTGGGGCTGCTATATACCTCTGGGGCACTGTATACTACCACTGGGGCTGCTATATACCTCTGGGGCCCTGTATACTACCACTGGGGCTGCTATATACCTCTGGGGCACTGTATACTACCACTGGGGCTGCTATATACCTCTGGGGCCCTGTATACTACCACTGGGGCTGCTATATACCTCTGGGGCACTGTATACTACCACTGGGGCTGCTATATACCTCTGGGGCCCTGTATACTACCACTGGGGCTGTATATACTACCACTGGGGCTGTATATACTACTGGGGCTGCGTGTATACTACCACTGGGGCTGCTGTATCTACCTCTGGGACTGGTGTATACCACACTGCTGGGGGCTGTATACTTGTGCTAGGGTCCACCCTCGGCTTATACACGAGTCAATAGATTTTCCCAGGTTTTGGGGGCAAAAGTAGGGGGGTCGGCTTATACACGGGTCGGCTTATACACGAGTATATACGGTACATAACATTTTCTAGAATTGTTTTTGCTATTTGGATATTATTTTGTATAGCTGACCATGCATGCTGATGCCACTGTTCTTTCATGTAGATGCCATGACCAGCCTACACAAAGATACCATTATGCATGATGATGAACCCAATAGCATAACTCAAATGTATGTATGAGATGGGGCTTTTTCTTTGTCAGTTCCTAGACATTAATAAATGCGCATATACAGGTAACTAGACATTTCTTGCAGAATACATGCGTCCATATGGTTGACATAAATTAAAGAAGACATGCTTAGTTGTTAAGTGAGTGTATTATTTAATATTGACAAATGCAGTAGGTAGTATGGAAAAATTCTCTTTGCATTTTGATAGTAGCCCAATCATAAAATACTTTAACCATGGTTTGTTTTACACATAGGGAGTGATATCATGATCCCTGCTATATAAATAACTTCTTGGCCAAGTAAGGTTACTGTGACATGCTATTTTTTCTATTATTTAGGGAAAGAAAAGCTGCAATCTCATTATAATTTAATCTGTTATAGGAACTTTGAAATATGCAAGGGACAAGCACTTTCAGTGAACATCACACATCTAAAGAGTACCATAGACAAAATGGTTATCTAAATGATTTGATTGAAACTGATAATGCCCCGAAATTAGTGATGTGTATGATTTTATAAATTTAGAATTTATGGGAAAATTAAAATGTTTATGCATGATAACAGAACAGGGCTGTGGAGTCGGTAAGCCAAACCACCAACTCCCAACTCCTCAATTTTCCCGACTCTGACTCCACAACTCTGACTCCCTCATACATGGCTCATATTTGAGTGATACATTTCTTGTAGTCCAATGTGAACATTAGGATTTTAATAATTATGATCAATAATAATTAATCAGGCTTATTTAAACATAATAATTTGTGATAATAACATTCAGCACATACTGCATTGAACTACTGTACATAATATTTATTATATAATTTAGGGGTCAGTCCATTTTACACCGACTCCACCAAAATGGTCTCAGACTTAGCCCTCTAACAGAATACAAATGTTATTTGGAACAATTGTGCACGTTGTAGGAATAATATTTTCTTTTAAGCCACCTCCAAAATCTGTTTAATCTGAAATTCAAGTAATCTTATTTTACATTCAATATTGGTTGAAATTTTGGACACGCCTGTTCATGCAACAGGTTTCCTTGTTTTTATTGGAATGTGCAAATTGCAGATTCAGCACAAATGAAGCAAAACCAAGAAGGCACATATGAAAACACGGAGTAAAGAAACACATTTGAAACAAACCAGGACATGATTTTAACCCTATTTTATACTCCCTTTGCGTCCTCTCCTACAACTGCATCACCTGGAATGGCATCCAATGAACAGGTGTTTTTTATCAAGGGTTTATTTGTAGAATCGCTAGCCTTTAGAAAGCGACCATAAAGTGTGTCTAATAGGGACGTCACATGCATCAGTATCGTGTGCAATATCGCTGCTGCACATGACGTTGCAGCGATATTGACGTGTGTGACAGGGCGCATCAACCAGCGATAAACCAGCTGGTTGATGGTCGCCAGGTTTTAGAACCTGTTCTAAAACCTGGCGATGGTCGCCCGGTGGACACGCAGCATTGCAGTGTGTGACACCGGGAGACGAGTGAGAAGCTAGCTCCCAGCGCCTCTCAGCAATCGCTGGGAGCTGGTATCCATGGTAAACAGCGGGTAACTAAGCGCTTTGTTACCCACTTGTTTACATGGTTACCAGCATTCTCGCACGTACTGATCGCTGGTGAGTCTGCCTGTGTGACAGCTCACCAGCGATCAGCCTTCAATGTCACCAGCAATGAGATCGCTGGTGACATTGACGCGTGTGACGTCCCCATTACAGAGTCAGTGTTGGTTTGGAGTTCCGTACAGTGCTTAGCCTTATCACTCTTCACGATCAGGCTTCACTCTAACCTCCTTAGGACAAATTAAGACATTCGGAGGAAGTCAGAGTAGCCACAGCTTTCACTTTCTCGAATGTATCTGTTTTGTTCGAAGGAAAGGAGAGCGAAGGCAGCGTTGATTGTCACACAATCTGTCATGCGATAAAAATGCCTTGTGATCTCCAGGAGAGGCAATGCCAACACCGCTTTAATGGTGGATATTATATTATTAGTGATATTAGTGATTATAAGCGTTATTTTGTTGTAGGGAAACATAGGGATTGAGAAAAGTTGGTGTGAGTAGTGGACAGCCCCTTTATGAACAGTAATGCATATTTACGTCTTTGGCCCTGATGCAAGCTCACTCTCTGAGCCCTTTCCTGCACTTAATGGCTGATTTAACCAGCCATCAGGTTCCTCTACCAGCTGTTGATTGATCTCTTGATCCACTTGCATTTGTTAACCAGTTAAATGCTGCTGTCAATTACTGACACCGGAATTTAACACAAGCAGAAAGGAAGTGTGTCACTAATACTGCCCATTGGCACACTCGTCACCTGATCGCATGGCACCGATGGGTTATCATGACAGCTGTGGGTCTGCTGATGACTGCTGTGAGCAGGCATTCATAGAAGATCATGATTTCTGTTATACAAAGCAGTGCTAATGCACAGTTCTGTATAGCACAAGTGATCGGCCGATCACAGCTTCAAGCCTTCTAAGGGGACTATTAAATCTATATGGAAAAACAATTAAAAAAAATAAAATCAGCTCAAATCACCCCCTCCCCCCTTTTGCTCCATTAAAAATAAATCCATTCAAATAAAAAATACACATTTTGTATTGCCACTTTCAAAAATGTTCAATTTATTAAAATATTAAATTAATCTGTAACGGCATAACACGAAAAAAAATCAAAATGCCAGAAGTTTTTTTTTTTTTCTTTGATCGTTGCAGGATTGCAATAATTGGTGATCAAAACCGTAGGTACCCACAAATTTTATCAGTAAAAAAAAAAAATCATCTCAGGGTGTACAAATAGACTTGTCATATACAGCCATAGATCCTGAAAAATGAATGTTTTGGGTCTTAGAAAATGGCAATAGAAGCCAATTTTTTATTTTTATAAATTTATGAGTCTTATTTCTCCCCTTAAGTAAAAAAAAAATATATATAGACATATTTGCTATCTGCGAACTCGTACTGACCTGGATAATTATATTGCCAGGTTTATTTTACCATATGATGAACATGGTGAATAAAAAAAAACAAAATATGGAATTGCATTTCAAGGCTTAGTGACCATGACACGTGGGTATTCTCTGCGGGAGAACGCAGCATCCGTGCCCACTATCAGGACTCCGGGGCATCGAATTTTCACAGTTCTCTCCTGCCGAGAACACTCGCGTCTCTGTAAGCAAAAATAGACATGCTGGGGCTTCGGGAAGCCATGTTGCATGTCAATTCACACTGCGGAAAAAAGTACAGTGGGCATTGGATTTCTGTAAATCCCATCTGCTATGCTTGTACTGTACAATGCAGCCTTTTGGACTCAGCGAAAATACTCTGTCTTCAAAACTCTACTAATCCTGATCATTGGCACTCACCTTAATTGCAATTTCATTGAACTTGTATTTCCCCCCGTTTTCCAGTACGCTGTGGCAGAATGACTGTTCTCATTAAAAAACAAGCCCTCTTGCGTCTATATTGCGGCTAAAGTCAAATAAAAAAGAAATGGCTCTATGAAGAAGGGAAGGAAAAAAAATGAGATTTGCCCGTGATAAAGGTCAGTAGGTAAAATCTCTAAAACATTATAGGTATCCTCAAGTGTAGTCATAAAAACAATCTACTGCTATGATGAAATTGGCTATCATGAGACCTCCCTAGGAAAGGAAGACCTAGAATTATCTCAGTTCCAGAGTATATGTTTGTCAGTTACCAGCCTCAGAAAATACAAATTGACAGCCTTTATAATTACTGCACAAACAGCAAGTAAACTATTACATCTTCTATAATAAGAAGGCTCTTATGGTCAAATAATGTAAAGAACTGCAGAGGACCACAAACAAAAAGAGACCTTGGGTCAAGGGCTGGACATTAGGCTGGTTTCACATTTGCGTGTTTGAACGCAGCGTACCGAGCACAGCCAAACACGTGCACTGAGTTCCCATGTTTAACATGGGAACGCATAGTAGCTGCGTTCAGTTGCGGTTGCGTTTGGATGCGCATAATTTATGCACCCTCTGAATGCACCAAGTTGCATTTTTTTGTGCGTTCGTGGGTGCTTGTTTTATCAGCATGTGACCGCAAGCGCACAAAAAATGCATGGATCTCAATGGATTCGCGGTGTCCTCCGCATGACAGCGCAGGAGAACGCTGCGGATCACATTGAAATCTCTCCCGTGGCCGCTGCTGATCTCCCGGGAGTTCAGCTGGAGCAGACGCTAATCTCCGGGGATGGGCGCCGCTAATCTCCCGGCGGTGTCGGCGCGGAAGATTTGAAGAAATAGCTGATCTAACAGCTGTTTAAATTTCCCGCGCCGACACCGAATAGGTGATGTCGGCGTGGGAAATTTTAAACAGCTGTCAGATCAGCTGATTCTTCAAAACTCCCGCGCCGACACAGTCGGTTGATCAGCAGCAGCGACTGGGAGGAGGAGATCTCCTCCGCTGAGACAAGTTATTGGCTGGCCGGGCACCATACTGTGTTAAACACATGTGGAGAATCTCCGCTGCGTTCACATCAGTATGGCATCATTTGCACTGCGTTTGCGTCTGCATGCCCTCTGCATGCAGACACAAATGCTAGTGTGAAACCAGCCTTAGATCAGTGGAAATCTGTAGTGTTGTCTGAAGAGTCAAAAAGACATTTATATCACTAACCCCCATGTTTTTGGAGAGGGAGGCGTGATAATTTGGTCGTGTACTGTTGGTGATTTATTCTAAGAATGAGGCACCCATACACATCATGTCTACTTACACATTCTGCAATGACATGCCATCTGGTTTGCTCTTAGAAGGACCATAATTTGTGTTGCAACAGGACAATGACCCAAATAACACCTACAAGCTATGTAACCAATGAATGGGATGGAGTTGACATCACAATCATCCAACGAGATGATTTGGGATGTGCTGGATCACAGAGTGAAGGCAAGTCAGTCAAAAAGTGCTCATAACTCCTTCAAAACTGTTGGAAAACCATCCCAGGTGACTAACTGATGAAGTTGCTTGTGAGAATGCCAAGGGTGTGTAAAGTTGTCAGTAGAGAAAAAGGGTGATATTTTGAGGAACATGAAGTTTAACACACTTTCTGGATTGTTTGAATCATATTTCTTTTCTCTTTTTTTCCATATATGTACCCTTTTAATTTTGCAGCCTTCAGTCTAAATCTGCAATGTGCACATTCCATTAACATCAAGGAAAACCAATTCAACTTCCAGGTGTCCCCAAACTTTTGACCAGTACAGTACATTTGTTCTCCAAATGTAAAACAGACAGCACTCTGATCTAGCTATAAAATAAAGTCCTAAGTCATAATTCCACACAAACTGTGGCAAACTTGTACTGCGCAGCATGAGACCTTAGTTGCTGCAAGAGGGACCCTGAGGCGCTTTCATTCTGGGGAGCAGAGATTGAGTTAAACTTTCACAAGGGTTCATACAGCCTTTCTGGCATGGATTTTCAAAGAATATACTGAATCCCTTTTCAGGGGTAAAATACCGTATATACTCGCGTATAAGCCGAGTTTTTCAGCCCAAAATTTGGGCTGAAAAGTCCCCCCTCGGCTTATACGCGAGTATACAGTATATACAGCAGCAGCCCCGGAGGTATGCAGGCCCCCCCATCAAGCTCCAGGGCCCCCCCCCTTGCGCGGCAGCCTGTAAAGTAAAATCATACTTATCAGTGTCCTGTCGCGCCGTAATGACGTCATTGCCCGCGACCACAGGAAGCCGGAAGACGCGGAATGAAGCCCGGGATCGTGTGTCGGCAGCTGCGGGACGGCGCGACAGGACACTGATAAGTATGATTTTACTTTACAGGCTGCCGCGCAAGGGGGGGAACCCTGGAGCTTGATGGGGGGGCCTGTATACCTCCGGGGCTGCTGCTGTATACAGCCCTGGGGCTGCTGCTGTATACAGCTTTGGGGCTGCTGCTGTATACAGCCCCGGGGCTGCTGCTGTATACAGCTTTGGGGCTGCTGCTGTATACACCCCTGGGGCTGCTGCTGCTGTATACACCACTGGGGCTGCTGTATACTACCTAAGGGCTGCTGTATATACCTCTGGGGCTGCTGTATACACCACTAGGGCTGCTGTATATACCTCTGGGGCTGTGTATACCTCTGGGGCTGCTGTATACTACCTCTGGGGCTGCTGTATACACCTCTGGGGCTGGTGTATACTAACCACTGGGGCTGCTGCTGTGTATACCACTGGGGCTGCTGCTGTATACTACCACTGGGGCTGCTGTATATACCTCTGGGGCTGCTGTATACCACACTGCTGGGGGCTGTATACCTGTGCTGGGGTCCACCCTCGGCTTACACACGAGTCAATAGGTTTTCCCAGGTTTTGGGGGCAAAAGTAGGGGGGTCGGCTTATACACGGGTCGGCTTATACACGAGTATATACGGTATGTATTTAGTAATGTAGTTTTATATTGTAAAACTCGGGTGACAGATCTGCTTTAAAGAGGCTGTCAGGACTTTATTATTGATAAGCAGTATGTAAAGCCCATCAGTATGAGATTTGTGAGTTCTGACATCTGGCACCCTCACCTATCAGAAGTAATTAGCCTTTGTAGCGGCAAGGTGTAAAGTATGGAGTGGAACACTGCAGCTACTTACATTGTTTAGTGACTGCTGCCGAGTACTGCAGTTTGTCTCCCATTCAGTAAACAATGTCTTGTGGATCCATTGCTTTCCTGCCTATTCCTATCCTATTCACATATACAGGGGTCCTTTGAGAGTATGGCACCTTGCCAGGTTACTTCATGTCCGTAATTGTAATTTTTCAACCATGTTATTCTGAAACACTGTGAGTAATCGAAAACTAACCATAGCTAAAGTGGAAATGACACGATTCCTCTCTCTAACCTGTGAAAATGGTAAATGAGGGCAGTTCATTCAGCAGTTATATACAGACCTAGGGTACAATATCCTGGTCTTGGCCACAGCTTTTGTACCCTCCTATTGGCTGCTGAAGATAATTGTCAGTACAAAATACAAAAAAGTTTTTAGATATAATGAACATGATTTAAAAAGGATTTTCCTTGAGCAAAGTTGATTTCAGTCAATAGATCTTGAAATAATTATGATTTCCACGAAGGGATGTCTTTTAAAAAAAAGGGTCCCGTGCTGAGATAATCTTATATATGTGCTTCTGCTATGTTCTGTGTAATGGATGTGTCTAACCGTACAGAGACATGGTCTGATCTTGCCACATCTCCTGTGCTGAGATCTTATATAGGTGTCTCTGCTATGTACTGTGTAATGGATGTGTCTAACCGTACAGAGACATGGTCTGATCATACCACATCTCCTGTACTGAGATAATCTTATATATGTGCTTGTGCTATGTTCTGTGTAATGGATTGTGTCTAACCGTACAGAGACATGGTCTGATCTTACCACATCTCCTGTGCCGAGATCTTATATAGGTGTCTCTGCTATGTACTGTGTAATGGATGTGTCTAACCGTACAGAGACATGGTCTGATCATACACATCTCCTGTACTGAGATAATCTTATATATGTGCTTCTGCTATGTTCTGTGTAATGGATGTGTCTAACTGTACAGAGACATGGTCTGATCTTACCACATCTCCTGTGCTGAGATGTTCTATATGTGTCTCTGCTATGTACTGTGTAATGGATGTGCCTAACCGTACAGAGACATGGTCTGATCATACCACATCTCCTGTACTAAGATAATCTTATATACAGTTGTGGCTAAAAGTATTGACACCCCTGCAATTCTGTCAGATAATACTCAGTTTCTTCCTGAAAATGATTGCAATCACAAATTCTTTAGTATTAAATTGTTTAGTATTATTATCTTCATTTAATTTGTCTTCAATGAAAAAAACACAAAAGAGAATGAAGCAAAAAGCAAAACATTGATCATTTCACACAAAACTCCAAAAATGGGCTAGACAAAAGTATTGTCAGCCTCAGCCTAATACTTGGTTCTATGGGATTCAGGTCTGGACTCATTGCTGGCCACCTTAGAAGTCTCCAGTGCTTTCTCTCAAACCATTTTCTAGTGCTTTTTGAAGTGTGTTTTGGGTCATTGTCCTGCTGGAAGACCCATGACCTCTGAAGGAGACCCAGCTTTCTCACACTGGACTCTACATTATGCTGCACAATTTGTTGGTAGTCTTCAAACTTCATAATGCCATGCACACGGTCAAGCAGTCCAGTGCCAGAGGCAGCAAAGCAGCCCCAAAACATCAGGGAACCTCCGCCATGTTTGACTGTAGGGACCGTGTTCTTTTCTTTGAATGCCTCTTTTTTTTCTCCTGTAAACTCTATGTTGATGCCTTTGCCCAAAAAGCTCTACTTTTGTCTCATCTGACCAGAGAACATTCTTCCAAAACGTTTCTCAAGTACGTTTTGGCAAACTCCAGCCTGGTTTTTTATGTCTCGGAGTAAGAAGTGGGGTCTTCCTGGGTTTCCTACCATACAGTCCCTTTTCATTCAGACGCCGATGGATAGTACGGGTTGACACTGTTGTACCCTCGGACTGCAGGGCAGCTTGAACTTGTTTGGATGTTAGTCGAGGTTCTTTATCCACCATCCGCACAATCTTGCGTTGAAATCTCTCGTCAATTTTTCTTTTCCGTCGACATCTAGGGAGGTTAGCCACAGTGCCATGGGCTTTAAACTTCTTGATGACACTGCGCACGGTAGACACAGGAACATTCAGGTCTTTGGAGATGGACTTGTAGCCTTGAGATTGCTCATGCTTCCTCACAATTTTGGTTTCTCAAGTCCTCAGTTCTTTGGTCTTCTTTCTTTTCTCCATGCTCAATGTGGTACACACAAGGACACGGACAGAGGTTGAGTCAACTTTAATCCATGCCAACTGGCTCCAAGTGTGATTTAGTTATTGCCAACACCTGTTAGGTGCCAAGGTAAGTTACAGGTGCTGTTAATTACACAACTCATAGAAGCATCACATGATTTTTCTAACAGTGCCAATACTTTTTTCCACCCCCTTTTGTTATGTTTGGTTGGAATTATATCCAATTTGGCTTTAGGACAATTCTTTTTGTGTTTTTTCATTGAAGACAAATTAAATAAAGATAATAATACCAAAGAATTTGTGATTGCAATCATTTTCAGGAAGAAACTGAGTATTATCGACAGAATTGCAGGGGTGTCAATAGTTTTGGCCACAACTGTATGTGTCCTGCTATATACTGTGTAATTGATGTGCCTGACCATACAGGAACATGGTCTGATCATACCACATCTCCTGTGCTGAGATAATCTTATGTATCCCTGCTATGTACTGTGTAATGGATGTTTCTGAGATGTGAAGAATTAAAAAAAATATTTTTATTATAGTGACTAAGCTTTACATAAGAATGGGAAGTATTGAAAGGAGGATTACTGAATAGATGCCTCTGAAGTTTGACACTGCACATATATGGTATATTGAGTGATAGACACATATAAAGATTGCAGTATACATGTTCTGTTATGCAGAATCGCTATTGCAGTTCCATCATTTCTGGTCCCAGATTTAGACCTCTTTCACATGTACGTATCCCGGTACATATGCCGATCATTAAGGCACATGCCAGAGACATGGACACACGTTCACAATTGTTATGGAATAGGTGTTTTCAAATGGCCATCTATCTACACGGACCGGGTTTCCGTGTTGAGCAGATGCGTGTCCGTGTGCTCCACACGGAGACATGTATGTTTTGGTCGGCAGCACAGACAGCAGCTCCGGAGCCTGGTAACTATACAAAATCATGCTGTCCGTGTGCTATTCGAATGTCATAAGGACTGATGTGTGAAAGTGGCCATAAATATAGTTGTTTACCAATTTTTGTTTCTACCTTTCTGTGAGCAGTATGATGTAGGGGCAAAGGCCCTGATTCCAGTGATGTATCACTTTGGCTGCTTACTGCAGCTTTAAGTAAAAAGCGTTTTATCTACAAATTCTCTGAATGTTGAGCTCTGTATTACCCGGCCACACGGCGGCTTTCTATGTGCTGTGCACCGAATTCGACTACCTGGCTGCAAATTTTACTAGTCCCCTAGTGATAATTTTTCACTGATAAAACAATCTTTAAAAAAAAAAAAAAAAAAAAAACTACGGCTCTCTGGTTCTACATCATGCTGCTTTTAGATTAGGTAAAAAAAAAAGCTGGTTACAGATTCACTTTAACTACTTAACGATGTCATGAGTCGTCTTCCTGCTTTTGATGGGGGCTCACACGCCAGGCCTGCATCTTTTCTTACCCATGTCGGTTGATCTGATCAGCTGACATGTACCTTTAACAGCCGCGAGTGGATAGGAGATCTGTTAACCAGTTAAATCCCATTGTTAAATCCGGCTGTCAGAGATGGGCATGTGCCGATAGAGGGGCATATTATTCCTACTTCCATCGACGTGCCGTGATGTTATTGCAGGGTGCCGATTGGTTGTCATGACAGCCAGCAGTATGACACTCTTCCTGTGAAAGCTGTCTCTGAGCTGTCATTCATAGATGGTGATTTAAGCTTTACAGAGAACTACTGATGCTCAGATCTGTACAGCACAAGCAATCCGATGATCACAGCTTCATGTGTCCGCTAAGGGGTCTAGTAAAAAAAAAAAAACATAAAAAGCGAAGAAAGATTTTGTTTTTAAATGTCAAGAAGAAAACACAGTAAAAAATTCATATTACCACATTATTTGAAAATAAAATTTATAAAAAATACGTATTTGGTATCACTGCTTTCAGAAATGTCCAATCTATCCTAATATAACATAAATTACTAACCAGAAAAAGAAAATCAAACCGTCAAAAATATAATAGTAGAAGATCAAAGCAATGTATGTACCCCAAAATAATATCAATAAAAACATCAGCACAGGGCTCCAAAAACAAGCCCTGATACAGCCCCAGATCCCAAAACTGAAAACGTTGCGGATCTTAGAAAGTTGCAACACATGCAAGATGTTTTTTTTCTTAAATTTCTGAATTTTTTTTTCACCACCTAAATAAAAAAAACTATACATGTTTGGTATCTACATAATCATTTTAACCTGGAGAATCATAAAGCCAGGTCAGTTTTATGGTAAAATGAACACTGTAAATAATAAAAAAAAAAATAATAAAAAACAGAACTTCACTTTTTTTTTTTCTTATTCACCAAGCTTTGAATTTTATTTCCCGCTTTCCATTACATCATGTGATAAAATGTATGGTTTCATTAAAAAGTACAAACCATCTTGCAGATAAAAAGGAAAAAATGAAACACAAAAAATGAAAAATCACCTGATCCTTGGTTAAAGTTGACCATGTACCTAGACAATACACATCTTCACTGCCAGGTAGTTTACCAAGATCTATAATATTTTCTTGAAAGGTTGTATTATTTTGCAATGATTAGTAATAAGGAAATATAAGGCGGCTGAAATGGGCACTATTTTGTAGTAATATTTGGATACATATTGAAGATATTATTTAGGTGTGTATTAGCAGTATTACTTGGGCACTAAATATCAAATTCTTTAGGCATTGAATGAAAACTGTCTAAAATGAAATGCATTAAGGCTTCAGTATGTTAGCAGAGCACCATCAAACTAGGCATCTGTATAAAAATAAATTATATATATATCATAATATGGGACTAAGTGACCACAGAGTTCCGTCTGTGTTTCAGTATTAGTCTAAGGGCCGCTTTACACGTCACAATATCGTTCCAGTATTGCATACGATTTCACGGGAGCGCGCACGTTTTTGGCACTTGTCCAAGATCGCATAGATGTCACACAGGGAGATATCGGCAGGCAACGCTACTATGATGGTGTACGCCCCTTTCCCACGCTAAGTATGAAAACCCAGGAAACGAACACTTTAACATGGGAGTGAATAGGGGAAGTTGCGCTCCAAATCGTAGTTGCGCTGTCACACAGCACGATCATGCTTATACAATATTGTACGGTTGAAGGGCTTGCACAATCTTCATGCAATATCGTAGTTGCATCGTTTTTGAGTTGCGTTGCCCATTTACATGACACAACACACGAACGATATCAACTGCAACGGCCACACCATGTGACTTTTTATCGATTTTGCGATGCGATATCGTGACATGTAAAGCGGCTTTAAGTATTTATTGAATTAAGGTTGACATTGTTAATTCCCTCTTTGACAGTAAACTGTCTGAAAATTTGTTCCAAGCAGTGTTTTGCAACTTTTTGCCCTTTGCTAGCAATAAAAAAAAATTGTAGTCAGGGCTCAACTAAAGGGGTCGTTGTCTACCATCTTGTGACACACTTTCTATAATGTAGGACTGGACACTGGCATATGTTAAAGCTGATGGTCGGAGATTTTGGATTTCAATTTCTGGTGCACACACAGTCCAAACATGCGGCAAACTTTAAAAGAAGCCTGCGCCTCTTAATACATTTTGTGAGCCTTATTCCAAAAATAATTGACTGAACCTTTAGTAAACATCACCATTCATTAAAGCACTTTGTTAAATGCCTTTGAAGAGCTAAAAGAACAACCTTCTGCTTTCTTTCTGGTGCTTCTGGATATTTATGCAACTATTCGTTTTATGAATTTATAGCAAAACGGACATATTTCTGCAATAACTAGAGTTATAATGTGCAAGCTATGTTTGTAACACACATGATATTTTGCCCCCACCCAAGATACAGATGGCTCAAGAATTAAGTAAAAGATTTTGAAAACTTTTCGGGAGGTGGAGGCTTTCCTGGCTTACTTTCAGATCAGGGTGGTGTTAAAGCAGTGTAAAATTCAATTAAACAGTGCAGCCAGGTTTTTTGAAGCTGAAATCCAGGCCCTTTCAGCTAAGCTTCTTCTTTTGCTTGTGACCGGCACCAGCAGATGCTGTATTATGCCAAAACCAACAGGCTGTAAAGCACCTTGTTTCATGCTGCTAACAGATCAATATTTTTTTTTTTCTTCCAGGCTTGCCCAGAAATATGGAGGCAGTACCACCTAACTGTAAGTAGATCCACCTTGATTATTTTCTCCTACGACTAAATTATTTACTCTTCCATGAAGTTTCCAGCACGAGGAGGTAGTCATGTGCCCCCAGCGGAAAGATTCTCTCTGGCCTGAAAGGGTGAGGTAGTAAGCTGGGCTCATGTTTAGTGCACTCCACATTGGAGCCTGTAAAGGGTCCCGCTACCAGCCGCAATAGATATCTGTCCCAACTAAGTATGCATTGATGACACTTGTTAACAGCCAAAGCCTTTACGAAGGAGAGCTCGAATTTTCATCAAATGTACGGATACTTAGCGTTGAATTTGTCATTAAACTTTTGTTTGTGCAAATGTGCCTTTGCTAAATTAAATATGTGCAATTTTGTGTTTATAATATATATATATATATATATATAATATATATATATATATATATATTATATAATATGCACCAAGAACCTTGTCTTCAAAGATAAGTAAAAATGCTTTTTTTTCCAATAATTTTTTTTTCAAAATATTTTCTTAAATATTAGTGATCTGGTATATGCTCCATCGGTATATAAATGCATACATATGTTGTTTAGTACTTGCAGCAAACTTAATGTATTATATATATATATATATATATATATATATATATATAATATATATATATATATATATATATATATATATATAATTATATATGGTATGGATACGTACTATGGAATTAATGGCGCTATATAAATGATAAATATTATTATTATTATTATGATTATATCTAAGCTTATTCAAACCCATCACATTGAATGCAACTCATACCCTATGTCGCTACACTTGAGATTCTCAGGAAGGCAGTTGCAGCTTGAAAGTTCTTTGTAGATACATTTTTTCTACTTTTTGTCTGGGTTTGTTATGATGTCCCTTTTCCCCACAGAGTAGAATATATACAGCAGCTATAGCACATTCTGCAATAAACTTTACAGCTGGACATTCAGATTTTCTTAATGAGAGATTAGGTACATTTACTCACAGTTGAGCTGTAAATAAGTTAATGCTGCACGCACCAATCTCATTAAGTGGAATAAAGATTGTGTAATAATATAGTGAAACTTTGTAACAGGCACTCCTAAACACATTCAGATTTGCCAAGGGAAAGAGCGCCATCTGCTGCTTTGTGGAGGCATTTCTACATTTTGTAGTGGGGTAAAATCCTGCATCTTGTCCAGATATTTATGGCAAAGTTGCAGTGATCTGCTTATGATTGCCCTCTGATGAAGACACCCACTTGTCACATATTGATTCCGTAACTTTTGAACCACATGAACTGTTCTTAATGTGGCGATGATCAATTAAATATGACACAGTTGATTTGGTTGCAGAGTGTACATATTTGTACTGAATAATGGGCCATTCTAGTGATAAATAAGAAAACCCCATCTATTTGAAGGATTCATTTACTTGTATGGTCAAACTTCTCAGAATAGACTATCCATTTTTAACCATTTTGGTCCTTTACAATTTTGTGTTGCTACCTCCAATGGGGCTCACAATCCCTGCCTCGGACACAAGCTTGCTAGGCCCACATTTTATTGGAAACCAGTTAACCTCTCAATATGTTTTTATAATATATATTTATATTATATATATATATATATATATATATAATTGTGCTGTGTGTGTGTATAATTATATATTTTATACATCATATTACATACCGAACTTCTGCAGAACTCTAGTCCTGAATTATATTTCTGGGTGGGTAGTTACTGCATTTTGCCAATTCTTGCACTACACTAGTAACATACAATGTGTACATGGTATTTGTATTTTTTAGGGCACTGCCCAGTTAACTTTTTTGATTAAACACCATTAAATTGTATGAAATTAATTATGGTGTATATTTGTATTCCCTATCGTATGACATTACCTGGATTATTGTGTTTTACTTATCAATTAAAAATCTACAAACGCTCATGATTTGCAGAATATTGAGAGTTTGTCATGTTAGGTTTTACCAAATATACTTTTTCAGTCAGGAAAATAAAAATATTGTGTGATTAAATAGGACTTGATCTTGAAAATGCTAATTTGTCGGTTTGCGGGAATGAACACGCTTAGCGTTGACTTAATCGACGTCCAGGTTCAGTAAATCCCTCTGGTCAGAATAGAAGGGGGTTTTATTTACTTGGTAATCTGGTGATATTTATTGAGACGTTGTCCTTGGGAAAGTCAACAAGAGTGGTAAAGATCACCGTTCTCCTTTGTCAGTTAAATCACTTAGTTTCTGAGCGCATGTTGACACTGCGACTGCTTCCCTCCCATTTATTTTCCTATGTATATGGGGCGACCTCTTATTCCATGCACTTTACTGAATTGAGTGTGACAGGTGTAGCAGCATTTGTCACTTTTTACTTTTCTGATTGACAGTCAACGAGAAGGCCGGTGGTCAGAATAAGCAGCAATGCAGAATGTGTCTTAGTTTCCATTGTTCCCTGTGTAAGGCTGCCCTGGCTCTGACTCGCCAGCAGAGAGCACACTGCTGCTTGCTGCCAGCCCGGGGTGTTTTCCTGAACAATGGATGGATTAGGCCTGAACAACTCTTTACTTTTGCTAACGATATCTACACTGCTGCACTTAGCCAATAAGTCATTAGTTGGGTCTTATTCTGACAAAACACTCTTTGTGTTACTTTATATAGTAGTCATTTTTAGCTATTAGAATTCTTATAATGTAACCATCTGCCTATATGTATTAGATTATTTCTAAATGTGAGCTTTATGTCACAAGCCTGCCTTTGGAAACTACAAGGTATTCTTGCATAGTGTGAAAATCTGCAAAGACGCCACTGAGCGTCTAGGCATCGGCAATATCACATTAAACAGTCCAAGTACTCTAAAGATTTGGGAGACTAAATATAACATTTTCAAAGCCACTCCACTGATTTTCACTAAACTATAATTTATATGTATAATATTTATTTATTATTTTAGTATACACACTCATGTATATGTTCTGGTGGTGAATGTACATATGCCCTACCTTGGGATGTAACATTGTGTTGTATAGATATATAGATGGTTTTGCTCCAGCAGCTGTAAGACTTACGTTCTGCATCTTTTTCATCTTTTTCTTATGCTTTACACAACTGCTTATTGCATAGACCATAAACTGTTCCGTTCCCAATAATTTGAGATGTTCAACCATCAAGAAACCTTCATATATATATACATCTGCAATGGATGCATTATTCCTAATGCATTGTATAGTTACATAAAATAAATGTAGTGATTCATTACTTATGTTTAGATTTTTGGTTGACTTTGGTGCATGCAGTAGTCTTTAAATGAGTAGCAGGGGGGGAAGTGATGCAATCTAACAGCATATTACATTAGAATTGTACTTTTTGGTTAAGATGCAATCTTTTTGCATTTAGTAATAGCTCTTATGTCTTACAAATAGGTTTATCATTGAAAACAATTGTTCATAAATAACTCCTATTAAATTAAAGCATATTTGGTAATTTCCCCTGAGTTCTTATTGATTCCTAAGGTGAAAAATGTTTGTACCGTGTTAGCCAGTAGATAAAAAATATTAGAATCTGAGAGTTCTCAGTGGTTGATACCTTTTAACTTCTCAGTTAGCCATTAAAATGTATCAACACTGAAGACTCTCAGATTCTAATATTTTTCTGTTGATTCCTGAAGATGCAGACTAAACCCATCAATATGATATGGGTTGTTCTTTTTGGTTGTTTGGTCTGTTTACATAATTTAAAATGTCCAATTGACATCATTTAAAGTTAGAATGTGAAGAGATGTGAATGCTAAGAATTGATACCATTTTTACCTATTTTACTTACCCTTTTGATTTCTAAAAATTAACTTGCATTATGGAGTTGACCTGATACATGATATTAGGTCTGCAGCACATTTTTTGTTGTGGAGCACTTTTTCACTTATTTACATCTCTCAATCTATGCATCAGTGCTTATATCATTGACTTTCAGCATAAGATGTTTTAGGTGTCAAAGTTTCTTTCTTGATAAAGTAATTACAAATTGTAGTTTATGATTTAATTATATGTTTAAGTTAATCTCTCCCATAGTAAACTGATCCCAATACACACTGAATCAGGTACCTTTGATTTTAAGTGATAGACCTGCTACCACCGAGCCCCTTATTCCAGAGGCTGACTAGGAATTCTGAAGATGCAGTATTCTCTGTTCGCTTGCTTATTTGGATAAACCTAGCTGGAACATGGTTATCTTTTCCATAAATTCTCTAATGCAAGATATAAATAAACAACAATGCTTTTTCCCCCCTAAGCAATGGGTTTGAATAAAGCCCCTAGATGCTTGATCAGATTTTCGCTTTACAGAGAACAAGTCATGCTTCCGTTATACCACCTTAGTAATTTTGAGATTATTATAATTTCCTTATAAGAGGTGTAATTTTACAAATCCATATAATTCAATCCTAAGCATATTTTGTTGTGACCATGGAGGGTCTGTCTAAATGAAGAATAATATAGTTAAAAATCCATCCAGATTGGTATATTAGTACAAATGAATATCACAATTTTTAGGGAGATAAATCTTTTAAATGTATCAAAGTTAATGAAACAAAAAAAGCTAATCATTAACAAACCCTAATCTTTTTTAAAAAAAGATTTTCTTTATGTAATGGATCCTTAAACCCTTCTCCTTATCCAGATGTTTAATGATATATGCAATAATTATGGCATTCTTAGTATGCAGAACTAGCAAAATGTATTGCTGAACTACAGTTCTGAATTAAGGAAGCTAAAAAGTGTCTTGGTGTGTACACCTGAGAATTTTACATCGTCACTGAAGCTAACATTTTCTCTATATAGTGTAATCGAAAGTTAATAATCATTTTATAAATTTATAAGCTTAAAAAAAATGAAAACCCGAATATGGCATTGTGTGAAGAGAATTGCACAAAACAGAAAGAGGTCCTTTCAGTTCATCTACAGCACTGCTTGGTGATTTATTAATATATGGTTGATTAAGGAACGTGTGGAAGACTTTGATCTTGAGAAGTGAAATCTGTACCTTGAGCTCTTTGGAGATGTTGAAACAGCAGGAATACTGTGTGTATTTTCATTGAATGCAAATTGAATCCAATAAAAAGGTCACCTGGAAATATTTTGAACCCCTGCAGAATTTATAATCTTTTTCTCTTTTCTCTTTTTTTAGGAAATTAATGTCATTAATGCTTTTCGCCAATCTTTTCTGAAAGAAAATGGTTTTGTTTTCTACCTGAGTGACTGTTCTTTTTCACAAAACATAGTATATCCATTCTCTTCTCATGTTTCCTCTCAAGTACCTTCTTATCAACCTCCTATGTCCTATTTTTGCATACTTGCCTGAATTATTTTTTCTTGATTGCTTTTTCTACTTCTTTATTATAACCTTTGACATTGGCAGTCCCTGAGCCATCCATTATTACATAAGCAACCATTTGTGCGAACATCCGCCATGTAATTCTACATCTTCAGCTAGATGGTAAATACCTGCCTGGCTGTGTTTTTCTCTAGCAGTGTCTCAGGACTTTTGGTAATCAACAACAGTCCCACTCAGAAAGCAATTGACTCCAATGAGCCACTCATTTTAAGATCTGAAGCAAGGTGGTAGATCATCTGACGGGTCTTTTTTTAATACCTTTTGATTGTTTGAACTGCATTCATTTTCACTAATATTTATTTTGACTTTTAGATCTCATTCTGCAAGTGCTCTCTACTCCATCTCAGAAATACTATTCATCATTGTGGTTTGCATCAGTCTTTTAAAGAGGTGCGCATACACATACATAGACACACATCTATACATACGTACGTATACACACACACATTCACTCTTTTATACTTCATGGTCTGAATTTCAGACTGTTCCAAATGTATATCTGATAAAAACTGAAACAAATTCTCATACTTAATTTATGAAGTTTGTTTTTGGTGAGTAAAACATAAAAATTAATGAAACTTTTTTTTTTGTAGTCTTGTTACACATCTTGATTTGCATCAATTTGTGGCACAGGTTGTCAAAATGTAACACAAATTATTTAAAGAAAATCTAGGCATTTTATGGATCTCTTCATTCTACTTGTCTTTGACTATGTCCAATGGGATGAGCATTTTTGTTTTTTAATGGTCTCGATATTAAAGGTATGTTGTGTTTTGAAAACCATCATATAGCTGATGCATTAAAGTTCAGTAATTTTTGTAATATATTACTTTTCTTACTTCTGGTTTTGAGTTATAATCTGAATTTTATCCCGTATCTGCATTGTTTTTTTATTTTTTTTAAACTGGAAAACCATTTAAGTTCATAAAGTTATTGTCAGATCCAGTGACCGTTCAAGACTTTGAAAACAATTATAACACCTTGAGTACCAGATTATTTGAGAAAGGTTAGTGAATGTATGCTGTAGTATTACCCTCCAGCAATTGAAGATGCAAACAAGTGGCAGGAAGTGGACTTTGGATACTTCCATGTGCATTACATTCCCCTAGTGCTATTCCATCACGTTTTGCATATCACTATTAAGCTAGATTTTTGACAACTGGCACATCACAAATGTACAATAAAAGGTTTTATTTTTACTGGAGAGACAAGCCATACCACTACTTCCACATGTGAAAAAATAAATATGCTGACAAGATCCTTTCATCATGATCACATTGAACTATGTCCATATCTGAACACAACTTAAGTTCAACTAGTCCAAACATTTTATTTGGAAGGATGACTGGTATAAATTCACTTCTGCCAAGTAGTTTTTCTTTTTTAGGTTGGAACTCCATTAGCCATAAGGCTAGAAGTTTCTTCAACAATAACGCTAAAGCATTTATACAGAGTAAAAGACCAATTTTTGCTAACTATCCTCCTTAGATCCTGTTAATGGCCGCCAACTGAGTTATTTTTTTTTTTATTTGGATCGGAACTATTAATTGCCTTTGAACTGAAACTCTATTCTAGAGAATCATAATTATTACCTCCTTTTGGAAAGCCGTTTTGGGTCTTTTTCAAATAGAACGTGGACTATATCTTCACTGAATTCACAATATTAAAATGTTTGGAGACACGCGCAAACCTTGTGACATCCAGTTTTCAGAGTATTCATTAATTTCTAGTCTAAATGACAGAGGAACAGTCCAAAGTAGAATTGTAAGTATGCTTCACTGGTCAGAAAAGTTAAGCGAACATAATCACACATTGGATCTCCAAAATTAAAAGATTCATGTTGAAAATGTTTTACTGATATAAATTGGTAATTTGTTGTAAACAAAATTACCTATCAATGGATCCAAGGAAGCCAACATCATCACTTAATTGAACTGGATTCCAAATTATCCTGAAAATCAAAGATAAAAACTGATATTACAGGTGGAGCCAATGTGTATTACTTTCATCCCAGTAATTTGAGTTAGTAGTGTGTGTGTGTGTGTGTGTGTGTGTGTGTGTGTGTGTGTGTGTGTGTGGTGTGTGTGTGACCTTCACTTTCCTGGATGCTTCCAATATAATCTGGACATGCTTGTAAAAAAAACTGGTTGGTCTACTGAAAGATTTCTTCCCTGACCTTAATCATGGCTTCAGTGAGGTCCTATTGCATAACGTCCTCCAGTATCTCAATTTGTTTCAGGTCTGGGGAACATGAGAGTCAGACAGTAGCCTCAATACCATCCTCATCTATGACTTGCTTACATCCTCTGGCCACATGAGGTTCACTGTTTTACTAAACCAGGAAGATCCCTTGGGCCACTACATCAACTTATGGTTTCAAAATGGCTCTTAGGATGTCATCCCAGTATCTAAAAAGTAGAAAAAATGTTATAGGGCTCACCACTGCGTTGCGATTATATGCTGGAGACCAGATTTTCTCAGAGCATTGACGGGTGCAGATTCCTTACTGGTGCCAGTGAACCGTCCAGAACAAGAGAAACATTAACAGGGAAAATACAGCACTCCCAGTCACCGACTTGATAAAATAAATCCCTGCTTTGTTTTCTCTTCATTAAAAAGTTGGTACAGGTCGTAGTGAATGTATTACAATCTGACCCGTTTTTGACGATTCACACGTCCTTAGTCATAGTATGACTAGATCACTGACCTGTTGTCTTTTTCATTTGCAGCAAAACGGGTGAAACTGATTGACAATTGCTTATGCATCCTAACTGAACAGATTGATATCTATGAAGTCTAATTTAAATGGGTGTTGTACTGTGATATTGTTTCCTTAATATTTTTCAACAGTCTTTTATTGGGAGCAATATGTGTTTAGTTTTTATCTCCCTGCTTTTTCAGCAGCCATAATGTATGTATTTATTTATTTATTTATTTTATAATGCTGTGTGAGGTTTTTTTTGGGATGTGCTGCATGATTTTTCGTCTTCATTTTGAGGCACATTTAACCACTTATTGCTGTAGCTTTCTTTGCTTTATTTTTTTACATACCCCTTTTCTTTCAATAGCCTAATTTCACAATTGTTGCTCAGGTTCTTTTATGTTTTTCACTGTGGGGTAAGAGTGATGTGGTAACGTTGTTCTGTGGATTGGTACAATTACAGATATAACTTTTATAAACATTTATATTTTAATCTTTAAAAATATTTTTTTCTTATTTGAAGTATAATACAATCAAGTGGCCAGACCTTTGCTTTAGTGAGGACATTTGGTATGTACTGTATTTTTTTAATAATGTTGAGGAACAAAGCTAGTGAGCAATCTGAGTAATCTCATTAACCCCTTCACGCCAAGTATGTATAGGTTCATCCTTGTTTGTGTACCCCCTTTGATGCGAGCAGGCATTATTTCCTTCACATGTCGGCTTAATCTTATCAGCTGATATTTGCAGCTAACAGGTGCGGGTGGATCTCCGATCTCGCTGTTAACCCATTAGATCACACTGTGAAACTGACAGGATGATCCAGCACAGCAGGGATCGCGGTAATCCCTGTTATCATTGGCATACTGCACATGACCAGAGGGGCAGACAACTTCCAATGTGTAGTAAGGCACTCTGAAGCCAGGATGCATACAACCAGATCAGAGAAACTCCGTGTTGACGGGAATTGCGCTGGAAAAGATGCCGGCCTTTCCAAAACGTTCTCACGCCCACAATGGCGTAATAACATGCTAAGTGGGCTGACTAGTCGTTGAACAAAATGCAACACTCGACTAGTCAAAGCCCTATTTTGTAGCTCATAGACAGTCCTTATAAATCTTTTTTCTAATGATCTGTTTATGTATGCAACTACATAAAGAGAATGTTAGGCAGGGAATTTTGTTATGTGCACAAAACTGCTGGTGACTCTGAGTGCAGTAAGGACCTCAAAGGTTGTCTTTAATGAAACAAAAAAAAATCTTCATGGAAGTGCTTCTTTAAAACTATTTTCTTTTTTCCTTAAGAAAAGTTACTAATATTAGATTAGTGGGGGTCTTTCTCTTGGTGTCCTGGGCTAAGTGCTTTCACGCGAGAGCTTTATGTCCTGAGCTGGACATATCTGATCTAATATATAATCACCAATAATATGTGTCACAGACTTCCGGTGCTTATGTCGCTATCCCACAATACATCCCACATACTTTCTGAAAAGTCCAAAATTGTGAGATGTCTTGAAGAGGGATGCAGTAGTCTTGAAATTGCCAAACTTTTAAAGCGTGATCACCGAACAATCAAGCGTTTCATGGCAAATAGCCAACAGGGTCGCAAGAAGCGTGTTGGGCAAAAAAGGCACAAAATAACTGCCCATGAGTTGAGGAAAATCAAGCGTGAAGCTGCCAAGATGCCATTTGCCACCAGTTTTGCACAAGGTGTGCTATACTCAGGGACATGGCCAAGGTAAGGAAGGCTGAAAAACGACCACCTTTGAACAAGAAACATAAGATAAAATGTCAAGGCTGGGCCAAGACTCATCTTTCAAAGGTTTTATGGACTGATGAAATGAGAGTGACTCTTGATGGGCCAGATGGATGGGCCAGAAGCTGGATCAGTAAAGGGCAGAGAGCTCCACTCCGACTCAGATGCCAGCAAGATAGAACTAGGTTACTGGTATGGGCTGGTATTATCAAAGATGAACTTGTGGGACCTTTTCGGGTTGAGGATGGAGTGAAGCTCAACTCCCAGACCTACTGCCAGTTCCTGGAAGACAACTTCTTTAAGCAGTGGTACAGGAAGAAGTCGGTATCGTTCAAGAAAAACATGATTTTCATGCAGGACAATGCTCCATCACATGCATCCAACTACTCCACAGCGTGGCTGAAGAAGAAATAATGACATGGCCCCCTTGTTCAACTGATCTGAACTCCATAGAGAACCTGTGGTCCCTCCTAAAATGTGAGATCTACAGGGAGGGAAAACAGTACACCTCTCGGAACAGTGTCTGGGAGGCTGTTGTGGCTGCTGCACGCAATGTTGATCGTAAACAGATCAAGCAACTGACATAATCTACGGATGGAAGGCTGTTGAGTGTCATCATAAAGAAAGGTGGCTATATTGGTCACTAATTTTTTGTTTTTGCATGTCAGAAATGTTTATTTCTAAATTTTGTGCAGTTATATTAGTTTATCTGGTGAAAATAAACAAGTGAGATGGGAATATGTTTGGTTTTTAATACGTTGCCTAATAATTCTGCACAGTAATAGTTACCTGCACAAACAGATGTCCTCCTAAGATCTAAAAAAAAACACTCCAACTTCCAAAAATATTAAGCTTTGATATTTAAGAGTCTTTTGGGTTGATTGAGAACATAGTTGTTGATCAATAATTAAAATAATCCTCTAAAATATAACTTGCTTAATAATTCTGCACCACACAGTGTAGAGTAGGGAGGATGAAGAGTTAAAAACTGCTCTGCCGTATTCCACGAGACATCAGAGGGTGAATGTAAACTTGATTTATTAGTCAACTTGTTTCAGGACAAATCAATATCATATTGCCATATTTCAGGGAGCCCTGGAATGCATTGACTAATAAATGAATATTATATTCACCCTTTGATGTCTTGTGAAATATGGTAGTGTGGTTTTTAACCCTTGACCCTACCTGCTTTAATTTTCTGAGATAATGACCTTTGGGTTTTCATTGGCTGTAAGCAATATTCATCAACATTAACACTTAAAGCGAACCTGTCACCCCCCCGGGCATCAAAAGCTCTAATAGCCACCTTCTGCAGCACTAAGGCTGCATTCAGGGAAGGTGACTATAGCCTTTTGATGCCCTTTGTAGTCTGAAATATGAAGTTAGGTAAATGCTTACTCTTAGAAAGACCAGAGACCGGGAGGCGGGGTTTCACGCTGCTCCGGCCCGCCCCCTCTTGTCAGTCATGGTGCTCGGCTGCTGCTGCCTCCCATGACTGTGTAAAATGAACGCGCGTCTCCGTTCTCATGCACGGAGCCGCGCATGCGCTGTGTGCCCGGTGTCGATGACTTCCTGGACACCGGGTGCACAGCGCATGCGCGGCTCCGTGCATGAGAACGGAGACGCGCGTTCATTTTACACAGTCATGGGAGGCAGCAGCAGCCGAGCACCATGACTGACAAGAGGGGGCGGGCCGGAGCAACGTGAAACCCCGCCTCCCGGTCTCTGGTCTTTCTAAGAGTAAGCATTTACCTAACTTCATATTTCAGACTACAAAGGGCATCAAAAGGCTATAGTCACCTTCCCTGAATGCAGCCTTAGTGCTGCAGAAGGTGGCTATTAGAGCTTTTGATGCCCGGGGGGGTGACAGGTTCGCTTTAAAATAGATAATTCTGTAATGACTCTATATAATTTATGCATTTCACTTTATGTATTGATGCACCTGTAACTACAAATCTTCTTCGGATGTAGACTTAAGCAATTCTTTATTTTCATGTAATCCCAGACAGACTCAATGTTGAGATCAGGGTTCTGTGAGGTCCAGAGCATTAGTTCCAGGACTCCTTGTTCTTCTTTAGGCTATGTGCCAACGGTACTTTTTTATGTGTTTCAATTGCTTTTTTTGTCACTAAAATGTATGTGTATCCTTCCCCCAGCAAAGTCCATCAGAAAGATACTAACAGCTAAGCCAGAGCACAATGTGAACAGGTCTGTAGAGCCGTGTTCACACCAACAAGAATCTATACCACAAAAATGACAGTAATAAAAAAAAAAAGTCTAAAAATGCTATATAGGTAAAAGTAAAAAGCAAGGGCAAAACAGTGTCAGTAACAGGGTACTTAGTTTGTACGTTTTTGCAAAAAATGTACGGAAGCTGTTCTACCAACAGAACAGTCCCTAACGTATTTAATACCTGATCTAATGTGAACATACCTCTCAGATGCAGGATGCAGCAGGGCCAGAGTCCAATATGTGCACCGGGCAGAAAAGGCACTTTTGTCTCTGACTCAGTGAGGGAGTGGGTGGGGCACTTCCTATCTTGCATAACAAGAGACTAATTGAATACTAACAGCTGAGCCAGAGCACAAGTGGAACAGGTCTGTAGAACCATGTTCACACCACCAAGAATCTATACCACTAAAAAGACTGTATAAAAAAAAAAAGTCTAAAAATACTTTCCTATATAGATAAAAGTAATGATGCTTTTTTTTTCCTTGTAGATTGCAGTGTTTTTTTATATCCATAGAAATGAATATGTCAATTCTTTTGGCATATGAGCAGCATTTTTTCTGCCCTTTCTGCCATTGACAATATTGTAAAAACGGATCCCGAAAACCACATTGCGCATTTGCCATGTTTTTCTGGCGCAGGGTGCAGTCTAGCAGACTAGTGTTTTTGCTGCAGAAAATTTATGCATCTAAAAAAAATTTATGTTGGCACATAACCTTACAACTAAGCTAGTTCTTGATAACATTTGCTGTGTGTTTGGAGCCATTATCCTGCTGCAGAATAAACTTGAAAACTGTCAGAGACCCCACATATGGTATTGCTGGTTAAAGGGGTACTGTCGTTCCCCCCCCTTCCCCCCAGGACCTATTAAACTAAAAGAGCCACCTTCAGCAGCACCTATGCTGCATTTTGTGAAGGTGGCTCTTATTTCCCCTTCACACGCAATTCCCCACCCCCCACCCCTAGACACCGTGAGCTCTGCCTGAGAGCTGAGGTCACATGGTATAAATCCCACTCTGTGTGGTCTTATCCTTTATGCAGGCTGCTGGGCTGGGAATCTGGCACCAGTGCAAGCAGCATGACTGCGCCAGTTCCCTCCTCACCAGATTCCCAGCCCCGCAGTCTGCATATGAATGTAGAGCACAAGATCTTAGCCATATACTGAAAGCAATCAAAAAATATTTTGTAGTCCAAATTTTTACCTATATTATGCCAAACTTATCCCGCACAAATTAAGCCCCCCCGCTTACATCTGTCATGGGAAATATAGGGGTTCCCAAGTATTTTATGTTTTTTTTGTTTGTTTTTTTTAATTGTGATCACTTAAATACATCTTCCCCTTTTTTGATAACCAGCCAAGATTAAGCTGACCACTGAGGGCAGGTTTTATCAGGGTGGGAAGGGCCATAGTTATTTGGCCGTTCTCAGCCTAAAAATAGCAGCCCACAACTTACCCAGAAATGAGGCATCACTTAGATGCCCAAATCTGGCGCTTTACCCGACTCATCCTGATTGCCCTGGTGCGGAGGCAATCGGGGTGATGATTAATGGGGATGATTTCAGCTTTCAATTGACAGCTGACATCAAGCCCAGATGTTATATCTATCAGATACCACCATTACTAACCTGACAAGTGAGTTGTTAAAGACATCGGAAAAAGTATTTATTTGACTAAAAACTCCCGCACACACCCTCATTCACCAATTTGTTTTACAAAAATGGTCCCACAAAGCTCCAATGTAATCCACAATACTCAAACGCAGCTCCGCCGACTGTGAACAGCAGTAAAGTACAGCTATTCACTGGCGGTACTGACTACAACTCCCCATCAGAGTTGACAGCTAAGTGCTGAACTCAGCGAGGCCCAGCAGCTCTTATAAGAGTTGTCGACATCAAGGGTCTGAAATAACTGTACATTTCTGCTGTTCACAGACTCCAGAGCTGAATTTGGAGACTGTCGATTACATTGGAGCTTAGTGGGATCATTTTTTTTTTTTTTTAATGAACTGGTGAACAAGGTTGTGTGTTGGAGTCATTATTAAAATAAAGTATTTTTGAAACATCCGATTCAGGCCCAGATGTAACTGCCACGGAGGTGCAAAGCTTCGGGCATCCACGGCCGAATCTCCACAGTAAGTAGCCGGTGCACAGCAGTTACTTGCCTGAAACTACAGCATACCGTAAGAAGGTCTCCCGGGGAGCGGATGGACCGCTGGCTCTGGAGTATGGGGCAAGATAACGAAGATCATGGGTGGGAGGAGAGCACGGTGACCCCACACAAGATGGCAGTGAGTGGAATGAGGAGGGAGAAGCCGCAGCAGCCCCAGTAGGACAGGCAGAGTGGAGGGGAGGAGATTGAGGAGTTAAACTCCCAGCAGCTGGAGATCCAGCAGTTGTGGTCGGTCAGGGATACACAAACAGAGGGGAGTGATAACCCAAAGAGCTTTGCAGCAATGGCTAGGGATTTAAGGGCCCATCTGGCAGAGGGTCTGCAAAACCACAGTAAGGGAGACCATCCAAGCTACAATGGCAGATCTACAGGAGGAAGTTGCACATTATGGCACCAGATTACACGAAGCAGAACAGCGCCTCTCAGACGCCGATAACAGAATTGTACGACTTGAGCAGGAGCTTTCAGAAGCCACTAAAATGTCGCAGTGGATGAGAGATAAGATGAATGACCTAGAGAATAGGTCACGCAGAATAACTTATACATTGTGGGCTTCCCGAAAGCATCCCCCATGCCCAGTTGAATGATATATATGAACAAGAGCTTCCCACAGCATAGGGCATCCAAGTTATGCAGGGTGGAGAGAGCGCACAGGGTGGGTGCGCTCACCGATCATTCCAGTATCTAGAGGGGGGAGGAAGCCCACGAGAAAGGGATCAGCCACAAAAACCTCTCCAAACAATAGTGCAATATCTAGATTTCATTTCAAGGATAAAGAGGGCTCTTTCAAGTATTTCGCAGGAGGAGACAACATCTTTTAATAAGAGGAATCGTGATTCTGTTTAATGACTACTCTGCAGAAGTCTCCAAAAAACGGAAACAATTTAATGAAATGTGCAATCTGCTGTACAAGTGCAATGTCCCTTTCCAGCTACTCTAACCTGCGACCCTCAAGGTGTCAGATAGTAATGGATCACCACTCTACTATAAAGATGCTAAGGAGGCTTTGAGACGTTTCACCACCAGCTCTAAAGGCACCTGCTCTTCCCGCAGATCAACACCACCTCTATCATCTAAAAAGAAGTCTGCGAATTGTACAGGATATTTACTACTTGCAGAAGAGTCTCCCAGAGACCAGTAAGAGAACGCAACTTCTCCACAACCCCCTAGGGAAAAGAGACGTCCATCCTCGGGACAAGCCGGGAGCAATAATTGAAAATTGTCGGCAGAAGAAATGGAGCCTAATGGAGGATTTTTGAGGCTCGACTTCAGAGACATTATTACCCAGGATTCTGAGGGGGGAGGAAGGAGGACCATGGTTACCAGAAGCCAGGGTTTTTTGGGGGATCTACCCCTAATTCTGCGACGCCCGGTCCCTCGTGTGATAAATCTGGGGCTGTGGCCTCCCCCTTCCTCCACATCTGCACGTCTGTACAACGTATGCCATATTTTACACATTTTTTTTACCTTGAATCTAGGTGGGGGAGGGTGGGAGATGATTGTGGGAGAACTTTGTGAGTGTGGGGCGCAGAAAGGGGTCATCCTAGCGGAAATGACGGGGTCGTGACACCTTCAAGACCAGATAACAACAGACCGTGTGATGGGAGCTACTGGAGGACTAATTCTTGAGGTACATCGGAAATATGGAAGGATGCTACCTGGTTAAGTTCGAGGGTGGCAAGGATCTAGATTTGTTGACAAGTCATTTGCAAATTCAGTTAAGATAGTTTGTCAAATATGTTGGGTAAAGTTACATGTGTCCCTACTTGTTAACGGGGGAGAGATGGGACACGAGCTATTGCAGGGGAACACTAAAAAATTCCATGGGTCCATAGCAATACAACATATTCTCAATATTTAAACTATGGTCAGGATCTTAACCTGGAACGTTAAGGGGCTGATGTCCCCAGGCAAAAGATCTGTGATCTTGCGCCACCTCAAAAAATTGAATGGGGACATAGTTTTATTACAAGAAACTCATCTTAAACAGGAAGAGCTATTCTGCATGTAGATAATGTGGGTGGGGCAGTGTATCTACTAAATAGATTTTTCACTCACAAATTAATTTCTAGCAAACATGATCAAGATGGAAGACATGTCAGCGTGGTTCTAGATTGTTCAGGTACTATCTTACACATTCATAATATCTATGCCCCTAATTCCTATCAGAGACAGTTCTTCTCTAGACTACAGGATCAACTGCTTCTTGTTGATAAATGGCATCTCATCCTAGGGGTGACTTCAATTCTACAATGTCTAGGAGGGACGATGGGAGGAAAGCGGGTATCTTAGTTGATGACAGTGGTCAGCATGGGAGAACGGAACCCACCGACTCTGACATTTTAACCTTTGCCAATAATCAGGGATTGAACGACATTTGGATGTTACGGAACCCCCTGGGGAGAGACTTTACCCACTTCTCCCATTCGCACAGGGCATGGTCAAGGATAGATTTGTCCCTGGTTGGAGACTTAGTAATACATAAAGTAAGAGACTGTGGCAGTTTCCGATCTTTTTTACAAAACGATTCAATCTTCAATAAACTGCTGGGGAATGGTGATCAGAATACACGCACACTAACAAGGTACAGACCGATAACCCCAGATTGTTTTGGGAAGCTGCAAAAGCAGTTATAAGGGGTAAGATTATGTATGGCCTACATAGCTATGAAGAAAACAAGATTGCCGCCTTGTTCCTTCAATATAGTGAAGAAGTAAGGTTAGCCTACTGGGAGTTTAAAACGTATCCCACTCAGCAGAACAGGGAGCGCTGGTTATCACAGAAAAAGAACTTTGATGAATGGGCAAAACTGAGGGATGACATGTTTCGATCGGAATGGGAGGCAAAACTATACAGATATGGGGATAAAGCCAGGAAAATCCTAGCGAATCTGGCAAAGGGGAAACGGCCACCCACTTTGATAACCTCATTACGGGGCAAGGATGGCTGATTGACAACAGATCCAAAAAAAAGTGGTGAACATCCTGGGCCGTTTTTATGCTGATCTCTATGGAACCCCTCGGGAAGTAGGGCGGATGGTAGGGAATGGCTACAAAAAAATTAAACTTACCTCCCTTACAGAGAAAGACTTGTTGACCCTAAATGCAAAGATAAGTACGGAGAAGGTGATGTGCGTGATCACAGATTTTAATCCCCATAAGGCTCCGGGACCTGATGGGTTCAGTGGGGGCTTTTATAAGGCCCTAAGAGACTAGGTGGCACTGCACTTGACTAAATTATTCAATGGTATCATGGAGTGGGACTCACTGTTAGACCAGATGAACATGGCCCATATTAAGTTAATACCGAAGGGGAACAAACTTCTGGAAAACCCTGCAAAATATTGACCTATTTCTCTAATCAATCTAAACTTAAAGATTACTTCGAAAATAATGGTCAATCGCCTAGCATGATTCCTGCCTAAATTATTTGGGAGACAACAGACGGGATTTGTGAAAGGACGTTCGGCAGTAAGCAATATTATCAAAGCTCTCCTGGTAGTAGACGTGCTCAAAATTGTAAGGAATGACAGCATGGTAGATCCAGCCATGGTCACACTTGATGCAGAAAAAGCATTTGATAGTGTAAGGTGGCCATGGCTGGATATGGTTTTAGATGCAGTGGGTCTTCAGGGGCCAATGAGTGTTCCTAAGACAACTATATTTGAACCCCAGGGCAAGGGTAAGCACGTCAGGGTTCCTGTCAGACATCTTGCCTCTAGGGAGGGGAACTCATCAAGATTGTCCCCTTTTTCTATTTCTCTTTACTCTGACAATTGAGCCACTATCCAGGTTGCTGAATGAGTGAGAAGGGTTTGCGGGGATTTAGGTAGGGAAACAAGAAATAAGAGTGAGCTTATTGTTGTATACCTAAAAGATCCCTGGAAAGATTTGCCCATTGTGCTGGATCACCTGGATAATTTTGGAAAGTTTTCTTGCTTTAAATTGAATAAGGCGAAATGTGTACTGCTGTTTTTAAGAAAAAAGACGACTGCTCATCCAGGCAGGCAGCCCCTGACAGTCCTTCATGGTATCCCCATTGCAAAAGATTCCCTAAAATATCTGGAAATTTACATAACGAGATCAGTGGGTAAGGTTTATCATCTTAACTACAATCCTCTTCTGGACAAAAGAGAAAATGGACTCAGAAGATGGCAGGGACTACCGTTCTCCTCGTTGGGTCGGTGCCACCTGGTCAAAATGATGAGTTTCTCGAAATTATTATATCCATTACAGACTCTTCCTTTGCTGCTAAGACATAGGGATGTTGACAAGTTAAACAACTTGTTTACGGCATTCATATGGAGAGGCAGACAGCCCAGAATTAGATTACGTACACTGATGTCTCCAAAGGAGTGGGGAGGCCTGGATTTCTCTAATGTGTGGGGCTATAATATTGCTTGCCTAACAAGGAACTTCCTAGATTGGATCAGGGGTACGAGCAACTTCTCACACTTTGCTCTAGAATCGGATCTGTGCAACCCTTGGAGCTTGGTTTCTGTGATCCATGCGTCTAGATCAAGGTCACCCACCCTTTTAAAGACAGTGGCAGTCTTTAGAGATGCAATAGCCTCCTGGAAGGTGGTTCGGAAACTGCTGCACCTGTCTTGGAGGGTCTCAAAATATCTTGACCCATGGATCCACCCAGAGTTCCCATTGGGTAGGGATAACAAACTCTTTACAGTTTGTAAGGAGAAGGGAATAAAGTCAATACGGGATTTCTTTCACGCTATTGAAACGAGATAGCTTACAGGAAGGGAATTGTTAGACAACCTTGAATTGCCAGATTTGCAGATGCTCCAGTATCAACAATTAAAACATCACATCATGAATGCCCTTGTTAATGTAGAGAAGGAATATGTCTTAATCACATGGGATGCTTTGCTGGCAATAGATGCCAATACAGTCTGTATTTATTCCATTTATGCAATATTGTGGGAACACCTGCTTCCAACGTGTCCATCCAAAATGTTTGAAGGTGGGAACGATAGTTACAAGACACGAACGTGGAGGACCAAATTCGGGTAGCATGGAGAGCCCTCCGTGAGAATATTGTCAATGAAAGATGGAGAGATTCATATTTTTGGATTATACACAGCTATTCTGGGATTTAACCTACCAACACAAGACACAAACCCAGATAGGATTCAGCAGTGCCCAAAATGCAAGACTGAGGGCACAGATATGCTACATGGACTATGGAACTGTGGAGCTTTTAGACAGTTTTGGTTGGGGATACGACGTGTAACAACAGAAATCCTAGCCGGGGAAATAGCTTTAAAACTTTTCACTGAGGATATTTCACGATTTGGGATAGATACAACTGGAGAAAGGCAACTCTCATATATTTCACATATTAGCAATAGTGACCAAATGGACAATTCTAAAGGCCACTTTACACACACCAACTTATCTGTCCAACTTCTGACCAACTTGCTGGTTGCAGTGAAATCATGGGCACATTGCTCCATTTTGTGGCTGTGTACAAATGGAACTATGTGTCCATGATTTCACTGCAACCAGCAAGTTGGTCAGAAGTTGGACAGATAAGTTGGTGTGTATAAAGCGGCCCTAAGTTGGTGACACCTACCCCAAAACCCGAGGATGTGGTAACAGGTGTGAAGGGTGCCTTAGCATGGCAATACTTGACATGACTGAGATGGGGCTGAAAGCGCCCACAGCAAAAAAGCTTGCCGATTGGCTACTCTGTGGCATTTCAACAAGCTTTATTCAGATGACAAACCTGAACAGGATTTACAGTTGTCATTGTTCGTGGTTCAGCACCAGGCACTATGTATTTAATACTAACCCCAAACTCTACAGTTTGGGTTCACTCAACCCCATTCAGAAGTCCTCAAACTGTTCTCTTCTCGGTCCTCTACGCTTAGTGTGTCACACACGGATACTCAATGCAATTATTGCATCAAATTCTCCCCTTTTTATCTGGTTTCAGGTGTGATATTCATATTGCTCACACCTGATACTTGCCACAGGTGAGTGTGAACGAGCATCACATGCTTGAAACCGTTATTTAAGCATAATTTTGGATAGGTGCCTACAATTTTGTCTGGCCCAATTTGGGGGTTCTGTGTGAATTGATGTCCAGTTTAACTTTTCTCTTATTTCTTTTGTGTGTATTGGAACACACACAAAAAAGTGTATAACAAAACGTGTAATTGCAATAATTTTCTGGGAGAAATACCGTATTTTTCAGATTATTAAACGCTCTTTTACTTCCCCCAAATTGGGGGGAAAATGGGAGTGCGTCTTAATATCCGAATCTAAAAAAAAAAAAAAGAAGTCTTACCATGGAGGTGGGTTGTGGAGGTAAAGGGGTGTGCATGAGGTGGTTTTCCTGGGTCCACGGAGGGTTGGGGCAAAGCTAGGAGCTGCAGGGGGGTCGCAGCAGCGTCCAGTGGATGCTGCTATTATCGATGTCCCAGCATGCATTGCCGAGCTGCAATACATTCTCTAGTGTCCAGACTTCAAGAAAATGGCCACAGAGTTGGCGCAGACTGCGATCCGTGGTCATTTTCTGTAAGTCTGAACATGAGCATGTATTGCATGCTGGGACATCGATAATGGCGGCGCCCACCGGATACTGCCTTGACTTCCCCTGCAGCTCCTGGATTTGCCCAAAACCTCTGTGGACCCGTGAAAACCACCTCATGCACCCCGGTAACTCCCCCTCAGTAAGCCATGGTGGACTATATACAAGGGTAGGAAATTATGTCCTAGGATGGGGGAAAGATATATCAGGAGGGGGCACATATACCAGGAGGGGGCATAGATACCAGGATGAGAGCCAATATATATCAGGATGTGGGACATACAGTGTGTTGTGAAAGTATTTGGCCCCCTTCAACTTTTCAACGTTTTGCCACATTTCAGGCTTTCAAACATAAAGATATAAATTCAATTTTTTTTATGAAGAATCAACATAAGTGGGACACAATCCGAAGTGGAACGAAATATATTGGATATTTTAAACTTTTGTAAAAAAATACTGAAAAGTGGGGCGTGCAATATTATTCAGCCCTTTACTTTCAGTGCAGCAAACTCACTCCAGAAGGTCAGTAAGGATCTCTGAATGATCCAATGTTATCCTAAATGACTGGTAATGATTTATAGACTCCACCTGTGTGTAATCAAGTCTCCGTATAAATGCACCTGCTCTGTGATAATCCCAGGGTTCTGTTTCAAGTGCAGAGAGCATCATGAAAACCAAGGAACAAACCATCTAGTTACTTGGGAAAAGGTGTATGACGGTCCGCACTACCAAATGGCTTGCATCAAAGAAAACTCTGGCTTACTTGGATGAAAGGTGTATGACGGTCCGCGCTACCAGAATGGCTTGCATCAAAGAAAACGCTGGCGCTTGGGAAAAGGTGTATGACGGTCCGCGCTACCAGAATGGCTTCATCAAAGAAAACGCTGGCCTTGGAAAAGGTGTATGACGGTCCGCGCACCAGAATGGCTTGCATCAAAGAAAACGCTGGCGGGAAAAGGTGTATGACGGTCCGCGCTACCAGAATGGCTTGCATCAAAGAAAATGCTGGCAGGAAAAGGTGTATGACGGTCCGCGCTACCAGAATGGCTTGCATCAAAGAAAACGCTGGCGGGAAAAGGTGTATGACGGTCCGCGCTACCAGAATGGCTTGCATCAAAGAAAACGCTGGGGTAAATCGTGATGAAGGTGCACAGGTGGGCACCGAAAAACGCGATACGGAAAATAAAGAAGGATCTGATTAACTCTTCATCTGCCAGCGTTTTCTTTGATGCAAGCCATTCTGGTAGCGCGGACCGTCATACACCTTTTCCCAAGTAACTAGATGCTTTTCCGGTGAGTGGTTCGTGGAGGTCCAGCAGCAGCCATCAGGATATTATTCCTAACAACCTTCAAACCAGTTCTGGTGACACAACTGGATCAGGTGAGTGAATTACTTTGCTCACCGGGTTGTCAACCTAGTGTCTAGTGATAAGGGCACTATTGCGCCTCTTGTTCCCCCCCCCTTTTGTATTTGTTTAAGGAACAAACCAGGCAGGTCTGAGGTACTGTTGTGGCGAAGTTTAAAGCCGGATTTGGATACAAATAGATTTCCCAAGTTTTAAACATCTCAAGGAGCATTGTTCAAGTGATCATATTGAAATGGAGGAGTATCAGATCACTGCAAATCTACTAAGACCTGGCCGTCCCTCTAAACTTTCTTCTCGAACAAGGAAAAGACTGATCAGAGATGCAGCCAAAAGGCCCATGATCACTCTGGATGAATTGCAGAGATCTACAGCTGAGGTGGGAGAGTCTGTCCATAGGACAACAATCAGTCGTACACTGCACAAATCTGGCCTTTATGGAAGAGTGGCAAGAAGAAAGCCATTTCTCAAAGATATCCATAAAAAGTCTCGTTTGACGTTTGCCGCAAGCCACCTGGGAGACACATCAAACATGTAGAATAAGGTGCTCTGGTCAGATGAAACCAAAATAGAACTTCTTGGCCACAATGCAAAACGATATGTTTGGCATAAAAGCAACACAGCTCATCACCCTCAAAACACCATCCCCACTGTCAAACGTGGTGGCAGCATCATGGGTGGGCCTGCTTTTCTTCAGCAGGGACAGGGAAGATGGTTAAAATTGATGGGAAGATGGACGGAGCCAAATACAGGACCATTCTGGAAGAAAACCTGTTGGAGTCTGCAAAACACCTGAGACTGGAACGGAGATTTATCTTCCAACAAGACAATGATCCCAAACATAAAGCTAAATCTACAATGGAATGGTTCAAAAATAAACATATCCAGGTGTTAGAATGGCCAAGTCAAAGTCCAGACCTGAATTCAATCGAGAATATGTGGAAAGAGCTGAAAACTGCTGTTCACAAACGCTCTCCATCCAACCTCACTGAGCTCGAGCTGTTTTGCAAGAAAGAATTGGCAAGAATTCCAGTCTCTCGATGTGCAAAACTGATAGAGACATACCCCAAGTGACTTGCAGCTGTAATCGCATCAAAAGGTGGCGCTACAAAGTATTAACTCAAGGGGGCCGAATAATATTGCACGCCACACTTTTCAGTTTATTTGTTAAAGTTTAAAATATCCAATAAATTTCGTTCCACGATTGTGTCCCACTTGTTGATTCTTCACAAAAAAATTAGAATTTATATCTTTATGTTTGAAGCCTGAAATGTGGCAAAAGGTTGAAAAGTTCAAGGGGGCCAAATACTTTCACAAGGCACTGTATATTTTGCTTGTAAGATGGACATTGGCATTATAACATGGACCCTATTTAACATTAAAACATTTTTTTTTCTCTTTTCCTTCACTAAATCTGGGGTGCGTCTTCTAATCCGGTGCGTTTTATAAAGCTAAAAATACGGTACTTCATTTTCTAGAACAATTTCAACAGTGCCAACCAGGACTGCGAAGTCAGTAAGCCAGTCTCCGTCTCCTTAATTTCCCTGAATCTTGACTCCCTCATATATGGATCATATTTAAGTGAGAAATTTATTGTAGTACAATATGAACATCAGGCTTTTGATTATTATGATACAATAATGTATCTGTTTAAATAGAACATAATAATACTTCATAGTAATCAGCACATACTGCATTGAACTGAGCTTATTATATATTTTAGGAGTAGGAGTCAGTCGATTTTATTCCGACTCCACCAAATTGGTCACCGACTCCACAGCTCTGGTGGCAACACTTTACTATGACTGTACATAATTACCTTGAGAGGGTATAGTATGTTCTAAAGTAGTCACATGTTATGTACCTTTACACGCCGCTACAGAAGGTTAGAAACAACCGGGTGTTGGAGACAAATGTATCTTGCACCATCAAAACAACCCGAGGTAGCGGCGTCTAAATCAGGATGTTGCCACCCGTCACTGTCGGCACCTGTTTTAGAGCAGTGCTCTAAAACAGGTTGGTTTCAACCCGATGGTAGCTGCGTCTAAATGAGGTACAGGAAGTTTTTTTCGTCACCTAGTTAACTCCCTGGGGCGTGACACAGCCTCCAGGATACCGCCCCCCTTCAGCGATCATTGGTGGAAGCTCCAGCGTTACGATTGGTTGTTCATGCATAGGGCGGCATATTTAAGGAGCTGACCAGTCACACTACACAATTGCAATATCATCATATATTAGCCAGCCTTCCTGCACTGGCTGGCCAATCATGATGCTATTGCATTTTCCAATCACCGTACGAGCGTCTCGTAATCCACAACTCTGGCACGCCTATGTGTTGTCCCTGCTGCTCCAAGTTCCTCCCATATTCCTTTCTGTAGCAGCGTGTTAATGAGGGAAGGTGCTCTACAGAAGGTAACTTGAGCACCCGGCGGTGCCTCCAGAGATAGATTAAACCTTCTCTAGAGCTCTTTGTAGCTGCGTGTAAATACGGTATCAGGTACCGTTAGCAACCGTTGGAACGTGCACGTGCACGTGAGACATCCAGTTGTTTCCAACCTTCTGTAGCGGCGTGTAAAGGTACCATTAGGGTTTTCTGTTGTCTTGGTATCACAGGGAACATGCTATGTAGATGAATCTATCCCAGCCAAATTTACAATGTAAAAATAAAAAAATCAAATATCACGTCTTTTCTTCTGATCCCCTGCCGTGTTCCCACACATCTGTTTTTGGCTACATATTTGATATTACTACTTTCAGGAGATATTTTGTAATAAATTTTAGGGTCCATTTTCTCCTATGACCAATTGTGAAAAAGTAAAATTTGCAACTAAAATGTTAGTGTTGTAGAAATATTTTTGTAATATTTCATTCAATTTTGCTGCAAGGGTTAACAAAATTTTTGACAGCATTTTAGAATAATTTGATGAGTGCTGTTTACATCTGGGGGGTTTCAAATATATATATATATATATGGGCCCCTAAAAGTCCCTTCAAAACTGATGTCCGTAAAAAATAGGATTTGCTGCTAAATATGACATTTTTTAATATCTTGACAAAATATTAGGAAGTTTAAAAAATTATGCTGACGTAACATAGATATGTTAACTATTTTGTATGATTGTGAAATCTGACTATTTTTTGTGTTTTTGTTCATGCTCTCTAAAGACCCTATAATTTTTCTTGTTTGGATATTCAAATTAATTTTGCCTCTATTTTCCGCAACATATGAATGGCCCTTTTGATGATGTTGACTAGTTTGCATGGCCACATTCTATCTTGACCCAACACCTCCCAATCTCTTCCTGATTCAGACTAATGTGAAAACAACCAAGCTTTTACAATGGAATGTTGCACAAACATTTTGCGAATTTCAAAGTTTTCACGCCAGTTATTTTAGCTCAAAAGCTTTGATGAATCAGCCCCTTATTTATTTTTTTTTTTTCAGTATAATGTAGTCTAAAATAAATTGGCATTCAAAATCACAACTCTGTCCATCAAAACAAGCCTTCAAAAGGTTATTTTGATGGAAATATCTGAGTTATGGCTCAAGGTGACAAAGGAAAAAATTAAAGCAGAGGTGGCATGTGACAGGCCATGGCAACGGCCATCCAATAAATTAATTAAAAGTTGAACAGTGTACTCTACACCAGAAATGTTAGGGTGCCTTCACATTTTAGGACGTTTGCGCCGCGGACGGTGCGGCTCTGTGTCCCGAAATCCGCATGCGGATTGCGCACCTATCTTTAACATGGGATGCGCAGTCATTCGCACATAGCCACGTTCGTTCGCGTTCAGCTGCGTAACTATACGCATGCGGACGGAGATTTTATGCCACCAGGGAACGCGGCTTGTAGCATTTTTTGACGCGTCCAAAAAAATGCAAGTGTCCGCATGCGCACGCTGCGGCTACAATTAACATTAGCCCCCTATGAGACTGTACGCATGCGGATGGTTTTGCGCACAGCTGGGGATGAAACGCATGCGGACACCTTAGTGCGCATGCTCAAAAAGCCCATGGGCGTGTCTGTAGGCAGGGTCTACGTTTAGTGAACGCATGCAGATGGAAAACGCATGCGCAAGGCTCAAAACGCAGACAAACGCATGTGAACGTTGCGGACCTGCGTGCGCAAAGCTATGCGCATGCGTATGTAAAACGCAACGTTTACACGCGTTCGCATGCGTTTTCACCTGCGGCTGCGCATGGGACGCAACGTAACCGTCCTGAAATGTGAAGCTAGACTTAGGCTGCCTGCACATTTGCAGACCCCTCCGCAGGGTTCTGCGGAGGGGATCCACAATGTGAGCGCAGCACCGCCAGCCCCTATCTTTATAATGGGAGCGCACGGTGCTGCGCTTGACAGCGCAAGACCGTGCGCTCCCATTATAAAGATAGGGGCTGGCGGTGCTGCGCTCACATTGCGGATCCCCTCCGCAGAACGCTGCGGAGGGGTCCGCAAATGTGAAGGCAGCCTTACTGGAGTAACATTTCTGGTGATTTCTCTAATGTCTCTCATGCCTCTTACTCATGCACACCCCTCTTTTAGAATGGATTTATGAATCGAGCCATTGTCCAATTATGAAATCAGAATGGGGTAGATGTTGTTGTTTTTAGTATTTTTTTTTTGTCATAAATTATTTATTGCTTTAACTTTTTTTTTGTTATTCTATTTCTTTTTTTCTGTATTTTTCTATGTTTAGAGGAAGCCAAGTTATTAACAATATTGTTCATAAACCTAGACTTGCCGTTATTTGTTGATCATGGATAATGTTGGTCTAATGCATGCTGCCCATTGGATCACTTTTAGTAGTGATCTGCTAAATGAGGATATTGATCATGTGCTTCCAACATGTTCCTTCCCGCCATCTGTCTTTTGAAAGCCTGTGATTTTATGAAACCATCACGGGTATCCATTTCAACTATGTATGAGCCTAGCCTTACCTAAGTTATATTTGTAATAATATTAAAATATTCTTCGTGTTCTCATCTTGACTATGACAGATTGTCACAATATATTGAACCTGATCACAATTGCTGTATTGATAAGATACACTGTCTTGAGTTCTCCATTTCTCACTGTGCGTTGATAAATCTGGAGATGAAAATTGCTCCTAAGGCTGCTTTCGCATCTGCGTTTAGTGCCGTTCAAGGCAGATCTGGCAGCTTTGCCGCATCTGTTGCGTAACGGCTGACCTGCGGCAAGCCCCATTTATTCTCTATGGGACTTTGTCAGGTGCGGCTTTGCCGGATGCAGCAAATCTGGCACCTGCGGCGAATGAAAAAAAACGCAGCCAACAGTGTGTTTTTTTTTGTTTTTTTTTTGCACGGCCGCAAGTGCTGGATACGGCAAAACCACAGTTGCCACACCCCATAGAGAATGAATGGGGCTTGCCGCAAGTCGGTAATTAAGCAGCTGATGCAGCAAAATCTGCCGGATCTGTTGCAAATCCTCAAAAATGCTAATGTGAAAGGTTCCTTAGATGATCGCTAACTTGTTCAAGACATGGTAAATTCAGTTTTTTTTTTTCTGCTTGTTAATTCACCAACTGTAACACAATTCATAGAAGCTAGGAACATTTGAGAGAGGCTTTCGGCTTTCGCTATTTACACTCCTATTAGAACTGCCGATTAATGTATGAATATTGACATTTTGTTTTGTCATGTTTCTACAGTTTTCAGGCATATTTATTTTCCTACTAATTTGAGTGTTTTGTACTGTAGTTCTCATACTTATTAATCTTTCAATAATTGTTCGGGGTCAAAATGGTGTTAAAACTACAAGTTAGCGATCCTATGTGAAGTGAATGTCAGGTTCTCTGGACAATTGGCAATGCTTCCGAGAAATATTCCTCAGAGGATTACTTAACCTTTCAATTTGGAGGGCACAAAGCCAAGCTGATTAATGAACTTTCTGATGGCTGCTGATAAGCGGATCCGTCCTTTTATTCTTTCAGAAAAGTGATTCCATCCTTCTATTCCACGGTTTAGCTTTAATCTGGATCATAAATGTGGCAAATAGATTAAACACACATAACACTAAAGAATTTATCTGGATTGCAGCTAAAAGGTAAATTAAAAGCCAATATGAAATACAGTCTACATTTTGTTCTGTAGTTGCCACAAGAGATGTGTTCTACATTATATTGTTTTGTATGGCTCAAAACAGGAAGATCTTGTATATTGGCGGTGCAGGTTCCTGTCCATCTTCATTATAATCAGCTTTAGCAAAAATATTTTTCTGTATTTTGTTAGTCTAATTCCAACAATCTATCGATGTTTTAAAGGGAACCTGTCACCTGATTTTAAGTGCCTACACTATCTCTAGCTGTCCCTACACCTTCCTAGCAGCTCCCTATCTCTCCCTTTCTTATCTAAAGTCTCCCTATTAAACATGTGTAATTTAAGTCTGAACTTACTGCAGTCCCCGTGGTTAGGGGACTGGGTAGGCGTGGCCACGCTTCCACAGCACTCCTCCATGTTGTAATGCACGCCCCGCTGGGCGGCATTATTCAGGGCCCTCTCTGCCCCCATGTCTTTATAATCTGCCGCCATGTTTGTAGTTCTAAGCACCGGCCGGACGTCACTTCCGGCGCGGTGCATTATGGGGCCGGTCACGTGATCGGCCCTAGTGCATTATGGGGTCGATCACGTGACCGGCCCGGCTTCAGTAAGCGCATTGCGCATGCGCGGAGCCGGGCCGATCACGTGATCGGCCCCATAATGCTCTAGGGCCGATCACGTGACCGGCCCCATAATGCACCGCGCCGGAAGTGACGTCCGGCCGGTGCTTAGAACTACAAACATGGCGGCAGATTACAAAGACATGGGGGCAGAGAGGGCCCTGAATAATGCCGCCCAGCGGGGCGTGCCTTACAACATGGAGGAGTGCTGTGGAAGCGTGGCCACGCCTACCCAGTCCCCTAACCACGGGGGCTGCAGTAAGTTCAGACTTAATTTACACATGTTTAATAGGGTCACTTTAGATAAGAAAGGGAGAGATAGGGAGCTGCTAGGAAGGTGTAGGGACAGCTAGAGATAGTGTAGGCACTTAAAATCAGGTGACAGGTTCCCTTTAAAGTGTAATGACTCTGGTCAACTGGCCATTTTGGACTGTAAGTCTTGCGTATCTTTTAAAATGTGCCACCACAAGTCTTTGTGAGAAAATGCTATTTTTTCATTATGTATCTGTATATACATGACCATTTTTCTTTTTGCTAAACCCCTTAAATGTAGAGAATACATTAAAAAGGTTTATTTTTGTATCTATTTGTACCTTTCTAATTTACTGTACAGACCATCAATAATGTGTAGCATATATACTACGAGGTTGGACATACATTTAGGTCTCAAGTTATCAAGACTGATAATTTTTTCTCGCTGATCTCGATGAGGGGGATTGTGTTGAAGTCAAACTCTACTGTTTCGTAAAGATGGACACCATGCCATAAATCTTCAGTCACTGCCTTGAGTAAGATTTCTGGTGTAGGAAACACTTCAGTTCCTCGTTAATTGAACAACTCTTAATGCCCTGTGCCACCTCAGCTCTGCCCCTTTTAGCAGTCTTGGGTGACATTACAAAGCAATTTATGCCAGAATTATGGTGATCTTGGTTTGATGAATCAAGGCGTTAGATTCTAAGGCCACACACAACAGGGATTTTCAAATTTGTCATTTCTTTCATTCCCATCTCAATAGCATTCATTTATTATGGGAAGCCTTATTATGTGATATCATTAGATAGCTTACTTTCTATGTAGGCAGGTAAGCAATCCTACTGTAACATTTCTATGCACATTCATACAGGAAAAGCTGACGGTTGCTGTGCAAAACCATGCACTATAGATTTAAAAGAAATCTTGTCAGCACAATCCCTTGCCCCAAATTGTTTATAAGGAATGGAAGTAATTATTTTTCAATCTGTTGCTCCCTGACTGAAAAAAACACTATTTTAAATCCTATACAAATATGTTTGGGGTGCTTTAGGCTTGCCAAAGCCCTTTCTAAGCCTTTGCCTCCATTCTATGCCTAGCACCACCTTCTTTGACATTTACTGACAGCAAACTGGATTACTACAGTCTATTTACTATAAGTCAAGTAGAAGAAGGTTATACTAGGCTGGGGAGGCAGAGACTCAGGAAGTGCTTTGACACTCCTAAAGCACATTAGCCTCATTTGCTTATAAATTAAAACAGTAATTTTAAAGTTAGGGAGTAACAGATTATAGTATTTTTTTGTATTATAAAAAACACTTTTTTTTACCCCCAAATTGGGGGAAGATGGGGCTCATCTTATAATTTGCATATTACATTATTTTTTTTAACTCACCAAGGTGGCGCTGCAGTGGTAGAGCGAGGATGCAGGAGGCAGGGTCCTCGCAGCATGTGGGCAGTGGGAAAGAGCTGCTGGACTGGATATTTTCCGGGATCCTGCAGGCATTCGTAATTTGTGAATCGGCCTCTACCGACCAGAACATGGCCACGGATCTTGATCCGTGCATGTGCCGCCTATACTGCCATTTTTTGAAAGTCCTGGGCAGTAGAGACCAAGTCGCAGATGGCCTCTGCCTGCAGGAATCCGGAAAATAGCATCCGCCACCACACACTGCTGCAACACCCCCCACAGCTCTGGTCCAGCAACTTTGTCCAACTTTATCCACTGACATACTCCGTGGACTCTGCCTCCTGCACCTTCGCTCCACCATGGCAACCCCCCTCGGTAAGCCATTGGTGGGTTCAGAATGGGGGGCTATGTACATGGATGGAGACAATATATACTAAGATGGGGGGTGTGTACAAGGATGGGGGATCATATATTCCAGGAAGGGGATATAAAAACTGATTGTCTTATAATGCCAGTGTCCGTCTTACAATCTATTTCCAGTAAAGCATTAAAAAATATTTTTTTCTCTTTATCTTCACCAAATTTGGGGTGCGTCTTATAAAGCGAAAAATATGGTACATCATATTTATCTAGAAGACAAGGTAGGAGCACTCCATGGAGTAGTCCAGATGATAAGGAGGAGTAGGTTGAATATGCTCACTTGGTAGAGTTGTACAGGTCAGGCACAACTCTGATGAGAGTAGTAGTGAAGTGGTATTCCTTGTATAGGCTCCTGCCCCACCTGTTAGAAAGAGCGGCTCATGAAAACAATTGCGAGGAAAAAATGGGAACAATGAATCATTGTGTTGGGTGCTGTCACGATGTGGATAAGAGATGAAAAGGTATTAAAAAAAAAAACGATAAACCTTTATTTAAAGGACAGCAATGCATTATAATATCAACTTGATTTCTTCCTCAGGTTATCTTCTGAGGAAGAAATAACATGATGTTAACCTGAAGAACAATAAGTCAGAGGAAGAGATCAGACTAATTTTGCTACACTTTCTCATGCTTATCTTCATCATGATTCTAAATATATACCGACAGTATGTTTCAGAGTGCAGCTTGACCATCTGAACAGTTTGGATAGTGCTGACAGATTCCTTGAAAAAGGACCAATTACTACTGAGAGAAAAAAAACACAAAGTAACTGTAGATTAAATTATAAGATTTTTTTCAAATACAGATCATTAACAAATTACATCATTAAGTAGTTTCCCACCTTAAGGGTGAGTGCACGTGATCAGTGTTTTGGACGGAGCGTGTTTTTGCTGCATCTGAAATGCCACATTATACAGTCCAAGCACAGTGGATGGAATTCAAAGCAATTCTGAACCCACTGTGCTTGTTTTAGATGGTCCGTAAATTGACAAGTGGCACAGCTTTGAGTCGCAGCATGTCAATTTATTCCTGCGGAGACTCGCAGCAAAAATACACTGTCTGTAATCCTTATCAAACACAGGTACTTCTCATTGTGTGCACATACCCGAATACTGAGATGCAGGTTTTACACTCATTTTGGGCGGCACGGTGGCTCAGTAGTTAGCACTACAGTTTTGCAGCACTGGGATCCTGGGTTCAAGCTCCATCAAGGACAAAATCTGCAAGGAGTTTGTATGTTCTCCCTGTATTTGGGTGGGTTTCCTTCGGGTTCTCCCGGTTTCCTCCCACACTTCAAAGACATACTGATAGGGAATCTACATTGTGAGCCCCAATGGGGACGGTGTTGCAAATGTATCTAAAGTGATTTGGAATTAATAGCACATATACAGTTGTGTTCAAAATAATAGCAGTCCATTCAAACACATGAGTTAAACCCAAAATCTTTATAATAGTTTTTATTTCCATGCATTGGGGACATTGCACACTCTTTTCTAAATTAAAACATGAAGAGAAATGTGTATAATTTGTAAGTACTTTACAGAATATTAAAAACGAACATTGAGCTAATAAAAAGGCAGTGACTGCATTTGTCTTTTCAAACTTAAAATATGTGCTCTACCGAAAATATAGTCCAGACATTGACAAGGTTAGAATTAATGATTTTTATTTGAAATAATAATTTTCTCCTTCAAACTTTGCTTTCGTCAAAGAATGCTCCCTTTGCTGCAATTACAGCATGGCATTGCGTTGCAAAATGGAGTGATAGCCTTCCCTATTCAAAATCCCTTTTATCTTGTATAAATCTCCCACTTGACCAGCTCCAACGCAACCCCAGACCATCACATTACCTCCACCATGCTTGACAAATGGGGTCAGGCACTCTTCCAGCATCTTTTCAGTTGTTCTGCATCTCACAAATGTTCTTCTGTGTGATCCAAACACCTCAAACTTTGATTAGTCTGTCCACATAACTTTTTTCCAATTTTCCTGTGTCCAATGTGTGTTCTTTTGCCCATATTAATCTTTTCTTTTTATTAGCCAGTCTCAGATATGGCTTTTTCTTTGCCACTCTGCTCTGAAGGCCAGCATCTCAGAGTCGCCTCTTTACTGTAGACGTTGACACTGGCGTTTTGCTGGTTCTATTTAATGAAGCCTCCAGTTGAGGAGCTGTGAAGCGTCTATTTCTCAAACTAGAGACTCAAATTAGCTTGTCTTGTTGCTCAGTTGTGCAGCGGGGCCGCCCACTTCTCTTTCTACTCTGGTTAGAGCCTGTTTGTGTTCTCCTCTGAAGGGAGTAGTACACACCGTTGTAGGAAATCTTCAGTTTCTTGGCAATTACTCGCATGGAATAGCCCTCATTTCTAAGAACAAGAATAGACTGTTGAGTTTCACATGAAAGTTCTCTTGTTTTTCTGGCCATTTTGAGAATTTCATAGAACAAGCAAATGTAATGCTCCAGATTCTCAACCAGCTCAAAGGAAGGTCAATTTTAAAGCTTCTCTAATCAGCCAAACAGTTTTTAGCTGCGCTAACATACTTGTACAAGGGTTTTCTAGGGTTTTCTAAACATCCATTAGCCTCCTTACACAGTTAGCAAACACAATGTACCATTAAAACACTGGAGTGGGGGTTGTTGGAAATGGGCCCCTATACACCTAGGTAGATATTGCATTAAAAACCAGACGTTTGCAACTAGAATCATTTACCACATTAACAATGTATAGAGTGTATCGCTGCTTCATTTAATGTTAGCTTCATTGAAAAAAAATGTGCTTTACTTTCAAAAATGAGGAAATTTCCAACAGGCCCAAACTTTTGAACGGTAGTGTACTTTTTTTTGGGGGGGGGGGGGAATTTAGCATTCCTGTGAATCAGTAGCCTAATATGTAGTTGTATAATGACTGTTTTTTAGGACTGCTCCACATCTATGTTGCATAGAGTCACCCAGCTTTTGGCACCTGTCAACTGATATTCCAGCCCAGGATGCTTTGACTACATACCACAAAGTTATTTGCATTTGTTGGCTTTGCCTCAGAAACTGCATTTTTGATGTCACTGCACAAGTTAACGGATTAAGGTCATGGGGATTGGGCTGGCCACTCCATAACCTCAATTTTGTTGGACTAGAACCAAGATTTTTCTCATTTTCTGGTGTTTTTAAGGTCGTTGTCTTGTTGAAATACCCATTTCAAGGGAAGCTTCTCTTCTTCAGCATAATGCAACATGACCTCTTCAAGTATTTTGATACATGCAAACTGGTTCATGATCCCTGGTATGCGATAAATAGACCAAGGACCATAGTAAGAGGAACATGCCCATATTGTGATGCTTGCACCACTATGCTTCACTGTCTCCAGAGTGTACTGTGGCTTCAATTCATCGTCTGACGAATTCTCTGCAGCCCATGGACCCCAAGAAAATCAATTTTACTTTTATCAGTCCACAAAATGTTTCTCCATTTCTCTTCTTGGCCAGTTGATGTGCTCTTTGGCAAATTGTATCCACTTCAGTACATATCATGGGTTTTTGGACTTTTTGCCACCGTAATACCGTAATAGATTAGCTTCACACAGGCTTCTTCAAACTTTCACAGTTATTATAGGTAACTTGATCATCCTGGAACTGATCATTGACTGAGCCTTTACCATTCTGGCTATTCTTTGATCCATTTGAATGGTAGTCTTCCGTTTTCTTCCACATCTCTCTGGTTTTGCTTTCCATTTTAAAGCATTGGAGATCATTTTAGCTGAACAGCTCATCATTGTCTGCTCAACTTTAGAAGTTTTACCCTCTCCAATGAACTTTTTAATCAAAGTATGCTGTTCTTCTGAACAATGTTTCAAGCGACCTATATTTCTAAGTCTTTCAAGTTGAAATGTATGTACAATATGCACTGTTATGATATGTGTATATAAATATTACACACTTTATTTATGTGGAGTCCTTCAGGATTTTTATTTCACCATTTTGTTGACTAGCTGCTTTATATAACATAGCCATGTGCAAAAATGCTAAATTCAGCAATATATCACAAATCAACTAAATGAAAATTAGTCAAAAATTTTCACCTTCCACTAGGAGCTTGAACTTTATACAGAATATTGTGGTTTAACTGCCATGTTATCATATGTTACTATGATTATCTGAAACTTTCACTACATACGCATCATGAACAACACATGCAAAAAGTGGGTAGCTAAGGTCAGGCACTGCAATCACAGAGATGAGCCCAGTGAGAAAATAGGAAATCTTCAATGGCACTATACATTTCAAGGACGAACCGTCCCCTCCCTCAGGTTCACACAAAATCACAAGCACCAGCAGCCCTATTTATTTTGTAAGTACCTGAGGAAGGGGACGGTCTTTCCTTGAAACGCATATTGCCATTAGAGATTTCCTTTTCTCTCACTGGGCTCATGTCTGTGATCGCAGTGCTTGAACATGGGTACCTATCTTAAGCACCCCGCCTGGTGGTTGTGGAGTAGCGAATCGGGAGTGCATCCTACTATCAGTAGGAATAATTTTTCTAGCAGGCTCCTGTGACTGCCTATTTTCTATACCTGTGGTGAGTGCAGCTCTTTTCCTACTACACCAGGTTCACAGCCTGAGCAGGTGCGGAAGTGATGTCTGGCTGCAGAGCTTCTGAAGAGATCTCACCCTAGATGCTGTTTCCAGCATTCTGCCTGACCAGCACAATCACCGAAGGTACGTTTTCTCCCTATTAATCTGTCACGTATAATTGGCAGATTCACACAAGGAGTGTTTTTTCTTTTTATGTTATTACATATACAGCTGACAATGGGGAGCTGTAACTGATTTTTCTTTTTAATTGATACTTCTAACTTTCTCTTTCTGATGTTCCATATTACACACGAGCCTATCTACATTGTTTCATATATCATTGCATCAAGTAGGAAGTACAGCTGCACAGATCTCTCTGTTTACACCCAGTTTCTCACTTGTAGTGGCATTTCCAAGCTGAAAGGTAGGTGGCCTCGTAGACAGTGGAGAGCCAACTTTAGCCTCACCCTTATGAATGGTTAGAGCTTTTATTACTAAATTAGTGAGGACATTTTGGTCTTTGGTCTCCTTTCACTTGATGAAGTTTTCCCAGGTGAGAGAACCTCTTTAAGCCCCAGAGAGATTTCAATAAATACAATATGGGGTTTGGGTATGTTTCAATGTGCTTAACAGTCTGCACACAGCCAATGAAAGCCACATGGACGACACCTTGGACTGGACCGACCTCATTCACATATCACTGTTTTAGAAACTTGTTCTATCTGCATTTTTTTAATGGCTGTAACATTTACCCATTGGACATTAGAACATCCACATAATTTACAAATTGTATTTTGTGTGGACCAAGAGGACTTATTGGACCAGAACAAAAAATAGTTGTCCGTTTCTAATCCTAGCCACTGATCAAACGTTCCACTGCATGTCTATAGGCAGACAATAAACTTTTGACCGTTTGATGTTTGTTTGTTTCATAAACTGAGGAAAATTGTTTTTTTTCATTTTTTGCACACTAGAAAAATCACTGTCGTTTGGATGATCACTTGAAGTTTATTAAAAAGAAATCACAGCATGTACTACTGTCATCCATTTTTCAGACAGCACAGTGCTATTTTCAAAACTTCTCACAGCTTCACATGGAGCCAGTCACATTTGCAATTTTTGAATGTGACTGTCCACAGAAAGTAGAAGGCCTTAGGCCCCTTTCACATCAGCGTTATTTTTAAATCGCGGCAGATGCGGTGAAAAAAACCGCATCTGCCGCGATTAACGCATAACCGCGACACCTGTGTCACAGTTGCGGCAAGCCCCATGCAATGCATGCAGGTTTTTTGCGGTCAGCACCTGGCCGCAAGTGCCGATACCGCACCTGCCGCACCCTTACCGCAAGCCCCATAGACATTGCATGGGGCTTGCCGCAACTGTGACACAGGTGTCGGGTTATGCGTTAATCGCGGCAAATGCGTTTTTTCCACCGCATCTGCCCAATTTAAAAATAACGCTGATGTGAAAGGGGCCTTAAACTGATTTTTGTTTCTGTTAAAAGTATTTCAATCTGATTAACTTCTCCTGCTCTACTACCTGATGTTCTCAAATAGACCTACATGATCAAGGTGACAGGTTTCCCTTTAGCTACAACGACATCACCCTGAAAATAATGAGAACATTAGACAGTGCCATACTAGAATAAACAAGAAGGGATTAACTAGAAATGAGCATACCAAAATCAAACTTTGTAAGGCCTAGTTCACACACTGTGTTTTTGATGCGGATTTGCCTTGATTTTATGTGAATATATGCTCATCCTTTGCTGCGTTTTTGGTTAACATCAAAACCTATGTGATTCCGGAAAAGCTGTCCCCACACACTGTTTTTTTTCTTGGTGCATAAAGTGTAAACACCACAGGTTTTGCTGTGTTTTTGAAAGAATGAGCATGTAAATTTTCAGCATTTTTGCTATAGTGTCTATTGCAAATCTGCAGCAAAAACACAGAAACTTTAAATCCGCAGCAAAAATGCAACAAATATCTAGGAAAAAGCGCAGCAAACCTCCTGCCAAGAAAAAAGCAACCCCTAGGATTTGCTGTTTTTTTTTGCAAAACAAAAAACCAATGTGTGTGGACTTAGCCTAATTATAAATGGAAATGGGCAAATGTGTAACACAGATGTTCAGGTTTGGCAGATTCAGCTGGACTTCCCTTAAAAAAAAAAAAAAAAAAAAGTCTGGTTTGAGACCAGACTTGAGCCCTAACCCCATATGAAGTCTATATGGGGACCCAAACTTTAGTGCTTTAAAATGGTGATAGTAAGGGCTTGGGGGCTGCAAAAGAGAAAATTGGGTATTAAAGCAGCATAGTTATACTTGCTGAGTTTACGTGCTGCTGTCACACTGCTTCCGGGTCCACTAATTAAGTCTTATGAATATTCCCCTTCTTCTCACCCACCCACTGTGATGGCGTCTGTGATTGGTTGCAGTCAGACTGCGCCCACACAGTCTTGACATCTGTGATTGGTTGCCCTCACATTAGCTGTCTGAGTCCCGAAGTGGAGTGTAAAAATAAATAATTGGAATCATTTGCTGCAACCCCCAGCTGTGTGCTTTATTTTGACTAGATATCATAATACAGGGTCCCCATGCGAGTTTTAAAAAAATATTTAATAAATAATTTTAAATACTGGCTTGAGGCCCTCTATTTTGATACCTAGCTTAGTATTGAAAATAAATCGTATTGAGAAGGAAATGAAACCCTTTAAGATCAAGAAATTCCAGAGAGATCAGAACGATTTCAGCACTGATCAGATCTATAAGTGGAAGATAGGAGGGAGACCACGCCGTAACCCACATCCCAAGCATAGACCCATTCTAGCTCTCTTCCAAGACCCCCACCACTGGAGGTCGTAATAGACAGACCACTAGTGCACTGATGAATGGCACGGATGTTGAGTCGATTCCAAGTGAGGGTTCATGAGTAAATTTCAAGACCAGGAATCCAACAAGTCGCAGGTGTATCCACGAGCATAGATCTCTACAGGTGATAAACTCTCTCCTCATCCTTTCACAACTCTCATATCGAGGTTCTTTCTAAAGGGCTCCCCTTCTCACCCACAAATCCATTTCATTTTTACAGCACTAAAGGATGTGCAAGTCTTTTCTCACAAGCTGGTTTGAGAAAGCTATGCAGCAAAAATTGGCGACACCCTGATGAGATGTATTCTGGTGAAGGGAGGCCCTGCAGAACCTGCAAGCCTGGCCAACATTGGACCTTAGAAATACAAATACAGGTGGGTTTTCCCCTTCAATTTTGCCCAGATCTTTGAGGTTCCCTTGTCTGTCTGCTCCGCAGTAGAAATTTTCTCTAAGTTGGTAATTGATGATTTAAAGAAATTGCCAACTAGGCACAGGTCGTACAGTCGAACTTATCAAGAGTGCGTGCATTGTCCAACATGGAACAATAGGCGAATGTGGTATAAAACTGGCAGACAAGGGGGATAACGTCATGATCTGGCCAATTAAGTCTATATGATCGGAGAACTTTACACCAGCCCAAGATGGGACACCTATAGTAAATTGGCCTGTAACCCTGTGATCTTTCTCTGACCAACTCCTGGCCATCCTTGTCGAGTGTGTGAGGAAGTATTATCACCAAGAAAGCTTTGAGGGCTTGAACTGTGAAGTATCCAAAGTTGCCAACTTCTATTTAACCAAAATCCTCAAGATACCATCACTTCACTGGTACACCCAATTGCCTCCGACATAGGAGGGTTATGTAATTCAATTTGTCAATTTATAGATTACTATTTAAAACTCTTAGTTGAAACACTACGTACCTATGTTCATGCACAATTGACGTCCTGACAAGGATTGATGGCATCTCCGTAGCTGATGGAATGCTGTTTGTAACAGCAGATATTGAGTCCCTTTACATGTGTATATGCCACAAGGATGGCCTAGGAAGCGGTGAGATTATTTTTGTAAACAGTGGTTGAGATGGTGTGATGTGTGAACTAATGCTTTAGCTGCTGCATTTTGCCTTACACAATATTGTTTTAAGGATAATTATTATATATAGCTACGGGCCATGACATGGGCGCAGCCTTTGCACCCTCAGACACAAGCATCTTCCTGGTACTGGAGAGGGTTTCCTTTGTAACCGTGGTGGGCCGGCCGAGCCGTAGTGCAGTGCTGGTTGTAGAGTACATAGATGACCTCTTGATTTTGTGGCAGGGCACTGTGGAGCAGTTTGATGATTTTATTGGTCAACTTGGTCTGAACGGGGGTCAATGTTAAGCTAACATACAAACATGACCCTTCCGAATTGACTTTCTGGATGTCTGTATGGAAGTGGATTCTAACTGCGCTATACAGAAAGACGTTTTTCAAAAGTCAACTTCAGTTAACTCCCTACTTCATGCATTGTCGGCCCCTAATAAGTCTACCATTCGCGCTGTCCCCACTGGGCAATTCCTGTGGATGAAATGGATTTGTTCATCCGAGGAAATTTTTGAAAAACAAGCAACTGACTTAAAAGAACGTGTCAAGAAAAGAGGTTACAGTACCAGGTCGATTAAAAGGGCATATCGACGAGCTATTCACACACCTCGCACTGACCTACTCTATGGTAAACGAGTGGCTGAGGTGACATTGGTACAGCCCATTCATTTTATACCTACTTATAACCAGGAGTGGCAGTGAGTGCGTTGGATATTGAACAAGCATTGGCCAGTTTTGCAGTCTGACCCCTTTTCTAAGGGATCCTGTCACCCAGAAAACACCTCCTAAGGTATTAAAAGCTGTCCTAGGCTATAACACTTACCCTACATCCTTTTCTCTAATGAATATCAGTGTAAAAACGTTTTATAGTCCTCTACTGAGAATGAGGACTATGGTATTCATAGTCACTCTCAGGCTGCCCCTTATATCACGCCTGAATAGCTGTTCTACATCACAGATAATCCGCCCTGTGCCTCCGCTCTCCTATTCGTCGGGCTCAGTTGGGCTGTATACGCGATCGCGTCTTCGGCCGAGTGACGTATTGCACCGCGCGTAGTTAAGTCCGCATGCGCATGCGCATGGATTTGAGCTGACAGCTGCGCGGGTGTAATAGTCACCGGGGAATGCGGATCGCGTCATAAGCCCCACACTGACCGGACGGTAGAAGCGGGAGGCGCAGGAGCGGATTTGAATCTGTATGTAGACAGCTATTAGCGTGATAGGGATGAGAGGGCACTGATGATGACTATGATACCTTAGTATCATTTCTCAGTATGAGTAATGTGCATTTAGGAGGTAAAAGGAGTGTAGGGTAAGTGTTAATATGCTCTAGGGACAGCTTTTAATAGGTTTAGAGGTGTTTTGGGGGTGACAGGATCCCTTTAAGGACTCATTGTCTGGGCATACATTGATGACTGCCAGACGATCGAAAAACCTCAAAGATGCACTTGTCGGGAGCTATCATGCCCCTAAGACGCCCAATTCTTTCAGGTCCAGGGTCCCTCTGAAAGGGTATTACCTCTGCGGCCACAGTGTGGCCTGCAGAAATGTTCAGCACATTGCGACCTTCATCTCCTCTGGCCAATGTACATATGACATCCAACACTGTATCTTGTGATATAAGCAACATGGTGTATTACGTGTCGTGCTTGTCCACAGATATGTCGTTATGAAGTGTAGAGAGCTAAGGAGGAGAGTGAGGGACATTGCTTCGGCCCCCACGTTGGAAGTCAGGTCAACCCTTAAAATGTTGCCGCAACATTTCTTAATGTATCACAACAGTGATCCGTCCTCTCTATTAGTGAGAGGGAAAGACATGATCCATGGAGACATCTGCGTCGGCAACGTACGAAAAATCTTGGCCCAACACAAGAAGAGGTGGATAGTCTCCTTGGACACCATGTCACCTTGTGATTTTAATGAACATCTCCGCTTTGTCCCCTTTCTCTGACTCTTGCCGCCTGTTTTCCTGGTACCATGTACATCAGTGAGTTCACCTAAGGACACAGCTGGGCGGCTCCCAGGTGGTACCCCAGCTCTGATCTAAGGTGAACTCATTGAGCTCAATTCCAGTAATCCAGCATTGCCTATGCTGAGGATTTGGTTGCAGAAATTTCTGCACCAAATCTGCATCTCCTGGCAGAAAAATGTATCCAAAAACTTTACCACATTTTTAGCATGCATTTTCCATGCCTTTTTCATGCATTTGGGGTGGAAATATGCTGCAAAAAATTATCGTTCTGCAGATTAATCTCTGCACCAAATTTGCAAGGCAAAAAAAAAGGCAACGTGTACAAAACAGAATTCTCATTGACTTTGCTGGCATCAGAATTTGAATGCAGTTATGTAACAAATCTGCACAAAATAACACATCAGAAATGTGTCATGTTTTTGGTGCTTTTTTCTGACAGGCGATGCAGATTTGGTGAAGAATTTTCTCATTCAACATGCATTCCAATAATCTGGCATTGAGTTTAAGGGTCCTGGATTGCCCGGACTATTGACTTGAACGATTCAGGATAATCTGGTAATCCAGCAACATTGAACTCAATGCCGAATTGCCAGAATTGAGTTCACGTGAGGGCACAGCTGGGGTACTGTGGGAAGTGCCATCTGTGATCTCAGGTGAAGTCACGGACCTCACCGCTCTCACAGCTGCGGCTCTATTAGTATTTTCCTGAGGACGCTGTAATGAGTCATATTTTCTTATGTGACTGCGCACTGCAGCCTCGGTATGTAGCAGAGTCTGGATCTTCGTGTGACGCCATGTCTGTGTATTGCATTAGACCTGCAGGAGTGTTTAGGGGTTGACGGGGTTGTCCTCTACTAGGACAACCCATTTTGAATCAACTCTTTTCCTTCCTGCCTTCAGATTTAGTAGCAATCAACAAAAAGTGAGTTGCAGCCACAGTTCTCACATCCTGTTAATAGCTCATTTGATCCGAAGGCAAGGAGAAGGAAGCCGGCAATGATTGCATGAGGGGCTTTCGTGATGTCACAATTTCACATGAGCCTCAAACCATGATTACCACACTGGAATAGTGGCAGCACGAGAGTGGGTAACAGGGTTGTTATATTTATTACAGGGAAACAAATTGATTCAGGAGGGGTTGTCCTGGTAGTGGACAACCCCTTTAATAAATTGGAAAAAGAGGTTGTTTTTATTTGTTTTGATTTTTATATAAAGGATTTTTCCCTATTTTGTGTTTTATTTCTTTTGACTTACATGATTAGTAATGGGGGAGTCTCATAGACACCTCGCATTACTAATCCAGGGCTTCATGGCAGTTGTGATTTTTTTAACAAATCACAGTGGTCATTAGCCCCTTATATTTCACCGATTACCACTGCATCACGGCAATTGGGATGAGATGGGTAAAGTACCAGGATATGGTGCACCTACTGTATCCACTAATTCTGGGGGATTTTGGGCTACTATTTTTAGGCTGAGGAGGGTCCAACAACCATGGGCATCCCACCTGATAACACCAATCCCCAGCTATCTGCTTTATCTTGGCTGAGTATTTATTTAAATAATAATATAGCACACAGAAAAAGCATCCAGCTGTGGCTGCTTTCTGCACTGGGTATCAAAATACAGGGATCCCACGCATGGTTTTTCCAATTGTTTGTTTATTTTTGCACTCCAATTCAGGACACAGACAGCTAGTGTGAGGTCAACCATTCAGATGCCAGCATAGAAGGTGGGGGTGCAGTCTGTCTGCAACCAATCACAGACACTGTTACAGAGGGTAGACAGGGGTTGGCAGAGGAATATTCATAAGATTGAATGAGCAGACCCGCAAGTAGTGTGACAGCAGGGCAGAGACTGATAAGTATAATTGTCCTGCTTTAATACCCATTTTGCTTCCTTTTTGCATCCCGTAGCCCTTTATCCGGGCAGCCGAACCCAAACAGTAACATGGACTTCCCTGAGAAGTCCATGAATGGACAGTACCTGCTTAGTGTGGACTTTGAACATTACAGTTTGGGCTCACCTACCACTAATTAAAAACAAAAAAGCTATTGTGACTTATGTCACCTGGTGTATATACTGTAGTATAGTTTTAAGTTTCAGAAGTCCTATAACTTGTGTCTTAGAATACATACAATGACTGAATGGTTTTGATTTGACAGAGTTATGGCAGGTCAGAAATGCTTCCTTTTATCTAATATATTTTGTGTTTTATCAACGTTATCTATTCTATACATAGCCGATAGCTGGTTTATGTTGCATGCATGTGTGTCTTCTATATGTACATATAATACATGCAGTATGTATTTTGGAGAGACATGGTCTCCTGTTCACTTAGTAATGACTGCTTTTGGTCCTAAGGCCTGCGTTGGCTCCTGTTATCCAAAGAGAAAAAATGAGTTATGTTATCTGGATGACTGCAGACACATATGCATCCCCCTTTCTCACTGCATGGGCAGACAAGGTCGATAGCATTACAAGGTATTTGTGGCAGTGCTTGTTTCAGTTTTCAGAGCTGCCAGTTTTCAGGCGGATTTGAATTACAAAAGAAGAAGCTGGCATGAAAATTGAAAGGGGTTTATCGGCTAGTCTGAAGCCTCATAGCACATTGCTTATTTATGCAGTCCATCTGCAGCGAGAACTGTAGAAAAGCAATACATTTAAGAGAGAAAAAATAAGACTATAAAGATCCAGATATGTTTAAGATGGCAAATAAAATATAGATAGCAGCAGTATATCTTCTTAGAAAGTGATTTCACTTAAAGTTGCACATTACCGCAAAGAAGCATTTGTATTGATGTCATAAATTGTAACTGCTTGTGATCCTCTGTAGTGTAGGTAGCCTCCAGGGATTTCAAGGGAAGCTGTTGCTAAGTCACTTTAAAATTAAAATGGAGGAAAGATAACTGTGCTGAGAGCTATGCAGGGAAAGTGCTGAAGTTTAATGCTCTGGCCCTATTTGAATAACATTTTTGCATTGCATGTAAAATTAGCTATGGACCAGTGGATAAAAGTCACCACCTTTTGGAGAAAATTGGGATGCGTTTTAAGCCATGAAGATTTTGGAGCCACTGATTTACATTTATTCATGGAGTGAATTGCTGCTATCAGCCGATCTTGCATATATTACGCATTGTTCCACACATGCTGTAGGCTTTTTGTCCTTTTTAAGAGAAACTCCTGGTTAACATTTCAGTCTATTTTATTTTTTCTCAGTAGGAACAAGCAGCTAGATTTCAGTTTGCCAAAGACCAGGTTATCTTATTCTCCTTCTTCTCTTGACAGTTGGATTAGCCCTAAAGACAAAAGAGAACAATAAAGCCTTAAAGGCACCATGTAGCATTTGCATCAGTGAGAATTCATTATTTGGACCTGTTAGTGAGACCCATGGCTGCGGCTTATTTATCATAAAGTGGCAATCCATGGAAATGAGGAGTGTAATTCCTCATGCTTCAGCTGAGGGGTTGTTGCTTCATATGTTCACTGTTGTGATCTGTTTGATGGCATACAAAGGAGTGAAGATGTTAGGGAGACTTCTGGAATATTAATTCATCGTCAAGCAACATAACTTTCCTCTTAATTTACCAGTTTGGGGGAGAAATAAACCACATATGTCAGCATTTTCCCTCATTGCTACTAACATTGACTTTTAAATGGCAATTCTAATGAATTCTAATGATGATCAACATTGTATTATAGCTTCTAAAGAAAACACCATACCTTTCTGTCCAGAGTTGGTGATTTTTTTTTTATTTCTAATTACAATAATAAAAAATGAAGAAAAAAATTCTGAGTGATATACAATTAATGCAACAGTTGTTTAAAGAGGTTTTGTAACACGAGTGAAGGAAATCTATATTTCAATGGTTGAAGGAGACTTTCAGTCCATCTAGTTCAACCCATAGCCTAACATGTTGATCCAGAGGAAGGCAAAAGAAACCCATGTGGCAACACTAGCTCCACATTGGGGGAAAAAATTCCTTCCTGACTCCAGATATGGCAATCAGACTAATTCCCTAGATCAGTGATGGTCAACCTTTTGAGCTCGGTGTGTCAAAATTCACCGAAAAAACAAGTATAACTCGCGTGGTGTGTCACTTTGAGAAAAACCCATAATTTTGTAATATTTGTAGCTGCAATAACAAAAAGGTATCCTGGATATGGCCCCCATTCTGGTATATAGGCCCCTTATCCAGGATATAGCCCCCACATTGGGATATAGCACCCCCCCCCATTCTGGATATGGCCCTATTTTCTTGTATATAGCCTCTGATCCTGAATATAGCCCCCACACTGGAATATAGCACCCTCCCATCCTGGTACATTACCCCCTATCCTGGATATGGCCCCCATTCTGTTATATAGTCCCTTATACTGGATATAGCCCCCATCCTGGTACATTACAATCCATCCTGGTATATAGCCCCTATGCTGGGATATAGCACCCCCTATCCTGGTATATAGTCCCTTTTCCTGGATATAGCCCCCCATACTGGGATATAGCACCCCCCCCCCCATCCTGGCACATTACCCCCCATCCTGGATATGGCCCTTATCCTGGTGCACACACAAAAATAATAAACAATATAACTCACCTATCCCTCGTTCCTCTTCATGCTGAAAGTGTCAGCAGCCTGACGATGATAACATAATCAGCTCTGCTATATTACCATGCCGCCATTGTCTCACCTTCAAATGCTGTGCTGAAACTGTGATTGCATGCAGTCAGTGTCAATCACAGCACCAGCATCCGGAGACAGGACATGGGCGGCACAGAATGAAGATGGCAATCAAAGTGTCATTATCCCGCCTCCGGATGCTGTTGCTGTGATTGACACTGACTGCATGCAATCACAGTGTCAGCATCTGAAGGCGGAACAAGGCGGCACAGTAATGCAGCAGAGTGAATTATGTTATCGGCGGCGGGTGGAGGGGGAAACTGAGCCATGACATGTGTGTCAGCAGAAACGCCTCGGCGTGTCACTGCTGACACGCGTGTCATAGGTTAGCCATCACTGCCCTAGATCAACACCCTATCAAAGAATCTAGTATATATAACTGGTAATATTAAATATGCTGTCCTTTCATGATCAAGGGCAAATATATACTCCCTTGGCCGTGTCCCTCCCTTTGATGCGAGCTCACTCGCTGAGCTCACATCAGCCCCCACACATCTCAGCTGGTCTGATCAGCTGAGATGTGTAGCTAACAGCACCGATCCGATCAGCCATCCAATAGGTGCTGTTAAGCCTTTAGATCATACTGTCAATCACTGACAGTGCAATCCAAAGCACCGCTGTGGTGATTGTGCCATTCCTCACTAATATCAGAGGTCCCATGATGCTGTCACAGGACACTTCAATCTGTTACCTTGACAGCCCAGGGTCCTGTGATGACCCGGATGCTGTCTGCATTTGCTTCCTACTGATGTCTGGCTAGGGCCGGCATCTAAAGAAAGGGATAATTTCTGCTATACACAGATGTGCAGCAGCTCATCTGTGCATAGCAGAAGCGATCGGACTATGCAGCTCTGAGGCCCCCAAAGGGGGCAGTGTAAAATAAGTAAGTTAAAAAAAGGTTTTTAATAATATGAAAAAAAATTAAAGCATAAATTCAAATCACCCTGCTTTTACCCCATTGAAAGTAAAACTATTAAAAAGCTAAGAAAAATACACATTTGCTTTCACCACGTTCAAAAATGCCTGACTATTAAAATATGAAATTAGTCAGTCAGTTCTGTAAATTGGATAATGGAAAATAAAGTCCAAACACCAAAATTATGTTTTTTTTTTTGTTTTTTAGTCACCATAACATTAAAAAATGCAATAACGGGCGATCAAAACAACGCATCTAGCCAAAAATGTTATCATTAGAAACGTCAGCTAAAGATGCAAAAACTAAGCCATCAGATAGCCCCAGATCCCAAAAAATTAGAACGCTAGGGGTCATGGAAGATGGAGACAAAAGCGCAAGTCTTTTTCTTTGTAAACTTCTGACTTTTTTTTCACCACTTTGATAAAATTTTGGTCTCTACGAACTTGTACCGACCAAAGGCTTCATACCAAAATGTCAGTTTTACGATATAGTGCACATGGTGAATAAAAAAAACAACTGTGTAATTGCACTTTTTTTTTTTTTTTTTACAATTTCACCGCAGTTGTAATTTATTTCCCATTTTCTTGTACACTGCATGGTAAAATAAATGATATAATTGAAAAGTACAACTCGTCCCGCAAAAAAAAAACCTCACATGTCCATATTGATGGAAAAATAAAGGTTATGGCTCTTGGAAGAAGGGGAGGGAAATGCGAAAAACAAAAAATGGAAAATTGCCTGGGGTGTGAAGAAGTTAATGGGAATCTGTCACCACTTTGCACATTTTCAACTGTTATTATGGGCATACAGCTAACATGATGCTGAGAAGACTTGCCTGTATGCCTCATAGAAGATGTTTGATGGCAGAAATATTACCTTTTATCACCTTATGCTAATGAAGTCTTTCTGACTCTGGGGTGTGTCCAATTGGCAATGTAACCATGCCTCCTATACTTATTAGTATTCAAATCGATGCCTTTTCACCTGGGACGTATCTCCTTTGGTAATTGATCCCATATCTGTGTCCAGGTCTCTGCATTCAGCCATCTTTGTTACCCCTTCTATAGGCCTTGACTTCAGAAAAGGTTCTGCGTATGCATGAGGGAGCCACAGAGCCACTAAGGCTGGTTTCACAATGCAGTTTTTTCCCTGATCAGGTTCGATCAGGTTTGTGTGCCAAAATCAGGAGAGGAACTAGCACAGAAAAAGTATAATTGAAAGATTGACACCTGTTCTGAGTTGTGGAGACACTCCTGGTTTTGGCACATAAATCGGATGGAACCTGGTCAGGGAAAAAACTGCAGTGTGAAACCAGCCTAAGACTTATGGTCACATGCTCCCCCTGCGTCTAGGGAAACATGCTTATCTCATTACCTCATTCTGCCCTCACTGCTGCACCATCATAATGTATGTATTTGTAAGTGTGTGTGTAAGTAAATGTATGCATATATATGTATGTGCGTATGTGTGTATGTATGTATGTGTGTATATATATAATACGGTATAATATATGCACACACACACAATGTGTGTGCAAATATATGTTAATGTTTGTGTGGCACCATGTACGTGTGTGTATCCCAGTATGGTACCGTATCCAGTGCAGCAGCCTCCCATCCCAATATGGTACCGTATCCCACTGCAGCAGCCACCCATCCCACTACGGTACCGTATCCCACTACAGCAGCCTCCCATCCCAGTACGGTACCGTACCCACTTCAGCAGCCTCCCATCCCAGTACGGTACCGTGCCCACTTCAGCAGCCTCCCATCCCAGTATGGTACCGTATTCCACTGCAGCCTGCCATGTGTGTACACACACACACACTTTCACTTTCTTACCGTACTTCTTTCTTTGAAATTTCTTTCCTCTGTGGTGCTGCTTTGGTGGAGCACAGTGCAGGAGCCTGGGCCAATCACAGCGCTGGAGCCCTGGGCCAATCACAGCGCTTTAGCCCAGGGCCAATCACAGCGCTGGAGCCCAGGGCCAATCACAGCGCTGGAGCCCAGGGCCAATCACAGCGCTGGAGCCCAGGGCCAATCACAGCGCTGGAGCCCAGGGCCAATCACAGCGCTGGAGCCCAGGGCCAATCACAGCGCTGGAGCCCAGGGCCAATCACAACCCAGGACTGACGTCAGCTGGCCCATGACTCCTGCGCTGTGATTGGCGGAGACCAGCACAGAGCGCTGGAGTGGCGGGGCCCGGGCGGGGGGGGAGCGGGGACACAGATGCATGCCCCGGTCTTGTGATGGGGGTGTCTTATATTAGGAAGTAGGGCGCCCCCCCAAGCATGCCTTACTTTCGGAGGCGCCCTATATTCGGGGAAACAAGGTGTGTGTGTGTGTGTGTGTGTGTGGTGTGTATATGTGTGTGTGTGTGTGTGTGTGTGTGTATATATATATATATATATATATATATATATATATATATATATATATATATTCAAACCAAAAACAAAAGGATAGACAGCACTCCGATTTTTGGATCTTTATCAAGCAATGTCAGGATGTAAAGTTTGTCTATATAGTGTCTCACTTCATTATTTAGTGAATACATAATTAATACAAATGAATACATAAAGTGCTTTTCCTAGTGCATATTCACAGTGCTCATATCAATGAAGTGCTTATATATATCTGATTCACATGTGTAATTACATTATCACATCCGAATCTAATACATTACAGTGCATAACAGCTCTCTTAATTTCATATATATAACTCAATTGAGCTTAAATTACATACAGGCGCTAATTAAAATTGATCAGACTCACCCCCTCATTTTTAGTATATTTCCATTGAGTATATTATTGCGCTCCACTCCCGGCGCTGCGGAAGTCGGAGTGCGCATGCGCTTGACTACTACATTCTCGCGGGACTGGCCTTACACCCTCGCGCATGTGCAGTGGTTTATCAGACTCCATACACCAACCGAGCATGCAGTAGGTTCCACACATCTTCTGATGTCTCTACAGAACACAGAGCCTGAGCACTAGCTCCTACCACCTTCTTTCAAACTCTGGAGCATTGTACAGCAATTCCTGCTCTAAGAGCCTACATTTGTGATACCATAATATAATATTAGTGTAAGATTTTTAGTTTCCTTGCTGAAGCAAGCTTTTTTTTTTTTCCTACACACTGAATCATTTTATGGGTAGATTATATCACGGACCTTACATTTAAATAAGACCTATTTTGGCCACTTCACCCTCCCCACGGCAATACCCACTTAGCATGGGCATTACCGTGGCTCTTGTATGCTAAAACAAAGATGTCACCAATGTTCAATCAGCAACATCCAAGGCAGCACACAACTGGATAGTGCCACGGTCCTTAATTTCATGGTCTCTCTATACTACCATTATGGGCAATAAACAAAAGTTCACATATGTAACTACAAATCAACTATCCAAGGTGGTGGCCAATCCCAAGTCACTTTTATTATTCAAAAACTACAAAAAACATCTTCTTTAGATATACAAAATTGCTTAGCAAGTCATCACAGTACATTTAGAATGATGATATAATATTCATCTGTTGAACTTTGTTCTGTAAAAAGACAGAAGACAATTGACATATTACTATAACAATACAACATACATAAAATTCTCTCTTATTTTTGTCTTTATATCTGATTAAAGCTCTTATTTTTGTGTATATATATTATATATATATATATTATATATACCGGTGTATATATATATATATATTCAGATATATACTGTATGTCTGTGCACATGGATATATGTGTGTAAATGTATGCATGTGTATATATGTTCACTTGTACGTATGTGTATATATATATTTTTTGTGGCTGGATGTCTGTGTGTATGTATGTGTGTGCATGCATGTACAGTACAGACCAAAAGTTTGGACACACCTTCTCATTCAAACCGTTTTCTGTATTTTCATGACTGAAAATTGTAGGTTCACACTGAAGGCATAAAAACTATGAATTAACATGTGGAATTATATACTTAACAAAATAGTGTAAAACAACTGAAAATATGTCTTATATTCTAGGTTCTTCAAAGTAGCCACCTTTTGCTGTGATTATTGCTTTGCACACTCTTGGCATTCTCTTGATGAGCTTCAAGAGGTAGTCACTGGAAATGGTTTTCACTTCACAGGTGTGCCCTGTCTGGTTCAATAAGTGGGATTTCTTGCCTTATAAATGGGGTGGGACCATCAGTTGTGTTGTGCAGAAGTCTGGTGGATACACAGCTGATAGTCCTACTGAATAGACTGTTAGCTGTTTTTTTCTTGCCATAATACAAATTCTAAGTAAGGAAAAACGAGTGGCCATCATTACTTTAAGAAATGAAGGTCAGTCAGTCTGAAAAATTAGAAAAACTTTGAAAGTGTCCCCAAGTGCAGTTGCAAAAACTATCAAGCGCTACAAAGTAACTTGCTCACATGAGGATCGCCCCAGGAAAGGAAGACCAAGAGTCACCTCTGCTGCAGAGGATAAGTTCATCCGAGTCACCAGCCTCAGAAATTGCAGGCTAACAGCAGCTCAGATTAGAGACCAGGTCAATGCCACTCAGAGTTCTAGCAGCAGACACATCTCTACAACAACTGTTAAAAGGAGACTTTGTGCAGCAAGTCTTCATGGAAAAATAGCTGCTAGGAAACCACTGCTAAGAATGGGCAACAAGCAGAAGAGACTTGTTTGGGCTAAAGAACACAAGGAATGGACATTAGACCAGTGGAAATCTGTGCTTTGGTCTGACGAGTCCAAATTTGAGATCTTTGGTTCCAACCACCGTGTCTTTGTGCGACGCAGAAAAGGTGAACGGATGGACTCTACATGCCTGGTTCCCACCGTGAAGCATGGAGGAGGAGGTTGTGATGGTGATGGGGTGCTACACCAGGTAACCTGGCCTCCACAGTCACCAGACCTGAACCCAATAAAGATGGTTTGGGGTGAGCTGGAGCGCAGAGTGAAGGCAAAAGTGCCAACAAGTGCTAAGCATCTCTGGGAAGTCCTTCAAGACTGTTGGAAGACCATTTCCAGTGACTACCTCTTGAAGCTCATCAAGAGAATGCCAAGAGTATGCAAAACAGTAATCAAAGCAAAAGGTGGTTACTTTGAAGAAACCTAGAATATAAGACATAATTTCAGTTGTTTCACACTTTTTTTTTTGCTAAGTATATAATTCCATATGTGTTAGGCTGGCTTCACATTTGCGTATGGGAAGGCAGCGTATTGCTGCGTTCCCATACGCAGTCAAACGCATGCGCACTGCGTTCCTATGTTTAACATAGGAACGCATGGTGCCTGCGTTTGCTGCGTTCGGGTGCGGATGCGGACGATATCTGCTGCTTCCGGTGTCCAGCATCCGCACCCGGGACGCAGCATGTTGGGTTTTTTTGTGCGTTTGGGGACCTTGGACAATCAGCAAGCGTCCCCAAGCGCACTAAAAATGCATTGGCTTCAATGGGTCCGCAGTGTCCTCTGCATGACACCGCAGGAGAACGCTGCGGACCCATTGAAAAATCTCCCGGTGGCCGGTCGGTGATGTCACAGGAGCTCACCGACGGCCATCGGGAGATCAGCTGGAGCCTCTGCTGTCCTCCGCCTCCCGGCCGCTGGTAATGTGCTAGCGATGTCGGCGGGGAGAACAGCTGATCTGACAGCTGTTTGAATCTTCCCGCGCCGACATCTCCTCTCGGTTGTCGGCGCGGGAAGATTCAAACAGCTGTCACATCAGCTGTTCTCCCCGCCGACACGTCCCGGAGGTTACCGGCGGCCGGGGGGCGGAGATATCCGGGACTGATCTCCGCCCCCTGACAACGCCGATTGGCTGGCAGCCTGCACAATGATGTGTCCGCAGGCGGACATTCTCCGCTGCGGACACATCATTTGGACCCTGCTTAGCACTGCGTATGTGTCTGCATGCCATCAGCATGCAGACACATACGCAAATGTGAAGGCAGCCTTAATTCATAGTTTTGATGCCTTCAGTGTGAATCTACAATTTTCATAGTCATGAAAATACAGAAAACTCTTTGAATGAGAAGGTGTGTCCAAACTTTTGGTCTGTACTGTATACACTGCCAATCAAAATTGGAGAATAACACAAACATTTCCTTAATGTTAAGGTCATTGTGTTGTCCTAGGTGAAAATATCCTAACATGAGTAAAATATCCAGTATTTTAAGCTTATTTCATAAACTGAATACATTTTGAAGCATAGAATAAAAATGTAAATGAGATAAATGAAAAAGAACACAGATCAAAATCAGAGAACACTTTCAGATACCTGCAAGTGACTGATGTTAATCTGCGACCTGGTGCTAATTTCCTTATTTATCTGATAAAACCCTTTTTAACTGGCAGCCTAACTTTCCAGTTTGGAATAGCACACCATTTATGCAAAGTGAGTGCAAAGTGACTGAAATCCTTTGGGAGCAGGTTGTCCAGTTGAAGGCCAAAGGGGTCACCCTATGAGCCATAGCAACAGAAATTTGTCGTTCTAAGTCTGTAATTTCTAGAACTTTGCATCTTTACAACATCACAAACTCAAGTCTCCCAAAAAAGCTGGTTGCTCTCGAAAGACTAATGCAAGAGAGGACATGAAAATGTGAAGAATCTCCATGGGTAATCATTTCAACACTGCAGATAGAATAGCTCGCCGGTTCAGCACTGAACAGGGTAAGGATCGTTCTTGTCATACAGTGTCACGACGTTTAAGAGTGTTTGGACTCAAAGCCCACTCTGCAGTGACCAAAACCTCTCATTAGCGGAAAGAACCAAAAGGCTAGAATCACCATTGGTGAGGAGCATGTTGTGTGGACAGAGGAGAAGTGGTCCACAGTTTATTTTTGTGATGAAAGCAAATTTAATTTGTTTGGGTCTGTTGGGAAACATTGCCTTGCGACAAGCAAACTGGGGAAAGACTGAACCCAAAGTGTGTAAAGAAGTCAGTGAAAGGTGGTGGAAGAAGCGTCATGGTTTGGGGAATGTTTTCTGCTACAGGGGATGGACCTCTCGTACAGCTACATGGCAGAGTGAATGCAAGTGTGTATCAGAACCTTCTTTAACACATGGTTCCTTACTTGCATTCAGCACTCAGTCAGCCAACAGTTTTCATGAACAAAAGTGCCCCCTGTCACACAGCAAAACGGGTAAAGCAGTTCCTTGAAACAACAAAACATTGAAACAATGAAATGGCCAGCCCAGAATCCTAATCTAAAACCAATAGGAAAACTCTGGAAAATCCTTGGTGACAAAGTTATGGCCAAGAAACCCACAAGTCACAGAACTATGGAAGAGACTGAAAGAAGAGTGGACCAAAATCCCACCAGGGCAGTGTGAGACTAGTGACATCCTGTGGCCGCAGATGTGCTAAAGTCATGCAAAGCAAAGGCCTGCACAATTCCTACTGTTTGATGACTGTTGTAACCTTCACAAAATGCTTAGTTCAAGGGAGGGGAGGAGGAATGTATCTCCACCACTGACTCACTGAGCTCCCAGCCAGACCGATGTGATGGTTGGCTCCATCTTGAAAATTAGTGTTTGAGGAGAAACACCGGTCCACTCTGCCGTTTCTTCAATCCTTTATTATTACTCTAAAAACATCACAAATATTAAGGGTAACGCTATACGCGTTTCGCGGATAGGGCCCCTTTAATGTTTAGCACTATACTATGCTATAGTCATTGTTGTTCTCTAATTATAATCATATTTTGTGTAAAATAAAGGTTTTAAATTGATAAACTTTGGTTATTTTCAAAATCACTTTTCTAATGGCATGCTGCAATGTCGCCTGGAAATCTGAAAGGCGATATGTCGCCCCGGAGCAATCACCGTGAAATAGCCTCATGGTTGCGGCATGTGATTGGGCAATTTCGCGGCGATAAATCGCCCCTCGGCCGTCGCCTGATTCCTGAACGGTGCTCAGTAATAAGCCGCAATCGTTAAGGTGATATTTCCGTGTTGTGGCGTGTGACAGGGCGATAGTGATGTAAAGAGCGTTGCCTAAAGATTTCCCGTAGGCATGCCTCAGCGTGTTGTAGTCCGCGTCCCGTCTGAGATGATTGGTGTGGGCTACTGTGTTCCCATTGACTGTCACTTGACACCGTGCCATATTTGAAGAGCTGTCCATCCAGCACCACACAATGGCAATGGTGTCACGTATTAGCCAGCCTTCCAGAGCAGGCTGACCAATCGTAAAACTGTTGCGTTGTCCAATGAGCGTGTATGGGGCGAAGTGTAAGCCACTGTGGCACGCCTATCTCCCACCGCGCTGGACATGTAGGCCCACATTGCCTTTGAGATTGCGGTGTGTGAAGCGGGGATGGAATTAGGCAAGATTGGTTCCGCTGTAGGTGAGGCGATTTCCGGAGCGACACATCGCCTTAGCTTCAGAGCAAAATTGCGGCGTGTGAAGCCGCCATCGGCGATCTGAGGCGACCACGAAAAACGTGAGCGCGCACGTTAGATTGCCACATATTGCTAGGCGACATTGCGGCGTGTGACGGTAATTTTAGGGTATGTGCAGACGATCTGGAGACCCTGTATCCTGGATGCAGTGTTTCCGGAGCTGAGGGAAGCTGCAGGTAAATGCAGGGAGAACGCAGCCATTCGGGGCAGGGCGGCTTTTTTCGCATTCACCCCTGGATATCGCTTTCAACTCCGTAGCAATAAATTACATGCTGTGGAGATGCAGAAGAACGGCAATCCCCACCGCAGGTGAAATAACACTGCAGGTGAGAAGCACAGTGGGTATGGGATTTCAAGAAATCACATCCAATGTGCTTGTTTTCTTGAACGCAGTGCTTTGCATACAGCGGTAATGCGCTGCTATTAAATGATCGTGTGCATGCAGCATTACACAAAAACCCTCAAATGTTGATCAATGTAGATTACATTCTGTCTGAAAAAATTGTGACCATATATTGTTCTCTAATATTGAACACCAGTGTATATATACAGTTGGCATCATAAGTTTACATACACGCCGCTGGCGTCTGATTGGCCGCTGCTTGACATACATGTACTGCGAGACACCTCAGTACGGCGCCGGCCTAATTGCATTGCCCGACGATCACTCCCTGCTCCCACCCTCAGTACGGTGCCCGGAATGCAGCTCTGATGAGAGGCCATGTGCAAGGTGAGGGACATGTACACCAAAATGGAGGACATATATACTAGGATGGGGACATATACACTGATTGTAAGATGGACACTACAAAAGATAGAAAAGGAGGGGGTGCTCCTTGTGTATTACCCGGTGGTCTAGTGGGGACCTAATGTGGGTTATAACTTACCTTGTGTGGTTATGCCACCGGCATAACCACAGTGAAGAGGCCTTTGGTGCGCCTCGTGTACCCAATGCCGTTCCCGCTTCTGGGTTCGGACTCCCATAAGGTGTTGGTCACCGCAGGTCCTCTTGCTTTTTCTCACGCTAGGTCCTATGCACAGAACGCTCTCCGATACCTAGTGGCACCGCTCCGCTCACCAGGGAGGTGTAAATCAGGGAATAAGGAATGAAAATTAGCGGATTTTGTGGGTGCTTTAGATACGGATAGGCAGGAGAAGCAGGATTTAAGATAGCCTTTTCTTTAATGAATCAATTGGTCACTCCTCACAACACGTTTTGGCAGGTAGGTCAGCATTTATCAGGTACCCTCCTTCCTATCCATATCTAAAGCGCCCGCAAAATCTGCTAATTTTCATTCCTTATTCCCTGTAAGAAGGACACTGGCATAAAAAGACAGACCCTATTTAACATTAAAAAAAAAATAATTCTCTTTTCTTTTATTAAATTTGAGGTGTGTTTTATAATCCGGTGTGTTTTATAAAGCGGAAAATAATTTTTTTTTATTTTTACAATTGCACCCAAAAAAAATCATGATAAAAAAATATTCTGAAGAAGTCTATGGTTTCTGTTGTAATCCAACAAATCTGATGTAGTCCTAAATAACAAACCTGCAAATCATAAAAGATAATGCAGGTTTCTCCTGTTATTATTTACTAATTAACACTTTTATTCTCTAAAAATCTTTGTGAGCATTTTTCAGGGACCCATTTTTATTATACTTTGATTGTTTTACTCCTGGATTTTGGCTCATAAATACTGACCAAAAACTTACCTATAGACATATCTTAAAAGAAATCTGTCAGGAGGTTTTTGCTACTTCATCTGAGAGCAGCTTGATGTAGACAAAGAGACTCTGATCCATTGATGTATCACAATGTTTACTGGGTGCTGATCTGACACAATGTTTAGATTTAGCTGCCCCCTCCACACCAGGCACTGTATACAATTTCAGTGAGCTGCTTATCACAGAAGGGGGCGAAATGAGACTACCAGGCATGCGCTGCTGTAATCTGAGCAATGTCTCCTAGTACTAAGGCTACTTTCACATAACGATTTTTGTAAAATCCGATGCTGTCCGATATAAATCGGACAGCATCGGATTCCTCTGATGCCTGGAATCGGGTGCCAAATAGGCATCCGATTCCGACAGAAAATAGGATGCCTGCCCTTCAGATCGCTCCCTAGCTGTCACTGTCTCTCCCCCGGTCCTCTTCTTTATCCCCTGTGTCTCCCCTCTTGGCACCCGGTCCTGTGTCTCCCCTCTTGGCCCCCGGTCCTCTCATCCCCTGTGTCTCCCCTCTTGGCCCCCGGTCCTCTCATCCCCTGTGTCTCCCCTCTTGGCACCCGGTCCTCTCATCCCCTGTGTCTCCCCTCTTGGCACCCGGTCCTCCCCTCTTGGCCCCCGGTCCTGTGTCTCCCCTCTTGGCCCCCGGTCCTCTCATCCCCTGTGTCTCCCCTCTTGGCTCCCGGTCCTCCCCTCTTGGCCCCCGGTCCTCCTATGAGTCCATCCCCAGTCCTTCAATGTGCTGCCCCCATGTGTCCTCCGGCCCCCCCATGTGTCCCCCTCCTCTCCTCCTCTCCTCTTGTCCTCCTCCTCCTCTCCTCTTGTCCTCCCCTCTCCTCCTCTCCTTTCTCACCTGTCCACGACTCCTGCACGGTCCCGCACGTCTCCGGTGCCTTGCTGTTCTGTGCTGCCAGGACCTCTCGTGATGTCACAATCACATGACTGCCGGCTATTGGTTCCTGGCAGTCATGTGATTGTGACATCACGCCAGGTCTTATCAGCACAGACGGCAAGATACCTAGAGACACCGGAGACGCCGGGAGACGACGTGGGCCTCGTGGACAGGTGAGCATAGTTTTTTTTTTTTTATTAACCCCTTAATTTACTTTTAGGAGCTATTTTAGTGTACTGAGCATGCTCAGTACACTAAAATCGGTCCGAGGAGACATCACATGTTTTCTCGGACCCTGCTCCATAGGGCCCCATGCTAAATTGATCGGGTCGGATCGGATGTGCACTAAATGCCATCCGATCTGGTCCGATCCGAATCTGTCAGATTTAATTTTCGGTGCAAAAATCGGAGCAAGCTCCGATTTTTGCACCGATAAAAAAATCGGACAGAATCGGATCGGACCAAATCGGATGACATTTAGTGCACATCCGATTCGGTCCGATCCCCATAGGGTTGCATGGGGTCCGAAAATCGGTCCGATGCTGTCCGATTTTTTTCGGACAGCATCGGAAATGCAAAAATCGTAGTGTGAAAGCACCCTAAAAGAATCATTGCAAGTAAACAGTGTGACAGCCTGATAAGTGACACATCTCTGAAATCTCTGTTTTAAACCTTAAGGCCACTTTACACACACCAACTTATATGTCCAACTTCTGACCAACTTGCTGGTTGCAGTGAAATCATGGACACATTGTTCCATTGTACACAGTCACAAAATGGAGCAATGTGTCCATGATTTCACTGCAACCAGCAAGTTGGACAGATAAGTTGGTGTGTGTAAATTGGCCCTTACAGCATGATGTCCACAGATTACATGGCAACAACCTGCTGGCAGGTTCCATTTTAATATTCCCTCCCACCTGAGCCTGTTAGATTAATTTAAATGCATTAAAGGGGTTTTCCCACAAAGTTCATTTAATTGATAGTTCTTAGAATAATAATAATTTCCACAACTGGATGTGTTACAGAATGATCCTATGCTGAGATAATCTTAGAAATATGTCCTTATGTATTGTGTAATGGTCGTGTCTGACCTTACAGGAACATGGTCTGATCATACCACATCTCCTGTGCTGAGATAATCTTATATATGTGTCCCTGCTATGTACTTTGTAATGGATGTGCCTGACCATACAGGGACATGGTCTGATCATACCACATCTCCTGTGCTGAGATAATCTTGTATATGTGTCCCTGCTATGTACTGGCTGACTGTACAGGGTAATTGTCTGATCATACCACATCTCCTGTGCTGAGATAATCTTATATATGTGTCCCTGCTATGTACTGTGTAATGGATGTGCCTGACCATACAGGGACATGGTCTGATCATACCACATCTCCTGTGCTGAGTTAATCTTATATATGTGTCCCTGCTATGTACTGTGTAATAGATCTGCCTGACCGTACAGGGAAATGGTCTGATCATACCACATCTCCTGTGCTGAGATAATCTACTATATAATTGTCTAAGGCATCTGCCGGTCACAGAAATCGCGAGCTAGACAGAGGGCGCTCATTGGTGGCTGCCGGAGGCGGCCACTAATTAGCGCATACTATGCAAATAGGTGCGCAAATTCAAAGTTTGAATTTCGCGGCAATTTGCAGCCCGGCGACAGCGGTGCGTCAGTGCGCTGTCGCCGGGATACACGAGTCCGGCCGGCGGTGGCCTGCCTGTGCTCCTACTTGCTACTGCTCCCAGTTACTGAGCATTCCATCCTGCCCCCCCCCACCCACCCTCCGGCTCCATTCTGCCCCACTTGCTCCATCCTGCCCCCCCCCCCCGCCGACTCCATCCTGCCCTAACCCCCCCGCCGGCTCCATCCTGCCCTGGTCGCTCCAACCTTCCCCCCCCCCCCCCCCCCCCCCCCCCCCCCCCCCCGCCCTCCTCCCCCCCCCCCCGGCTCCTCCTGACCCCCCCCCCCCGGCTCCATCCTGCCCCCCCCCCTGCCGGCTCCATCCTCCCCCCGCCACTCCATCCGCCGGCTCCCTCCCCCCGCTCCATCCTATCCCCCCCCCCACCCACCCCCCCCGGCTCCATCCTGCCCCCCTGCCGGCTTTATCCTGCCCCCCCCCCACCAGCTCCATCCTGCCCCAGCTGTTCGGTTTCCCAGGCAACGACAGGTCCTAAAGGCCTGTAGGACCTAGAAGACGGAGGTGGAGCGAGCCGGTAGACAGGTGAGTATCCTCACTGAGGATATTTTTAGTTTTACTCTTGCTGTGGAGGAGCAGGGGGGCCGCGGGGAGCGGAGTATCGCCATATACCATAGTGCTGCTGTACATGTACTGTAATGTATTGCCATATACCATAGCGCTGCTATACATGTGCTGTAATGTACCGCCATATACTATAGCACTGCTATACATGTACTGTAATGTACCGCCATATACTATAGTGCTGCCATACATGTACTGTAATGTACCGCCATATACTATAACACTGCTATACATGTACTGTAATATACTGCCATATACTATAGTGCTGCTATACATGTGCTGTAATGTACCGCCATATACTATAACGCTGCTATACATGTGCTGTAATGTACTGCCATATACTATACCGCTGCTATACATGTCCTGTAATGTACCGCCATATACCATAGTGCTGTTATACATGTACTATAATGTACCGCCATATACTATAGTGCTGCTATACATGTACTATGATGTACTACCATATACTATAGTGCTGCTATACATGTACTGTAATGTACCGCCATATACTATAGTGCTACTATACATGTGCTGTAATGTACCCCCATATACTATAGTGCTGCTATACAAGTGTTGTAATGTACCACCACATACCATAGTGCTGCTATATATATATATATATATATATATATATATATATATATATATTGTGGGGCAGCGCCTGGATTGCAAGTCAGGAAACACGTGGAGCCCGGTAGTAGTTCAAACAGGACCCGGTGTTTATTGCTGATACACACAGCGGTGGCACAGTCTGCCGGAATCCGGGTCGCAGCCGGGTACACAGGACACAGTTCATATAAAGTAACCCGGGTCCTTCAGGCCAAAGGCCTCCGTTATGAGTCACCCCGAGTTCCCCCAGCCCTCCTGGGCTAGGCCGTGTTAGTCTAGCACACGGCCCCCTGGAACTCTAGACCTCTCCTGTCTAACTCTGCTGCCGCTGCAGCTAAGGCACAATTCTGTGTACAAGGGACCCCGCCCTGCCTCCTGCTCAGGCTTTTAACTCCCTGTCTCCTTCCGGGACCTTGCAAGACCCGGAGCGGAGGGAGCGGACCGTCCCTTTCTCTCACACCCTACACCGGGCTCAATACGTGACAGTGCGCATTCTGGGGGAGACATAGCGCCCCTCGCATATGATTCCCCGTGCTGTCTCACACACCCCCCCCCCCTCGGTTCAAACTTGTGGGGTTGAACCCCATCCAACAAACAGGGTGCCCGGGACAGGGCATCCGCATTACCCTGCAACTTGCCAGCCCGATGCTCCACCGTAAAATTGAAGTTTTGGAGGGACAGGAACCACCGGGTGACCCGAGCGTTCCGTTGCTTGGCGTTACGCATCCAGACCAGGGGAGCGTGATCCGTAACCAACCGGAACTGCCGCCCGAGCAAATAATAACGTAGGGACTCCAAGGCCCATTTAACAGCCAAGCACTCCTTCTCCACTACGCTATAATTTTTTTTCCGCCGGGGACAATTTCCAGCTTAAGTAAGTGACCGGATGCTCGTCTCCGTCCACTTCTTGCGACAGCACAGCCCCCAGCCCCACCTCCGAGGCGTCTGTTTGTACAACGAAGGCGTGGTTGAAGTTAGGACTGATGAGGACGGGCTGTCCACACAAGGCCGACTTCATGGATTGAAAGGCGGCCTCTGCTTAGGGATTCCAGTGCACCAACGCAGACTTCTTCCCTTTTAACAGGTCGGACAGGGCCGCCGTTCGCCCAGCAAAGTTGGGTATGAAGCGTCGGTAGTACCCAACTATGCCGAGGAACACCCTCACCTGTTTGGTAGACACCGGTCGGGGCCAATTTTGAATGGCCTCGATTTTGTTTATTTGGGGTTTGATAACCCCTCGCCCAATGACATACCCCAGGTATCGGGCCTCCTCGAGCCCCATGGCACATTTTTTTGGATTTGCTGTCAGGCCCGCTGCCCTGAGAGAATCCACCACGGCCTGAACCTGGGATAAGTGGGTATGCCAATCTGGACTAAAGATGATAATGTCATCTAGGTAGGCGGACGCGTACTTCCGATGAGGTGCTAACACAACGTCCATGAGCCGCTGGAATGTGGCCGGGGCTCCATGCAACCCAAACGGCAACACAACGTAGTGATAGAGACCTTCCGGAGTAACAAAGGCGGTTTTTTCCTTGGCCGACTCAGTTAGCGGCACCTGCCAGTACCCTTTTGTCAAATCGAGCGTTGTGAAGTACTGGGCTTGCCCCAGTCTTTCAATCAGCTCGTCCACCCGGGGCATGGGATATAAATCAAACTTAGACACTTCGTTCAGCTTCCGGAAATCGTTGCAGAAACGCAACGATCCGTCCGGCTTTGGAATGAGCACAATGGGACTAGCCCATTCGCTCCGGGATTCTTCTATCACCCCTAACTTAAGCATGTGTTTAACTTCGGCCGCGATGGCTTGCCGTCTGGCCTCGGGTACCCGGTACGGTTTCACTCGCACTTTTACCCGAGGCTCAGTGACAATGTCATGCTGAATGACCGAAGTGCGCCCGGGCAGGTCAGAGAACACATCGGGATTCTGCTGTACCAACTTTCGCGCCTCCCGTCGTTGGGCCTTAGTGAGGGTGTCGCTTATTCGTACCCTTTCGGTATCCCTTGAGGCCGAAGGGGAAGGGTCACCGGGTGCATCGGATGCCTCCATGATCAGGCACTCCCGGTCTTTCCACGCTTTAAGCAAATTTATGTGGTATAGCTGCACGGGTTTCCTTTTTCCGGGCTGGTATACCTTGTAATTGACCTCCCCTACTTTTTCCCGGATTTCATAGGGCCCTTGCCATTTGGCCAATAATTTGCTTTCCGTTGTGGGCACTAAGACCAATACCCGGTCCCCCACCTCAAAGGTCCTAACGGTGGCCCGTGTATTATACCTGCGGCTTTGAGCTCCTTGGGCATCCATTAGGTGCTCTTTTACAATAGGCCGGACCGCTGTGATCCGTTCCTGCATTTTCGCCACGTGGTCAATCACGCTCCTATAGGGAGTGGGTTCGTGTTCCCACGTCTCTTTGGCAACATCCAATAGCCCTCTAGGGTGCCGGCCGTACAACAGTTCAAAGAGAGAAAACCCCGTAGACGACTGCGGTACCTCCCGGATGGCGAACATTAAATAGGGCAGTAACATGTCCCAATCTTTTCCATCCTTCGCTACCACTTTTTTTAGCATGGACTTCAGGGTTTTATTAAACCGCTCAACTAATCCGTCGGTCTGGGGATGATACACCGAGGTGCGCAGCTGTTTTATGTTGAGCAGTTTACATAGTTCCCGGGTCACCTTGGACATAAAAGGAGTCCCCTGATCCGTGAGGATCTCCTTGGGTAGTCCTAGGCGACAGAACATAGCAAACAGTTCCCGGGCAATCAGTTTCGCCGAGGTGCGGCATAACGGAATCGCCTCCTGGTACCGGGTGGCGTAGTCGACCACCACGAGTATATGTTGGTGGCCTCGTGCTGACTTCACTATAGGCCCCACCAAATCCAATGGACTACGCAAGGTGGCAATGGGTGTGGTCAGCTGACATTCCGGGCAGGAGTCACAGTACCTCTGGACGTCCGCATACACGCCCGGCCAGAAGAACCTCCGCAAGATGCGTTCTTCCGTTTTTTTAGCCCCAAGGTGGCCCCCTAGCAGGTGGGAGTGGGCCATCTCTAGGACCGCCCTGCGGTGTGGTTGTGGTACTACCAGTTGGTCCACGACCTCATCCCTGATTTTGTCCACCCTATAGAGTAACTCCCGGTTAATCACCATGCGTGGAAATACCTTCTTTGCCCCCGGGTGCTGAGCTACCCCGTTTATTTCGGTTACCCTTTCTCGGGCCCGGGTCAGTGTGGGATCCTGTAGCTGGGCTGTCCCAAACGCTCCCCGGGATACTTCCAACTCTGTACTCAGTGGGGTCTCCTCGACCTCGCCTGTCAATACGTCTAGCGGGAACCTATCGGGGTAACACTCTAGCCCTACGTTGGCGACCCCTACGGCAGGTGTCCCGGTTTCCGGGTCGTCGGGCTCAGCACTCTGATTCCCTGGCCTCAGAGAAGGGCTACTCCTCCTTCCCCATAAGGACCAAAACAATGGTAAATCTCTTCCCAGCACCGTCCCGTAGGGTAGAGATTTTACCACTCCGACCACGTGAGTCACCTCTCCACAGGGCGTGGACAGAGTCACCTCCGTGGTCGGATACTCGCGTAGGTCCCCGTGAATACACCGGACCCCGACCAATCCCCAGTGGGTTGCAACTCGGGGATTAAGGACGCACGAACCAGCGTCACCAAACTGCCAGAGTCCAAGAGAGCTTCTGCTCTGTGTCCATTAACGAGCACCGGGCACAGATGTGGTGCCGTTAGGGGAACCACTACATCTGCGGTGAACACGGGGCTGGCATACATCGAGAGCCGGCGTGTGAACCCACAGTCCATGGGTTCCACCATTAGTGGGCAATAGGCAGCCACATGTCCCGGTCCTTTGCAGTGGCAGCGCTGGGCCGGAAGCTCCTTCTTGGAGAGCCTGGTCTCCTGCCATCCCCGTTCTGGGGTGTCCTCACAGCGGGTACGTTTTTAGGAGAGTCCCCTGTTGATGGACGTACACCTTTACCCGTCTCCGGAGGTCGGCGCAACTGCCGCAGTGGGGCAGAGTCCCGTATGAACTCCTCGGTGGCTGTATATCGCTCTATCAAGCTAACCACCTGGTCCAAGGTACCCGGGTCCCCTTGCCCCACCCAACGCTGTATCGCAACCGGCAGAGTCCGTACCAGCCGGTCAACCACCACCCTTTCCACCATCTGTCCCGGAGTCAAGCTCTCAGGCTGGAGCCATCGTTTCACCAACTGCAACAAGTCATACGCCTGGGAGCGAGCCGGCTTGGATTCCACGTAGGACCAGGAAAACACCCGTTGGGCTCGGACATAAGTATTGACCCCCAGTCTAGCAAGGATCTCACCTTTGAGTTTGGCGTAGTCCTGTGCATCCTCCCAACTGAGATCTGTGTAGGCCTTTTGGGCGTCGCCCATCAGGAACGGCGCCACCACTTCAGCCCACTGAGCGGGAGGGAGACCTTCTCGCTCTGCGGTGCGCTCGTAGACTGTGAGGAAGGCTTCTACGTCGTCCTCTGGACTCAGCTTCCGCAGGGCTGACCGGACCCGGTCCCGGGCCTCACGCCGTTCCGGGGGAGGTGCTGTTGGCGGGTCTCGTAGGGCCGTAATGTGCTGCAGAAGCAGTTCATTCATTTTCTGCTGTTGTAGAAACTGTTCCTGTTGTCGCAACTGCTGCTGCTCCTGCTGTCGCTGTTGCTGTTCCTGTTGACGGAGCTACTGCTCCTCGTGTCGCTGCTGCTGTTCTTGTTGCCGCTGCTGGGTAAGTACCAGCTGCCTTAGGATTTCCTCCATATCAGCGGCAGGCCTGAACTGTAGCGTGGCCGGCTTAAGTATGGACATGCAGTGCCGGGCACCCCGCAAGAGACTGGCGGCTATAATGACTGCTGCTCCTCTCACTTAGCCGCCGCTCATTAGCCTCATGAAACAGTCACTTTCACCAGGCCGGAATTTGCCCGCATTCTCCACCATATGTGGGGCAGCGCCTGGATTGCAAGTCAGGAAAACGTGGAGCCCGGTAGTAGTTCAAACAGGACCCGGTGTTTATTGCTGATACACACAGCGGTGGCACAGTCTGCCGGAATCCGGGTCGCAGCCGGGTACACAGGACACAGTTCATATAAAGTAACCCGGGTCCTTCAGGCCAAAGGCCTCCGTTATGGGTCACCCCGAGTTCCTCCAGCCCTCCTGGGCTAGGCCGTGTTAGTCTAGCACACGGCCCCCTGGAACTGTAGACCTCTCCTGTCTAACTCCACTGCAGCTAAGGCACAATTCTGTGTACAAGGGACCCCACCCTGCCTCCTGCTCAGGCTTTTAACTCCCTGTCTCCTTCCGGGACCTTGCAAGACCTGGAGCGGAGGGAGCGGACCGTCCCTTTCTCTCACACCCTACACCGGGCTCAATACGTGACAGTGCGCATTCTGGGGGAGACATAGCGCCCCTCGCATATGATCCCCCACACTGTCTCACAATATATATATATATATATTGTGGTGATGTGGCCCCTGGCCGGGTGCATCACACTGGTTATCAATGCAGGTCTCTGTTCACATGGGCCGGTTTTCCTGATTGTGTGTGCTGTGTGAAACCTGTCCGATGTACAGGGGGTTAACAGCTGAAGGGTTTTCATGCGCTGAGTGAACAGCTGAGTGTGAGTGCTGAAGATCTGCGAGATTCATGAGCCTAATGAGCCGCACTGTCTGAACCTGTGTATGAGTGCTTTGCTGGGCTAAACCTGAATGGTGCACAGGGGGTTAATCACATCTCAGGTCTGTGTGTGAGTGAAGATGTGCTGATTGACTCACTGTGTTGCAGCTGTGAGTGAGCAGCCTGGATAAGAACCGGCCAGGTGTCTGAGTGAGGGGAGGACGATGGGAGTCAGAAGTCCAGACCACTGCCATGTGAGGAGGTGCTGGAAGTGATCCGTCCCCGGTGGGGGAAGTGATGGGAGCCTGCCAAGCTCCATGCCGGTGGCACAAAGATGCGTGCATGCCAGCAAGTGTCCAGGACCGAGGACGGCTCAAGGGCCAGGTGGTCATATGTGTGATGAGGACCGAGGATGGCTCAAGGGCCAGGCGGTCAGATGTGCGGTGTGAGAGACCGAGTACGGCTCAAGAGCCAGGCGGTCACAGCCGACTTTGGGACTAACTGAGTGAGTCATGATATGGTCCCGTTGATCCAGATGTAAGTGTTCCGGATCCCAGTGGATCCGTGGTGGTCTTGTGTGTACTGAGTGACAGGGTTCCTGGTACTATTGTGGGCCCTGAGTATGTAGCATATTGGTTTATGTAAAAATGCCATGAATGCTGTGTCATGCGTGAGTCATAATGGTTCATGAAAAAGTGCCATGTGTGATGACTCGTGTGCAATAGGATGGGGAATGATCCCTGTCAGGGTGATAGATGGTGATAGCCATCTTTAGAACCAGACTGAGGTCTGCAAGGGTCGGTGGGTGACGCCTTGAACTTCTGGGGAAAACGTATGTGAATGTCCTGTAATGTAATGTCATATGGGAATGTCATATAATGCAATGTAAGGATATGCATATTATATGTGAAAATGTGAACACTGTGTTATGTTTTATGTTTTACCAGTGGTTTATGGCGTTAAATAAACTACTGTGTGTGATGTTATCCGTTAAAAATGTAGTCGCTGCTGTCATTTTCCTAGTGCCAAGCGGGTTCCCCTGGGGCGCTACCTCACAATATATATATATATATATATATATATATATATATATATATATATATTATATATGTATATGTAGTTCACACACTTTAACTGAACATGTTCTGTCAGTCACAGTATGTCAACCACATACATATTGTAGAATACCCGATGCGTTGGAATCAGGCCACCATCTAGTCTTATATATGTGTCCCTGCTATGTACTGTGTAATGGATGTGTCTGACCGTATAGGGACATGGTCTGATCATACCACACCTCCTGTGCTGAGATAATCTTATATATGTGTCCCTTCTATGTTCTGTTCTGTGTAATGGATGTGTCTGACTGTACAGGCACATGGTCTGATCATACCACAGCTCCTGTGCTGAGATCGTATATATGTGTCCCAGCTATGTACTGTGTAATGGATGTGTCTGACCTTACAGGGACATGGAAAGTAAGAAAATAAATCGGCCTCACCGTGTCCTAATATTATGTTAAACCGTGCAGCTTAACATAAATTGAGGATTTTATTACAATTGGGACTCGCCAAAAATTCTTTATACTTTATACAGGAACATGATCTGATCATACCACAGCTCTTGGGATGGGGAGGAAGTCAAAAATATTAGTATTACAGCACAGTATCACAAATAATTTTTACTTTGAGGTAAAAGATTTTATTTAAAACACCAGCATGGAAATGTTCTACCTCACAGAAGATTCCGCTGCAATCCCATACCGTAATGTCTGCATGCTCTTTTGTGTCCTCCCCTGCCCAGGAGATGTGTTACGATCAGACGCAGCAATTATACAGTGAATCACAAAAAACAATCAGAAAAACGTGGAAAAATACTCTGTTAAAAAAGATAAAAACAGTAAAAAGCAAGTGCTGCATAAAAAAGTGATAAAAAACAGGGTATTTAGTTGATACGTTTTTTGCAAAAAATGTATACGAAGCTGCTCTACCGAACGTCAAGGTAACCCGTATCAGAGCAGTCCCTATCTGTGTGTTCAAAAAACCTGACCATGTGAATAGTTACCTACATGAGCCGGGTCCAGACAGGTCCAGTGTCTGACACGGACTGACTGCAGAAGACCGCTTCCATGTGCAGGACCCAAAGGGAGTGGTGGGCGGCTCCCTTATCTTGCAGAAACAAGAAACAAACTAGGAAGACACTAATGGGCCATGCACACAGTGAACAGATCTGTAGGACACTGTTCACACCACCAAAAGACTGAATCACAAAAAACAATCAGAAAAACGTGGAAAAATACTCTGTTAAAAAAGATAAAAACAGTAAAAAGCAAGTGCTGCATAAAAAAGTGATAAAAAACAGGGTATTTAGTTGATACGTTTTTTGCAAAAAATGTATACGAAGCTGCTCTACCGAACGTCAAGGTAACCCGTATCAGAGCAGTCCCTATCTGTGTGTTCAAAAAACCTGACCATGTGAATAGTTACCTACATGAGCCGGGTCCAGACAGGTCCAGTGTCTGACACGGACTGACTGCAGAAGACAGCTTCCATGTGCAGGACCCAAAGGGAGTGGTGGGCGGCTCCCTTATCTTGCAGAAACAAGAAACAAACTAGGAAGACACTAATGGGCCATGCACACAGTGAACAGATCTGTAGGACACTGTTCACACCACCAAAAGACTGAAAGACAAAAAACAATCAGAAAAACGTGGAAAAATACTCTGTTAAAAAAGATAAAAACAGTAAAAAGCAAGTGCTGCATAAAAAAGTGATAAAAAACAGGGTATTTAGTTGATACGTTTTTTGCAAAAAATGTATACGAAGCTGCTCTACCGAACGTCAAGGTAACCCGTATCAGAGCAGTCCCTATCTGTGTGTTCAAAAAACCTGACCATGTGAATAGTTACCTACATGAGCCGGGTCCAGACAGGTCCAGTGTCTGACACGGACTGACTGCAGAAGACAGCTTCCATGTGCAGGACCCAAAGGGAGTGGTGGGCGGCTCCCTTATCTTGCAGAAACAAGAAACAAACTAGGAAGACACTAATGGGCCATGCACACAGTGAACAGATCTGTAGGACACTGTTCACACCACCAAAAGACTGAAAGACAAAAAACAATCAGAAAAACGTGGAAAAATACTCTGTTAAAAAAGATAAAAAACAGTAAAAAGCAAGTGCTGCATAAAAAAGTGATAAAAAACAGGGTATTTAGTTGATATGTTTTTTGCAAAAAATGTATACGAAGCTGCTCTACCGAACGTCAAGGTAACCCGTATCAGAGCAGTCCCTATCTGTGTGTTCAAAAAACCTGACCATGTGAATAGTTACCTACATGAGCCGGGTCCAGACAGGTCCAGTGTCTGACACGGACTGACTGCAGAAGACAGCTTCCATGTGCAGGACCCAAAGGGAGTGGTGGGCGGCTCCCTTATACAGTACATAGAAGGAACACATATATAAGATTACCACAGCACAGAGATATTTTTTTTAGCACATCGGATTGTAGAAATTATAATTGTTCCAAGATCTATTGACTAAAATTAACTTTCAAAATCAACTTTGTTCATAAGAAAACCTCTTTACCCCTTCACGACCAAGGGCGTATGTATACATTCTTGGCCATGCCCCTCACTCTGATGCGAGCTCACGCGCAGAGCTCGCATCATCCCCCACTCATCTCAGCTAATTTGATCAACTGAAATGTGTAGCTAACAGCAACGATCAGATCAGCGCTGTTAACCCTTTGGATCGCACTGTTAGGGTATGTGCACATCAGTAGTTTTCTGGGCTGTTTTTCAGCGTTTTCCGTCGGCGGTTTCCGCTGAGTTTTATGTTAATTTATGTTAATCCTAGCCTCCGGTTGGATTAACATGCTAGTCAATGGAGTTTAGAAAACGCTGTCTTCATTAGAACGTTTTTATTCTGGTCGTTTTCAGTTTCTTCAGCGTTTTTCCACCGGTTTTCAAAGATAGAGCAAGGGACTTCTTTTGGTCGTTTTTCCAGCAGTTCCAGCTTACAAGTGCAGCAAAAAACTCAGTTTTAAAAACGCTCAGAAAAACAGCCGACAAAACGCTGTATAAACGCTATAAAAAACGAGCAAAAAACGAGGGACACTGCTGAGCACAGAAAACTCAGTTTCTGCTATTCTACACCAGTTCCCGGTCAGTCTGCAGAGATGCACAAACGTCTTAGGTGCACATACCCTTAATCACTGACAGCGTGATCCATAGCACTGCCAGGGGTCGCATCATTCTCCACTGGTATCGGAGATCCCGTTATGAAATCTCGGGACCTCAGTCTGTTACCTTAAAAGCCCGGGGTCCTGTGATGACCCTGGATTTTGTTTGCAATCACTTCCTGCAGATGCACGGCGAGCGTCTGCATCCACAGAGAGTGATCATTTCTCCTGTACACAGATGTGCAGCAGCTCATCTGTACATAGGAGAAGCGATTTGACTGTACAGCACTGAGGCCCCTTAGGGGCCAGTGTAAAATAAAGACAAAAAAACGAAAAGTTCAAATCACCCCCCTTTTCAACGTTGAAAATAAAACTATTGAAAAATACACATATTTGGTATCTCCACATTCAGAAATGTTTGATCTATCAAGATATAAAATCAGTTAATCAGATCGGTACACTGCGTAACAGAAAATTCCAAACGACAAAATTAGTTGTTTTTTGTCGCCAAAACATTGCAATAAAATGCAATAACGGGCGATCAAAACAACGTATCAACCCGAAAATGGTATTATTAGAAACATCAGCTCAAGACCCAAAATATAAGTGATCACACAGCCCCAGATCCTGAAAAAGGAGGACGCAACTGGTCGCGGAAAATGGTGCAAAAAGTGCAATTCTTTTGCTTTAGAAACTTCTGATTTTTTTTTTTCACTTCTCAGATAAAAATAAAAGTGGAAATATTTGGTATCTACGAACTCGTACTGGCCTGAGGCATTATACCGACTTGTCAGTTGTACCATATAGTGAACATGGCAACTGGAAACCCCCCCCAAAAAAAAATGTGTAATTGCACTTTTTTTGCAATCTAACTTAATTTGGATTTTTGTTTCCCATTTACCTGTGCACTATATGGTTTAGGTGTAGTGACATGTTAACCTTACTGTTGATATATAACTAGATGGTGACCCGATTCTAATTCTAACGCATCGGGTATTCTAGAATATGTATGTGGTTGACATATTGTGACTGACAGATCTTGTTCAGTTAACGTGTGTGAACTACATATATGTATGTGTATATATATATATATATATATATATATATATAGCAGCACTATGGTATATGGTGGTACATTACAGCACTTGTATAGCAGCACTATAGTATATGGGGGTACATTACAGCACATGTATAGCAGCACTATGGTATATGGCGGTACATTATAGTACATGTATAGCAGCACTATAGTATATGGGGGTATATTACAGCACATGTACAGCAGCACTATAGTATATGGCGGTACATTATAGTACATGTATAGCAGCACTATGGTATATGGCGGTACATTACAGTACATGTATAGCAGTGGTATAGTATATGGCGGTACATTACAGCACATGTATAGCAGCGCTATAGTATATGGTGGTACATTACAGCACATGTATAGCAGCACCATAGTATATGACAGGACATTACAGTACATGTATAGCAGTGTTATAGTATATTGCGGTACATTACAGTACATGTATAGCAGCACTTTAGTATATGGCAGTACATTACAGTACATGTATAGCAGTGCTATAGTATATGGCGTACATTACAGCACATGTATAGCAGCACTATGGTATATGGCAATACTCCGCTCCCCACGGCCCCCATGTCCTCCACAGTAAAAGTAAAAATATTCCTCAGTGAGGATACTCACCTGTCCACCGGCTCGCTCCACCTTCGTCTTCTAGGTCCTACAGGCCTTTAGGACCTGTTGTAGCCTGGGAAGACCGATCAGCTGGCGGGCAGGATGGAGCTGGCGGGGGGGGCAGGACGGAGCCAATGGGGGGGGGGGGGTAAGGAAGAAGCCGTGGGGGAGGGCAGGATGGAGCCGGGGGGCAGGAAGGAGCCGGGGGGGGGGGAAGGTTGGAGCGATCAAGGCAGGATGGAGCCCGGGGGGAACAGGATGGACCGATCGGCAGGGGAGGAGTGGGGGGGGGAGTGCTTAGTAACCGGGAGCAGTAGCAGGTAGTGTCCTGCTAGGACCTTGCATGATGTCAGAATGACATCGGCGTTCGGCGCTGTGATTGGCCCGCTCGCGGTCATGTGATATGTGACGCATATATCACATGACCGCGAACAGGCCAATCACAGTGCCGAACGCCGATGTCATTCTGACACCATGCAAGGTCCTAGCAGAACACTGCCTCCTACTGCTACCCGGTTACTGAACACTCGGCGGAGAGGTAAGTATAACAATCTTTATTATTTTTAATACATTTGTCTTTATTTTGCAGTGTATAATGCACTGCTAAATCAAATCACTAAAGAAGTAGCCCTAAGGAGCAGGGGGACGCGGGGGGAGCGGGATCGCATACAGAACAGAGGAGCTGGTATGGAGCGCGGGCAGGACAGGAGGAGCCGGGGGAGGAAAAAGCGGGCCAGGGCAGAGGAGCGGGGTATGGAGCACAGGCAGGCCTCCGTGCGGACCCGTGTATCCCGGAGACAGCGGCACTAACGCACCACTGTCGCCGGGCTGCAAATTGGCACGAAATTCAAACTTTGAATTTGCGCGCCTATTTGCATAGTCTGCGCTAATTAGTGGCCGCCTCGGGCAGCCACCAATGGTGTCTAGCGCGCGATTTCTGTGACCGACAGATGCCTTAGACAATTATATAGTAGACTAGATGGCGGCCCGATTCTAAAGAATCGGGTAGTCTAGAATCCATATATAGTTTATTTACTAATAGTTACGGGAGTGCGGAGAAATAATTGTGTGTATACAGGCGGCTTTGTGGGTAGCAGAGTATACGGTGACTCAGTGGTTAGCACTGCGCGGTGGCCAGTGGTTAGCACTGCGCGGGGTCTGAGTTGTAAGAAGCGTGAAGGTGGTGACGCAGTGCCGTGGGCAGGTGGTGACCGCAGCGCTGTGGGCAGAGTGGTGAGCGCAGCGCCGTGGGCAGGGTGGTGAGCGCAGGCCGTGGGCAGAGGATGGTGAGCGCCTGGCCAGTGGTGAGGCAGAGTGTGAGTGAGCGCGGCCGTGGGCAGAGTGGTGAGCGCAGCGCCGTGGGCAAAGTGGAGAGCACACACACGCCCTGCGTCTTCCCCGCCGCCTGGATCCTCAGTCGACATGTCGCCCCCCCCCCGGACGACTGGATCCAATATGGCGTCCGGGAAGTCTCGCATGACTTCCCGGACGCCATCTTGGACAAAGTATGTCGCCGCCTCCGGACGACTGGATCCAATGTGGCGTCCGGGAAGTCTCGCGAGACTTCCCAGACGCCATATTGGATCCAGTAGTTCGGGGGCGGTGACATGTCGACTAAGGATCCAGGCGGCGGACGCAGGGCCGTGGTAAGTATAGGTGTGTGTGTGTGGTGTGTGGTGTGTGTGGACAAAGTGACGGAAGTGCCTTCGGCTTTTATATATTAGAATGCTGTGAACATTAGTACTTGAAAATTTATTTTCAGCAGCTCACAGGTTCTTGGTGACTTGGTGTTTTTAGGTTTAGTTTCCGTGAATTTCCGTGCAACTTATTTGCTAATTTTAATTGATCTTCCAATCTTTAAAATGTGGACCTCAAATTGATGTCATGGAAAATAGCAGGTGGAGGAAGTACTTTCCCAAGGTGTAGCACCACCTCATTGTCTCATTGTTTTGGCTGCAGTGGCAATGTCATGTGACCATTGAAATCACCACTTGGGCCGGTCAGTCACTGAGCTAAGTGGCTTATGCCGTCTACCTCGGCTGAGCTCAGTGATTGGTGGCAGCGGGGATGTGAGTTTTCAAAGTGACATCACTGCTGAAGCCAAAGCGCTGGAATTCCAACAGCAGTCGAGAGTCTTCCCTTGACAGATGTAGGATATAGACAATCTCCTTTTGTCATTTTGGCAGCATTTGTAAGCCCCTGTTCTAAAAGTTAAAAATCCTTTTGAATGCCTTTTAAATGGGCCAATAATTGACAAATCAAAATATTGTTTTGTGGCAGGACATTTGTCAGTTGATTGATTATTGTTATGCAATGTCAGCAGTACAATATCTTGTGTGCTGCTAACAATAATGCAGACATGTAGATGATGAATTGTAGTAACGCTCATGTGTCGCCATGTAGTTTGCATGTTCTCAGTGACCGCAGAATGTTAAATCCATGCCAATCTTCTTCCTTTGATGTATCGCTGATCAGTACTTTTTCGTGTTGTTTTTCTACCCAATGAGGATTTGGGTTTTGGGGTGGTTTAGTGTGTTTCATTTCCAGGAAAATGATTCATCAGGCCTCCCAGATACAGATGTATTTATAATGCTGTCATTTGTCACACTTTAGCTGCAGACAATTGATCTCTATTTGAATAATTGTGTGACCAAAACCTCATTCACCTGGGCATTTTATGCTTTTGTCTGAGAAATTTGTATTCAACGCCAAACTCTAGATCGGGATTCAGTAGTGTTTAACTGGTTTCAAAGTTTTTCTTTTTAGGTATCTAGTGTTGTAGTTTAATAAGCAAACTAAAATATACATGATACATACTCCAAAATGAGTTATTATCCTGTGTTCAAGCTAGCAGGTTAAAGTGATATATGAAATACAGAATTGTAATTTGAAGAGGTATATAAATAAATCTGTAGACTACTCGTAGGTTACTTTAGGGACAATTCATTCAAGTGTTTACACCAGTTTTCTTTTGTTAAACTTTGAAAAGTTGCAGAATACAGTTTCCGCCAAATTGGTGGGTGGCGATGGCATGTAATGGTGAATGGCTGCTGAGTCATCAAAAATTATGCCATTTTAGTGGTGTTACTTTTACCAGAAATGTGACTCCAGTTCATCAGCAGGAACCTTTCCCTTTTGTTATTCTTGATTATCATTTTATCTTTTTCACTGGTAATTTTAGATACTAAATGTACAACAAGATGTCTAGTGGACACTATTCTTTAAGTCGTGTTTAAGTTAATAGAAGTTTGTTTTCTAAGGTATGCTTGGTTTATAATAATAATATAATATAATATTTATTCATTTATATAGCGCTATTAATTCCATAGCACTTTACATACATGAGTAATGCTGTCTTCTTGGAGCTCACAATCTAAACCTCCTATCAGTATGTTTTATGATGGCAAACATGGGTATGTTTGTATGTCTCAAAAGCTTAAAAGATGCAATGTCACAGAGACCAATCCAAATCCATTAATTGATTTGTATACAATGTGCTAAACCAAATAAAAGAACATTCCTGTACTCCAAGTAAGGGAACGCTCTAATATGGACGTTTTTGTTACATGAAGCCTTTGAAAGGTTTAGGTATCTGTAATTATTCATGTCATGAGTTTGTCTTTAATTAATACCCTTGATTATGCATAGTAATCAGGTTCAGCTTGCTAAGAGAAACTACATATTCAACTCCGTTCCGATAAGGGCCAGTTCAAGGTCACTGGGGAGCTGTCCAGAGGCCAAATTTGCATACAATATTGCCAGCAGACAGAGTGCGCTGAGGCAGTTTTCCTGTCTGATCTTCTGGTCTTTGTCATGGAGATTCCTAGTAGTGGAGGCCAGTTCCCAGATAATGATTAAGTGTTTTAATGGCATTCATTCATTCTGGACTAACTACTCAAGCAGAAAAAAGGGTTATGTAAAAATCACATTTAAGAAAAAATGATTTGTAATCTTTGCATCACCAGCACTTTGAGGAGACATTAGGACTTAAATCCTTGGCGTGGTAGACTCATCCTTTATCTTCTGATATTTACCGAGTTTACTGGTGCATGAAAGGTTCTCAGCAAGAAAAGCAGATGGGATGGGCTCCTTATAGGTAATGCTATCTGCCAGGCTATTACTTTCTATATATTGATAGTGCAGTAATCTTCTAGATATCATCCAATAAATAGACATTATTTAAATGATAGTAACAAAAGAAAGCAGAAGAATTGCATTCACCGGTTTCTCTCTTCAGTGAGTTGATCAACTTTTTTTTTTCAGCATGACCTCTCTTTGAAAAAAATACATTATTGTCCCAGACTAAAAGAATGTTTTTAATTATTTAAAAAATAATTTTATTTAGCCATTATCTAGCTTTTATGTTGTATTGCTGAACACAGTTGGCCATTTATATCTTTAAATACATTTTTGTGCTGTTAGTTTTAACAAATTTAGGATATTCTGCAGATAAGTGTTTTGTTAAAGGGGCTGTCTGGTGTTCATCTAAAAGTCTGCTGTCACTCTGTGATTAGACTCCTGAATCTTGTCAGGATTCTCCAGTATTGCAACAAAGAGCAGGCAGTTGACAAGTATGTGATAAGCATCACATTCAAATTAGACCTGTTCGGCCTCCCTCAATACAGGTGACTTGAGCAATAATGAGTACATCTAGTTGGAATGTGGCCAGAAGTATGGATATCGCAAACTTGTGGTTTCGAGACCGGCTATCAATACCAGATAATCTTGACAGCATGTGCTGCGTACTCTAAAAGGATTCATATGTCTGCAGTTACATAAAGTGACTGCAGACAGTTTAGCTGAAGATCAGACAATCCCTTTAAACAATCATCATGGTTCTCTTTTCACTTCTAACCTTATTGCGAAGCAAGTATTGGGTTTTGGAAAAAACTATGGCAGAAAAAAAGTGCAATAGGGTTTTCAATAGTTAAGATAGGAGTAAGGATGACAATTATCTACTCACCTAGGTGGGTTGTGTGTGACATGACCACTGATATACATATAATAAGCTGCTGCAGATCCGTGGGTGATGCACACCGAAAATATGAGAAGATCGGGATAACATGGTCTTTCTGCACTCTCTCAAATAGATGAAAAAGAACTCCAAATGGCTGGGTTTGGATATATTCTTATTGGTCTATGTCAATCCAGCCTCTTCCTCAGGACAAAATCATTGCTCTCGTGCCCTATTGGGATAAACAGGGTTGTATGAGTCTTCTCTTTGATTACCTAGACTTCCCTCCTGCGATGAGGAGAGAGACCTTCTTGGGTTGGCACTCCTCTGATTAGATCAGTAGGTGATAGGTTCTCCAAGTTTCCCTGTCTGATGGCTTTGCAGGTGGCCTGCCCCGAGATAGCTCTAGCTTGGCTGGAATATCTACAACTGAGGCCTTTTCTTAAAAAAATACTCTCTCAGGGACTGTCTCTAGCACCTCCCATCCCTTTGAAATCCCTTCTCCTAACCACTGCTCCTTCCCATACCATTTCCTTACTATACAGTATATTATCTTACGCTTTCTCGGATAGCATGCCTGGTTACCTGAAGGCCTGGCAAACTGAACTCCAAATCTCTTGTGCTCCAAATCAGATTGTCACAAAATATTTACTTCAGCCCATAAAATATCAATATCTTGTTTTGCTCAAGAAAAGAACTTTAAAGCCCCCGTCACATCTGTCGACGGGGCTGGGGATGTCGGGGCGGACTGGCAGGTGTGCGCACGTTTATGGCGCCCTGCCAGCGTCGCTGTGCCCCGTTTACACGGGGCGACATCTCCAGCCCCGCACCGGCGAGTTGACAGGCGGCATCGCCGACGGGGTGTCTGGAAACCCCTGCGGCGATGCAGGACAATGGGAGCTATGGCTGACAGGTCGCCGGCCCCGGTTACATGGGGCGATGTGTACACATCGCCCCATGATGGTCGCCTGGTTTCAGAGCACTGCTCTGAAACCAGGCGACCGCCCAGCACCGCCGACATCGCCCCTTTACATGAGGCGACGTAGGGACGATGACACCAGCGATAGGCCATGCCCCCACATCGCCTCTTAATGGGCGGCGGTCACCCCGTGTGACGGGGTGACGGGGGCTTAAGATTTTAACTCACTGGCATACATGTCCTGAACTCATGTACAGAATTTTCCCAGCGATTTTGGATACATGCTGGAGGAGTGGAGTTGAGGTCAGTACCATGTCACACATATGGTGGTCTTGTCATCTCTTATAACCTTTCTGCCATGTGTTTTTTTTTTTTTTTTTTATTTACTTTCAAGTGACAGGCATTTGTTCAACTCCCTCACCTAGGATTGCACTCCTTCCCGTAAAGGTAATACAGCAGGGTGTACAGAGTGGGTCATTTATATAGATATCACCAACCATTCCCATTTTATTTAGGTATATCAACTTCCTGTTTGTGGCACATTAGTTTATGGGAGGGGGAAAACTTTTGAGATGGGTGGTGACCATGGTGGTCATTTTGAAGTCTGCCATTTTGGATCCAATTTTTTTTTTCAATGGGAAGAAGGGTCATGTGACACAAACTTATTGAAAATTTCATAAAAAAACAATGGTGTGCTTTGTTTTAATGTAACTTTATTCTTTCATGATATTATTATATTATTTACAAATTTATGATCACTTATAAAATGTGTTCAAAGTGCTGCCCATTGTGTTGGATTGTCAATTCAACCCTCTTAACACACTGAAAGCAACACTGCAGAAGAAATGCTAGCACAATCTTCCAGTATCGTTGTTTCAGATGCTGCACATCTCGTATCTTCACAGTATAGATAATTGCCTTCAGATGACCCCAAAGATAAAAGTCTAAGGGGTCACATCAGAGACTTTGGTGGCCATTCACCTGACCCACGACGACCAATCCACTTTCCAGGAAATTGTTCATGTAGGAATGCTCAGACCTGACACCCATAATGTGCTGGTGCACCATCTTGTTAGAAAAACTCAGGGAATATGCCATCTTCAGTGTATAAAGAGGTCAACACATCATCATGTAGCAATTTCAGATAGCCAGTGGTATTGAGGTTTCCAATGATGAAGAATGGCCCCACTATCTTTTTTATCATTGGGGTCATCTGAAGGCAGTTGTCTATGTTGTGAAGATACAAGATATGCAGCATCTGAAACAACGGATACTGGAAGCCTGTGCTAGCATTTTTCTGCGGTGTTGCTATCACTGTGTTAAGAGGGTTGAATTGACAATCCAACACAATGGGCAGCAATTTGAACACATTTTATAAGTGATCATAAACTTGTAAATAAATCATGAAAGAATAAAGTTGCGTTAAAACCAAGCAGACCATTGCTATTCTTATGCAATTCTCAATACGTTTGATGTGTCACATGACCCTCTTCCCATTGAAAAAAATTAAAGTTGAATCCAAAATTGCTGACTTAAAAATGGCTGCCATAGTCACCACCCACCTGGAAAAGTTTTCCCCCTCCCATAAACTAATGTGCCACAAACAGGAAGTTGATATCACCAACTATTCCCATATAATTTAGGTGTATCCATATAAATGAGCCACCCTGTATATATGTTACACAGGGTAAACAGTGGTGTGTGTACATGTATAGTCACCCTGCTGTTTGTATAAGAGAGGAGCGAGAGCTGGGTCTGCAGGAAGAGCTGGCAGCATTCGCAGAAAACTAGTGAGGTCTGCTGAATTCAGCCCTACCCACCCCAAAGGTTTCTACAGCCCGGACTTGATGGACAGTCTTCTGACATTAAATTACAGGAAGCAGTAGATTCTCAGCCAGAGCTATGGAACCAGTAGGGCTCAGGCTGGCAAAGCAAGGTATTTAGTGAAGTGTTTACCTATGGCAGTTGTTTTTGATAATTGTGTATGTAGACAATGAGGACCCTTGCCATGGGTTGCGAGTAGAGATGGCCAAACTCGCAGATGTTCAGGTTTGGCAGATCTGGACGGACTTTAAAAAGAAGTCTGTTTTGGCACCAGACTTGACCTGAAGTTGAGCATCAACAACAACTTTACAGTTATAAAATGGTAACTAGGGTGCTGGGGAACCGTAAAAGAATACAAAACAGTGATTAAAGCAGCAGCATATACTTACCGAGGACCACACGCTTGTAACACCACTTCCGGGTGTCTGGTTTATTCACTAGACTCCACCTACAACAACCAATCACAGATGCCCAGTCTCTGTGACAACATCTGTGATTGGTTGTTGCGCCCCCACCCATTGAGCTGGAGTCTGTGAATGGTTGCCATTGGCTATCAACCTGGCGTGATAGGGGTGTAAAAGTAAATAAATAATTTTTTTAAATTTGTGTAGGCGTCCCCTGTATATTTTATTTTCAGCGTAGATTAAGCAGCCACCCACCAACTGCCTGGATTTATCTTTGCTGTCAATCAAAAATACATAGTGCCAATTTTGTTATTTTTTTATTATTTAAAGAATAATAAAAAAATGTGTGGGCTCCAGTCTATTTTTTGTTGCTAGCCAAGGTAAAATAAAAACAGGAAGCTGGGGACTGTCTGTCCAGTGGAGTGCACTTATATAGCACTAGGCAGACAGCCTGATGGTATGGTTGTCATAAATGGGCTGTAAGCCAAATACTGTGCGACACACACATACATTATTTGTGTAACTGGCACCCTACCTAATCTTCACCTATGTGCATTGATAATACTAGGCAACCACCCCCTCCAATAATGGTATGTTATGAGTAGTTGTCTCATTAGATAGGTTATTCCACCTTTGCTGCCCCTATCTTTATTATGGGGGTCTGCTACATGCTCTAGTGCTTTGGTCATGTGATCTGGTGTTTTTTTTTTCTACAGTTTTTTTTAATTTTATGTGAATTGCCATCAGTGATAGCAGCCATCCTAGCATAGATGCAGCAAAACAGGCCCCCACACCATGATAACCGAGTCCAGGACTTCTCCCTGGCATCTGCCTTACTCTAGAACTCCCTGCCCGAACACGTCAGACACTCTCCTACCCTGAGTAGCTTCAAGTGTCACCTGAAGATTCACCTATTCCGTCAAGCCTACAACCTGCCATGAGACCCAGGCGACCGCCCCATACCTGACATTCCCCCATCCTACGTATCCTAACCCGCCCCTCTTAGACTGTGAGCCCTCGTGGACAGGGTCCCTGCCCTCCTGTACCTGTACGTCCTGATCGCCTAGATTTAGTGTACTTGTTCTTGTCTCCCTCATCCTCATGTAAAGCGCCATGGAACCTAATGGCGCTATATAAATAAATAATAATAATAATAATAATGATATGTCCACAATCATGTTTTACATTTTTTATGCTACAATGGAGTGTTTATCTTTATCCATACATAATGCTTCTCATAAATCCAGCAAGCTATTTTTGTCACATCCACCCACAAAACATTGTTCCAATAGCATTTTGACTTGTCCAAGTGATCTTTAGCAACTGTAAATGGACAGCAATGTTCTCTTTAGAAACCTTTGCTTTTGCCTTACAATATTGCCATGCATTGCATTATTGTTCAGTGTCATAGCGATGGTGGAATCTTGATCACTAACATTAGCGAATGTTATAGATGCCTTTAGCTGCATAGAAGTTCCATTTGTGACCTTGCAGAATATATTGGACTTTGCAATTGGAGTGATCATGTTGGTTAGCCATGCCTGGGTAGTATAATAATGGTCTTTAATTTCCTCCATTTGCACACAATTTGTCCAACTGTGGATTTGTGGAGTCCAGACTCTTTAGAGATGGCTTCGTATTCTTTTCCAGCCTGTAGTGCAACAACAACGTTTCTTATGAGGTCCTCAGAATCTCCTTTGATGCCATGACAGACTTCCACAAACATTTTTTAAATAAAGATCAGATTTGCAGAGATTCCTGCTCTTTAATTTAAATTAATCTCTCATTTCTGTTTGTCATTCCATTCATGGACTACACCAGACTTTAAAGGAACCCGTTATATTCTTTTTTGTTTTTAAACCGCCCTCATTGTTCTGTACAACTGAATTGTCAACATTTATTGTTACTTGTATTGCTACTATGTTACTTGTCCTAGTCTGCCCTTTTTAACATGTAAAGCGCCATGGAATATAATGGCGCTATATAAATTAATAATAATAATAATTGTTATGTAGATCATGCATTGTGCATCACTGGTTTAAAAAAAAATCCATGTATTTATAACAAAAAAGCACTTTAGATGGTTAGCTTTTTGCGTTATGTGCCTGAATAAAGTCATCGGAGAGGCAATCAGTCACATCAATCCAAATTCAGACATGCAATTTTTAAACATGGTCACCACCCCCATATTGTAATATATTAATATCACTAAAGCACTGTGAAAAAAACACTTCTGCTGCAGATGGACCTGTGGTGATGTCACGACCAAGTGACCGTGATTGGTGGAGCTAAGCAGGCCTGACCAGAGAAACCCTTTGTTATTAGCTCCACCCAGTACTATCACATGGTCGTGAAATCGCCACCTGTCCTTCTGCAGGTCCTGTCATGATTTCAGTCAACATTACTATCTAGGGAGCATGACAAAAATTCTGAAACCATGGTGAATAAACTTGATTGACCTGACTGACTGCCAGCCCGATAACTGTTTCATCAGGTACGTAATGCAAACCTCTATGCATCTAAAGTGTGTTGTTATGATAAATACATGGATTTTTTTTTTCAAACCATGTTAGTGATTCACAGTGCATGATCTAAATCACATTGAGGGAGGTTTAAAACAAAAAATGACATGCCAGGTTCCCTTTAATTTCACCTTCAAATTATCCATTTGTTTTGACGTTCTCTTTTTCTACTCTTAGGTCTTGTGACAAAATGTGATGTAGTTTTAGGTAAAATGTTTGCCTAGATAGCTTTATTAAATAGGAAGAGGACTTAAATAAACTCTAGTGCCTCATACCAGAAGTGGCTCTAGAGTTCCAGGTCTCTTCCTCTTTGAAAAGGCAATTTGATTACTTAGTAAACTGCTATTAACCTGCAGAGATGGGGTTAATTTGCAGGTTAATAACATTCTGAACCTGCCTACACATCAAATCCCATAGTTGCGAGGAAATTAATTTTATTTATCCCGCTGTGTTCTAGTTTGTCATGGAGGCAGCGCGGGTTCAGTTATACCTCTCTGTTTATGAGGACTGTGACCATGCCCCCTACATTTGACAGCTGCTAAGAATTAGAGGGGGCTGTCAGTCAAGGTAGGGGGCAATGCCACAGCTGCCACTCTTTATGCACAGACTGAACTCGCGCAGGGGCCGCCTGCACGACTGAAACTGGAACACTGCTGAATAAAGTACATTCCCTCCCATCAGCGGGGTTTAATGTTGGGTTAATAGCATTTACTTTCACATGTCAGGTCCCATTGAAATTCCCAGAGGAGCACTGCATGACCTGTAAGTCTCTGTGTATGTCAACTTGGCACTCTCCACAAGGAGACACTTTACTCTCCCCCCCACCGCCCCCCCTCCGAAACTGAAATCATATGTGAAATGAGCACTGCATTTAGATAACATAGCAAAGTGTGAGGATTAAAAACTGTTCCTCAAAACCATGTAAACTGCTGTGGGATAATGCTGTTGTGAAACACTGCGATGCAGATGATTCTTATTTTAAGATAAAGTAAATTACTATGGCATTAAAAAGTAACTGCATTAGATGAACCATATGCCTATTTTATAAGTAGTACATACTTTTATGCAACAAAACAAACATTAATGACACTAACAATATGACCCAACTGTGTATGCTATGCCTGACATACTAATCATTTTACATAAAAGAGGTTTATTTCTTTGAGCCTCCCAGCATGCTTCTTGGAGGGGTGGGGGAAGAGACCTGAGAAAAAGCAGTACATTTCTTACTGTCTTGATGAAACATATTACACAGACACAATATAATCCATTTTAGCCACTCCATATAGTGTAAGAATGATGCACAAAGATTCAGACTAAGGAAAGAAGAAGAAAGCCTGAAAACAAACAAATCCTCTATTTGATGTGACATCTATTTCAGGGGGACACCTGGTCGGCAGCACTTTTCCTAACCTTTATTCCATGCCGTTGTGATTGTAAAACTGTCATGTTGTTCACTCACTGAGTGACAGCTGGTTGTAGGACTCGGGGTGTATATGGAATGAAAACCAAATTCCTTTCCTTTCTATATTTACAGCAGATGTATATACAGATTTAGTATTAGACTTATTTCAATGTGAAATTGCCACGTTTCTTTTTCTAGTTTATAAAATCTGTGCTGTGCAATGGCTGCAAAAGTAAAAAGTGTATAATATGTTATAATGATGATGGTATATTATCTTCGATTATTATCTGCCACATGAACATTAGTGACCCTTTTAATGCCAGTGAAGAGTAGTGCTATTGCGGGGTTAAAAGACCCTTTTGACAATATTGTACAACCACTGTATCTTTTTTACTGCATTGTTTTAAATAAGATGTCTACTAATATGTAAAATAATACTTAATTTTACCATAGTGTTTTTAATGCCACATGTCTCACATGTTGAATGAAAGGGATGCCAGACATACTGTTACACATACAGCGGGGGAAAAAAGTATTTAGGCTGCCTTCAGACTTGCAGATGCATCTGCAGCGTTTTGCAGATTCATCTGCAAGCATCTGCATGCAGACCGCGGCCCCTATGTTTATAATGGAGCGCACGGCGGTCTGCAGATGCTTGCAGACCGCCGTGCGCTCTCTTTGCCCGCCATTAGTGATCTGTGCGCATGCGGATGCCTGCGCACAAATCACACACTCTCGCCTGCACCAGGGACGCAAGATGTTGCGTCCCTGGTGCGGGCGAGAGTGTGTGATTTGTGCGCAGGCATCCACATGCGCACAGATCACTAATGGCGGGCAATGAGAGCGCACGGCTGTCTGCAAGCATCTGCAGACCGCCGTGCGCTCCATTATAAACATAGGGGCCGCGGTCTGCATGCAGATGATTGCAGATGCATCTGCAAAACGCTGCAGATGCATCTGCAAGTCTGAAGCCAGCCTAAGTCAGCCACCGATTGTGTAAGTTCTCACACTTAAAAAGATGAGAGAGACCTGTAATTGACATCATAGGTAGACCTCAACTATGAGAGACAAAATGAGAAAACAAATCCTGAAAATCACATTGTCTGATTTGTAACTAAACGTTTTTCAAATTTTGATGGAAAATAAGTATTTGATCACCAACAAGCAAGATTCCTGGCTCTCACAGACCTGTAACTTCTTCTTTAAGAGGCTCCTCTGTCCTCCACTCATCACCTGTACTACTGGCATCTGCTTGAACTTGTTAACAGTATAAAAGACACCTGTCCACAACCTCAAACAGTCACACTCCAAACTCCACTATGGTGAAGACCAAAGAGCTGTCGAAGGACACCAGAAACAAAATACCGTGTCTCCCCGAATATAAGCCAGTGTCTTATATTCTTTTTACCCCCAAAAGTCCCACTATGGCTTATTTTCGGGTATGGCTTATATTAGAAAAAAAAATGACGATTTTTTTTTTATCCCACACAGCCCAGAGGGTCACAGGCCCTTACAGTATCCCACACAGCCCAGAGGGTCACAGGCCCTTACAGTATCCCACACAGCCCAGAGGGTCACAGGCCCTTACAGTATCCCACACAGCCCAGAGGGTCACAGGCCCTTTCAGTATCCCACACAGCCCAGAGGGTCACAGGCCCTTACAGTATCCTACACAGCCCAGAGGGTCACAGGCCCTTACAGTACAACATCCCACACAGCCCAGAGGGTCACAGGCCCTTACAGTATCCCACACAGCCCAGAGGGTCACAGGCCCTTGCAGTATCCCACACAGCCCAGAGGGTCACAGGCCCTTACAGTATCCCACACAGCCCAGAGGGTCACAGGCCCTTACGGTATCCCACACAGCCCAGAGGGTCACAGGCCCTTACAGTATCCCACACAGCCCAGAGGGTCACAGGCCCTTACAGTACAGTATCCCACACAGCCCAGAGGGTCACAGGCCCTTACAGTACAGTATCCCACACAGCCCAGAGGGTAACAGCCCCCTGTACAGCAAGGAAACCTTACGGTACATTTTGTGATTTCCTTACTTTGTAATGGTGGCTTCCCCTAATGGATTCCTCCGCGGTGCAGGGTGCAGGTGTGGCTGTTTCGTCTTGCAGGAGCGTCTGGGCCAATCAGCACTCGAGCTGCTGAGCCAATCAGCGCTCGAGATGCTGGGGAGCCGCTTGGCCAATCAGAGCTCCTGCAGGGGCAGCGGTGACATCAGGCTGTGCGGGGGGCCACCCAGAGAGCCTAGGGAGCCCCTAGACCAGTGATGGCGAACCTTTCTGAGGCCGAGTGCCCAAACTGCAACCTGAAACAAAATTATTTATGGCGAAGTGCCAACACGATAATATAACCTAAATTACAGCAGTGGTAATCACAAGCGCTGCACAGGGGGGAGAGCCAGCAGATGCTAACTCTCTTCCCTGTACAGGGCTTGTAGTCCTGAAACATTGATGATCAATTCAATTATTTTAACAATTAATTGATTTTAAACTTACCTTTGCAGTCTTCTCTTCTCTTCGGCAGTGGTCAGACAGCTCATGTGTACTGGACATTGAAGCTGAGCCGCTGCCACCGCCCGTTCTAGAAACAGCAGGTGGATTGATCTGTATGGAAAAAATGCAGAATATTAGACAGATAGGAGATAGATTTTATCATGGAATACAAGCAGATTTCATACTGAAATCATGGTCCTCATCTTGTAGTAATATCTCCATCATGACCCTCTCCTTGCAGTAATGTGTCCCATCCTGACCCTCTCCTTGTAGCTATGTGCTCCATCCTGACTCTCTCCATGTAGTAATGTTTCCCATCCTGACCTTCCCATTGTAGTTATGTGCTCCATCTTGTCCTTCCCCTTCTAGCTATGTGCTCCATCCAGATCCTCTCCTTGTAGTAATGTGCTCCATCCTGACCCTCTCCTTGTAGTAATGTGCTCCATTCTGATCGTCTCCTTCTAGTAATGTGTCCTATCCTAACCCTCTCCTTGTAGTTATGTGCTCCATCCTGACCACCTCCTTCTAGCTATGTTCTCCATCCTGATCCTCTCCTTCTAGCGTTTTGCTCCATTCTGATCCTCTCCTAGCTATATGTTCCATCCTGACCCTCTCCTTGCAGTTGTGCTCCATCCTGACCCCCTTCTTGAAGTAATGTCTTCATCCTTATCCCCTTGTAGAATGCCCCATCCTTGTCCCCTTCGGGAATGTCCCATCCTTGTCCCCTTGTGGTAATGTCCCTATCCTGCCCCATCATGTAGTAATGCCCCATCCTGTTGTAATGCCCTATCCTTGTCCTCTTGCAGCAATATTCCCCATCCTGCAGTAATGCCCTATCCTTCTCCCCTTGTAGTAATATGCCCCATCCGTGTCCCCTTGAAGTAATATGCCCCATCCTGCAGTAATGTGTCTCATCCTTGTCCCCATGTAGTAATATGCCCCATCCAGCAGTAATGTGCTCCATCCTTGTCCCTTGGTATTATTGCACCACCATTGTCCCCATCACATAGTAATATGCCCCAACTTGCCCCCTGGTAGTATTGCCCTATTCTTGCCTCCATTACATAGTAATCTGCCCCATCCTTGTCTCCATCACACAATAATATGCCCCATCCTGCCATCACATAACAATATGCCCCATTCTGCCCCCTGTTAGTATTGCCCCATCACATAACAATATGCCCCATCCTGCCCCATGACATAATAATATGCCCCATCCTGCCCCCTATTAGTATTGCCCCATCCATCCATCCATCATCCTCTTAGTATTGCCCCATCCATCCTCCTCTTCGTATTGCCCCATCCATCCATCCATCCATCTATCCTCCTCTTAGTATTGCCCCATCCATCCATCCTCCTCTTAGTATTGCCCCATCCATCCATCCATCCTCCTTTTAGTATTGCCCCATCCTCCTCCTCCTAGTATTGCCCCATCCTCCTCCTCCAGGTATTGCCCCATCATCCTCCTCCTCCTCCAGGTATTGCCCCATCATCCTCCTCCTTGTATGGCCCCATCCTCCTCCTCCTCCTAGTATTGCCCCATCCTCCTCCTCCTCCTAGTATTGCCCCATCCTCCTCCTCCTCCTCCTAGTTTTGCCCCATCATCCCCTCTCTCATAGTATTGCCCCATCATCCTCCTCCTCATAGTATTGCCCCATCATCCTCCTCCTTGTATGGCCCCATCCTCCTCCTCCTCATAGTATTTCCCCATCCTCCTCCTCCTCCTAGTATTGCCCCATCATCCTCCTCATAGTATTGCCCCATCATCCTCCTCCTCCTAGTATTGCCCCATCCTCCTCCTCATAGTATTGCCCCATCCTCCTCCTCCTCATAGTATTGCCCCATCCTCCTCCTCATAGTATTGCCCCATCATCCTCCTTCTCCTAGTATTGCCCCATCATCCTCCTTCTCCTAGTATTGCCCCATCATCCTCCTCCTCATAGTATTGCCCATCCTCCTCCTCCTCATAGTATTGCCCCATCCTCCTCCTCCTCATAGTATTGCCCCATTTTCCTCTTCCTCATAGTATTGCCCCATCATCCTCCTTCTCCTAGTATTGCCCCATCATCCTCCTCCTCCTAGTATTGCCCCATCCTCCTCCTCCTCATAGTATTGCCCCATCCTCCTCCTCCTCATAGTATTGCCCCATCCTCCTCCTCCTCATAGTATTGCCCCATCCTCCTCATAGTATTGCCCCATCATCCTCCTTCTCCTAGTATTGCCCCATCATCCTCCTCCTCCTAGTATTGCCCCATCATCCTCCTCCTTGTATGGCCCCATCCTCCTCCTCCTCATAGTATTGCCCCATCATCATCCTCCTCCTCATAGTATGGCCCCATCATCCTCCTCATAGTATTGCCCCATCATCATCCTCCTCCTCATAGTATTGCCCCATCATCATCCTCCTCCTCATAGTATTGCCCCATCATCATCCTCCTCCTCATAGTATTGCCCCATCATCCTCCTCCTCATAGTATGGCCCCATCATCATCCTCCTCCTCATAGTATTGCCCCATCATCATCCTCCTCCTCATAGTATGGCCCCATCATCATCCTCCTCCTCATAGTATGGCCCCATCATCATCATCCTCCTCATAGTATGGCCCCATCATCATCCTCCTCCTCATAGTATGGCCCCATCATCATCCTCCTCCTCATAGTATGGCCCCATCATCATCCTCCTCCTCATAGTATGGCCCCATCATCATCCTCCTCCTCATAGTATGGCCCCATCATCATCCTCCTCCTTGTTTGGCCCCATCCTGGCTGCTGGTGAAAAAAAAAAAAAACTTTCATACTCACCTTTCTTCACCGCTGCTGCAGCTTGCATCCTGTCTCCTCTCCAGCACTGAGGGCGGTCACGTGATGCCGGGCGCGTCACGTGACTGCTGTCACATGACGCTGGCCGGGAGGGCGGGCTTAGAAGTGTCTGAGAGAGGAGAAATGTCTCCTCTGCTCAGATACAGCTTAGATCTGCCGGCGGCGCACGCCGGCAGATCAAACCGGCAGTGTGGTGGCGAGGCTGCGTGCCAGCGGAGGCGGCTCTGCGTGCCACCCCTGGCACGCGTGCCATAGGTTCGCCACCACTGCCCTAGACCAATCAGAGCTGCAGGGGCAGCGGTGACGTCAGGCTGGGGGGGGGGGGGTCACACAGAAAATGAACCCCATGCACTCGGGGCCACCAGCGGCTGCACATGAGGGCAGAGGAGGACAGCACAGACCCCGGAGGACAGCGGGGACAGCAGGGACAGAGGGGACCGAGGCAGCGGCGATGCATATAAAAAGGTACCATGGCTTATATTTTCCCCATGGACAGTTTACTATGGCTTATTTTCGGGGAATGGCTTATATTAGCCGCCCCTCCTCTACCCCCCACTATGGCTTATTATCGGGGGTGGCTTATAATGGGGGAAACAGGGTAGTAGCAAAGCAGAAAGCTGGAAAGACTGAATCTGCAATAGGCAAGCAGCTTGGTGTGAAGAAATCAACTGTGGGAGCAATAATTAGAAAATGGATGACATACAATACCACTTAATCTACCTCAATCTGGGGCTCCACGCAAGAGTTCACCCCGTGGGGTCAAAATGATATCAAGAACGGTGTAAAAAATCTCAGAACCACACAGGGGGACCTAGTGAATGACCTGCAGAGATCTGGGACCAACATAACACAGGCTACTCATCAGCAATGCCTATGCCGCCAGGGACACAGATCCTGCAGTGCCAGATGTGTCCCCCTGCTTAAGCCATTACATATCTGAGCCTTTCTGAAGTTTGCTAGATAACATTTGGATGATCCAGAAGAGTATTGGGAGAATGTCATATGGTCAGATGAAACTAAAGTACACTGCTGTGCAAATTAATTGGGACAAAGCATTTTTTTAAGTAAAATCGTAAGTTGGTTAACAGTCAGTAATTCAAACCAGTTTTAACTGCTTTGAACAGGTGTGAGTGTACAACCTTGAGTAACAAAATGTGGTTTGACTGGTTTTAGTCAGAAAATAACAGCTAACTGCCCCTCAGCTTCAGTTGAGAGCTTGTTTCTGTGAGGAGTGGTTTAATGTACTTTTTCTCTAGACTTATTACTCTTAATTAACATACAAGTCTCACTGTAAGAGAAATCGCTTCCACCGTTGGTATTGGAAAATCTACCGCTTCAAAAATAATTCGCATACACAATGAAACTGGATCGTTTTCTCCAAAGCGAAAGGGGAAATGTGGAAGAAAAAGGAAAACGACACTAAGAACTGATAAAACACTTATCAGAAATAGTAAAATGAATGCAAGAAAAACTTGCTTTGTCCCAATTAATTTGCACAGCACTGTAGAACTGTTTGGTAGAAACACAACTTGTCGTGTTTGGAGGAGAAAGAATGCTGAGTTGCATCCAAACAACACCATACCTACTGTGAAGCATGAGGGTGGCAATATCATGCTTTGGGGCTGTTTCTCTGCCCAGGGACCATGACGAATGATTCGTGTACATGAAAGAATTAATGGGTCTATGGTATTGTGAGATTTTGAGTGCCAACCTCCTTCCATCAGCAAGGGCATTGAAGATGAAATGTGGCTGGCTCTTTCAGCAAGAAAATAATCCCAAGCATACTGCCAGGGAAAGAAAGGAGTGGCTTTGTAAGAAGCATGTCAAGGGCCATGGAGTGGCTCAGTCAGTCTCCAGATCTAAACCCTTTAGAAAACCTTTGGAGGGAGTTGAAAGTCTGTGTTGCGTAGCAACAGCCCCAAAACATCACTGCTCTAGAGGAGATCTGCATGGAGGAATGGGCCAACATACCAGCAACTGTGTGTGTCAACCTTGTGAAGACTTACAGAAAACGTTTGACTTCTGTCATCGCCAACAAAGGATATATAAAAAAAAGTATTGAGATTAACTTTTGTTATTGACCAAATACTTATTTTCCACCAAAATTTGAAAAAAATTTCTTTCCAAATCAGACAATGCGATTTTTCAGGATTTGTTTTATCATTTTGTCTCTCATAGTTGAGGTCACCTATGATGTCAATTACAGGCCTCTCTCATTTTTAAGTGGGAGAACTTTTACAATTGGTGGCTGACTAAATACTTTTTTCCCCACTGTATACTTCATTAATTTGTGTGCAACAATACATTTTCAAGGTGTGAATATATGAAATTTGGAAATTTGGACTAAATAACCGCTATATAGATTATACTGGTAAAAATGAAGGTACAAATTTGCCAACTTATGAGAAACCACCAGCCATGCAAGGCATGCCTTTTTTTGATGGGACACTAACTTAATTTATCAAACAAGCCTCTTCCCAGCTAAAAACTTACAAATGTAAAGGGCAGGTAGGATCCAGCATTAAGCAAGAACAGCCTTAGGCTCAGTTCACATACCCACCAATCATCCATTAGAAGCGACCCAGCAGTAATTCTTTGGCAAAAATATTTTACAGACACAACTAATTTGTATCCATTTAAAAAAAAAACTGATTTCAGGTGGATATATTTTGTTTTAACACTGAAGTCTATGGAAAACGGATCCGTTAGTTTTTCTTTCATTTGAAGATTATCTGTTTTCTACTTGATGGATCAGTTTGAAATGGAAGATAATGGATGGCTATTTACTGTAACTGATCCGCTTTCCATAGATTTCAATGTTAGAAAAAAAAATACGGATCCAGCGGCAATCAGTTTTTTTGAAAACTAACTGAAAAGTTGTATTTTATTTGCACAGCTTGTTTCCCGGCGGATTGCTGCTGGATTCATTCATTCACTGATGATTACTGGTAATGTGAACTTAAGGTACCGTTACACATTTCAATGTCATTAAGATATCACCAATGATCTCACAGGAGCGCGGTCATTAGGACATCTTTTTGACATAGTTGGTGAGATGTCACACGTCTAGTCATTGTGACCGACGCACCAACGATGTGGAAGCAGCTATCATTCGCACAACCCCAGCGAACAATGCTTGTTCACTGATGTGAATGGGTGAAGTCGTGAACGACATCGTTATCGCGGTGTCACACACAAGGATATAGCAGGTTGGCTGCTTGAGGATCGTCTGATTTGAGAACATTCTCAAATCGGTGATCAACATCCAACGATTTATCATAGTCGTATCTCGGTGTAACACGGAACGACGTCCTAACGATGTCATTTGAACGACTCCAAGCCCATGACGTTTGAGCGATATCGTTCACGATCTCATACCTTATAACGGGGCCTTTAGCTTAATGCTGATGGGAGAAGTGCACTACCTCCAATATTATACTGTACTACAAAAAAAAAACCTGAGCCAGCACCAATTTGTAATCTTTTAGGATACCATCAAAAAAAGGTACTCCCTGTCGTGGTTAATAGGTTCTCATGAAGTGACCAATTTATGCGTTAATTACCTTCACTTTAGCAGAATATTCTGTATAGCAGTAATACAGTCCAAATTTCATACATTAAATGTTGGCATACACCTTAGCAATTAGAGTGTGCTGTAGTCTTTTTTGTTTGAATAATCAATCATTACTTTAGTTAAAATTATAATAATTAAAATAACATTTTCATTCAGACCAGAAAAGCATTTGGAACTATCGTATTTATTGGATTATAAAACGCCCTTACACACAAAATATGGGGGGTGAGTCTTATGATCCAGTTGTAGCTTACTGTAGACATAGCATGGGGGAGCAGGATCACAGGAGGCACGGGTGGCAGACTTAGGGCAGTGCGGGAGAGTTCAGGTGGTGCAGGAGCTATCCCGATGATGCTGCGGGCATTGCAAGGCATGAGCCATCCTCGTTGGTTGTATGCAAGTAAATATTGGCGGTGCAGGCCTCAAAGAAATGGCATCTGATGTGAAAGCTCTCAATCTGCACACGCACTGTCTCCAGGTGCAATTTTTCTTAAATCCGCTGCAGGAAAATCAATGGCACCGAAGGTGGCGCATGTGTAGATTAAGATCTCTGCACGTCATTGAGCCAAGCGCTCAGTCTGCGCATGTACCAAATGTGATGCTATTCCTTTGAAGCCTGAACCTGAAGGTACATTTACTTGCATACAACTACTGGGGATGGCTCCTGCCTTGCAATACCCACGGCATAGCCAGTATGGCTTCAGCCTCACAACACCTGCAGCATAACTGAGACACCTGCAGCACCGCCCATAGCCTTGCCCTACTCCTGCCATCGCCGGCGACCCAGCCTCCAGTGATCCCACTGCTGCTCCCCACCCTCAGTAAGATACAACCGATTTCAACTTAAAAATTTTTTACCTATTTTCTTTCTCTAAATTTGAGGTGTGTCTTATAATCCATGTGTCTTCTAAAATGCAAGATTCGGTACTTCTATTTGGCCTTTGCAACAGATTTTTCTGCAGTGATTTTTAATAACTTTTTTTTTCCAACAACCATGCTTGAACTTCGTTTATTTGTTTGTTTTTATTCTAGGTGGCACCAGGACCTATAAAGAAACGCCATTCTGCTTCTTGCCCAAAAGTTATTGTATACTGTTGTAATTGTGGGAGGAAAGGTCACTGTGGTTATGTGAGTATTCAATTGATAATGTGTATGACTTTGCCATGTTTAAAAAGGCAAAAAAATCTGTATGATAAAATGAAAAAAAACTTTTTTCCTGTTCTACAATTGAACCCTCTACAACCTAAAGGGGTTTTCCCACGTATAAAGTTAATTTTAATCAATAGATCATGGAATAATAATCATTTGCACAATTGGATGTGTTTAAAAACAATGTTCCTGTGCTGAGATAATCTTATATATGTGTCCCTGCTATGTACTGTGTTATTTTTGTTTCTGACCGGCCATAGAACACGGTCTGATCACATCACATTCTCCTGGGCAAGGGAGAAAGAAAAGAGAATACTGTATTTTTCCTTTTATAAGACACACTTTTTTTCCTCCAAATTTTGGAGGAAAGTGGGGGTGCGTCTTATCAAAGAAATATAACATTCTAGTATCCTGGGTTGCTTGGGAGGGGGAGACAGCAGTGAAGTGCGGTCAGGGTACCTTTACACGCCGCTACTGGTGGGTGGATACAACCAGCTACTTGCGAGAAATGTATCTTGCATCGGCAATGTACCCCGTAGTAGCGGCGTGTGAAGACGGTAGTAGCCACCCGGCAGTAGCTGCACCTGTTTCCGAGCACTGCCCTGAAACAGGTGGCTACACAGCCGATTGTAGCGACCTGTATCGGCGTGTAAAGAAGCAACAGAAGGGTTGTTTCTACACCATGCTATGTACCTGGTATGTACCTGGGGCGTGACACAGGCTCTGGGTTACCGCGCCCCATCAGCGATCATTGGAGGAAGCTCCTGCATTACGATTGGTAGTCGCTGCATAGGGAGGCATATTCAAGGAGCTGACCAGTCACACTACACAATTGCTCGAGCGTCATGTATTAAACAGCCTCCTGCACTGGCTGGCCAATCTTGCTTTGTGCTATCAGCGTACGGACGTCTCGTAATCCACAATTGTGGCACGCCTATGTGTTGTCCCTGCTGCACCAGGTCCGCCCATATTAGCTTGTTGTAGCGGTGTGTAAATGAGGTAAGGTGAGCTACAGAAGGTAACTTGAGACACCCGGCGGTGTATCTAGAGATAGATGTAACCTACTGTAGCGCACCTTGTGGCGGCGTGTAAAGGTGGTGCGATTACAGTTTGCAACCGTTTGTGCGTGCTCGTGCACGTGAAGTAGCTGGTTGTATCCACCCGCCAGTAGCGGCGTGTAAAGGTACCCTCAGAAGGGCAGGGAATATTTCCTGCTGAGGAATCCAGGTAGCAGGAGCACCACGTGTCCCCGGCTCATTAAGGTCATAAATATTCATTTCACTTGCTCCCCACTCACCTGTCTGCACTGAAGACATCGCGGAGAGATGAGCACGGGGAGCAGGAGAAGCCGGCACACATTGTCACTCCCCAGCTTCCTGCAGCTGCTGGGGAGATTGTGCGCTGGAGGTAATGAGAACAGAGTAGTCGGGTGCAGCTGCGGCAAGTGAATGAGCACTGAGCTCTGTGCTGCTGATTCACTGCCATGAAGACAGGGACAGAGCAGGGCAGATTGGTACCTTGTTACAGTGTCATGCCTCGCTCCCTCTACTCACTGTAATGTCTTTTCCTGCTGAGCCCTGACACTGTGCAGAAATCCAGGAAGGCAGCATAACAGCAGTGTACAGCTCCCCTGGCCCTGCATCTACAGGTCAAACTCTGTAGTAATGAATTGTAATTAGGAGACAGGGCTGGAGCATCGTATGACAGCACAGTGTACAGACCCCCTCCCTGGCCCTCCCTCTTTACAGTACATCCCATCAGAACTTGATGTGCAGACTATGGCCACTTCCTTGATTTCAGCAGGGTGACAGAGCAAGGCAGGACACATTAAAGTGAGTACACATGTATATGTAACATAACCACTAATAAAGTAAAGTTAACACTAACAATACTGTGCTTAACTAGAACTCATGCTATAGGATCTACAGTACATGCTGGGAGTGGTGACAGGACAATTGTGTACAAGATAATTGTGTACGGACAATTGTGTACAGACAATTGTGTACAGGCCAATTGTGTCCAAGGACAATTGTGTACAATGACAATTGTGTACAGGGCAATTGTGTACAAGGCAATTGTGTACAAGGCAATTGTGTACGGACAATTGTGTACAAGGCAATTGTGTACGGACAATTGTGTACAAGGCAATTGTGTACGGACAATTGTGTACAAGGCAATTGTGTACGGACAATTGTGTACAAGGCAATTGTGTACGGACAATTGTGTACGGACAATTGTGTACAGACAATTGTGTACAAGTGTGTACAAGGCAATTGTGTACGGACAATTGTGTACGGACAATTGTGTACAAGGCAATTGTGTACGGACAATTGTGTACAAGGCAATTGTGTACGGACAATTGTGTACAAGGCAATTGTGTACGGACAATTGTGTACGGACAATTGTGTACAAGGCAATTGTGTACGGACAATTGTGTACAAGGCAATTGTGTACGGACAATTGTGTACAAGGCAATTGTGTACGGACAATTGTGTACGGACAATTGTGTACAGACAATTGTGTACAAGTGTGTACAAGGCAATTGTGTACGGACAATTGTGTACGGACAATTGTGTAAAAGGCAATTGTGTACGGACAATTGTGTACAAGGCAATTGTGTACGGACAATTGTGTACAAGGCAATTGTGTACGGACAATTGTGTACAAGGCAATTGTGTACGGACAATTGTGTACGGACAATTGTGTACAGACAATTGTGTACAAGTGTGTACAAGGCAATTGTGTACGGACAATATTGTGTACAAGGCAATTATTTGTGTACAGGCCACTTGTACAGGCCACTTTCACAATGACGCTTACTTTCAGTTTCATTACTCACCCCTTGCAACTTTCACCATGACTTTTACTATGAGCAAGTCTGAAAAAGACAAAGATGTCCTTAGGCTTGGGGGACACGAGTATATCCTGCACAGGACACGTGATGACAGCATCAAAGAATGGCGGTGCAGGCAAGTCAACAAATTCAAGTGTCCCGCACGCATGCACACATCTGGAGCCGCGATTGTTAAACAGCCGACTGAGCACAGTCACTCTGCAGATCCAGTTCAAGCTGAAGCCAGAGCTACAATGGCTGCTCTGAGGCAAGAAGCAATCAGCTCTCAAGCATCTACTAGAAGCATTGTTGGACAGGTTCTTCGAGACAGGTCTGATGACGTGTTGTCTCGAATGCCCAAGCGAAGTGACGTTGAGCGAAATACACGTCGGGTCAGGCAGCGAGCAAACACCATGCTGACTCCTCCTCAAAGCATCAATTTTGCTATCCCCCAGGAATACAGCGACATCATTTTATATGACTCTGCAAGAGATGACCCCCACAGGATTCTTGCCATTGGTAGCAATGAACTGTTGCCTTATTTCGAAAGAGGAGAGACATGGTTTGGCGATGGAACGTTCAAGGTGGTGCCAACCATGTTCTTTCAGCTGTATTCTCTCCATGCAAAAGTCGGCAACTCCTATCCTCCCCTGATCTACTGCCTGCTGCCAAACAAGACTGGTCCAACCTATCGTCGAATGATCACGGCGCTCAAAGGGTTGATGCCAGGTGCAAATCCCCAGAAAATTCTTCTTGACTTTGAGATGGCAGCAATGTCAGCTTTCCAAGATGAGTTTCCAGCTGCAGCGATTTCTGGCTGCTTCTTTCATCTGAGCCAGTCCATTATTCGAAAGGTCAATGAGCTGGGCCTAAAGGCTGAATTTGAGGCTGAGGATGGAGAGTTCAATCTCAAGGTAAAATCTTTGGCCTCCTTGGCGTTTGTCCCACCAGCCGAAGTAAGTGCAAGGTATGACGAACTAGCCCAAATCTTCCCTGATGATGATGCTACCAATCAGCTCCTCTCCTACTTTGAGCATACCTACGTTAGGGGGCCAGGAGTAGGTGGACGCTTTCGAAACGCAAGGTTTACTCCAGAGGTCTGGAATCATTATGCTGACGCTTTGGCCTCTGCCCCCAAGACCACGAATTGCTGCGAGGGGTTTCATAACGCCTTACAAGCACTCTTTCTTTGTGCTCATCCTACCGTGTGGAAACTGTTCAACTGACTCATTAGTGACATGGCAATTCATAGACTTACAGCCCAGAATGCTGAGGTACTGAATGTTGAGCATCCACGAAGCAAGTATGTCCAGCTAGCTGAACGACTGCGTGTGAAAGTGGCTGATTATCACAATCAAGGAGACAAGCTGCGGTATCTACGAGCGATCAGCAACATGCAGGCACGATAGACAAGACCAGCAATATTTGTAGAATAAGAATAGAAGAAGCTTTGAAACTGTTATTCAATAAGCAATCTTACGTTAAAATCAATGATGAATAAAGTATTTCCTTTTTTTGGACGTTTAATTTTTTGTTTTCCCTATACTTGTCTGTAAATAATCGTCCGTACACACTTGTCCGTACACAATTGCGTTGTACACAATTGTCCGTACACAATTGCCTTGTACACAATTGTCCGTACACAATTGCCTTGTACACAATTGTCCGTACACAATTGCCTTGTACACAATTGTCCGTACACAATTGCCTTGTACACAATTGTCCGTACACAATTGCCTTGTACACAATTGTCCGTACACAATTGCCTTGTACACACTTGTACACAATTGTCTGTACACAATTGTCCGTACACAATTGTCCGTACACAATTGCCTTGTACACAATTGTCCGTACACAATTGCCTTGTACACAATTGTCCGTACACAATTGCCTTGTACACACTTGTACACAATTGTCTGTACACAATTGTCCGTACACAATTGTCCGTACACAATTGCCTTGTACACAATTGTCCGTACACAATTGCCTTGTACACAATTGTCCGTACACAATTGCCTTGTACACAATTGTCCGTACACAATTGCCTTGTACACAATTGTCCGTACACAATTGCCTTGTACACACTTGTACACAATTGTCTGTACACAATTGTCCGTACACAATTGTCCGTACACAATTGCCTTGTACACAATTGTCCGTACACAATTGCCTTGTACACAATTGTCCGTACACAATTGCCTTGTACACAATTGTCCGTACACAATTGCCTTGTACACAATTGTCCGTACACAATTGCCTTGTACACAATTGCCTTGTACACAATTGCCCTGTACACAATTGTCCTTGTACACAATTGTCCTTGGACACAATTGGCCTGTACACAATTGTCTGTACACAATTGTCCGTACACAATTATCTTGTACACAATTATCATGGAACCGCTGGGAGTGATAGGTCTTAAAGAGATTGCTCCTACATGAACAAATCCCATCTCATTCACCTTGTTAGCCTTTGCAAAAGTAATAAAGACCATACTAAGGCTGTGTGCTCATGGTCCAGAGCAGCTGTGTGTTGGAAGTAGCTCCTCCGGACCTGAGTGAAGCCGCGGGTGCCCACAGGGAGACCGCAGCCACCCTGTACTCACCATGTGCGGTGGGTGCAGGGCGGCTTCTCCCTGCAGTCACCCGATGGGAGCCGCTTCCAACTCCGCAGCATGAAATAAACATGCAGAGGAGGAGCGGAATGCCGGCAACCCGCACCACAGCTGTCAGATCGCTGCGGACGGGTTAAGCATAGTGAGAATGGGATTTCTACAAATCTCATCCACTATGCTTGTACTGTACTACGCAGCGTTTTGGGCGCAGCAGCAAGACGCTGCGTCCAAAACACTGCGTATATTGATCGTGTGCACGCACCCTTACCCCTGATGCTGCAGCAGTTCCAGCGTTGTCAGAAGTTGCGTAGTCATGTCCCATGTGACATTGATATGAGACTCAGCCCTCCGACCAGTCAGTGCTGGCGTCTGTCTCCCCGCCATTAGACACTGGAGCAAAAAGTCATTGGTGTTGCTCCCATGCTGCTCCTGCATCTGAAGGAGACAGACGCCAGCGCTGACTGGTCACAGGGCCTGAGTGTCATATCAGTCATTTTTTGCTACAAATTCTTTTTTCCCTATTTTCCACCTCTATCTGGGTGCGTCTTATAATCCGGTGCGTCTTAAAAAGCAAAAGATACGGTATATAGACATTACAGCACAAGATCACAGCTGATTCTTTTTTGTGAGGTAAAACATTTCTGTGCCTGTTTGTAAAAAATGTTTTACCTCAAAGTAAGAATTATTTGTGATCCCATACTGTAATGTACCGTGTTTTTTGGATTATAAGACGCACTTTTGTTCCCCCAAATTTTGGTGGAAAGTGGGAGGATGTCTTATAATTCGAATATACAGATTATATATTGCAGGGCCCAGGGAAGGTGGGGCAGCTCTGGAGCGGGCTGGCTGCAGGAGTCAGCGGGAGGTCATGTGCCCACGCTCATATAATATGCACTGCCGCTGTCCATCACCACGGAGCTGAAACCGCACTGCGGTGATGGACTGGGGGAGCGGCACATATTATATGTGGCTGCGCCCCCCATTGATGGCACATGCCCCCCTTTGTTCGATATGGCCCTCATGCCGCTGCCCATAGCAAAATAAAAAACTTTGCATACCTTCTCCAGTGCTGTCCTCCCGGTGTCTCCCTCCATGCTTCTGTGATCCTCCACCTCCTGGTTCTTGGTGCTGGTCATGTGATCAGCACAACAGAGTGACATCAACTCTCCGTGCCCGATCACAGCAGCACGGAGGGAGACACCGGGAGGACAGCGCTGGAGAAGGTAAGTAAAGTTTTTTTATTTTACTATGGGCAGCAGCATAAGGGCCATATCGAATGCAGGGGGGCATGTGCAATCACAGGGGACCCATTGCCAACACAGGGGGGCATGTACAATCACAAGGGGGGGCCATTGCCAACACAGGGGGGCATGTGCGATCACAGGGGGGCCATAGCCAACACGGGGTGGGGGCATTTGCAATCACAGGGGGCGCCATAACCAGGGGGATGAGTGCCATCAATAGGGGATGTGTGCCATCAATAGGGGACGTGTCAATAGGAATGTGTGCCATCAATAAGGGAGGGGCATGTGCTGCAATAGGGACATGTGCCTGCAGTGGGGGACGTGTGCCATCAATGGGGGACGTGTGGCATCACTGGGGACATGTGCCAGCACAAGGGGGCTATATCCAATATAAGGGGGCCATATCCAGATTAAGGGGGCTAATTTTAGGATTGTGGGGCTATATCCCAGGATGAGGACAATGTACCAGGATGAGGGGGCTATGAGGGACATATACCCTATATGATTTGTTAGACAGATACTGGCCTTATAAGACTGACCCCATTTAACATTAAAAAATATTTTTTTCTCTTTTACTTCACCAAATTTGGAGGTGCGTCTTCTAATCAGGTGTGTCTTATAAAGCTAAAAATATGGTACTTTGTTTCATCCTCCCCTGCCCAGGATCAAGCCAATGGTCCGTGGACGGTCAGAAACAAAAATAAAACTGTACATAGTAGGGACACATTTATCAAATTATCTCAGCACAGGAACTTTTTTTAAACACATCAAATTGTGGAAATTATCATTACTTCAAAATCTAATAATTAAAATGAACTTTTAAATTAACTTTGTTCGTGGGAAAACCGCTTTAAGCTATATTGTTCTTTTTAGCTAGGCCTTAAAGTGATCCTGAACCCACAAACTGACCCCCCCACATCTTTAGACCTGTCCCTGCACCCCCTCTTATCATTTCTAACTATCTCTTTTACAGAAAAAAAAATCGATTTTGTAAAGTAGAGAAAAAGTTATATTTACCTCCGTCCTGTGTGAGTTCTCTCTTTCTGAGGAAGCCGCAAATAGGCGTGCCTGTCTGCTGCTCCCTTGTAATTATGCACGCCCCTCTCTGCTTGCTGCCTTGGTAAGAGCCTGGCCGCGTCATGAAAGGGGGCAGGGCTAAATAGCGTCATTCCGTTAGCCCCGACCCCTTTCATGACGCGGCCAGGCTCTTACCAAGGTAGCAAGCAGAGAGGGGCGTGCATAATTACAAGGGAGCAGCAGACAGGCGGGCCTATTGCGGCTTCCTCAGAAAGAGAGAACTCACACAGGACGAGGTTAATATAACTTTTTCTCTACTTTACAAAATCGATTTTTTTCTGCAAAAGGGATAGCTAGAAATGATAAGAGGGGGTGCAGGGACAGGTCTAAAGATGTGGGGGGGTCAGTTTGTGGGGTCAGGATCACTTTAAAATTTCATATGTAATATAGTTACACTTAAGAAGTGACATACACGAGATTACTAAGTGTGGGAAGTGAAGGGCATGAGTGTGTATAGTTTTATGCTGCTAATCAGAAGACTCCTTAACTTGAAAAGGGCAGATGATTATTGCAATTTTCTGTCTAAAATTCTAGCAGAAAGAGCATGAACTGCATATTTTACATAGAGAAAATACACAATGCAAAAATATATAACCTATAATTTCTCAACCAATTAGGGCTGCCGGAACTTCATTGATTAACACTCAACAAAACACACAGTTGATTACAGTGTTATAGCACTTGAAATGTTTTAAGCCCCTGTCACACTAAGCGAGATCGCTGCTAAGTCAACAATTTGGTGACGCAACAGCGACCTCTCGCTATGTTTGACACTTAGTAGCGACCAGGCCCCTGCTGTGAGATCGCTGGTCGTGTCAGATTTGCCTGGACAATTTTTTGATCGTTGGGGTCCCGCTGGGCAGCATGCATCGGTGTGTTTGACAGGGACAACAACCAATGACCTCAATACTACAGGTCTGAGAAACCGGGTCACAACGACCTCCGTATCATTCCTGATTGTTGTTGCGTCGCTGTTGAGATCTCTGTTTGACATATTACCAGTGATCCCGATAGCGATGCACCAGCGATCCCTACAGGTCGTATCGCTGTCTGGATCGCTGGTGCGTCGCCAAGTGTGACGGTACCTTTAGGATCTTTTTAAAAAGATGAGCTTTACTAAAATCCTGTGTCTTCATGGCTATAATGAAAAAAAATATTACTGACCCTACTGATGTTTTTCAGGAGTGCAATCAAAGGCGAATGTATAGCACAATGTACCCCAGTTGTGAGCTTGTGTTCACCTATGATCAGAATCAAGACATCTGTAGAAGGGATTGGAGGGCAAAACAGAAGTTTAAAGGTAACAAAACTTATATACACGCACACATACAGTTGAGGCCAAAAGTATTGACACCCCTGCAATTCTGTCAGATAATAGTTTCTTCCTGAAAATGATTGCAATCACAAATTCTTTGGTATTATTAACTTCATTTAATTTGTCTTCAATGAAAAAACACAAAAAGAATTGTCCTAAAACCAAATTTGATCTAATTCCACACCAAACATAAAAAGGGGGTGGACAACAAAAGTATTGGCTCTGTTAGAAAAATCATGTGATGCTTCTCTAATTTGTGTAATTAACAGCACCTGTAACTTACCTGTGACACTGAACAGGTGTTGGCAATAACTAATTCACACTTGCAGCCAGTTGACATGGATTAAAGTTGATTCAACCTCAGTCCCGAGTCCTTGTGTGTACCACATTGAGCATGGAGAAATAAAGACCAAAGAACTGTCTGAGGACTTGAGAAACCAAATTGTGAGGAAGCATGAGCAATCTCAAGGCTACAAGTCCATCTCCAAAGACCTGAATGTTCCTGTGTCTACCGTGCGCAGTGTCATCAAGAAGTTTAAAGCCCATGGCACTAGGGCTAACCTCCCTAGATGTGGACAGAAAAGAAAAATTGACGAGAAATTTCAATGAAAGATTGTGCGGATGGTGGATAAAGAACCTCGACTAACATCCAAATAAGTTCAAGCTGCCCTGCAGTCAGGGGGGTACAACAGTGTCAACCTGAACTATCCGTCGGCGTCTGAATGAAAAGGGACTGTATAGTAGGATTCCCAGGAAGACCCCACTTCTTACCCCGAGACATAAGAAAGCCAGGCTCCTGGAGTTTGCCAAAACTTACCTGAGAGAGCCTCAAAACGTTTTGGAAGAATGTTCTCTGGTCAGATGAGACAAAAGTAGAGCTTTTTGGGCAAAGGCATCAACATAGATTTTACAGGAGAAAAAAAAGAGGCATTCAAAGAAAAGAACACGGTCCCTACAGTCAAACATGGCGGAGGTTCCTTGATGTTTTGGGGTCGCTTTGCTGCCTCTGGCACTGGACTGCTTGACCGTGTGCATGGCATTATGAAGTCTGAAGACTACCAACAAATTTTGCAGCATAATGTAGGGCCCAGTGTGAGAAAGCTGGGTCTCCCTCAGAGGTCATGGGTCTTCCAGCAGGACAATGACCCAAAACACACTTCAAAAAGCACTAGAAAATGGTTTGAGAGAAAGCACTGGAGACCTCTAAGGTGGCCTGCAATGAGTCCAGACCTGAATCCCATAGAACACCTGTGGAGAGATCTAAAAATGGCAGTTTGGAGAAGGCACCCTTCAAATATCTGGGATCTGGAGCAGTTTGCCAAAGAAGAATGGTCTAAAATTCCAGCAGAGCATTGTAAGAAACTCATTGATGGTTACCGGAAGCGGTTGATCGCAGTTATTTGGCTAAAGGTAGTGCAACCAAGTATTAGGCTGAGGGTGCCAATACTTTTGTCTGGCCCATTTTTGGAGTTTTGTGTGAAATGATCAAGGTTTTGCTTTTTGCTTCATTCTCTTTTGTGTTTTTTCATTGAAGACAAATTAAATGAAAATAATAATACCAAAGAATTTGTGATTGCAATCATTTTCAGGAAGAAACAGAGTATTATCTGACAGAATTGCAGGGGTGTCAATACTTTTGGCCACAACTGTATATATATGTATAAATGTTGCATTGTGGTATGTATATATGATTGTGTGGTTTACAGACTGATTACAGGCATTACACTCTTTATGAATGTAACAAGCAAGCATTTTTACAAATACAGCAGTTGAAATAAATATTGAACACTGTCACCAATTTTCCAAGTAAATATATTTCTGAAGGTGGTATTAATATGAATTTCTCACCTGATGTTGATAACCCTTCCAGTCCTCAAAGGCAAAAAAATAAAATCAAACCATAGAGGCCCTTAAATTAAGTTGTATTATAATGAGAAATGACACAGGAAATAAGTATTGAATGCATGAAGAAAGAGAGGTACAGAAAGCCATGGAAAGTCATGACATCAGCTAAAATCTATTAGTACCGTATATACTCGTGTATAAGCTGACCCGTGTATAAGCCGACCCCCCTACTTTTGCCCCCAAGACCTGGGAAAATCTATTGACTCGTGTATAAGCCAAGGGTGGACCCCAGCACAGGTATACAGCTGCCCCAGAGGTATATACAGCAGCCCCAGTGGTAGTATACAGCAGAAGCCCCAGTGGTATATACAGCAGCAGCCCCAGTGGTATATACAGCCCCAGTGGTAGTATACAGCAGCAGCCCCAGTGCTATATACAGCAGCAGCCCCAGTGGTATATATACAGCAGCAGCCCCAGTGGTATATACAGCAGCAGCCCCAGTGGTATATACAGCCCCAGTGGTAGTATACACGCAGCCCCAGTAGTATATACAGCCCCAGTAGTATATACAGTCCCAGTGGTATATACAGCCCCAGTGGTAGTATACACGCAGCCCCAGTAGTATATACAGCCCCAGTGGTAGTATACACGCAGCCCCAGTAGTATATACAGCCCCAGTGGTATGTACAGCCCCAGTGGTAGTATACACGCAGCCCCAGTAGTATATACAGCCCCAGTGGTATATACAGCCCCAGTGGTAGTATACACGCATCCCCAGTAGTATATACAGCCCCAGTGGTATGTACAGCCCCAGTCGTAGTATACACGCAGCCCCAGTAGTATATACAGCCCCAGTGGTATATACAGCCCCAGTGGTATATACAGCCCCAGTGGTAGTATACACGCAGCCCCAGTAGTATATACAGCCCCAGTGGTAGTATTCAGGGCCCCAGCAGGGCCCCCTCATAGTTTGGCGCCCCCACCTCACATGATGGCCCCCCCCGCATGCAGCGCTGCGCATATACATTATTAGGATATCAGCTGTCACCCTCCGGTGGCGGATCGCAGCTCCTGGGCTCCGGGCTCCATCTTCCTCTGTGTCTTCCTGCTTTGTGGCCGCCGGGCTCATCGCGATGACGTCATCGCGATGACGTCATCGCGATGCCGGCCGGTCACATGACAAGCAGGAAGACACAGAGGAAGATGGAGCCTGGAGCCCAGGAGCCGCGATCCGCCACCGGAGGGTGACAGCTGATATCCTGGTAATGTATATGCGCAGCGCTGCATGCGGGGGGGCCATCATGTGAGGTGGGGGCGCCAAACTTTGAGGGGGCCTGTATGACTCGCGTATAAGCCGAGGGGGGGACTTTTCAGCCCAATTTTTGGGCTGAAAAACTCGGCTTATACGCGAGTATATACGGTAATTAAAAAAAAAAAAAGCATTCCCTTTGTGAAAACTATCTGCTGGTTCAACTGATGGCCTTTATTAAATTATTAAATACATTTCAGTAAGCGTGTTCAATACATTTTCTGTGTGTCATTTCTCATTATTACACATCACTAAATTTATGGGCAAAGGAAATAATCAAGGAGCACTCCAAAAAGAATTAGTGAAAAATGGACTCTAATGAGCCCAATGTGGTACGATGTTTCTGTGTGAACTACACCTTTCTCAAGTACATTGCAGAGTGAATCTAGACCATATTTAACATGTATATGTAATTACAATCATTGTCACAGTTACGCAAAAATTACAAAAAGTTACATCATAATCTACATAATAAGACAGTGTTGTCTCACAAAGTGCTACAGTGCAATATAAAAACAATAGTTTTTCTTCTAAGGGGCTTTTCACATCATCGGTAATCGCTGATCGCGGCAGTTACGGTGAAAAAACCACAACTGCCGCGGTTACCGCATAACGGCCGCACTTGCGGTTCACCTGCGGCAAGCCTCATGCAATGTCTATGGGGCTTGCGGCAGGTGCGGTATAGTTGCGGTTTCGGCACTTGCGGCAGATGCGGCGGCGAATAAACTGCGGTCTGACGCGTTTTTTTCTCGGCCGCATCTGCTGCAAGTTCCAAAACTGCACCGGCCGCACACTTACCGCAAGCCCCATAGACATTGCATGCAAGTGAACTTATGCGGTAACCACGGCAGTTGAGGTTTTTTCACCGCAACTGCCGCGATTAGTGCTTACCGCTGATGTGAAAAGCCCCTTAGTGAGGTAATTTCATAATTGAAATCTTATCTTGAGGATATACACCTGTGGAAATGTGTAGAACAGTACAAAGTTAAACATATAATTGACTCACCCCACTGAACACGCTAAGATGCGATCACCATTATGGCGTTCTGATAAACACACTGCACAGGCACAATATTGCGACACCTAATTGGTCGGTTGACTCGCGCATGCACAATAAAGAAAGAAGTTATAAGCGCCATCTTGGTAATAGGCACAGTGATTTCTTAATGCATATACTTCAACAAGTATTCTTCCCAGAGAGCTCAAAATCACTTCACAGTAAAGCAGAAAGTTTCCATTCAATTCAACATGACATTGATGTTAACATTTCATAGTTTTAAATACATTATAAAGCAAATAAGGTACATCCCAAACGGGTTAGGCTGCTTTCACACTGGCATATTTTCAAATCTGTATCAATCCGTTTTGAAACATATGGCCATGGATCAGTTATGCCCTCCCGAGTTATCCAATGGGCATGGATTGGTCCTAAAGTGGCCATCTGTGCATCTCCTTTTTGTCACAGATCTGTTGCTGTCCGCAATTTCCATGTGCCCAGAAACGAAAACTCTTCCGTTTTTGGGCTTTCTCGAAAATCGCGGACAGACACGGATCCATATCTGTTTGTATGAAATTAACATGGAGCTCTATGGAGGACGGATCCGTAAAACAGATCCATTTTGCTGTACTGAGCATGCTTAGAAGCAAGGTACAGCTCCTCCCAACTCTATCTCTGGTGACTGATGACGGATCTGTTAAAAAAAAAAGTTCCGTGGACATCTGTTGGCATCCTATTGCACAGAATTATTGTACATTAATTTAATGTAACCACACTGACTTGAAAATATGCCAGTGTGAAAGCAGCCTTAAGTGGCCGAAGTAACTGATTATGGGTGAAAGGCTGAAGGCACACTGTCATGCATCAAACACGTAGCGTGTTTGATGCACGACAGTGATGCGAGTGCTGTGCGCGTTTCTGGGTGGGTGTAGTGTGAGTGGTGAGTGTGGCTGTCTGTATAGATGTGAGAGTGCTGCGATTGTGAGGTGTGAGTGCATGTGTGGTGCGTGTGAGTGTGATGCTGTCCGTGGTCCTGAAGGACCGCAGACAGCATTTCTCGGGGAATTTAAGCTCCGCGGCTGTCAGAGCCATGGCGTTTAAATTTCCCCCGCTGTGCTGTACACTACATTTGCGTAGCTGACAGACTCAGCAACTCATGACAGGGCGCTGGTACTATGCTGCCGCTCAGATACAGTACAAGGGGAACTGTCCCTGCTGTGTGGTGCTGAACACTCCAGGTGCTGAAGCCGAGACAGGGCTTCAGCACTGTTCAGCACCACACCTCAGGGACAGCTCCCCTTGTACTGTATCAGAGCGGCAGCATAGTACCAGCGCCCTGTCATGAGATGCTGAGTCTGTCAGCTACTCAAATTCCGTACAGACCCGACGGCGGCTTTTTACAGACATTTCACATACCTGACAATTAGATTAACACATTTTCTGGTCGTCATAATGGGAGACCCAGACAATGGTTTAGGGTCTGCCCTCCGGAGGTCACACTAGGTACTACAAGTTTGTAGACACCGCCTCCTCCGCTTATAAACCCCTACCGCAGGGAACATCCTCAGTTTTAACCTTAGTGTGCTCGGAGGATCACGCTTTGCTTGCACTTCACTGCATTCTCACAACTTACGTGATGGCGTCTGAAGACAAGGTAATATGGTCCTAGTCGGGACCTGTGACAGCCTCCCCGCTCACCCTTAGTGGCACACGCTGGTGGAGGTACCGGAGGGCCTAGAGCCTGGACACTTGGTGTTCTCCCGGTACGCTGTCACGCTCCTTTCCATCCCTCTCTGGGGGGCTCTGGAGAGTGGGAGATGGGAGCCTTGCACAGCTCCGCTCCGTCCGAGGCCTCCCTAAATGGTGCTTACAGACCGGACTGGAGCCAGCCCAGTCCGAGGCCTCCCTAAATGGTGCTTACACTCCGGACTGGTGCTGAACCCCCGTCCGAGGCCTCCCTAAATGGTGCTTACAGACCGGACAGGCACTGAGGCACTCTGTGTCTCCTGTGTGCCTGGGGGTAGTGTCGGTCACTTTATGTGTCCTGACACTCAGACCGCGCGTTACCCTCGGGTCCGCGGATCTGGAGGTGTACCCCGTGCTGGGGTCACCCTGGCTGACCGCCCTGTGTGTCACAGGGGCTGAGGCTGTAGACTGCGTATGTGTGTTTGTACAGTCAGTCTGTGTGTGGTGTATTTCACACTATTTCCCGCGCTGCGGGCTCCGGCGCCTTCATGCTGAGGCTGCCTGGAGGATGGGAAGCTGCCCGTGCGGTGACGTCACCGATGGGCGTGTGTGTGTGTTTCCCGCGTGTTCTCGGCGCCGCCCACAGTTTCTCTGTCGGCGGCCATCTTTCCCCATAACTTCCCGGCTGGGAGCTGTCTGAAGCGTGCGGCTGCACTTCAGGGGAGACCGGAACCTATCGCGGAGGTCACACACACACCGCTTCCTCCTACCGCTGTGTTGCGGTCGGTAAGCCACCGGGATTCCCGGTTTTTGTCTGCGATTGGCTTATTTACCCCTACTGTGGCGATGTCCTCAGTTGGGAAGCGTGCTGCTAAGGCGGCAGAGACCACAGTTACTTGTGCTACATGCAATGGTACACTGGTGGAGGGGTCCTGCAATAACTGCGGACGCCCAGAGGCCCGGACTGCCACTGCTGAGTCAGCAGCTCCGGTGCGGTACCCTGAGGTTCAAGTGATCCCAGGGCCATAGGAAACTCAGAATAAGATCAATGAATCTCTGTTGTCCCAGCTGTCCTCCATGTCGCAATCCCTGGAGGCGCTTAATAGGAGGCTGGACAGCCCAGCTACTCCTTCCAGTTACCCCCGGGTGTCTCCTTCTTCTGCTGCGAGACCCCTTAAGTGAGCTCGTCGTGAGGAGTCACCCGAGCTCCAGGCTCTCTCTGAGGAGGAGCGTTCCTCTGATGGTGAGGAAGATGATGGGGGTTCGACTTTCGGGTCTGTATCTGCGTCTGAACCACCAGACGGGGTGGAGGATTTGGTATCCTCTATCAACGAGACCTTACGTCTTGTGACTCCCCCTGAGGAGGTGACGGTACACCCGAAGGAGGTCTATCAATGGCTGCGGCCGGAGGCTAGACCAAGTGGTTCCTTTATGGACCATACTAACTTTGGAAGGGTGATTAGAGCCCCCAGGTTACACCCTGGGCGGCGTTATGTCCGAAAACCTAAGGACAATCGCTTCCCCTTCCCCCAGGAGGTGCTTCAGGAGTGGTCGCAGTCCCCAAAGGTGGACGCTTCCATGACCAGGATTGCTGCACGCTCTCTATTTTCTGCCTCTGATAGTTCCTCGTTGAAGGATGCGACTGATAGACAGGTCGAGCAACTCGCCAAGTCTTCCTATGAGGCTGTGGGGGCTTCATTTGCCCCTAATTTTGCCACGGTTTGGACCTTACAAGCAATCACTACCTGCTTGGATGGTATCACTGACCTGGCAAGGTCCAGTCCAGAGGTCATGGCACTTACCGAGAGGGCAAGAGCCTATGCGGACTACGCCAGAACGGCGACTCTGGAAACTGCCACTCGCTCAGCTGTGGCTTCTGCCAATGCTATTGCGATTCGCAGACTGTTGTGGCTGCGTCTCTGGGACTCAGATGCCACATCTAAGAAGATTTTACAGAATCTTCCATTTGCTGGTGACAGGCTGTTTGGCACTGAGCTGGACAAGCTAATAAAGGATTCTGCTGAGTCTAAGATACCGCAGAATAAGCCTAAGCCACGGTATACTGTGAAAAGGAACCCAAAACAGTGGTCCTTTCACTCCAGCTCGCAGTCATCAGCATCGTCCGCTCGTACGGACCGAGGGGGCAAGCCCGCTTCTCAGTGGCGCTCTAAGAGTCGTCCAAAGAAGCCGGCGGGGGCGGCGGCTGCCACCCCCAAACCCGCCTCTACATGACTCGCTCTGCCTTCCTGCCTCCCCACAGGTGGGGGGCCGCTTGTCTCGCTTTCAGGACGAGTGGCTACTTCACATTCAAGATCAGTGGGTTCGAGACGTGGTCTCGTGAGGTTACAGGATAGAGCTGACGTCACAACCTATACACCGATTCCATCGGTCGGTCCCATCACCAGAAAAGGCTCAGGCTTTTTACCTGGTGTTGGAGGGTCTCCGCAGGGACGGAGTGGTGGTTCCGGTGCCTTCCGGGGAGAGGTTCAGGGGTTTTTACTCCAACCTCTTTATCGTCCCGAAGAAGGACGGATCCTTCCGCCCTGTTCTGGACCTGAAGTTGTTCAACCGTCACGTGTTGGTTCGGAAGTTCCGTATGGAATCCCTGCGTTCCGTGATCGCAGCTGTGTCACAGGGGGACTTCCTGGCGTCCATAGATATCCGAGACGCTTACCTTCACGTGCCCATTGCTCCGGCTCATCAGCGCTGGTTGAGATTTGCAGTGGGGGAAGAACACTTCCAATTTGTGGCGCTGCCGTTCGGGTTGGCCTCGGCACCGCGGGTGTTCACAAAAGTGATGGCTTCCATGATGGCTCTCCTGCACGCGCAGGGACATGCCGTCATCCCCTATTTAGACGACCTGCTGGTCAGGGCGCCATCGGAACACCTCTGTCAAGAGAGCCTGGATGTGACCATGCGGTCTCTGGAACAGTTCGGTTGGCTCCTCAATATTCAGAAGTCAACGCTAGTTCCGACCCAGTCTCTGACATATTTGGGCATGGACTTCAACACGGCCTCGGCCCTGGTGTCTCTGCCGTGACGCAAACAGATGGCGATCCAATCAGGAGTGCAAGCAGTCCTCCGGTCACCACAATCATCCCTACGGGTGTTGATGAAACTGGTGGGACGCATGGTGGCGGCAATAGAGGCGGTGCCTTTTGCACAATTTCGCCTCCGTCCTCTCCAGCTGGAGATTCTCCGCAGATGGGACAAGAGGACGATCTCACTGAATCGGCTGGTGACCCTTTCCCAACCGACCAGAGATTCCCTGCAGTGGTGGCTACAACCGCATCACTTGTCTCGGGGCCGGTCCTTCATAAAACCGTCCTGGTTAGTGGTGACCACCGACGCCAGTCTGAAGGGCTGGGGGGCGGTGTTCTTACACCACAGGGCCCAAGGCCTGTGGACTCAGTCGGAGTCGGCGTTGCAGATCAATGTGCTGGAGATCAAGGCGGTATACCTGGCACTCCTGGCTTTTCAGAGATTCCTCTCAGGACAACCCATTCGGGTTCAGTCCGACAATGCGACGGCCGTCGCCTACATAAATCATCAAGGAGGAACCAGGAGTGCGGAGGCTCTGGCCGAAGTTCACCGCATCCTATCCTGGGCGGAGGACAACAACTGCCTGATCTCCGCAGTTCACATCCCAGGGGTCGAAAACTGGGAGGCCGACTATCTGAGCCGACAGGGGATGGACGCCGGAGAGTGGTCTCTTCATCCGGACGTCTTCAGAGAAATCTGCAGCAGATGGGGCACGCCGGACGTGGACCTGATGGCCTCACGGCTGAATCATCAGGTGCCGCAATACATGGCGAGGTCGTGGGACCCCCAGTCTCTGGGAGCGGACGCCCTAATCTTGACCTGGTCCAGATTCCATCTGCCGTATGTGTTCCCGCCTCTGGCTCTGATTTCCAAGGTGCTGTGGAAGATCAGGTCGGAGTGCAGGGTAGCCATTCTAGTGGCTCCAGATTGGCCCAGGAGGTCCTGGTATCCGGACCTGTGGCACCTGTCAGGCGGACTCAGATGGGCTCTTCCAGAACGCGCAGACTTACTCGCGCAAGGCCCATTCTTCCACCGCAATTCCAGGGCCCTCAAGTTGACTGCGTGGCTCTTGAGGCCTGGCTGCTGACGTCTAGGGGTTTCTCCCCTACAGTGGTTGCTACTATGAATAGGGCTAGGAGGCCCGTTTCCAGGAAAATATACCACCGAACGTGGAAGATCTTTTTTACCTGGTGTGCCTCTGGTGGACGTTCTCCGTGGCCCCTCTCCATCCCGACGTTGTTGGCTTTCCTACAGTCGGGTCTGGAGTTGGGATTATCCCTTGGCTCTTTGAAAGGTCAAGTGTCAGCACTCTCGGTGCTGTTTGACAGGCGATTGGCGCTTCTCCCGAAGGTCCGTCAATTTCTCCAAGGGGTGTCGCGGATGGTTCCGCCCTACAGGAGACCTCTGGACCCTTGGGACCTTAACAGAGTCCTAGCGGCGTTACAGAAGCCGCCGTTTGAGCCGCTGAGAGATATCTCTCTCTTGCGTCTGTCCCAGAAGGTGGTTTTTCTGGTGGCAATTACGTCTTTGAGGAGGGTCTCAGAATTGGCTGCACTCTCGTGCAAGTCACCCTTTCTGGTGGTTCACCAAGACAAGGTGGTGTTGCGCCCACGGCCAGAATTCTTGCCGAAGGTGGTTTCAACTTTTCACCTAAACCAGGAGATTGTTCTCCCATCATTTTGCCCCGCTCCCGTTCATCAGATTGAACGCGACCTCCATACTCTGGATCTCGTGAGAGCTGTACGCATTTATGTGTCCAGGACCGCTTCCTTCAGGAATTCGGATTCCTTATTTATTCTCACGACGGGTCGCTGTAAGGGGACCGCGGCTTCAAAGTCGACCTTGGCCAGATGGATTAAAACTCCCATTCAGGAGGCTTACCGATCCTCTGGTTTGCCTCTCCCGGTGGGATTGAAGGCTCACTCTACCAGAGCTGTCGGTGCCTCCTGGGCTTTGCGACATCGAGCGTCTGCTCTACAGGTGTGTCAGGCGGCCACTTGGTCCAGCCTGCACACATTTTCTAAGCACTATATGGTGCATGCCCATGCCTCTGCGGATGCGAGTTTGGGCAGGCGGGTTCTCCAGGCGGCGGTTGCCCACCTTTAAAGGGAACCATATGTTATCCGTCTTGTTGAGGAACTCTTCCCGCCCTGGGGTATTGCTTTAGGACATCCCCATTGTCTGGGTCTCCCATTATGACGACCAGAAAAAAGAGAATTTTGTTTACGTACCGTAAATTCTTTTTTCTTTAGTCATCAATGGGAGACCCAGCACCCACCCAGTTGTTCCGTTGCATATTTTGCACTTGTTCTGTTCTCTGTTGAGACAGTGTTTGCCGGGTTGTTGAACCGTCTGTGCACGGCATTCTTCCCGATGTTTCGGGTGTGGTTTATTTCTCCTCGCAGCTTATGGACCAAACTGAGGATGTTCCCTGCGGTAGGGGTTTATAAGCGGAGGAGGCGGTGTCTACAAACTTGTAGTACCTAGTGTGACCTCCGGAGGGCAGAGCCCTAAACCATTGTCTGGGTCTCCCATTGATGACTAAAGAAAAAAGAATTTACGGTACGTAAACAAAATTCTCTTTTTTACATTGGAAATAACCCCTGCGGGACCCATGGTGTGATGACACCATGTGTGCAGGAAGTGAGGACACTCTCTACACACATGGTGTCACCCCACCAGCATACTATTAACCCTTTCAGCATCGGTTTATGTGCCGCATCTGCTGCCTTTGCGCAGACAAGCCGCGCAGAGACTGCTGATAGGGGCTAATAGCTAAATTAACCCAGAGATTCATAATATTTCTCTATTTTACAGTGATTTTACAAAACATCTTGTACTGCTGCTGTCACAGCGGTACAAGATGATTTTTACTGAATCTGCACAGTGGAAACTTGAAACACGGGTGCGTGTATTGAACCGTGTGGTGTATGGGTGCGAGTTTGACTCACACCCATATGCTTTTAATGGCCTCTCGCGCGAGGGAATCGCGTGCAATCGCAGCATGCTGCGATTGCACTCGCATTGCCCTCACAAAGCGAGGGTAATGCGTGAAAATCGCATTGATGTGACCTGTATCATTTAAAGATACATGTCTGAGTGCAATGCGATTTTTTTTCTCACATTACACTCGCGCCAGTGTGCCTTCAGCCAAACTGACATAGTATCAACATTGATTCCACAGTCCACCCATCATTGGGCCGAATGGACTCGCACATACTGAGAACGGGCGACCATAGATTTTTACATCCATAGCAACCAGTTCCACTAAAGTCTCAGGTGGACCCCCACGGAGTGGTGGGGGGAGCCTGACAAGACGATGGGAGGGAGGAGTGACTGTGGGGGGAAGATAGAGGGGACAGTAGGGAGTGGGATGAAAGGTGATCCAAAGTGTAGTGGTCTGAAGGTAGGGAGGAAATGACATAGATATAGGTGGGGATTCATGGAGTGGGGTGGGGGGGGAGCATAAATAGGAATGACCAAGGTTGAGGGTCCTCTTTGTCCTCGGATCAATGGACAGAAAAGATCTCCTGCTACAGGACAGCACAAGTGACCTGAGGCCCAGCCACCCTTGCAGCTTCTCTTAATGGTATGAGATTCTTCAATGCAGCAGGCAGCTCTCCCCCTCAGGCTGGCAGTAAAAAGCAATAGATAAGGTCTTGTGCAGGAGCTCTTTTAGTAGTAGGATGTCTCCTCCAGTAACATGATCCACCATGAGGACAATGAAAGCAGTGCCCTGCTGCAGCACATGTCCCATCATGGGTCTTCAAGAATGACTCAGGACCCGGCCAGAGAGACTGTTCATGGAGACCAGCGGTCTGGGGGGAGCCACAGATCCCAGAACAGGAGACATGGAGACGTCTTCAGGAGGACGGCCACCAAGGGGCCCAGGGACCAGCAGGGAAGGGACCCCATTCCATCAATGAGTGCTCCACAGTTCTGAAGGGGAGGCGGATGTGAAGGATTCCAGACCAGTGGTGAATGACGGGATAATGGCCCCTGTGCGGCCTAGTGAGTATGAGTATGCTTTGTTATTCCACCCCTTCACCCCCTCCTTTCTAACTCTAGATCACTTGGGGCAGTGGTACTCCGGGATGCCTGGGGTGACATTTAGTTCCCTTTACATCGGCACAGGTAGGGGTATCCCAAAAGGTGGTGTGGGTTAATCAAAAGAGAACTTGGGTTAGATTTTGTTGCTAGTATATGTAGATGGGTATTCAGGACTGTATATATCTGAATACGGAGCAGGTGAGCTTTATACAGTATATATAGAACAGAGATGTGTATTCATGACTGTATACATCGGTATATAGGACATGTGAACAGTATACAATATGTGTAGGGCAGTAATGTGTATTCGGGGCATAGTATATTGGTATATAAAGCATGTAAACAGTTTACAGGGTATATGGGGCAGTGATGTGTATACAGGACTGTATATATCAGTATATGGGATATGTGAGCAATGTGTAGTAGATACATGGCAGTGATGTGTATACAGGATGGTGTATGTAAGTATATTGGATATGTGAGCAAGGTATAGTAGATACATGGCAGTGATGTGTATACAGGATGGTGTATGTCAGTATATACAGCATGGGAGCAGTATACAGTACATATAGAACAGTGATCTGTATGCAGAATGATATATATTAGTATAGTGGACATGTGAGCAATATGGTATACCGTATATATAGGGCAGTGATGTGTTAACAGGATTGTATATATCATTGTAGTGGACATGTGAGCAGGATACAGGATATAAGGGGCAGTGATGTGTATACAGGAGGGTAGATATATCTATCACGGACTGGTGTTCGGGATACAGCATATATAGGGCAATAACTTGTATGCGGGATGGTATATATCAGTAGGGCGGACATGTGAGCAGTATACGGTATATATTGTTCAGTGACTTGTATGCGGGATGGTATATGTCAGTGCGGGGGACATGTGGGCAGTATACAGTATATACAGGGGAGTGATGTGTATATATGGCATTATATATGGCACGTGACCATGACACAGTATATGTCGGCCAGGGATGTGTACACAGGATGGTATATATCGGTATATCTGACAAGTGACCAAGTTATGGTATATGGGCCATGTGAATGGAGGACAGGATATAACAGTATATAGGACATGTGACTAGTATTCAGTAAACATAACCAATGAGGTGTATATATATCAGTTACTGTATGAGTAGAAAGAAACACGGCAACTCACCACGGAAGGCTCTTCAAAACTTTTATTCCATGCGACTCGTCAAGGACAAGCAGGGAAGGGAGGGAGTGCTGAGGATCGGTGACGGTTCCCCGTTTCGCAGCGAGACTCGCTGCTTCTACGGACCACACTAGTGAGACTAGTGTGGTCCGTAGAAGCAGCGAGTCTCGCTGCGAAACGGGGAAACCGTCACCGATCCTCAGCACTCCTCCTTTCCTGCTTGTCCTTGACGAGTCGCATGGAATAAAAGTTTTGAAGAGCCTTCCGTGGTGAGTTGCCGTGTTTCTTTCTACTCATACAGTATTTGACTTGCTTCTTGAACTCGCACACGAGCACCGCCAGAGACGGAAGTCGCACACTCTGCGGGTCAGATCTAGCGATTACAGTGCGATTGTGCCCGACCTCCTCACTCGCAGTTTCAGTATATATATCAATATATAGGAGATGTGAGCAGTATATGGTATATATTGGGCAGTGATGGGTATGCAGGGCGGCATATCTCAGTATATAGGACGTGTGAGCAGCATACAGTAGATATGGGGCAGTGATGTGTATACAGAATGGTATATATCAGTATATAAGACATGTGAGCAGTACTCAGGATATAGGGCATATGGGATATTAGCTATCCTGGAGGAAGCGGTATTTGAGTTGCACTGTATCGTGTGCTCGGTATAAGCAGTATGTCATTGGCACTATATGGCACTATGGTTTCCTTGAGGGAGTAGGATGTTGTTATGCTAGATGGCTATATTGTGTGCCTTGTATAAAGCAGTATGTGATTGGCACTACATGGCATTATGATGTCTGGGATGAAGCAGTAGGTGTTGTGCTATATTGTGTGCCTTGTATAAAGCAGTATGTGATTGGCACTACATGGCATTATGATGTCCAGGATAGAGCATTATGTGTTGTGCTATATTGTGTGCCTTGTATAAAGCAGTATAGGATTGGCACTACATGGCATTATGATGTCTGGGATGAAGCAGTAGGTGTTGTGCTATATTGTGTGCCTTGAATAAAGCAGTATGTGATTGGCACTACATGGCTATATTATGTGCCTTGTATAAAGCAGTGTGGGATTGGCACTACATGGCAGTATGATGTCTGGGATGAAGCAGTAGGTGTTGTGCTATATGATTGTATTGTGTGCCCCGATCATAGCAGTATTTGAATTGTACTAGGGTTCTGTCAAACAGTATGGGTTTTGCACTACATGGCAGTATTAGGCTTCATGTATAAAGCAGTTTTGGATTTACAATTTATGGCGGTATTAAGTGTCCGGTAGGAGGTGGTATTTCAGTTGCACTATATGGCAGGTACTGTGTCCCCTGTATAGAGCACTACTTGAAAGGTCGGGGGAAATTACCTCATTGCGTCCGTGTTGGCAGCAAAAAAAAAAAAAAAAAAAAAGCAAAGTGGATCTAGCAGGCCTGGACTAAGTCTAGAGAGTATAACAAGCGATCTTTGGTAAGAGAGGCTAGAGGCTGTACTTTACCGGATATGGACTTATACACGGATGCAGTGGGTGGTTCCAGCTATGGGGCTTACTGTAAAGGTCAATGGTGGGCAGCCGAGTGGCGTGAAGAATGAATCAAGAATTCAGCATTGCCAGAGATTTCTCCCTATCTTAGTGGCGGGACATTGGGGAGGAGTCGGCTCACCTAGACAATAGACTCTCTCCTCAGAGCTGGACACAGCGGCAGGACGGGAGAAGAAGAGGTAGGTATGTGATCAACACCATCTGTAGCATCAAGGACAGAGGTACAGAGTCTGATTGTGACTAACTCCTGTTGCATTATTATAAGAGGGGGGTATTGAGGTAATTATTAATACATAAAAAAAAAAAAAAAAAAGTAATCTGAGGAAGACTAGGTAAGATATTGTTGAAGAGGAGAGGGCAAGTAGTAGGTGGTAAGTTGTTGTTAGTGAAATAGACCAGTTAGGCTGCTTTCACATAACGATTTTCGGTCATCTGATTGTATCCGTTTCAAAACGGATACAATCGGATCCGAAATCGGACCCCATGTTCCCCTATGGGAATCGGATGGGATCGGATGTGCCACTATTGGCATCCGATTTTGGCACCATCCGATCCCATCCGATGTAATCACGGGCACAAAATCGTAGCCTGCTACGATTTTGTGTCCGTGACTCACATCGGACAGCCTCGGATCACTGCTGATCCGAGGCTGATCCTAGTGCCCACAGCATGGGAGCCTATGGACATTGGATCTGAGTTCACCTCGGATCCGATGTCGGCTCCGTATCTCCCTGTCTTTCCCTGCTCTGCTCCCCCATCTTCTTCTCTCTCCTATGCTATATGCTGTGCCCCCGCTATTCTTTGCTGTGCCCCCTCTTCTCTCTCCTCATCTATCCCTATCCTGTCCCCTGTCCTCTCCCTGTGTGTAAAAAAATTTAAAAAAACTCCTCCGGGAGTATACATCACCTGTCACCGGCTCCAACGCTGCACACGATCAGGACTAAAGGACCTGTGATGATGTAAGAGCCCGGTCACATGACTCGTCAGCTGACCGGGTCTCTTACATCATCACAGGCTCTTCTGCCCTGATTGTGCTGCAGCGTTGGAGCCGGTGACAGGTGATGTATACTCCCGGAGGAGTTTTTTTTATTTTTTTTACACACAGGGAGAGGACAGGATAGGGATAGAGGAGGATGGGAAAGAGGGGGTACAGCAAAGAATAGCGGGGGCACAGCATATAGAATAGGAGAGGGCAGAAGATGGAGGAGGCAGGAGTAGGGAGAGACAGGGGACCGCAGGATCCACACGGATCCTGCAGATCAGATGGCTATTTGCCATCCGATTGCAGGAATCCGTATGGATCCGTGCCTGTCCGTGGGATCCCCCTTCAAAGTCGGATCCCACGGACAGGCACAAAATCGTAGAGTGTGAAACCAGCCTTAACTGTAGGCTCAGCCTTCTGTTTTAAACTTCATAATAGGAATGACTAGTCAATGAATCTCCTAGTGAATTAGACAATCAAGGGTTTTCACATAAAAAAAAAAAAAAAAAAGGAAGATAACAGGCCGCTGTGATTCGGGGGATGGAGCAGCTGGGTTTACAGTAGGAAGCTGTATACTGGTTGCAGTTCGACATGGGGTTGTTTAGGTTCAAGTTAGGGGCATTTTTGGTAAAATACATCATGATCACCCAAAAAGAGGGGAATTTTGGATACAGGAGTCAGAAACCAACCATATGGGAAGAGAAAAAGAGAGTACTGTTAGGAGTGACTCAGTTATGTGCCCGTTGCGATGTTCGGGGAGGTGATGAATCCTAGGCCTTGGCAGGAGGGGCTGTTATTACTTCACAAGGCGGGTCATTTTTGACAAAGTACCAAGTTATCACAGTGTTTCAAAACTTCCTAGAAGGGGCTGGCTTGGATCCACACAAGTTTATATGGGGCATTCAATTTGTATTGAGGCTGCAAGAGAGGCAGCTGTGGGGGGTCCGAGTTCAAACATTGTGCTGAGGATTGGCCGGTGGGAGTCCCGGCAGTAATGGTCTTTTATCAGACCTCATGGCCTTAAGAGAATATGATTATTCTTTATGCACTAACTTTTGTTTGTTTCATTACAGGACGGGTCCCACTTTTTAGTCTGGATTCTAGGCCATCCCTATGTTAATTGGGGAGCATTGCAGACAGATGGACGGGAAACTGCTGTGTTTCTCAGGAGACACAGTGCTAATATGATGACTGGTTTTAGGGTTATGGCCTGGAGTCGAGTATTACAGGAGGTTCACAGGGCTGTAAATCTGGATAGAGCCCCAGATATTTTAGTTTTGCAGGTGGGGATAATAAATACAAAGTAACAAGGCTTGGATTAAGGTGAACAAGGCGGTATCCAAATTTGTAGTTGGGAATGGGGTGTGGCAGTACGACACTCAGATCTAGATGGTACGGACGAGGAATGTGGTTAGCAAACCAAGTGCATTTTAAGGTGGGGGAACAGATTTATGCACGCTGAGGTACAAGAGGAGATAGAAAGGGCCACAGCAGGATGGATGGTGGGGTCTCGAGCACTTGAGGTGGTCAAGGTGCTCTCGATGTGGCGTTGGTGAGTCCTCGAAGTTGGTTATAAAGTCGGGATTGGGGATTCATTAAATACAGGGATCCCCTTTATTGGATGGTTATTTGAGAATAATAACCATCCAATAGGTGAGATTTGTGTGATACCCGGCGATGGAACGTCGGGTTCATCTTGGTGAAATTTTGGGTGATACCCGGCGATGGAACGTCGGGTTCATCCTAACGGTATTGGAGGACAACCTCTTCCCTCAGTTTCACGGTGCTCCTGAGCCAGTGAACACGGCTAGGGGTAAGGGAGGGGAGGGGCAATGTCATGGGAAATCACCAGATTTTTTGTACCTTCGAGGACCTCACCAATTGTGGTATTTATATGTTTTCTTATAAATAAATTGGCTGCTGTGGCCATTTTTATCCAAGAAAATTGGATTGTTGTCTGACCTTTTATTCTTGGGGGAAGTTTGGGGGGGAACGTCCGTAGAGAGGTAAGATCGATGTTAGTGGTTAGGTCACAAGAATCGACCTTCCCAGCGTCAAGTGACAACGAGATCAACTCCATAGAATAGAAGAGCTATTAGACACAGACTATACCCATAGTTACCGCATCTTGAAGTGAGAGCAATCTAATTATTTTTACAAGATGGTCAAAGCTGTCGCAATATTGTTTTGGGGGTGAGTCAGATTGAAAATCCTCCTAAAAAAGAGAATAATCATCATAGCGCTCTTACATAAAAGAAAAGATTACATAGTAATAAACTGGAATATATACAATGTATCCACCACTAGATGTAGCGTGATGGCAGCACATGGTGGAAAAAGACCCTTTTAATACACACTATATTTATAATATACGAAAGTCAATCATATCCTATGAATTTTTAAATCAATATTTAGACCCTCAGGTTTAAGTGTTTGCAATTTGAAGATCCATTCAAGTTCTTTACATTTCAAAATTTCAACTTTGTTGCCACTACACCTTGGTTGAGGAACATAATCTATAATTCTGAACTTTAGCGCTCTCTATGAATGATCCTTTTCAGTGAAGTGTTTTGGTACCAGAAGAATAGAAAATAGAATAAGTATAATGAACCAATGGAAAAAGGAACCAAAGCTCAGACTTTATAGAAGGAACCCACGGGGCTTTCAAGATTTGAAAAGTGTTTGTGTGGAAGAATAGACCAAAATCACATCTGAGCAATGCATGTGACTAGTTTCTCCATATTGGAGGCATCTTGAAGATGTCATCACCAACAAAGGCTTTTGTGCGAAGTATTAAATACATTTCAGTAAGCGTGTTCAATACATTTTCTGTGTGTCATTTCTCATTATTACACCACTTAATTTATGGATAGCTATGGCTTGATTTATTTGCCCATTTTGATAGGATGGCTTGTTACCGGCATCTGGGAGAAATTTATGTCCATAGCATCTTTAGAAATATATTAGAGGGATCCTGTCACCTCCAGAACGCCTCCTAAGCTACCAAAACATGTCCCTGCAGCATATTATCACTAATCTCACATTCCTTTTGTCTCCTAAAAGCATCCTGTGAAATTGCATAAAAGCGTTTTAATACTTAATCATTAGGGATTATAATTAGCAGGGGCTATATTCTTTAGCCCTTAGGGCGTGTTGTTTTGCAGGCTGCATGATCCACCCTCTGTCTGTTTGCTTTGCTTGTGCAGATTTTGCCCTCCCCCCTCTCTGTCACTCACAGAAGCAAATCATTTGTCCTGCCTTCAGCTCCACATCACAGCAGAAGCTGCACAGAGAGGGCTGTCTGATCCAGCTGCAGTGAAGGGAACTAACAGCCCTGGCACAGTGATCACATAGTGGATGACTGTGCCCGGGCTGTCGGAACGCTTTCTGCAGCTCGATCCCCTTGCAGGGGGACCAGGCAGCAGAGTAGCGATCTGACAGCCCCAGTGCAGTGAACCACTATGTGGATCACTGCGCCCAGGCTGTCAGATCACTTTCTGCAGCTCGATCCCCATGCAGGGGGATCAGGCTGCAGAGTAGTGATCTGACAGCCTGGGCGCAGTGATCCACTATGCTAGGGGATCACTGTAGTGAGGCGATCGAGTCGTCATGGGACCTTCGTTGTGGACTACGTCAGATCTTTATAATAAAGATGGAGTCCGAATTTTGTTTGTTTTTTTTTCTTATTTTCAAATAAAAAGATTTTTCTCTGTGTGTTGTATTTTTTGACTATTTACTAGAGATTCCTAATGGCTGGGTATAGCATTGGCACAACATTATGAATCTCGGGCTTAGTGCCAGGTGCCAATAAAAAGCTGACATTAACCCCTTTATTACTCAGTTTGCCACTGCCACCAGGGCAACAGGAAGAGTCTAGGTACAGCGCCAAAAATAACGCTTCAATTAATGCACCAATTTCTGGGGCGGCTGCAGGCTGCAATTCACAGCATGGTGGGCCCAGAATGGTTGGGCCTCTCCATGCTGAGGATTCCAGCCCCCAGCTGCCTAGTTGTACCTGGCTGGACCAAAAATATGGCAGAGCCCCACATCATTTTTTTTGTAGAATTAGTTCTAGAAATAAAAAAAAAAATGGGCTTCGCTGTATTTTTGGTTGCCAGCCGGTACAACAAGGCAGCTGGGGGTTGGTGGCAGTCTGTAGCTGCCAAGTTGTACCTGGCTAGACCAAAAATATGGTGGAGCCCCGCGTCATTTTTTTTTTTTTTTTGTTACTTCTACAAATAAAATGAGATAGAGCTTTGCCGTATTTTTGGTTGCCAGCCAGGTACAACTTGGCACCTGGGGGGCTGGAATCCTCAGTGTGGAGAGACCAAAATGTTGTGGGCCGCCCACGCTGCAATTGCAACCACAGCCACACCAGATAATAGCGCACTCATTGGAGGCGCCATTTTCTGGTGCTATCCCAGCTCTCACAGTTGCCTTTGTGCTGATGGCACACAGGGACTCTCCATACAAGACTTGATATCCGCTAACAAGTTGAATGGAAAATTAGCTCCAATTGTTAACGGACACCATGTTGTGTATGGAGAGCCCCTTTTTGGAAACTAGACCCCCCCCCCCCAAGGAACGTATCTAGATGCATAGTGAGCTATTTGAACCCCCAGGCGCAAATTCACAAATTGATCCATAAAAATGAAAAAGTTCTTTTTTGTTCACAAAAGGTTTTTTTTTTTTCATTTTTACAGATCAATTTTCCCTAGGGGTCTAGTTTCCAAAATGGGGTCACTTGTGGGGGAGTTCCAATGTTTAGGCACACAGGGCTCTCCAAACGCAACATGGTGTCCGCTAACAATTTGAATGGAAAATTAGCTCAAATTGTTAGCGAACACCATGTCTCATTTGGAGAGCCCTTGTGTGCCTAAACATTGGAGCTCCCCCACCAGTGACCCCTTTTGTAAACTGGACCCCCAAGGAACTTATCTAGATTGGTGGTGAGCACTTTGAACCCCCAGGTGCTTCATAAATTAATCCGTAAAATGAAAATTACTTTTTTTTTTTTTCACAATTTTCTTTTAGCCTCAATTTTTTCATTTTTACATGGCAACAGGATAAAATGCATCCTAAAATTTGTTGGGCAATTTCTCCTGAGTACACTGATACCTCATATGTGGTCATAAACCACTGTTTGGGCGCACGGCAGGGCTAAGAAGGGAAGGAGTGCCATTTGATTTTTTAATTGAAAATTAGCTCTAAAAGTCAAATCGCGCTTCATCCCTTCTGAGCCCTGCCGTGTGCCCGAACAGTGGTTTATGACCACATATGAGGTATCGGTGTACTCAGGAAAAATTGCCCAACAAATTTTAGGATCCATTTTATATTGTTGCCCATGTGAAAATGAAAGAATTGAGGTGAAAAGAAAATTTTTGTTGAAAAAATTAAAATGTCCATTTTTTCCTTCCACGAAGGGTTAATAATCTTCTTGAATGTAGTTTTGAGTAGCTTGAGGGGTTCAGTTTTTTGAATGGTGTCACTTTTGGGTGTTTTCTGTCATGTACGCCCCTCAAAGGGACTTCAAATGTGATGTGGTCGTAAAAAATATGGTAATATTTGTACATTTTGCTGGAAAATGAAATTGCTGATGAACTTTCAACCCTAATAACTTCCTACCCAAAAATTTTTTTTTTTCTCCAAAATTGTGCTGATGTAAAGTAGACATGTGGGATATGTTATTTATTAACTAATTTGTGTCACATAACTCTGGTTTAACAGAATAAAAATTAAAAATTTGAAAATTGCGAAATTCTCAACATTATTGCCAATTTTTTTATTTTTTCACAAACGCAAAAAATATCGACCTAAATTTACTACCAACATGAAGCCCAATATGTCACGAAAAAACAATCTCAGAATCGCTAGGATCCGTTGAAGCGTTGCAGAGTTATTACCTCATAAAGAGACACTGGTCAGAATTACAAAAAATGCCAAAATAGGCTGGGTCATGAAGAAGTTAACGAGGTTGTCCACTACTGAGGAAACCTGTTCTTGAGTTAAACAGGGCCCCATTGAAAAGAAAACCAGCTTACACTCACTTTCCAGACTGACCCTGTTCCAGCGATGTATATACAGTGCCTGCCAGCAGTCATGTGACACTTACGTCTTATGAGCAATTAAATCAATCTGAAACCACTAATAAGCTGCATGCTCACATTTTCCCACAGACATTTGAGTTTCATCAGTAGAAAATGAGTGAAGCATCCCATTAGTGGCTATAGAGCTAACATAGTTTGGAGTGTGCACCTAAGGCGGCCGTCACACCTGCAATATCGTGAGCGATATTGTTAGCGATCGCGTGCACGCGCGATCGCTAACAATATCGTTCACATCGCTGGTGAGCTGTCACACAGACAAACTCACCAGCGATGTGGGCCAGCGAGATCGCTGGTAACTATGGTACACATCGGGTTACTAGGCGCCGCGCGGCGCTTAGTAACCCGACGTTTACCATAGATACCATCTCCCAGCATAGGCTCTGCTGCTGGGAGATCGTTCATCGTGGTGTCCACACACACGATGAAGCAGATTGAACAAGCGATGATCGCTTGATATGAGCTCCGGCTCTCATATATGCGATGTCACGATCATGCGATTTTACATTGTAAAATCGCTTGATCGCACGTAGCGATGCACAAACGATATCGCTTAAGCGATCAAAAAGCAGATCACTTAAACGATATCGTTCAAGAAATTGAACCGTGTGACGGCCGCCTAAGAGATATCGAGGTGTAGGAGTTTTTTTTCCTGGAGCAGTAAGCGGCCAGTGTACCCAGTAATTACATATAGTGGTGCACAGCCAAAAGAGAAATACGGTAGTCTAAGGCTGCTTTCACATCAGCCTGATCGCGGCAGTTGCCTGATTACCGCATAACGACCACACTTGCGGTTCACTTGCGGCAAGACCCAAGCAATGTCTATGGGGCTTGCGGTAAGTGTGCGAGCAAGTGCGGTTTCGGCAGATGCGGCCGCGAGAAAACCGTGGCTGACCGCGGTTTTCTCGCGGCCGCATCTGCCGCAAGTGCCGAAACCGCAACTCGTTGCCGCACCTGCCGCAAGCCCCATAGACATTGCATGGGGCTTGCCGCAGTAAACTACAGGTGCGGCCGTGATGCGGTAATCGCGGCAGTTGCGGTTTTTTCACCGCAACTGCCACGATCAGCGATTACCACTGTGTGAAAGGGGCCAATACATGCAATGAAAAAAGTAGAAAAAATGGTAGCACTTCTCAAATGTATTAAAAGTCCAATCTTTTATTCCATCTTATTTATAAAGAGGCTGGCATTAATGACAGCACAATACATATGCTGCAGACAACATGGAATAAAAGATTAGAATCATATACATTTGATGAGCGCCACCTTATTTACTTTTTTCATTGCATCTCATTAATGGCAACTGATTGGCTGCTGTGCTCACTAGACATAAGTGTCACACAAATGCCTTCAGATCCAGAACTATAATTTCTGTATCTGTGCTAGTCTGGGAGGTGAGTTATAAGGTGTTTTTATTTTCATGAGTGTTTGATTTAAGAAGGGTTAAATAACCTCTCTAAACCCTTTCTGACATCTTTCATATCAGACGGGGACTGGCATGGACCCAGAGGTTGAGCACAAAAGCATATCGTTCCACACTCTACTGGGTTGCTGTGGCGGCCATGGAACTGCTGAAGACCCCTGTATCTCCGGTCACAGTGCTGTTGATATCCAGTCTTTGGCTTGGCTTCAAAGGAGACCATGATTTTTTTTCACTTGTACAGCAATATAACTCAACGTGTCAGTTAGGATCCGACATTACAGATAAAACCCTGGTTCAACCTAGGTTCATAGTCCACGATGGGACATGGAAGCGATAATGCAGTTACAAAAGTAAAAAAATTCCGATCTATCAAAATATAACATCATTTAACCTGATCAGTAAATACTGTAAGCAGAATAAAAGGAAAATTGCCAATGTGTCATTTTGGTCACCGCAATGCCATAAACAATTAAATAAGTGATCAAAACGTTAAATCTATCCAAAAATGGTGTAAGCTCATCTCACAAAAGAACCCTTATACGATTCAATGAACTGAAAAAATCAAACCATTAAGAATCTCGGAAAATGACAAAATGCTGACACAAAACCAATTTTTTTTTTTTTTTGTATTAAAAATGTCCTATTTTTTTTTTTACCACTAAAATAATAAAAACACTAAAAATGCTGTATTTCCCTAATCGTAATGACCTCAAGAATCTTGCTTCACAGTTATTTTTGCCACACAATAAATATTGTAAAAACAGAATCCAAAAATCAAGTTCAGAACTTTTTCTAGTACATTATGCGGTACAATTGAAAAGTGTTCAGAAGTGCAATTTATCCCACAAAAAAGAAGCCCTCATACGTCTGTGGACAAAAAAACAGTTATGGCTCTTGGAAGAAAGGAGGAAAAATGCAAAAACAAAAATTGTCTCTGTGGGAAGCGATTAAAGGGAAATTATCATCTTAAAGTGTAACTGTCGTTTAATTTTTAATCTACTTACATAATTATGAAGCGGCTCATCACTTCTGTCCAGTTGTTAGCTTTACACGTGTCACTTCCGCCGCGCCATGTTAGCTCACCCAAGTGATGGGTGTGCGAATATGGCGCTCGCTGGTAGTAGTGGTCTCTTGCACACTATCGCCAGTGGTGCCACCGACCACCAGGCCATCAAACCACACACGCCAGATCACGCACCGAGCTCAGCGACACTTATAGCTCAACAGCCTGTGATGTAAGTCATTGACTGATCACATGACGTGATATCCCACATGTCTGTAACAGTTCCCAGCACACAGTTACTCAGATGGCGAGGGGGCCAGAGCGCGCACAGCAGGGAGGAGTTGTGCCAGAGAGGACAGAAGTGGTCAGTGGGGAGGCCAGAGAGCACACAGCAAGGGGTAAGTGGGAGGGGGGCATGTGAAAAACACAGCAAAAAAACACTAAAAAAGCATCAAAAACGGATTGTGTGAATACCAATCTGTTTTGGATAATTTTTTATTTGATATATGTCCCCTTCGTGACATCACCACCCTCCTGATTCAATAGCATTGGGCCTCCATCTAGTTTAAAAGTAATGTAGAGCAAGTGATTATAATAATCTTTCAAATATACTTCATAAGTGAAATCTGAAAGAAAACCTTTTAAAAACCTTCCAGAAAATGTCCACCTATGCTGTTTCTAAATCTGACATATGCTGGCTGTCAGGGAAATCCGTCTTCAGCTCCACAGATGAATACAACCATATAAGGGTTGGGGCAGGGCATACACAGCATTCACAATACAGATGATCAGAGACTCAGGTTACCTCAGGCAGGTACATGCTAGCTCAGGCTATCAGCACACAGCCCCAGCGATCTCTCTCCATTCACATCAGCTCTTCTCCATGCAATCAGCTGATGGCCTCTGCACCGCACCTCAGCTGATAACACAGGAGCAGAACGATGTGAATGGAGAGGAGTCAGATAAGATCACAGGAGCTGTGCAGGGTAAACTGCAGATACACAGATCAGCTGTGGCATGCTGTGTAGGCCCTGCCCTCCCAACTCAATCCTTATATGGCCATATTCATGTGTGGAGCTGAAGACAGATTTCCCAGACAACCAGCATGTGTCAGGTTAAAAAACAGCCTAGTGGAAACATCATCTGGAAGGTTTTCGAAAGTTTTTCTACCATATTACATGTATAAAGTATATTTGAAAGTTTATTATAAAAACATGCTCTACATTATCTATTATATAATTGCCGTAGCGACTTCCGTCGCACACGGCGCTACTTCCGTGGCTTGTCGGCTTTGTTCGTGGCACGCAACTCACTCGCAATGGCCGCGAGCCGTTGCAAGGGCGCGAGCAATGGCCGCGAAGCGGCCATTGCGAGTCTCCCGCCACGGCGACGAGAGCCGAGCCCCAGTGGCCGAAAATAGAACAAGGGCCCGGCCATACTTCGCTCGAAACACCGCTATGTATCTCTATGGGAAGTGAGGCGGCTATTCTGATTGGTCGGCGCAGCACACACGACCAATCAGCATAGCGCCTCACTTAAGCGGAAATTTGAAACTCAAAGTCGTCCATTATATCTCTATGGGAAGTGAGGCGCTATTCTCATTGGTCGCGGTGCGCCGCGACCAATGAGAATAGCGCCTCACTTCCGGTAAATGGAACAGTGTCCAAATTCATGGAACTGAGGCGCTATTCTCATTGGTCGCCGCAGACACAGCGACAATGAGAATAGCGCCTCACTTCCCATAGAGATATAATGGACGACTTTGAGTTTCAAATTTACCGCTGAAAGTGAGGCGCTATTCTCATTGGTCGCCGCCAGCACACAGCGACCAATGAGAATAGCGCCTCACTTCCCATAGAGATATAATGGACGACTTTGAGTTTCAAATTTACGCTGAAAGTGAGGCCTATTCTCATTGGTCGCGCCAGCACACAGCGACCAATGAGAATGGCGCCTCACTTCCCATAGAGATACATAGCGGTGTTCGAGCGATGCATGGCCGGCCCTTGGTTCGATTTTCGGCACGGCGCTCGGCTGTCGTCGGTCTCGCCGGCCCAAGAAATCGCAATGGACCTACGTGCCCGAGTTACTGCGCCTGCAACGACTCACCTATCTATCTCATATCTTATTATATCTATATGTTATATCTATTATCTATCTATCTATCTTATATCTATCTAGCATCTATCTATCTATACTTCATCTATCTATACTCCTATCTCTATCTACTACTCTCCCTCTCTCCTCTCTTTCTCCTCTCCTCTCTCCCTCCTCTCCTCTCTCCTCTCCCTCCTCTCCCCTCTCTCCCTCTCTCCCTCTCTCTCCCCTCTCTCTCCTTTCCTCTCCCTCCTCTCCTCCCTCTCCCTCTCCCTTTCCCTCTCCTCCCCCTCTCTCCCCTCTCCCTCCCTCTCCTCCTCTCCCTCTCTCCAGATTCTAGACTCCCATTCTTTAGAATCGGGCTCACAGCTAGTTAATAAATAAAAATGTAATTGGTGGTTACACTTTGAATATTTATGGCATGTCCATCTTTTATAAGTGGATCTCTGTAGTATGCTTTCATAGTCATTTATTTATTTCAGTAACTAAACATAATATTAGAGAAAATATTTACTGCAGCAAAGTATTCATGCTTCCGTATTTAGTTATTTTACACTCTTTTACTTTTCCTCAATAGAACTTGAAGAGGCTGGGCTAGTGATTTTGGAGGCCAAAGAGTCACACACACAAGAAGATACAGAAGAAAATTCACCACTTCGGAAAAAACTGAAGAAAGCGAATAAGAGACGTGAAAAAAAGCAAAAGAAATTAAAAGAGAGCTTTGCCAATAATTCTGTCAAGGAGGTCAAAAAACGAGAAAAGGAAACTTTTCTTCAACATGATGAAGCTGAAGATTACTTTCCTAGAGGAAAATCAAAAAAGCCGAAAAAAAATAGAAAAGCCCATGAAAGGCAAAAACCTGAACATGTACTGTTTAAGGATTTTAGCAGGGATGAAGGATTAGATGGTCAACTGAAAAAAGGCAAAAAAAGGCACCGGAAACAAAAAAGTTCTGCTGTAGATCAGAGTTTACTGATAATTAAGCAGAAGAGAAAGAAATCAAAAAAAGATAAATAGCTGCCAAACTGAATGAGAAGACTTTTCTAGATAATAAAATTGCTGATCTATCATTCATGTGTAAAAGATTATGCATTTGAATGGTTGTTCACAAAAATCAAGATTTCGATCGATCACTTGGGGGTCTGACTGCCACAATCCCCATCAATTCAGAGAGCAAGGCTTTAGAAGCCCAAAAACATGCATCTACAATCCTGTACTGAATGGAGCTGAGGTGCACGTACTAGACCTCTACTCAATTCACAATCTATGAAATCACTGAAACTGCTCATTATTGTCATGTAGTGCCTAGTGCAATGCTTGTCTCAACATGTGCACTTCTGCTCTATTCAGGACGAGGCTTGCAGATCCCAGTCTGTGGCTTCCAAAGCCCCAATCTTGGGGACCGATCTGAGTAGTCGGATAGTGGACCTCCAGCAATCGGCATGAAATTGGTATAATTAAACCTGTGCCATAGATAATGCCTTCCATTCCTTGTTCCCAGTTTTAATTCTATTTTGCAGATGTAACATATTTTACACTCAGGGATAATCGACTTTGTTGTTGAATGAAGGTTGGTTAGTAAAAGAAAAGTTTGGATTTTTTTAAACATCCAAAAATAAAACATTGCTGTGTTGTCTTTGTTTTTATTAATGTGTCTTTTACAGATACTGCAAAGTTGACTTTAAAGACTTCCGGTATTACTTGCTTAGTTAGTTTACTCAGTAAATGAGTTGGGAAGTTGATGTGATTACAGACTGACTAAGCCATTTAATAACTATCTAGTCAGATTGTATGTACATTAAAATAAAGTTATAAGCTGACATGTTGCAATTGCCTTTCACTAATCATTGTAGAAATAACCTTTAGAACTGGAAAATATATATTGCAGGGTTTACAGTATGAGGGAAAACTAAATGTTTGCTTCAGAAACATACAGAAAATCTTGAAGACTGACGTGGTCTTTTAGAAATCTTGTAGATCAGACCGTTAAATTCTTGCTCATCTGTTGTATAGTTGTTTAGGAAATGGCTGAGCAACTTAACCAAGAACTGGTATACAATATTTGTGTCCTTGTCTTTTATTCTAAAATGTGCCAAGAGGGAGGAACTACTGGGTTACTTAGTGCCTTTGTTTGTTTAGCGCTTCTCTAAGCGCTGCTAAGATGTCATCAGACTGCCCAGGATAATCTAGCCAAACTAAAAGAAGCTCTCTAAGCTTTTACCTCAGCTTTCCTGGAGAAATTTGCAGCTGATTGCTCATTTCCCCTCTGATAAGGCTGGCTTCACACTATGGTTTTGTTCCTGTCCGTGGGATCCTGTTTTTTGCAGGACCCCATGGACAGGAACAGACAGGCCCGGATTGTAAACTCCGGATGTTATTTCTGTGTCCAGTTCCGAGATTTTGAGGGATCCAGACACGGAAAGAGCTGGGGAGGAAGCCGAGCCTGCAAAGCGCAGGCAAGTGGTGTTGGCGGTGTTAATTTTCAGTTTAGCAGTGTATTTACATACGCTGCTAAAGTAAAATTAAATAAAGGAATGTTTAAAAATAAAAAAATACTCCTGTCTGTCGTGTGTCCTGCGATGCATTCACCTTCGATGGCTTTAGACCATAATCAGCTGACCATGAAGGGGCAGGGTAACCCGATCAGCTGATGGGTCACATGACCGCACCAGCGTGGTTTAAAGATTTAAACCAATTTGCATAATAATTTGGAACATGGTTTATATTGATGGAAAAAAGTTATGGCTCTTGGAAGCAGTGGAGCAATAAATGAAAAATTCCCGGGTCATGAAGGGCTTAACCATTGCTTTATTTAATTTCACTTTAGCAGTGTATGTAGATACAGTTAGGGCCAGAAATATTTGGACAGTGACACAATTTTCGCGAGTTGGGCTCTGCATGCCACCACATTGGATTTGAAATGAAACCTCTACAACAGAATTCAAGTGCAGATTGTAACGTTTAATTTGAAGGGTTGAACAAAAATATGTGATAGAAAATGTAGGAATTGTACACATTTCTTTACAAACACTCCACATTTTAGGAGGTCAAAAGTAATTGGACAAATAAACATAACCCAAACTAAATATTTTTATTTTCAATATTTTGTTGCGAATCCTATGGAGGCAATCACTGCCTTAAGTCTGGAACCCATGGACATCACCAAACGCTGGGTTTCCTCCTTCTTAATGCTTTGCCAGGCCTTTACAGCCGCAGCCTTCAGGTCTTGCTTGTTTGTGGGTCTTTCCGTCTTAAGTCTGGATTTCAGCAAGTGAAATGCATGCTCAATTGGGTTAAGATCTGGTGATTGACTTGGCCATTGCAGAATGTTCCACTTTTTTGCACTCATGAACTCCTGGGTAGCTTTGGCTGTATGCTTGGGGTCATTGTCCATCTGTACTATGAAGCGCCGTCCAATCAACTTTGCAGCATTTGGCTGAATCTGGGCTGAAAGTATATCCCGGTATACTTCAGAATTCATCCGGCTACTCTTGTCTGCTGTTATGTCATCAATAAACACAAGTGACCCAGTGCCATTGAAAGCCATGCATGCCCATGCCATCACGTTGCCTCCACCATGTTTTACAGAGGATGTGGTGTGCCTTGGATCATGTGCCGTTCCCTTTCTTCTCCAAACTTTTTTCTTCCCATCATTCTGGTACAGGTTGATCTTTGTCTCATCTGTCCATAGAATACTTTTCCAGAACTGAGCTGGCTTCTTGAGGTGTTTTTCAGCAAATTTAACTCTGGCCTGTCTATTTTTGGAATTGATGAATGGTTTGCATCTAGATGTGAACTCTTTGTATTTACTGTCATGGAGCCTTCTCTTTACTGTTGACTTAGAGACAGATACACCTACTTCACTGAGAGTGTTCTGGACTTCAGTTGATGTTGTGAACGGGTTCTTCTTCACCAAATAAAGTATGCGGCGATCATCCACCACTGTTGTCATCCGTGGACGCCCAGGCCTTTTAGAGTTCCCAAGCTCACCAGTCAATTCCTTTTTTCTCAGAATGTACCCAACTGTTGATTTTGCTACTCCAAGCATGTCTGCTATCTCTCTGATGGATTTTTTCTTTTTTTTCAGCCTCAGGATGTTCTACTTCACCTCAATTGAGAGTTCCTTTGACCACATGTTGTCTGGTCACAGCAACAGCTTCCAAATGCAAAACCACACACCTGGAATCCACCCCTGACCTTTTAACTACTTCATTGATTACAGGTTAACGAGGGAGACGCCTTCAGAGTTAATTGCAGCCCTTAGAGTCCATTGTCCAATTACTTTTGGTCCCTTGAAAAAGAGGAGGCTATGCATTACAGAGCTATGATTCCTAAACCCTTTCTCCGATTTGGATGTGGAAACTCTCATATTGCAGCTGGGAGTGTGCACTTTCAGCCCATATTATATATATAATTGTATTTCTGAACATGTTTTTGTAAACAGCTAAAATAACAAAACTTGTGTCACTGTCCAAATATTTCTGGCCCTAACTGTACACTGCTAAAGTGAAATTACAAGAACAAAGCAGTTTTAGTGTACTGCTCAGTACACTAGACATGTACCATGCTCAGTACACTAAAAACCGTATCTGGGAAACAATCCGATTTTTTTTCCCGGATTTGGTGCCCATAGACTCCCTTGCTATGTGTGCTGGATTGCCCCAGATTCGTTTGTCCGGTTTGGTCTGTTTTTTACACCGGAGCCCAAAATCTGAGCAGTCTCCGATTTTGGGACCAGGAAAAAAAAGGACAGAAACAAATCCAGGACTGAATTCACAAAACCAGATGGCCATTTATGACCAGTCCGACACCATAGGGATACATAAGAGGCTAAAAACGATCCTGTTCTGTTCTTTCAAAAACGAACAGAATAGGATGGCAAAAACCATAGTGTGAAGCCAGCCTTACCTCCACAGGGGAGAACAGTGTGTTGGGGCTACATTCACACATCTGGGTAAATTTTAAATCGAGAATCGGACCATCTTATTTTTTTTTTTTCATGCATGTTTATTTGGTTTGTTTGTCTTTGTTTTTTTTGTTGTTTTTTTTTACTGAAGAAATATTTTTGTTCTAAAGATAATAAAAAGATCCTTATAGATTGTCACATTTTATTCAAATTTACTAACAGATGCGTGAAATACGGATGCAAATAGGAAGCCTTCTGATATGCATCCATATTTCATAGATCCCCAGAGATGCAAGCACGGATCAGAACAGCACTGCAAGGATGAGTGTAGAGAGGCATGAAAACTATGGATTTATGTGCTGTCAGAGGAAAAAAACAGCACAGGTACATGGGAAAATAAATGTGTAATTAGTGACTCTCGGGCTTAGATGCCCTGATGGAGGTTAGGGATAGGGGTTGAGAAAATTCTCAAGTAACTTTGCAGGAAATGTGTCCAATGGTTGATGTGTAGTGATATGAAGAGACAGCCAACAAGGAACATCATCAGTTGCATTGATATGGCACTGGTTATATCTGCTAAAGAATATCTGCAGTGAAAAATCTGTGGAGGCAAGGGAAAAAAAGCAGCACTAATCCTGTTTCAGAAGTGCTCTAGTTTATCTACACATTTTGCCCTTTCATTGCAGATTTTCTTGCAGCGTGTAGATGACCTTTTGAAATCTCTCCCATAGAATGGCTACTACAGTACGTAGCTGGAATGTTTTTAGTGTATATATTTTCTGTCCACATATACTTCTACTTTTCACGTTCTTTAGGTCGTGTGCACACCCTGTGTTTATCTGTTTTTTAGTGCTCTGTTTTTGTAGAATTTTAAGCAGCAAAGCTGTAACCAGTTGTGGATAAAATATGAACCCAAATCGTATCACGTTGTTGACGCATTTTTACTGCTTTTTTCACATAAGTGGATAAAACGGTTGAGAAAACGGATCACTAATTCAGATGCTCATTCTTTTTCTGTATTCGTTATCTGCCTCAAAAATAGACCAGTAAAAAATATAGCTTCGCAACAGCATTTTTGAAAACTCATTGACTTTGCTGGGCATCACAGGAAGTGATCTGTTTTTCATGCAAAAAGGATCACAAAGAACTGATCAAAACGCACTGTGTGAACAAGGCCTAAAGCCCCGGTCTCACATAACGATGTGTCAGCGATGCCGACAACGATCAGCATCGTTGATGCATCGTTGACACATCGTTATCAGGTCGCTGGTGAGCTGTCACACTGACAGACTTCACCAGCGACCTCTGGGCAGCCAGATCGTTGGTACCTAGCGTCCGCTCGTTCCCTGCATCCTGGGAGCGGACGGACGCTGGTAACCATGGTAACAGCGGGTCTCTCCTGCACTTAGAGACCCGCTTGTTTACCATGGTTACCGGCACCCGCCCGCTTCCGAGTTGCGGGGAGCGAGCGGGTGCCGACCTCTCCTACCTATGATGAGGTCAGTATCATGTGACCGGCCTATACTGTACAGTATAGGCCGGTCACATGACTGTGACCTCATTACAGGTCCTTTACCCCTGAGATCTCCATTACAGAGATGCCGGTATGGGAGCCTCTGATGCCGGTGAGCCTCGGGGGGGATTTTCTTTATTTAGAACAAGGAGAGGGATAGGATTAGGGTTTAGGATAGGGGATAGAGTAGGGAACAGGGAAATAGCAGGGAGAGATGAGAATAGTGAGGGACAGGATAGGAGAGGATGCACCCGCTCGCTCCCCGCAACCCGGAAGCGGGCGGGTGCCGGTAACCATGGTAAACAAGCGGGTCTCTAAGCCCGCTTGTCACCCTGGATGTCATGTTACAGCGCTGCTGTGCGGCGCTGTGACATGGCGGGGGATCCTGACAGGTCGCTGATCGCTGCCCCCGCCGGTCACACACACCGATGTGTGGTGACCAGCGGGGGGGCCAACGACCAAAAAATGGTCAGGAGCCCTGTGCAACGATCAGCGACCTCACAGCAGGGGCCTGATCGCTGCTATCAGTCACACGCAACGATATCGGTAAGGATATCGTTCCTACGTCACAAATAGGACGATATCGTTACCGATATCGTTATGTGAAACCTAGGCTTTAAGGTGGAGGCTAGAATATGTACAGTACTATCCCAAAATCTATCCCTCTTCATTAGTATGTTTATAGTTTAGTGGGATTGGTATGTACAAACTAATTATCCCACTAAAGAAAAACACATTTTTTTAATACACTGCTTCAAAACTTTACTTAAAAATTATTAAAGACGTTACTCCAGGTTCTCATAGGCTGCTGTTCTGACTAGTGTTAAATGGCAGTTTCCTAATTTTATGCTTTTTAGAAGGTTTTGTGAAGGAAAAAGAGAAACAACCTGCATTTTAAATGCAATTAATTATGTTCTGTGGCTTTGGATTTTCCTGTTTGTTGCAAATTAAATATCGCTACTGTACCTCAGATCCTAATACAATATATGGTTGACAAAGCAACCAGTAATTTTCTGATGATGAACTGTTAAGTTTTGTGTTAGCTTGGGTGAATTGCAAACATCACATGAGATAAAACAAAGCATATTGGGATGTGATGAGAATTAATTTACATACATTTGGAACTTCTCTAAATTAACCCTCACAAAGAATGAGGTTTTAAAAGGATATTTCCTAACCAAATTACCGTTGTACATTCTGCCTGAATTGCATCTGTGTTACTCAATAAAATGATTATTCCCTAAAAAATCACCACTAGTGAGGAGTGAATGTAAGGCTGTGTTCACACACAGCGCTTTTTTGCGCAAGTGGTTTTTCCACTGTTTTGACCCGCGCAAAAAAGCCCCGTAAAAATACACGGTGCATTTACACACTGCGTGTTTTTACGAGGCTACTTCTTCAGTAACTAGATGGTGGCCCGATTCTAACGCATCGGGTATTTTAGAATATGTATATAGTTGACATACTGTGACTGACAGAACTTGTTAAGTCAACGTGAGTGAACTACTGTACATATATATATAACAGTGCTATGGTATATGGTGGTACATTAGAGCACATGTATAGCAGCACTATAGTATATGACGGTACATTATAGTAAATGTATTGCAACACTATGGTATATGGCGATACATTACAGTACATGTATAGCAGCGCTATGGTATATGGTGGTATATTACATTACATGGATAGCAGCGCTATAGTATATGGCGGTACATTACATCACATGTATAGTAGCACTATGGTATATGGCGATACATTACAGCACATGTATAGCAGCACTGTTATATGGCGGTACATTACAGTACATGTAAAGTAACACTATAGTATATGGCGGTACAGTATAGCACATGTATAGCAGCACTATAGTATACGGCAGTATATTACAGCACATGTATAGCAGCACTATAGTAGATGGTAGTATTTTATAGCACATGTATAGCAGCACTATAGTATATGGCGGTACATTACAGCACATGTATAGCAGCACTATAGTATATGGCAGTACATTACAGTACATATATAGCAGCAATATGGTATATGACGATACTCCGCTCCCCACGGCCCCCCGCTCCTCCACAGTAAAAAATCCTCATTGAGGCTCACTCCACCTCCGACTTATAGGTTCTACAGGCCTTTAGGACCCGTCATTGCCTGGGAAACCGATCAGCTGATCGATCACATGACCGTTAACTGCCTTGGGGGCAGGATGGTGATGGATGGGGGGCAGGATGGAGCGGATGGGGACAGGATGGAGGCGGAGGGGGGCAGTATGGAGCCGGAGGGGGGCAGGATGGAGGCAGGGGAGCAAGAGCAGCGGGGGGCAGGAAGGAGAGACGGGGCAGGATGGAGCCGGAGGAGCAGGACGCAGCGGAGGAGCAGGATGGTGTGGGGGGGCAGGATGGAGCGGGCGGGGCAGGATGGAGCGGGCGGGGCAGGATGGAGCGGGTGGGGCAGGATGGCAGATGGAGCGGGGCGGATGGAGCAGGATGGTGACGGAAGGGGGAGGAGGATGGTGGCGGGGCAGGATGAAGCCAGGGGGGCAGGATGGTGGCGGGGGGGGGGGGGGGAGAAAGATGGAGCGAGCGGGGCAGGATAGAGCAAGCAGGATGGTGGCGGGGGGGCAGAATGGAGCGAGCGGGGCAGGATGGTGGCGGGGGGGGCAGGATGGAGCCGAAGGAGCAGGATGGTGGGGGGGGGTAGGATGGTGGCAGGGGGTCAGGCTTTCAAATTGCGCGCCTTTCTAGATCACAATCTTAATCTCGGGAGATGTGAGGAATCTCGCGAGATTTGGTTGAGGCCTTGGAGGAGGCAGAACGTAAGGGTGTGTGAAGCTGGGCACCAGGAAGTCTCGCGAGACTTCCGGGCGCCATATTGCAGGCAGGGTGTCGCCGATGTGGTGCGAGGGAAGGAAGATGGCGGCGGCGTGAAGACGATCGGATTGATGGTGGCTGCAGCGGGCTCCAAGAAGACTGGGTCCGGTGGCAGTATACCGGAGACTGTAAGTGTGCATGGGAGTATGAGTGGGTGTGTGTGTGTGTGAGTGGAGGGGGGAGGTGCGATAGTGTGGTGACAGGGGGGTACGTGTGTGTGGACCTGGCGTGTGGTGGGGGGGTGATTGATGCGCATCGGTAAGGTCGGGGGGTCAGGGCCGGCTCCAGGTTTTTGTGGGCCCCAGGCGAAACAGTCTCAGTTGAACCCCTTTAACATATACTATGATTCATGAATATAATAAAGAAACTGCAGGCTGTGTATATGTTATATAGAGGCTCCAGGGTGGGCTGTATATAAAATATAGAGGCTGTTCAGGGTTGTATATATAATATGGAGACTGCTAGGCTGTATATATAATCTAGAGGCTGCAGGCTGTATATATTATTTGGAGGCTGTGCTGGATTATATATACTATTTGGAAGCTGTGCTGGTCTGTATATATAATATTGAAGTTGTGGCAGCCCAGCAGCCACCTCCAAATTATATATCCAGCTCAGCACAGCCGCTAAACAATATATATAGTCCAGCAAAGCTTCCATATTATATATACAGTCCAGCACAGCCTGAAAATAGTATATATAGCCCAGCACAGCTTCCATATTATACATACAGCACAACAGCAGTCTCCATATACCTCAGCAGCAGCCTCTGTATACCCCAGACCAGCCTCTATATGCAGTCAGCACAGCCTCTATATGCAGTCAGCACAGCCTCTATATACCGTCAGCACAGCCTCTATATGCAGTCAGCACATCCTCTATATACAGTCAGCACAGCCTCTATATACAGTCAGCACAACCTGTATCAGCACAGCCTCTATATACAGTCAGCACAGCTGCTATCAGCACAGCCTCTATATACAGTCAGCACAGCCTCTACATACAGTCAGCACAGCCTCTATATACAGTCAACAACCTCTATATACAGTCAGCACAGTCTCTATATACAGTCAGCCAGCCTCTATATACAGTAAGCACAGCCTCTATATACAGTCAACACAGCCTCTATATACAGTCAGCACAGCCTCTATATACAGTCAGCCAGCCTCTATATACAGTCAGCACAGCTTCAATCAGCACAGCGTCTATATACAGTCAGCAAAGCCTCTATCAGCACATCCTCTATATACAATCAGCACAGCCTCTATTATACATCAGCACAGCTGCTATCAGCACAGCCTCTATATACAGTCAGCACAGCCTCTATCGGCACAGCCTCCATCGGCACAGCCTCTAAATAGTCAGCCCAGCCTCTATATACAGTCAACACAACTTCTATATATAGTTAGCACAGCCTCTATATATTGTCAGCACAGCCTCTATATACAGTCAGCACAGCCTCATATACAGTCAGCACAGCCTCTATCAGCACAGCCTCTATATACAATCAGCACAGCCTCTATATACAGTCAGCACAGCCTCTATATACAGTCAGCACAACCTCTATCAGCACAGCCTCTATATAAATTCAGCCAGCCTCTATATACTGTGAGCACAGCTTCAATCAGCACAGCCTCTATATACAGTCAGCACAGCCTCTATATACAGCCAGCACAGCCTGTATATACAGTCAGCACAGCCTGTATATACAGTCAGCACAGCCTGTATATACAGTCAGCACAGCCTCTATATACAGTCAGCACAACCTCTATCAGCACAGCCTCTATATACAGTCAGCCAGCCTCTATATACAGTGAGCACAGCTTCAATCAGCACAGCGTCTATATACAGTCAGCAAAGCCTCTATCAGCACATCCTCTATATACAATCAGCACAGCCTCTATGTACTGTCAGCACAGCCTCTATCAGCACATCCTCTCTGTACAATCAGCACAGCCTGTATATACAGTCAGCACAGCCTCTATATACAGTCAGCACAACCTTATCAGCACAGCCTCTATATACAGTCAGCCAGCCTCTATATACAGTGAGCACAGCTTCAATCAGCACAGCGTCTATATACAGTCAGCAAAGCCTCTATCAGCACATCCTCTATATACAATCAGCACAGCCTCTATGTACTGTCAGCACAGCCTCTATATACAGTCAGCACAGCCTCTATCAGCACATCCTCTCTGTACAATCAGCACAGCCTCTATATACAGCCAGCACAGCCTCTATCAGCACAGCCTCCAGTCAGCACAGCCTCTATATACAGTCAGCACAGCCTCTATATATAGTTAGCACAGCCTCTATATACAGTCAGCACAGCTTCTATCAGCACAGCCTCTATATACAGTCAACACAGCCTCTATCAGCACAGCCTCTATATACAGTCAGCACAACCTCTATCAGCACAGCCTCTATATAAAGTCAGCCAGCCTCTATATACAGTCAGCACAGCCTCTTATCAGCACAGCCTCTATATACAGTCAGCACAGCCTCTATATACAGTCAGCACAGCCTGTATATGCTGTCAGCGCAGCCCTATATACAGTCAGCCAGCCTCTATATACAGTCAGCACAGCCTGTATATACAGTCAGCTTAGCCTCTATATACAGTCAGCATAGCCTCTATATACAGTCAGCCAGCCTCTATATACAGTCAGCACAGCCTCTATATACAGTCATCAGAGCCTCTGTATACAGCCAGCCTCTATATACAGTCATCACAGCCTGTATATACAGTCAGCACAGCCTCTATATATAGTTAGCACAGCCTCTATATACAGTCAGCACAGCCTCTATATACAGTCAGCACAGCTGCTATCAGCACAGCCTCTATATACAGTCAGCACAGCCTCTATCGGCACAGCCTCCATCAGCACAGCCTCTAAATAGTCAGCCCAGCCTCTATATACAGTCAACACAACTTCTATATATTGTCAGCACAGCCTCTATATACAGTCAGCACAGCCTCTATATACAGTTAGCACAGCCTCTATATACAGTCAGCACAGCCTCTATATACAGTCAGCCAGCCTCTATATACTGTGAGCACAGCTTCAATCAGCACAGCCTCTATATACAGTCAGCACAGCCTCTATATACAGTCAGCACAGTCTCTATATACAGCCAGCACAGCCTCTATATACAGCCAGCACAGCCTCTATCAGCACAGCCTCTATATACAGTCAGCACAGCCTCTATATATAGTTAGCAAAGCCTCTATATACAGTCAGCACAGCTTCTATCAGCACAGCCTCTATGTACAGTCAGCACAGCCTCTATCAGCACAGCCTCTATACACAGTCAGCACAGCCTCTATATATAGTTAGCAAAGCCTCTATATACAGTCAGCACAGCCTCTATCAGCACAGCCTCTATATACAATCAGCACAGCCTCTATATACTGTGAGCACAGCTTAAATCAGCACAGCCTCTATATACAGTAAGCACAGCCTTATATACAGTCAGCACAGCCTCTATATAAAATCAGCACAGCCTCTATATACAGCCAGCACAGCCTCTATATACAGTCAGCACAGCCTCTATATACAGTCAGCACAGCCTGTATATACAGTCAGTACAGCCTGTATATACAGTCAGCACAGCCTCTATATACAGGCAGCACAACCTCTATCAGCACAGCCTCTATATAAAGTCAGCCAGCCTCTATATACAGTCAGCACAGCTTCAATCAGCACAGCCTCTATATACAGTCAGCACAGCCTCTATATACAGTCAGCACAGCCTCTATATAAAATCAGCACAGCCTGTGTATACAGTCAGCGCAGCCTGTGTATACAGTCAGCGCAGCCTGTGTATACAGTCAGCGCAGCCTGTGTATACAGTCAGCGCAGCCTGTGTATACAGTCAGCGCAGCCTGTGTATACAGTCAGCGCAGCCTGTGTATACAGTCAGCGCAGCCTGTGTATACAGTCAGCGCAGCCTGTGTATACAGTCAGCACAGCCTGTGTATACAGTCAGCACAGCCTGTGTATACAGTCAGCACAGCCTGTGTATACAGTCAGCACAGCCTGTGTATACAGTCAGCACAGCCTGTGTATACAGTCAGCATACCCTCTGTATACAGTCAGCATAGCCTCTATATACAGTCAGCACAGCCTCTATATACAGTCAGCACAGCCTCCATGGTACATATAATCCCCCATCCTGCTGATCATACTCCCCTTCCATCCGTCCCCCCGGGGCTGTGTCCTCAGATTCTTCCCCAGCACATCCTCATAGCAGCGGCTCCCGAGACTGTGGAGCTTCCTCCTTCCTGCAGCAGTATGATGAGGTGTAGAGTGATGACTCATCATTCTGCTACAGTAGGCAAAGGAGGAAGCTCCACTGGGTATGCTGGCCCTGGGGGAAGGTGGCCTGCAGGGGTGGGAGACGGGATGTGTGGGGCACAGGAGAGGGTACCGATGGTGGATGTGGGGTTTGTTTAGCCCTGCTCTCCGGTAACGGGCGGCCATATTGGAACACCGAGTGGGTGTAGAGGCTACTTCAGCCAGGATGTGACGTAGCATACCGTTACATCCTGACAGAAGTAGCCTTAGGGTTTTATTATAATAGATGTCACAGAGGGGAGGAAGAATCCTGTTCCTCCTCCCCTCTGTGACATCTGTGCATTATACACTGTGAAATCAAATGTAAAATAATGACAAATGTATTAAAAATAATAAAGATTCTTACACTTACCCTCCGCCAATTGTTCGGTAACCGGGAGCAGGTATTAAACCTGCAAAGACCTTGCATGATGTCATAATGACATCGGCGCTGTGATTGGCCGCTCTCGGTCACATATCACATGACCGTGAGCGGGCCGATCACAGCGCCAATGTCATTATGACATCATGCAAGGTCTTTGCAGGTTTAATACTTGCTCCTGTTCCCGGCTGCCGATTACCGAACACTCGGCGGAGGGTAAGTATAAGAATATTTATTATTTTTAATACATTTGTCATTATTTAGATTTGATTTCGCAGTGTATAATGCACGACATCAGCGCCGGGGTATTCCCGCTGGAATTACGCATCGTCTGAACGGCGATGCGTAATTCCAGTGGTTATCATAGGGCCTATGGGAGAAAGCATGCGCAAAAAGGCGAAAAGAATGAACATGTTCATTCTTATTACACACGCGCTTTCTCCCATAAAAGCGCAGCCAAAAATAGCGCTGCGTGTGAACAGCAAAAGTGAAAGTCCATTCACTTTGCTGTGAAATGCAGACGCAGGTGCGCTTTGGGGGGAAAAGTGCTTGCAAAAATGCGCGAAAAATACGCACTGTGTGAATGAGGCCTAATCGTTACTATTCGCTACTCGCACAGATAGTACAGTATTCGTGATACTCGTTACTCTGTGAGTAACATTGGTGCTCGTGAGTAATGTGTCGATCTTGAGCAATCTGACACAAATTGCCAGTTCCCTTCAGCACACAAAGGGAGTCGACACCCCAGTGAGAGCAGATTGAATGGAAAGGTCTCACTGGGGGGCACAGCAAAGTGTTTTATGCATTGAAAACGCAAAAAAGCCCACCCTCTCACCCTGTCCCGGAAATGCTCATTTTATGGCTAGATGTGTGTGTGCGGAGCCTAACACTGGACTCGCTATTCAGACGAGTACGCAAGTATTACAAAGTACTTGTTAGGGTGCTTTCACACTGCATTTTTTAATGATCCGTGGCTGTCCGTTGTAAAACGGACAGCCACGGATCCGATTTAGCCCCCATGGTATCCTATGGGCACTGATCGGATTTGCCTTTAATGGCATCCAATTTTTGTCGGATCCAATTGTGTCCAATTATTTGCTGTCCCAAAATCGGAGATTGCTCCGATTTTGGGCACAGCGGACCAAATCGGACACAATCAAATCCAACAGGATCCGCACCAGTTAACATGGGGGCCTATGCTCGTGTTTCCGAGGAAACAGCTGATCGCTCCTCGGACCCGATTTTAGTGTACTGAGCATGCTCAGTACACTAAGGATGCGTGCACTACGCAAAACATTGCGTAGTACAGTACTAGCATAGTGGATGGGATTTCAAGAAATCCCATCCTCACTGTGCGTAACCCGCCTGCAGTGTCTTTGGAGCTGCGATGCGGGTTGCCGGGAGTCCGTGCCTCTGCAGCAATATTCATTTCATGTTGCGGAGTCAGAAGCGGCTCCCATCGGGTGACTGCAGGGTGAAGCCGCCCCGCACCCGCCGCACATGGTGAGTACAGGGCAGCTGCGGTCTCCCTGCGGCCACCCGCGGCTTCACTCAGGTCCGGAGGAGCTGCGTCCAACACGCAGCTCCTCCGGACCATGTGCACGCACCCTAAAACTGCTGTGTGTCGTCTTAATTTCACTTCCGCAATGTATATCCATACATTGCGGAAGTGAAAGTGCCCCGCACAGCTCTTTCTGTGTCTGGAGCCATGAGATTCATGGCCCCGGACACAGAAATAGCACCAGGAGGCTCACCTCCAATGCCGTCCGTTCCTGTCCATGAGGTCCTGCAAAAAGTAGGATCCCACGGACAGGAAAAATAACGCGATGTGAGAGCACCCTAACGAGTATAGCAATTACAAATATTTTGCTACTCGCTCATTACTAATTTTCACATGTCCATTTTTTTATGAATTTGTTATTCAATGGTAGTACAACTTTTGGAACACTCAGCAAACTAGAGATGGGATTCTGGAACCCTGAAAATAGGGCTCTGCTCCATTGCAAATGGACTGGAGCTGTGCATGCATTGTTAATGAAGCTGTTGAAGAAAGCCAAGTAAGCACTTGGCTTTTTTTTTTTTTTTTCTGTAAATATATTTATTAAAGTTTCAAACAAGCATAACAATAGAAATAACCAATACAGAATCCAGATCCTAGTACAGTGGCATATTACAGCTGTAAGAAATCAGGTACAAAGGGACACCAGTAAAACCTCCAACAAGAGAATGCATGTTTCATTACCTGAAAATCACGTCTGGATCAAAACTTAGAAAACACACACAGCCAATGAGAAATGTATACACTGAGACATAAGAAGGGAGAAGAAAAAAAGAGAAAAATTAGAAAGGGGTAGGAGGGGTAAGAGGGGGGGGGGGGAATGGGAAAGACCCAGCAGTTTAGACGCCCAGGTGTTGGAAATTACGAGTAGGTGCGCAACCAAGTCAAGAACCCCTGGCCCTCCTTAAAGGATTGCCAGAGGAACCAAGTGCGCCCCTGTTCATACCCGGCGTCACTATCTCCCGTTGCAAGCGATTCCATACGGTGCAACCTATCCATTTCAGATATCCATTCCACTGTAGAGGGGACCTCAGTGGACCTCCAGTGTCGGGGAATAACTGCCCTGGCAGCTATTAGGCAGAACCTCAGAATCCCCTTTTTGATGGAGGTTATCGAGCCGGGTATCAGAGATAACAGAGCTAATTGTGGAGAGGGTTCATGGCGGACCCCAGTCATTAGATGGAAGGCATCGAAAACCGAGGCCCAGAAGGGTTGCAGGAGATCGCAGGACCACCAGACATGAAGCATAGAGCCCACAGCAGAACCGCATCTCCAGCAAGTGTCTGAGACTTCCGGATTAATCCTGTGGAGCAGGGTAGGGCATCTGTACTAACGCGTCAGCAATTTATAATTTCTCTCTTGCGCTTGACTAGACGTTGTCATCTTGTGCACAAGAGTAAAAATTTTTAAGCTGTCTGCCTCAGAAAAGGTGATCCCCAGATCTCTCTCCCAAGCCTCCATAAATCCAAGCGTGCTAGTGTGGAGCGAGTTCAGGATCAGGCTATAGAGCTCCGAAACCACATGGGAGGGACCCTCGGTGGGGAGCATCAGGGATTCAAACGGAGTTAGCGCCCCTATTGAAATATTGGAGAGAAAACTTCGCAACTGCATAAACTCCAACCAGGACAAAGGAGCCGCATCGTCAGGACCTCGTAACCCCCGCACGCCGGAGAGCCCCGCAAGCCTATCCCTCACTTGTCCCAGCCCCACTCCATCTAGTTGTGACCAGCACAGATACCTAGATCTATTCATTGCAGGGGGGAAGGCTGGATTGTCAAAAAGGGGACTCAGTCTGCTCAATCGGGAAGTCAAACGTAATTTCGTGTATGATCTATCCCAGAACCTCAAAACAGTTTGTGTGAGGGGAGGGAAGCCCGTCACAGGTGGGCGTCCAGTCCCCCCCAGCCAAGGCAGCCAGTACAAGGAAGAGGGTGATAGAAGTTTCTCCAGGAGCACCCACTGTTTATGGGCATCACTGAACCTCCAGTCGACAATCCTAGAGAGCAAGACTGCCTGATAATAACGTTTAAAATCAGGAAGGCCTACCCCCCCCTTTAACTTTAGGTCTCACTAGGACTGAAAACCGCGTCCGTGGTTTCCTTGCTCCCCAAATAAAGCTGTTAATGGCCGATTGCAGACACCTGAAAAAACAATCCGGAACCTGCACAGGAGCTGTCTGAAAGAGATAGAGGAATCGGGGTAAAATATCCATTTTGATCACTCCCACCCGCCCGAACCAAGATAGCTGAGGTCTGTTATACCGTTTAAGATCTGATATGGTTTTCTGCAGGAGAGGGACATAGTTCAGAGCATATGTTGCGTTAAGGTCAGCCGGTATCAAGATTCCTAAATATTTTAATGCAGTGGTCTGCCACCTAAAGGAGAAGGACGATTTGAGTTGAGAGATCAGGTCATCAGGCAGGGAGATGTTGAGCGCCTCCGTTTTGGACAAATTGACCTTAAAATTGGAGACCTCACCAAACTTACGGAACTCTCTGAGGAGTACAGGGAAAGCCACAGCCGGGTTGGAAATATATAACAATAAATCATCAGCGTATAGGGACAACTTAAGCTCATGCTGACCAATCCGCAGACCCCTGACATCTGGTACCTTCCGCAAAGCCACTGCTAGATGTTCCATAGCAAGGATATATAGCAAGGGGGAGAGGGGGCAGCCCTGACGAGTCCCATTTCTTATGTCAATGGGCGAGGATAAAGTGCCATTGACCCTAAGACGGGCCGTGGGTCTATGATATAGAGCAAAGATTCTCTCCAACATGGTAGGTCCCACCCCCAACTGCTTCAAAGATGCACATAGGAAGGTCCAGCCTAGGCGGTCAAATGCCTTTTCAGCGTCAATAGATAATAAACAGGCTGGTATCTTTCCCGTGCGCATGTACGAAGTCAGAAGCAGAGTCTTTACTGTATTATCCTTGGCCTCCCTATGCTGCACAAAACCCACCTGATCGTTGTGGATGGACCCAGGAAGAATAGGGCTCAGTCTATTGGCCAACACCTTTGCGAACACCTTCACATCCACATTGATGAGGGAAATAGGTCTATAGCTTGCGCCTACAGGGGGTCCTTGCCCGGTTTAGGGATCACAGTAATTGTAGCCATCAGTGTTTGGGGGGCAAAGGGGCAGGTGGCCGAAATGGAGTTAAATAGTTTGGTCATAAAGGGGGCCAGGGAAGTCGCATATAATTTGTAGAAGGCGGCAGAGAATCCATCTGGACCCGGACTTTTACCATTGGCCAAGGATCTTATCGTATCCAATATCTCCTGTTCCGAGAGGGAGTCCTCCAAGGCCTCAGATTCTATCTCTGTCATAGGCGGGAGCTCCGTGTCACGAATGTAATCATCCACTCGAGACTGAAACTCGGTAGGGGACATATCAGACAACGGACCCCTCAGGTTGTAGAGAGAGTCATAATATGCTCTGAATGAATCCACAATCTCTGCAGGAAGATGGACTAAATCACCCGTAGCAGACCTCATGGTAGGGATGTAAGTGGTGGGAGCGCGAGGGTGCAAGAACCTCGCCAGAGCTTTACCGGGTTTATCAGAGTACTTATATAGGTACTTATGGAAGCGGTCCCGCTGCCTTGCTAACGTCGTATCCAACAGTGCGCTCAACTCACTACGTGTCCGTAAGAGGTCAGCAAGTACTTTGATATCTCTTGTTTGTTTATGTTCCGACTCTAGGGTTTGGACACGGGTCAACAATCCCATAATATTAGTCATTCTTTCTTTTTTCAGTCGTGCCCCCTGTTGGATAAATACTCCTCGTATAACCCCCTTCAAGGCCTCCCATTGGTACGGGAGAGCTGTGAGATCATTCTTGTGAAAATCTAGGAAGTCCGTGATTGCTGTCCGAGCGGCCGCCTGACAGGTCATATCTTCGAGAAGTCCAGGGTTTAAGGACCAAGTCCATTCTCTAGGAGAGAGGCTCGGCAGCCGAAGGGAAAGCAAGACCGGAGCATGGTCTGACCATAGCATCGTATCAATATCAGACTTTGGGTTAAGGGACAAAAGCCCATGGCTAATCAGGAAATAGTCTAATCTGCTATAAGAATCATGTACCGTGGAGTAAAAGGTATAATTGCGAGCAGTGGGGTGCAGCAGTCTCCAGACATCAATTAACCTCGAGTCCCTCAAGGCCCGACGCAGGCTCTCCAGCTGTGAGGGGGACACCGCCGACCTGCCCGAGGAAGAGTCAACAGTGCGGTCCAACACCATGTTGAAGTCCCCTCCCATAATCACATAGCCTTCCGCAAAGGCTGAGAGGTCCCGTAGGTATTTTCTGCATGCTCGGACCTGATCCTGGTTGGGCAGATAAATGTTAGCTATGGTAAATGTATCATGAACAATTTTCAGTTTTAAGAACACATATCGACCATTCGGATCCGATTTAGAGGCAACCACCTGTGCCTGCAAAGACTTGTGCAGTGCAATGCTGACTCTTTTAGATTTAGAGTCAGAATTGCTACCATGAAACCACTGTGTGTAGTATCTATGGTTAAGCTTAGGGATTCTGTCTGATCGAAAATGTGTCTCTTGCAACATGAGGATATCGACCCGTTTTTTATGCATGCTATATAGTACTTTCGAGCGTTTCTCAGGGACATTAAATCCTCTGACATTAAGTGAGCAAAGTTGTAGGGTTGCCATGAGAGTCTTAGGATCTGGCGTAGAGTACTACCGGGTCACCAAGGGACAGGGAAAAGTGGGAAGTGCGGGGAGGAAAAGGGAGAAAGGAGGGAAAAAAAACTGAAAAGGGGAAAAGAAAAAAAAACAGAGAGGTAAAGAGGAATGTAGCTCCAAGAAAAGGAGAAAAAGAAAAAGAGTCAGTTCAGCCGGAAGACAGGGTTCCGGCTAAACACCCCAAGAGGCCACTAGGCCTCTAGGTGCAGTGAAATATCAGAGAAAACTCTGAAAAGTAGTGTCAAAGACACACCCTAGTGGGGAAGGTGATTGAACAAAGAGCAACCAGCCAAGCCCCTACAGCGGGCAATATTGCTCCACTCAGTAGGCCCTCAACCCCGGCAAGGCTAACACATTTGTGGAACACAACCAACCAGCTCATGGAAGCATATACCTGTAAATGGGCACAGTATGTAAAACCCAAGAAAGGGTACTGACATATGTCAGAATTAGATGCAGGAGCAGTGTTAGTTATTATAAAGTATCACTAATCTAGTAGCATAGCACAATGTACAAAAAGCTTATGAAAATATATGAAAATATATGAACAGTCAAAAAAAAACAGTGCAAAACAGGCCCCCCAAGCGACTCCACACAGGAGCCCTGGATGGCGTCAAAAATAGGCATCGTCACCTCCGAACACATGGGTCCAATTTACTCGTAATAGTCAAACTCAAGCAAAATCACAACCTGACCACACATGGGAACTCGGTGACCAGAAGGGGTATTATAAATGACAGAAACAAAAAGAAGTGGTCAAAAAAGCTACACGCGACCCTCAAGTGTCATCAGCTAAGTTAACAGAGCCATGTCTACGTCGGGAGCCCCTTCTCCTCTTTCCCAAAGATCCAGCAGGGGGTCCTCCACTCCGACGCAGACCCCATAAATCAGACGCAGTAAGGCGAGGCCAATCACCCAGTGTGACCAGGGGTAAGCCCAGTGCGGTGGTAAAGTTCTGTAAATCCGATGGGGATCTCAAAACTGTCATTCCTTTATCAGTTCGGACCTGTAGTTGGAAAGGATAGCCCCAATTGTAGGGGATCTTATTTTGCCGCAGCACTTCCAAGAGGGGGCGTAGAGCCCTCCGTTTAGCCAGGGTGAAGCGTGAGAGATCAGACAGGAGAAGAATGTCAGATCCATTAAAATCAATAGCATCATGGTCTCTCGCCTTACGCATGATGTCATCTTTGACTTGGAAATAATGAATTCTACAGATGACGTCCCTCGGCTTATCCGTATCAGGGTTTCTTGGTCCTAACGATCGGTGGGCTCTATCAATTTCGATGTGTTGGGTGGGTGACTTCCCTAAAAGGGAGTTGAAGATGCCATGAAGGGCAGAGGAGAGGTCACGTGGGGCCACGGACTCAGGGATCCCACGGAGCCTGATATTATTCCTCCTGTTTCTGTTCTCAGAGTCCTCCAGCAGATCAAGGACCACATTGAAAGTCTCTGAGTGTAGGTCCAGAAGCTGCTGCTGGGTGTTTAATTGTGAGGAGAGCTTCTCTACCTTGGCCTCTAGTGCAGTGACTGTAGTGTTAAGCTGAGACACCTCTTCCTTGAGAGCCCCCACCTCACCCCTGCACACTGCCTCCAATCTTTGTATGTAACACTCCATGTCAGCCTTGGTAGGGAAGGCACTTAGGTGGGCTTTCAGATCAATGGCAGTTATAGGCATGAGCATAGGGTCAATAGTGTGACCAGTGTGAGCCTGTAAGCAAAGTCCGGCAGCCACACTGATGGGGGGTGTAGTGCCCTGGGACTGAGTGTTAGCTGAAGCTCTCCCCTCACAAGCCCCTGCTGCTGATGATGTGCACAGATCAGGGTCATATGTCTGATAGGGGTAAAGTGTAGGAGGAGAAGGGCCCCCCAGTGTTCCAGTCTGTGATGAAATGCTTCCAGGTGTGAGGGGGTTAAGGCCACTCAGCATGTCTGCCCGCAGTGAAGGGCTCCCAGGCGTGGGGGGATGGGCTTTGTCACAAACCTCTCCTGTTCCTCCTGCACTGCTTCCTCGTGTCTGCCTCTTGGAAGATCCTCCAGCTCCTGGGGCTATCTGCCGACCTCCTGCTGCTGTCACTGAGGCAGTGCTGCTTCTCTGAGGGCCCAGGGTGCTCAGTGATGATCTCTTACCCTGAGGCTGTGATGTGGAGGAGGCGCCATCTTTGCCTGCTGCCATTACAGGGTGCTGTGCTCTCTTTCCCGCATTTTCAGAGGCTGTCAGGAACCTTGTGATTCCTGAGCCAGCAGAGCCCGCAGCCAGCTCCCTGGATGTCTGGGAGCTCAGGGCAGACTTTCCTTTCATCATCCGGAGGGTGAGTAGAGCAGATGGTGGCAAATTATGTGCTGTAGGGGCTTCAGAGATCAGAGCTCACAGGGCACACGTCCTTACAGCTCCATGTCCAAGCCACTCCCCGAAAAATCTTTATTAGAAATAAAGGAAACGGGGGGCGTGTCCTGCTGCTAATGGCGCCGGGCGCAGACTAGAGGAGCTCCGCTGGACGACCCCGTAAACGGCACTTAACCGGCTCTCCAGCCGCGGGCAAAGACCCCCAGCTGATCGGTGAACATCCCGGGAGCTTGCTGGAATGCCGCGGACGGCTCCAAAGAGACGTCAGACGGAGACCCGTCTCACTGACTACTTCGACTCAGAGCCGCAGCGCTCTGCCTCACCACCTAAAATGGCGCCGGCAGCCACACAGCAATCCCGCTCACCAAGGAGCTCACACAGACCTGGGATCCAGCCCCACACCGCTGCACACAGATCGGAGGAGGACGCCCCGGTCACACAGGGTATGTTAAAATCCTGCCTGGGCTCCCTGAGAGACACACTGATGGCAGACTTAGCAGCATTACTCAGCACACTTAAAGAGGATGTGGGGGCAATGACTGATAAAACCACCCACCTGGAAGGGAAACTGGGAGATTTTGCACAGGCACACAATAACCTGGCCGACAGTCATGCTGATCTAGATAGAGAAATGGGGATAATGAGCAGAAAACTGTGCCACCTGGAGGATGCCCTCCGGCGCAATAACTTCAAAATAAGGGGTATGGCTGAATCAGGCGACTCTGAAAACCCCTCTGAACTAGCTGCGTCCTTCCTTGCTACGGCCCTTCCAGACTCCCCCTCCACAGATCTAGAAATTGAAAAAGCATTCCGAATCCCAAAACCTCGGAACATGCGGGAAGAGGTGCCCAGCGACATCCTGGTACATATGGTCCGCTCTGGGGTGACGGAGCAACTGCTGAGACGTATGCGTAGGGGCCCAACACTACCTGACCCGTATGGCCATATCTCCATATATCAGGACCTATCCCCAGGCACGCTGGCTCGGCGTAGAGACTTTGCCTCATCTTGCAAGATCCTCCGAGACCAAGGCATCCCATATATCTGGGGTTCACCAACGGCGCTGATATTCAGATACGAAGGGAAACGGCATTCCTTTGCTTCACCCACCCTTTTGAGGAAGACACTACGCAAGTGGCGCCTCACCTCCTCTCCATCCCCAAACCGCCGGAACGACATGCTGGCAGAATCTGCTGGGAATGACCCCACAACACCGAAAAACAACTGAGCGACATCATCGTGGAGGCGTCTCCACTGCTGGGGTCTCTTGGTCTTATTGGGCTGTCTTCCGTGGTTCCTTTCTGCCCCTGGAGCTTGACAGAGGACTGCCCGCTGCGGGACGCTCTCCACATCCGGGGTCACTTGGAATGGAGCTCTAGACCCGTGAGGTACTCTCTGGTTATTTTTATTTGTTACACAGCTTTCCGGTCCACTTTTCCCCCCGCTGGAGGCTATGCGGGTGGGATACTAGGCCGGGTACTGAAGTTACCCCCCAGGTGACTTGATTCCTCCCAAATATTTTTGGAATCTCTAATGCGTTTACATTAATGTTTACTTATGTTTAGCACTGTGTGTTTCTAATCCTTCTCTACACTCCTCTATACGGTTCTTTTTCTTCTCTTTCTCCCCCCCCTCTCTCCATCCCCTCTATTGGGTAAACTATCCTCTACTTCTCACCCCATTTACTACCCCTTGCCCCGCCACCCCAGGGTTCAGTCATGTCGTTGAAGGTCCTTTCCCTGAATGCCAACGGCCTCAATTCTCCGGCGAAGAGGTCTTTCCTGTGGAGAGAGGCCAAAACGTCAGGAGCTGATATCTTGTGCTTCCAGGAGACGCACCTCCTGCAGCCTGACAATATACGCCTGCACCATAGAGATTATCCTCACAGTTTTTTCGCCAATGCCACATAAAAAAAAGCAGGGGTCTGCATATTTGTTGGACATAGAGTGCAGTTCTCCCTTCTCTCCTCCTTTGCAGACGGAGCGGGCAGGTACGTTGGCATATGTTGTGAAATTAGTGGCACCCAGTACATGATTGTGAGTGTGTACAGTCCAAATGTAGGCCAACAGAGATTTCTAAGGGACCTGTTTGCCCTTTTGCAGGGAGAGACAAAGGGAAGGCTTCTAGTATGCGGTGATTTTAATTCAGTCATGGAGCCCCGCATCGACTCCTCCACAGTTAATCGCAAGGGGGGTGGAGCGTTGGGAGACCTCTGCAGGGAGTTCCACCTCCATGACGTATGGAGATATCAGCACGCAGAGGAGAGGGATTACACCTTCTTCTCTCCGGTGCACAAGTCCTATTCCAGAATTGATCTCTTCCTGGTAAACGATGAGGCACTGGAAAGGTGCCGCTCGTCGGGCCTGGGAGTGATCACCTGGTCAGATCATGCCCCGGTCATGCTGGAATGAGGACTTGACGTGGGAGGTGGAGCTCCCAGGAGATGGAGGCTACATGCGGGACTTCTGACTGACCCACAGATAGGCGAGGAAGTGGGAGAGGCGGTGGCGGAGTACTTCACTCTCAATGACCAAGAAGACATGCCAGACGATGTCTTGTGGTATGCCCACAAGACGGTAATCCGAGGTATTCTCATTCAAAAGGCGACGTTAGCAAAATGTCGCAGGGAACAATTGCTCCGCGACTGGACGGCTGAAATTCAGCATCTAGAGACGACAAACAAAAAATCGCCCTCAGAGGCAATCCTAACGCAGATCCGTATCACTCGAAACAAACTCAGATCGCTCCTTCTTAGACAGCACGAAATCGGCATCAGAAAACTACGGACTAAATATTATGAAGCTGGAGATAGAGCGGGTAAAATTTTAGCCCGTAGACTAAAAAAGGTAGCGGTGAGAAGTATGGTGACGGCCCTTAGGAATAAGGGGGGAGACATGGTCAGGCACCCTTCCGAAATAGTCGAGGCCTTTGCGGCGTATTACGAAGACCTATATAACCTCAAAAATGACCAACATACCCCTCAACCCACGAAAGAAGCCATTGTGGACTTCTTGGGGAAACTGGACATTCCCACACTACCGGTGGACATTCTGGCGACGCTGAACTCTCCCTTTACTTGTTCTGAAATTGATAAAGCCCTGAAGGAGCTCAAAAGCAATAAAGCCCCGGGACCGGATGGTCTGATTAACGAGTACTACAAGCTCTTCGGGTCTGTCCTGTCTCCGTACCTGCTACGGTTGTTTAATAGGTGGCAAGAAACTGGATCCATCCCAGCAGAAGCTCTTGAAGCTACAATCTCCACTATTCCGAAACCAGAAATCTCCATATTCCGAAACCAGGAAAGGTGCTGGACCACCCGGAGAGCTTTAGACCAATTTCACTTCTTAACACTGATGTAAAACTATATGCTAAATTGTTGGCCACACGCCTCAATGGTGTGATCCCTCTCCTGGTGCATCAGGATCAAGTGGGGTTCGTGCAAGGCAGGCAAGCAAATGATGGGACTAGACGGATGCTTGACTTGATAGAGGTGGCCGAGAGGGGAGGTATTCCAAGCGTCTTCCTGTCGCTGGACGCAGAGAAGGCGTTTGACAGGGTCCATTGGGGCTACCTCCGGGAGGTCCTCTCCGCCTTCGGATTTTCTGGCCCTATCGTTTCAGCAATCCTTAGTCTCTACTCCCATCCGTGTGCCAGAGTTCTTTCCTCTGGCTACACGTCCAGACTTTTCCGTGTCTCTAATGGCACCCGCCAGGGTTGCCCTTTATCGCCTCTGGTTTTTGCGCTTGTTATGGAACCATTGGCGATCTCTCTGAGGGCAGATCCGAAAATTTCGGGGATCCCGGTCGGAAAAACCAAACATGTAGTTGGGTTGTATGCGGATGATGCCATTATTGTCACGGAAAATCCTCAATCTTCCCTCCAGAGCATTATGGATCAGCTTGACTGCTTTGCGCGGATCTCCTACTACAAACTCAATGTGGGAAAATCTAGGCTGCTGCCCATTGGTGTCCCAAATAACGCCGCTACTATTCTTGCCGACTCCTTCCCCTTCAAATGGACGCCTGAGGGGATCCCCTATTTGGGAATCCTTCTCTGCCCGATGTCGGGCCTAGCATTAAAGAATATGAACCGCCATTGGTGGATCTTGAAGGTGCACTAAGGGGACTTCCTCTGGGCTCCATGTCTTGGATGGCGAGGATACAATCGGTAAGAATGTTGTGGCTTCCCAAGATCCTGTATTTATTCCGGTGCGTCCCGATACACTTCCCCAAAAAACTCATACTGAAACTGCAGACCAGTGCATATGGGGCGGAGCACCGGCTAGAATAAAGGGTTCCTTGCTATACCGACACTTAACTAGGGGAGGCATGGGAGTCCCAAATGTTGAACACTACCGCAAGGCAACAATACTGGAGGCGGCCGGGAAATGGTGGCGGGATGGGGATGGACATGGCAGGAAGCAAATAGAGGAGGATACTCTTCTGGGAAGCTCACTACGATCTCTCCTTGCTGCCAATTCAGTGGGGCGGATTGGTAGTTCCAATCTTCTAGGCTCAGTGAATGAGCTACTGGAGGTTTGGAGATCGGTTTCCGGTGAATGGACCAAACTTTCCCCTGAGGCTATCCCTCTGGATGCTTTCTGCTGGCTGATCCCCAATATGTCCTTGTCCCCTTGGAGACACCACGGACCAAAAACCTTGTCAGACCTCATTCGCAACCAATCTTTAATCTCTCTGCAAGACTTCTTGACCAACTTCCCGGCCCTCAGATCGACTTTCCTTTACTTTCACCAGATTTCAAACTTTGTGCGCTCTACCGCCTTTTCCCACGACTTAAAACCCTCATGTGCCCCATCGGCTCTGAGACGCTCGTTGCTGGCTGACCCCCGACCGACAAAGTCACTATCTCAAATATACTCCGACATCCTAGACCAAGATGCACCCTCCCAACTGTCATACGCCATTAAATGGCGAGAGGAATTGGGTTTCCAGGCCTCAGAGAATGACTGGGAGGATGCCGTCCATTGCGTCAAAGAAGCTTCTAGATGTCTCAATCACATAGAAATGCTCAAAAAAGTACATCTCCGTTGGTATGCTACCCCCGCCAAGTTGGCAAGATTTGGTAAGGGAACCTCATCTCAGTGCTGGAGGCAGTGCGGTTATAGGGGCGACTTACCACACGTGGTGGAGGTGTCCCAAAGTCGCACAGTTCTGGCAGCTGGTCTCAGGTCTTATTGACTCCGTCACTGGGTCCTCGTTGCCCTTGGAACCACAGATGGCGGTGCTCCACGTGGGGGTCATTGCTTTCCCCCCGGGGATTCGACATCTATTGACATACATTTTGACGGCTGCCAGAATATGTGTAGCCGCTAAATGGAAACAAACGGCCCCCCCGACGATGAGTGACCTTACGGATAGAATTAATTCTATTTTTTGCCATGAGTACTACCTAGCCCTGGACCATGGTGCCAGACGCTATGTTGCAGACGCCTGGAACCTATGGAGTGTGCACCCGTTGGCTATGAACATCCCCGTGTGAGGAGAGAATCCCTGTTATGGTTCTTGCTATAGTCGTTGGAGTGCTACTTGAACCCTGGGGTGACTACCCACCCCCCACCTTTCTGACCCCCCCCTTTTTCCTCTCGCATATTTCTTATATCTAACTTAATTACCCCCCTTCTTTTTTCAATATTTCTGAATAGCATATGAATGAGACAACTACTTGCATTTATCAGTTACTGTTATTCTTTTTTTTTTTTACTTCTATTTTAACGACTTCCTAAGTCTGTGTCCCGTACTACCGACAATACTGCTCATTCTGTATAATACGCGATTATATCACAGACAATCACTTTGAAGACATGCCAATGCCACCTGTGTGCATTGTTTCCGGTTATGATTGTGCAGCTAACCACACGAAGATCTTACACCTCCGGAGACGGAAAAAAATATACCACTATATAAAATATACCACCACAAAGACTGTATACGGCACAGACGATCAAAGTAGAAACGCACGTTTAAATAACTCTTTTCGCCTGTAATATGGAATTTCTACAGTTTTACCAAACACCTTTCTTTGTGCTTCTTCTTTGTTATGTAGTAACCTATCTTTGATTTTGTTTGATGATAACCAATAAAAATTAATTCTGAGAAAAAAGAAATAAAGGAAACATGTTCATAACAGAGAAGATATAAGTATGTAGCATATAGCAGATATAAAACACTTTCTAAATTTTATATATGTACATAGGCTTAGGCTACCTTCACATTTGCGGACCTCTCTGCAGCGTTCTGCGGAGGGGATCCGCAATGTGACCGCAGCACCGCAAGCTCCTATGTTTATAATGGGAGCGCACGGTGCTGCGCTTGACTGCGCATGACCGTGCGCACCCATTCACTGCCATATGTGATCTGTGCGCAGGCGGATGCCTGCGCACAAATCACACACTCTCGTCCGCACCAGAAATGCAACATGTTGCATTTCTGGTACAGATGAGACTGTGTGATCACATATGGCAGTGAATGGGTGCGCACGGTCATGCGCAGTCAAGCGCAGCACCTTGCGCTCCCATTATAACCATAGGAGCTTGCGGTGCTGCGGTCATATTGCTGATCCCCTCCGCAGAACACTGCGGAGGGATCCGCAAATGTGAAGGTAGCCTTATACATATCCAAAGCAATGATGAGAGAATGTCCATAGAGGAAAGTAGAAAGTGTGACTTCACTGTTAAGTCAGCTGACTACGTTTATCAGGAGTTATCTATGACCATAGTAGCTAAGAGTTCGATGAGCCAACAGCTCTATAAAACAACTAAAATATAATAATATTCAACTCCTCCCTGTATCAGCACAGCATACCTGACTATAGTTATTTTAAACATAATACAGAAGACTCAAGTAAGGAATAAAGGTAGAAAGAAGAAAAGATAAGTATAGGTTAGAGTATGGGTAGAGGGGGGAGGGGGTCACCAGAGGGACCAGAACTCCAAGTCCATACGGGATCCGTCGTTTCTAAAGAGATCAAGATCTCAGAGTGATGTTAAATTCGGGTGATTCTCGGAACAGCAACCATGGTTGCCATATCATGAAGTATTTGTCAGTTTGATCATTCGAGATGAGCGCTTTATTCCAGTCCGTATCAGTCATCTCCAAGCCCAGGACTTTTTCCCACTCTCTAATGAACCACAAGGATCTCATTTCCCCAGGCATAACCATAACCAATAAAGAGTATATCTGGGAGATCACATGTGATGGGGAAGAGTCTTGCAAAAGTAAAGATTCTAAGGGAGAGAGCTCTCTCAAAAGAGCAGATGGGTCCCCAGAGGAGGAGACGAAGGACCGGATCTGGAAGTATTCAAACCAGCAGACAAGGCACCCAGGACTGAGGGACCGGTAGGCTTCAAACTCAGGTATTGAAGTGCATCCCATCAGAACTGCTGATACTCTTGGGCTAGTATCTGCATTCCAAATCAGGAAGTCAGTAGCCTGGACCTGCGGCGGGAAGTCCGGATCGTCAAAAAGGGGAGTCATGGGGCCCCAGGGCATAGAGATAAGAGAGTTGTTTATTCACTGCGTCCCAGACTCAAAGAAGGTCTTTGGTCAATAATGGTGTTGACAGAAATCTTGGCCGGTCAGCCCGCCAGACCCAGGGAAGGGATGTCAGTGACCAACCCACCAGATCCCTCTCCAATTGAACCCATTGTCATGAGGTATGTCCGTGGAACCAGTCAACTAATCTCACCAAAAGGGCAGCTGAGTGGTAGAGCCGAAAATTGGGCAATCCCACTCCTCCCCCTAACTTAGGTCTGGTCAGGATTGCGTAAGAGAGTCTCGGTCTAAGCTGTTCCCAAATGAATCCCACACATAGGCGTTTTAGTTGTACAAAAAAAAGAACGTGGGAGAACTATCGGGACAGTTTGAAAGAGATACAACAACTTGGGCAATACATCCATTTTCAAAACATTAGTTCTCCCGAACCATGACAATGAGCGGCTGTCGAACCCTGCAAGGTCAGACGTAATTTTCAGGAGCAATGGTTTGAAGTTTAGAGTATACAATAGAGAAAGGACAGGTGTTAAATGTATACCCAAGTACCTCAAAGAGGAAGAGCACCATTTAAAGGGAAAGGCTGTTTGCAACTTTAGTACTCTATCTTTCGGGAGATTAATGTTCAAAATTTCGGACTTGACAGGTTAACTTTGAAATTGCTCAATTTACTGTAGATCTCAAACTCCTTAAGAATACAAGGGATGGTCGTTTCAGGTTGTGCTATGTAAATCAAAGGTCGTCCGCGTACAAGGCAAGTTTGTATACTCGTCCCTCCACCTCAATTCCCTGGATATCCGGATTCAGACGAAGGGCATTAGCCAGATGCTCCATAGCCAAAGCGTACAGGAGGGGAGAAAGAGGGCAACCCTGTCGCGTACCATTGTGCATACGAAAGGAATCTGCCGTTGCATCGCACTTTCGCAGAGGGGGTGGAGTATAAAGATAAAAGTTTATCCCTGAATGAAGAACCCAGGCCAGAATTTATGAGGACTTGCTCCAGGAATCTCCAGCTGACCCTGTTGAAGGCCTTCTCTGTGTCGACCGACAGGATACAAGTTGGTTTCCCAACGGCATGAGCACTTGGCTATTTATTGCTTTCCCATAGACAAAGAATAAAGAAAAGGCTTCGCATGTTTATCTCCGCTTCTGCAGACAGTGCTTCCTGTGCGGCGCTGTAAAGCGCACTCCCAGCAGCTTCCTGTGTGACTGGTTGGGAAGGTAAATATCGGGTAATTAGGGGCAGCGTTATCCAGCACCGCATAGCAGTAACGCTATGCGGTGCTGGGAAAAGTACTAAGATAAAAACGCAATCGGGTAGGCTAGGGTCAAAACGTAAATGTGACCCTAGCCTAAGAATAATTCTTTTTTTTTTCTAGTCACCTTCCACAACAGCATAGGAGGAATACCAAGGAATTAATACCTGTGGGGGGACTACAGCCTGCAGAACTTTCCTGCCAAAAGCCAAATCCGTGTTGGAAAGCAGGTCCAGTCGATAATGCCTTGTGAACGTATGTAACGAGAACCATGTAGCATCCTTGCAGATCTTCTCCGGAGAAGCCCCTGCCCGTTCAGCCCAGGAGACCGAAGTAGACCTGGTGGAATGAGCAGTAAACCCAGACAGTGGTAGTAGCTGTTGGGTGAGGTAGGCTTCTGTAATGGCTCTTTTGATCCAGTTGGTGATGGTACTTTTAGCCACATTCTTGCCCCTATTCCTGCCGAAGGGCTGGATAAAAAGGTTGTGATCAATACGCCAGGGTGCCGTTAGGTCTAGATAGTGTAACACTGTCCTGCGGACATCCAATGAATGGAATTCTTCGTACCCTGGAGTCTGAGGGTGATGACAGAAGGAAGGAAGAACTGACTGGGAGCAATGGAAATCCGAGACCCCCTTGGGAAGGAAAAAGGGTCCAGCTGAAGGACAATGCTGTCATCTCGGATTGTTAAGTATGGTTCCCGGATGGATAAGGCTTGAAGCTCCCAACTCTCCGAGCAGAAGTAATTGGAACAAGAAACGCAGTTTTGTGAGACAGAAACCGAATACCACAGGAAGACAGTGGTTCATAGGGGAACCATGAAAGTCCAGTCAGGACCACATTGATGTCCCATGTGGGTGTGAGGACCTTCGTCTGTGGACAAAGTCTGCCAGCCGACACCATAAATCGGCGGATCCAGCGATTATTGGCCAAATCTGCGTCAAAGACGGAACTGAGGGCTGAAACATGCACTTTTAATATGCTAGGATTAAGGCCCAGGTCCAGACCATTGTGGAGGAAGTCTACGATTTGCGACACAGGTAGAGTGGGTCGCGGGATGATACCCACACCAGGAGGAAAATAGCTTCCAGATTTAATTGTAGATTGCATTAGTAACTGGTTTACAGCCTTTTAGAAGGTAGCCACCACTTTCTCAGAAAGGCCCTTGGCCATCAGCAACTGGACTTCAGATGCCAGGCAGCTAATTTGACCGTTCAAATAAAGGTGATAATTTGTCAGCGCTAAAGATACAGCCAGGACACCGCTATGTAGATAATTACCTTTAGGTTTTATTGCTTCAATATGGGGATCCCGGTCTCCACAACGCGTTTCGGCGCTAATTGCGCCTTTCTCAAGAATCACTTGAGAAAGGCGCAATTAGCGCCGAAGCGCGTTGTGGAGACCGGGATCCCCATATTGAAGCAATAAAACCTAAAGGTAATTATCTACATAGCGGTGTCCTGGCTGTATCTTTAGCGCTGACAAATTATCACCTTTACTTGAACGGACACACATCTTCCCCGCGGGAAGCGTGATATCCAGCAGCTTAGCCTCCAGGACCTGTCTGACGTCACAATACCACTCCCTCCAGGATGTCACGTGAACCAGCAGATTGAACCACGCGAATTCCCTGTCCCCCGGCTCTGGTCGGCGTGGAGCCCCTTTGGGGTCGGCATCCAGCCTACTAACTAGTTGTGCAGTCAGCACAACTAGATCAGGTGAGCACGGGAGTCAGCGAACCGATTACACTTCACAAATTGTTAGCAGTTTGGCGCAACCTTGTTTCTTTTATAGGCAGCTAATTTGAGTCACTGCGGATCCGGATGGAACAGTGGACCCCTGGGACAGTAAGCTGGGATTCGGGCTCATGAAGATTGGGCCGTCGACTTTGAGTGCCACTATCGGAATGTACCAGCTCCTCTTTGGCCACAGCGGAGCTACAAGGATAGTAGGAACTCCATCTTTCCTGATCTTCCTCAGTGTCCGTGCTAGAAGGGGAATAGGTGGGAAGGCATAGACAAGGTGAAAGTCCCAAGTGTGGGAGAAGGTGTCCACCCCTACCGCGTCCCTTGGGTTCAGGGAGAAAAATGTTGTGACTTTCCGATATTCGTTGGATGCACACAGGTCTATCCGGAGTTCCCCACCTTGCCGCCAGCGTGCAAAATACCACCTGGTCCAGGCTCCACTCTCCCGGGTGGACGTCTTGGCGACTGAAGAAGTTTGCCTGAAGGTTCAATGACCCCTTCAGGTGTACAGCAGAAAGGGACAGTAGATTTTGTTCAGCCCAGAGGAAGATCCGAGAGGATACGGACTTCAGGGTGCTGGAACTTGTACTACCCTGGTGATGGAGGTGGGCCACCATGGTGACATTTTCTGAATATACCAGAACGTGAGACCCCCTGACCAGATCCTGAGCAGCAAGGAGGGCTTCCTCGACTGCCCTCAGTTCTCGGTAGTTGGAGGATCGTGAACTTATAGAGTGACTCCAGACCCCCTGAAGGGGAATGTGGGCAATCATAGCCCCCCACCCCCACTGGCTGCCATCTGTAGTCAGGGTGACAAGGGGGGCCTGATCCCAGGCCACCCCCTTCAGCAGGTTGCTGGGAGTCAACCACCACCGGACAGACAAGGAGACATTCCCCGGCAGGCGAAATCTTCGGTTTAGGGATGCAGGAAGCCTGTCTCAATGTGACAGGATATGATCCTGAAGAGCACGAGAGTGGGCCTGGGCCACATGACTGATGGAATGCAAGATGTCATTGATCTCAGAGCCGACATAGCCGCCCGAAGGATGGGAGACGTTTGGCGACACAGAGTTGAAATCTTGGCCAGAAGGGATAACCTGTGGTCCTCTGGGAGAAGGACTCCGACAAGCAGGTGTCCAAGAACACTCCGAGAAACCATCTTGTGGAAGAGGGTTGTAGCTGGGATTTTTGAAGATTGGGGATCCAACCCAAGGATTGAAGAACACTCCGAGACCTCTCCACTTGGCTCCTGAGGGACTGAGCTGAAGGAGCAATGAGAAGGAAGTCGTCTAGATGTGGCGCCAGACAGATGCCATGACTCCGGAGGAAGGCAACTACCTCTGCCATAATTTTTTAGAAGATTCTGGGGGGCTGAGGAGATCCCGAAGGGAAGTACATTGAAGTGAAAGTGGAGGACTTCTTTGTACAGAATTGGAAAATTTGAGGTACTTCCTGTGCTGAGGATGAATGGGCACATGAAAATACAGCGTCCTTAAAGTTGATTGTTATCATCTGGTGGTGCAGCCCTATCAATGGAATTGCTGATTATATTGACTCTACCTTGAAACGACGGTAGCAGACATGTTGGTTCAGGCGTTTCAGATTAATTATGACACGGGCGGCGTCAGATGGCTTCCTGAACAAGAAGAGGCGGAATAGTGACCTATCCCCGCTTCTAGACTTGGAACTGGGGAAATGACATTTGCAGGAAACATTCTTGTACTTTTGATTACAAGAGTCCTGTGCAGCCTGTGAAGGCAGGGCATTATCTTAGAGACCTGGCGGAGGAGGCGAGATGAATTCTATGAGGAGCACCCTCTGAGATGACCTTTAGCACCTACTGGCAGTTGGTAATATTCCGCCACTTTGGGAGAAAGGCCGAGGGGCACCCCCCACCAGAACAGAGTTACTGTTTATCTGTCTGCTGCTGCTGGGAAGGGATGAGGATATTTTTCCTCTACCCTTCTGGTAGCCACACCGGCTTGACCTCCCTTTCCCTGTGGTCTGTGAGGCCCGAGGCACAGAGGGCCAAAAAGGCAGTTTCCTGGGGGGGTTTTGCTCTGGAAGGTCCTTGCAGTCGGTCGCTTTATCTAGGATTTCATCCAGAGCTGGCCCAAAGACCAAGTCCCCATTAAAGGGGAGAGCGCAAAGTCTCATCTTGGAAGTGGAATCCCCACTCCACATTTTCAGCCATAATGCCCGACTGGCGGAGTTTGACAACACTGAAGTACTAGGCGCCAGACGGACATTTCTGCAGAAGAATCCGCGAGAAAAACCGGTTGCCTTCCTGAGCAAGGGAAGAGAGAAGGGGGGGGGGGGACAAAGGCGCAATAGTGCCCTTATCACTAGACACTAGTTTGTGCAACGGTGAGAAATACAATCCACTCACCTGCTCCAGTTGTGTAACCCACAACTGGCTTGAAAGCTTGTAATAATGTCCTGATGGCTGCTGCTGGACTTCCACCGGCCACGCTCACGTGGAGATGCAACAAGATGCTGGGGAAGAAAGGTGTACTACAGTCCGCGCTGCCAGGGTGCCTCACATCAAAGAAAACGAGTAGTCGATGTTCAGTGCAATCCTTCTTTATTCTCCTACGTGTTTCGGCGCCCTCCTGGCACCTTCATCAGGGATCTCTGATGAAGGTGCCAGGAGGGCACCGAAAGCGTAGGAGAATAAAGAAGGATTGCACTGAACATCGACTACTCGTTTTCTTTGATGTGAGGCACCCTGGCAGCAGGGGACTGTAGTACACCTTTCTTCCCCAGCATCTTGAGCAAGGGAAGGGAATCCAGCATTTCTTCCCTAGGGGTGCCCTGCATAATGTGTGACTAAATTGGGCAATCCATTTGAACAGGGACCTGGAAACACAGGTGGAGGTGATAATCGCTTGAATGGTAGAAGAGGATGCCTCCCAAGAACGTTTCATAAAGCTTTCAATCTTCCGGTCCATTTGATCCCTAAATTGGGAAGTATCCTCAAAGGGGAGCACAGTCTTTTTAGCTACACATGCAATCTGCACTTCCATCTTCGGGACAGCCCAGTGCAGCTCATTATCCTCTAGGGGATACCTACGACTGAGGTCACTTTTGAATTTTTTCTCAGGAAATTCCCATTCCTGAGAAATGAGATTCAGGAAGTTGGACCGGGAAGCATGGACCGGGAAGCCAACTTGTTTAGCTGATTTTTATCCAGCAAACATTTCATCTTGAACTGAGGGGAGGACTTGCTCCTCTTCTAACCCCACAGTGCTCTGAACTTAATCTAATAGGAGCATGGGAATCTTTTCAGCTCAGCTCACCTGGAGGACGAGGCTTTGTCAAGTCTATCAGAATCTGAATCATGGTCCTCCTCAGGATACCATTACACGGCCCGACATCATGCACGACATCGCTCAAAAGTGACGTGTTCAATGTTGTTGAAACAACATCGTCAGTGCATCGTTGCGTGTAACCGAACGATGCAACTACGATAATTAGTCAAGTTGCAGTTAACATGTTCAAAAACCTGACGATGTCGTTCAAGCGATCTGCTAGCATTGTTCTGTGTGACACCGTGATAACGATGTCATGGATGACTTCGCCCATTCACAGCAATGAGCAGAGATTGTTCGCTGAGTTTGCGAACGATACCTGCTCACAACATCGTTGGTGAGTTGTCCACGATATCTAGATGTGTGACATCTCACCAGCGATGTTGAAATGATGTAAAATAAGACCGCACGCCCATGAGATCTTAGCAGACATCGTTTCAACGTCGTGTACCCTCAGAGTGATAGAGCTGCCTGGAGCTTCCTCTTGTTAGGGGAGGGAGGTCCACCTGTAGGAGTTGCTGATGAGAGGGAGACTAGTGAGGCTTGTATTTCCTGCTTCACCATGGATCTCAATTCATCCACTAGGCTAGGGTGTTCAGCCCTAACAATCTTGTCTGTGCAGCCTTGGCATAGCTTTTTATCCCATCCTAAAAGGAGTTTCTTCGTACAAACTCGGCATTCATTAGATTTCCCAGTGGCCTTCTTGGGGGCATTCTTGTCTCCCTAGAAAAAGCACAGGATAATGGAGCCATGAACAACTGCTGCACACCAGGCATAAGGACCCCCCGCTCATCTCACAGACTTACTGCAGCAGGGGGAACACTGGTCTTTGTAGATGCAGGAGAAGACATAACAGCATACTACCTTACCATGGTTCAGATGGCTTCAGGGCAGCCTTTAAGCCAGAAAGGCCTGCCCCCCTAGTGTCCTCAGAGCATTCACCACCTCCCACACCGGGCCCTGGGCAGGCCGCCGCATAGCGTTGGCTTGCCTGAACGCTGTCCTCACAGAATCCCAACGTCAGACCCGTAAGTGCTGCACTCCGCCGGTGGAACGCGTGACCTGGAAGTCCCGCCCACCGGCATCTCCTCGGGTTCGCGCGGGACAGCGTGCACGTGGGAAGCAGCCGGCAGACTTCCCATAGCATAGGAGGCAGCCGGTCAGGGAGCAAAACAGCTCGTATCACCCCTCTAGGGGATCCGTAGGGCCAGGGCAGCAGTCCCACAGCCAGAGAGCATGGGAGCAGTAGGAGGAGGAGCAGAACCTAACCAACATTGCCCAGCTTCAAAATACAAGGTATGCTGCAGATCGCCGGCCACCACAGCACAGGAGAAAAGAAAAACCTCTCCATGCCCCATAGGGACAGGAAAGACACTGGCTAGTGGGAAGTGGGAGGGTCCTTTTAACCTGTCTTGTGCTTCCTGTCCCTATTAGGGCATGGGGAGGCAAACTCCTATGCTGTCGTGGAAGATGACTAGAGAAAGAAAAAACAAAACAATTTCTTTCATTTTTAAAACTCAACATTTTACAGTTATATAAAGCACCTAGGAGCTGAAGGTGCTTACCACACAGAAGTTCCTTGAGGGGTCTTATTTCCAAAATGGGGTTAATTATGGGGGAGGTTTATACTGTTTAGGCACATCAGGGGATCTTTTTAATAATAAATAATAATAAATCTTTATATAGCACCAACATATTCCGCAGCGCTTTACAATACAATGGGTAATAAATTAAAATAAACAGTATAATACAATAAGAACATACTGTACACAATATAATACAGCAATTCCAGTAGAGAGAGAATACAGTGCAATAATGGGAAACAATACAATAAGCATAGAATCAATGTAAAAAATACAATACAATAGATAAAGCAAAAATAAAGGTGACCCTGCTCAAAAGAGCTTACAATCTACAACGAGATAGGGGTTACACAAAGTGCAGGGGCTTATTACACTGATAGTCCAGGCATCTGAAGGAAACGGGGGATAGAAATAAAGTTTCATAAATGGTCACCAGACAATCTGTGTAGACCTTTTGGGTTTGGTGGAGTTTGAAGAAGAGTTATGTCGAGAGAGATAGTGAATGGGCTATGTACAGTACAAAGGAATTTTGTTAGGGAGCATGAAAGGCCGCCTTGAAAAGATGTGTTTTTAGTGAGCGTCTGAAGCCATGCAAATTGTGGATGGTCCTGATTTCTTGGGGTAGAGCATTCCAGAGAATTGGTGCAGCTCGGAAGAAGTTTTGGAGCCAGGAGTGGGAGGATCGGATTAGTGCAGATGTTAGTCGAAGGTCATTTGTGGAACGTAGAAAACGGGTAGGGTGATAGACAGAGATAAGGGAGGAGATGTAGGGGGGGAGCTGCATTGTGAAGAGCTTTGTGGGTGAGAATAAGCAATTTGAACTTTATCCTGTAGTGTATAGGCAGCCAGTGCAATGACTGGCACAGAGCAGAGGCATCTGAGTAACGATTGGCCAGGTAGGTGATCCTGGCTGCTGCATTAAGGATGGACTATAGAGGGGAAAGTCTAGAGAAGGGGAGGCTAATTAATAGAGAATTGCAATAATCAAGGCGGGAGTGCATTAGGGCCATGGTAAGGTTTTAGTTTCCATGGTGAGAAAGGAGCAGACTCTAGACATGTTCTTCAGGTGTAAGTGACAAGAGCGAACGAGAGATTGTATATAGGAGGTGAAGGAGAGATCGGTGTCAAATGTGGCACCCAGACAGCGAGCCTGCTGCCTAGGTGTTATCGTGGTACCGCACACAGAGAGAGATGCAGATTTAGGGAGGTTACTGGATGGTGGGAGCAAAACAAGTTCAGTTTTGGAAAGGTTGAGTTTTAAATAGAGAGCCATAAGGTATAAGAAGATCTTGGCTCACCTCAGTATGTGGTGCTCAAAAAATATGTGACTAGTTTATAGTATAGTTGGCACACACTTAAGAAAAAATTGAGTCCGTTTTGTAGCAGAAAACTTCTTTTATTTATTTCTGCTTTTTTGCATAAATGGATACAGCAACCTTGGGGTTGCTGTATCCATTTATGCAAAAAAGCAGAAATAAATAAAAGAAGTTTTCTGCTACAAAACGGACTCAATTTTTTCTTAAGTGTGTGCCAACTATACTATAAACTATTAAATAGAGAGCCGACATGATGTTGGAAACTGCAACTAGACAGTCAGTCATTGGTGTTCTTTAAAACCGCAGGGGTAAGGTCAGGGGCTGAAGTGTATAATTGTGTGTCGTCAGCATAGAGATAGTACTGGAAGCCAAATTTGCTGATGGTGTGTCCAATCGCGGCCATGTAGAGAGAGAAGAAAAGTGTTCCAAGGACTGAACCCTGAGTGACCCCAATAGTGAGAGGAAGAGGGGGGGGAAGTAGAGCCAGCAAATGATACACTGAAAGAGTGGTCAGAAATATAGGAAGAGAGCCAGGAGAGAGTGGTGTCCTTTATACCAATGGAGTGCAACATAGAGAGTAGGAGATGGTGGTCAAAAGCTGCAGAGAGATCAAGAAGAATAAGCATAGAGTGGTCACCATTACATTTTGCTGTCAGTAGGTCATTGGTCACTTTGATGAGGGCAGTTTCTGTAGAGTGAAGGGGGCGGAAGCCAGACTGTAATGGATCTAGAAGAGATCTGACAACCGCAAACCATTCCATCAAAGTCTGTCTCCAAATTGTTGTCCAAATTGCTTTCCAGTGCATCCAAACAGTAGTTTTCCACCACATGTGGGGTATAAGCGTACATAAAAGAAATTGCACAACAAATTTTTGGTCCATGTTCTCCTGTTACGCTTGTAACAGGACATTATACATGTCTTCTTTTTACTTCTAAAGATTTCAAGATTTAAAAACTTTAACTGAAAACTTCTGGATTATTCCCAATTGGTTTGTACAAAAAAATGTTTCAAAACTGGCTGATAAAGAGTAGACATGTGGGAAATGTTATTTATTTTTTTTTTTATGTGACATAAGTTGAGTTTAAGGGCATTAAAATTAAGTTTGAAAGTTGCAAAATTTTTGCCAAATTTTCAATTTTTTTTTACAAATAAACACAAAAAATATCGTCTTACACTTACTATTACCATATTGTAAGATATGTCATGAAAAAAACAGTTTCAGAATTGCTGGGATCCGTTGAAGCATCCCAGAGTTATAACCACTTATTATGACACTTGTTAGAATTGAAAAAATGGCCGGTCATCAAGGTAAAAACCATGCTGTGGGGTAAATAAGGGAAAAATAAATCCAAATCTACAGGGCCATGTGTGAAAAAAAAAGTGATCTCCCCACCCCTTAAAACATAACTGTGGTTTATCATATCTTTGTAAAGCTGAGTTCAATTTCCCTAGCCCACCGAGGCCTGACTACTGCCACACCTGTTTTTAATCAGGAAATCACTTAAATAGGTCCTGTTGACAAAGGGAAGTAGACAAAAAGATCCTAGAATGCTAGACATCATGCAACGATCCAAAGAAATTCTGGAACAACTAAAAAACATAGTAGTTGCGATCTACTAGACTGGAAATGTTATAAAGCTATTTTTAAAACTTTGATACTCCAGCAAACTAAAGTAAAAGACATTATCCACTGATGGCAAAAATGTGGAAAGTGGTGAGCCTTTCCAGGAGTAGACGGCCAGCCGACCAAAATTACTCCAAGAGTGCAGCAACAACTCATCCAAGAAGTCATGAAAGATCCTAGAACAACATCCAAAAATCTGTAGGACTCACTTGTCTCAGGTCAGTTCATGACTCCACCAAAAGAAAGAGCTTGGGCAAAAATGGCCGGCATGGCAAATTTCCAAGATGAAAACCACTGCTGAACAGAAAGAACATAAAGGCTCACCAAAGTGTTTCTAGAAAACATCCTTGACAATTTCCAGGACTTTTTGGGAGAAAGAATGCTCTGGACTGACGAGACAAAAGTTTGACTTTTTGGAAGGCGTATATCCCATTATATTCCGCACACATACACACACTGTAGTCATACTGAATATGTTGTGGTATGTTGAAATTTTGATTCCATTTTTTCATATACATACACAGACACACACACACATATATACACATATATATACACACAGGGCCGGTTTTAGGCAAAGTGGGGCCCTGGGCAAAAGGTTAAAGTGGGGCCCTAAATGCTCACATATTTTGTACCGTGACACTCAGACATTTGGGTTACATGTACAAGCGCTGAATTCAGACTGGTGAATGAGCGCGATCTATAATTTCAAGTAATTCAGCGCTTGTTTCCAGACTTTTTACACAGGATGATGAAGGATGATGGGTGCAGAGCAATCACTGGTAGAGCAATCTGTCCTCTACAGGATCATGTTATCGGCAGCACTTCTGCAGTTTGCAGTGGGCGATGTGCTGCTGAGAGCAAGGAGTTTTGTTCCTCCATAAACATCCAATCACCCGATGATGAGCCGCATTTTGCTCATTTGTTGGGTGATTGCCGACCTGTTTCCACCTAGGAATCATCGTCTGTGCTGGTGGAATTTATAAATGTGAATGTTACATACACTTAACACATGCTATGTGACACAAACACTATATATTACACCTATACACCAAGCACACACACACAGACACACACGTATACACCGAGCACACTTACATAAACACACACGGTATGTGACACAAACACTATATATTACACCTATACACCAAGCACACACACATATAGACACACACGTATACACCGAGCACACACACATAAACACACACGGTATGTGACACAAACACTATATATTACACCTGTACACCGAGCCACACACACACAGACACACACGGTATGTGACACAAACACTATATATTACACCTATACACTGAGCACACACACAGACACACACACATCCATTCCCATCATTGTCTGTCTGTGTCACACAGCCCGGCTCCTCCAGGGAGAGTCGCTCTTTCTAACCTCTCATCGTCTGACCAAGAGATGGGGATTGTGAACACAGGACTCCTTATATTGATTAAAAATTACCTACAAGTGCTTAACAACATAGGATTTACAAACTGGAGAGTCAGTAAGACAAATGTTTCCATAGAATCATCTACTTAAATGTCATCTTTAACAAAATTCTGCCATATTCTTCATATTATAAAACAAATATATTTGAATTGAGCCCCATCCTGGTGTATTGTGTTGTTCTGGGGTCACTAGTGGAAATATTGATCTTAAAGGAGTTATCCAGAATTCTATAAACATGACTGATTTCTTTCAAAAACAGCGCCACCCCTGTCTACAGGTTGTATGTGATATTGCGCCTCATCTTAATAGAAGGGAATGGACCTATGCTGTAATACCACATGCCACCTGTACACAGGGGTGGCGCTGTTTTTGAAAGAATGTAGTAAAGTTTTATTAATCCTGGACATCCCCTTTAAAGCCTTGTAAGTTCTGCCTGATAACTGGCTACAAATGTAGGAATTAAGGAGGTCCCATAACTCTAATTACAGCCATCATGAACATGTGAAGACTGAAGCCTGCGGGGGGGCGCTCCTGCTGCTATTATATAGCAATTACAAGGATTTTATAACTTTTATCACTGAGCGATTTTTCGTTTTTATTTTTCCCTCCGCTTTTTCCAAGAGCCAGAACTTTTTTATTCTTCCTTCCACATCGCCGTACGAGGGCTTGTTTTTTGCGGAATGAGTTGTACTTTTGAATGACATCATTCATTCTACCACTGAATGTACTGGAGAATGAGAAAGAAATTCCAAGTGCTTTGAAATTGCAAATAAAAGTGCAAAAAACGTGCAATTTCACAATTTTTTTTAGTTTTTTATTCATCATGTTAACTATATGGTAAAAATGACTTCATAAGTTGATTATCTAGGTCAGAATAAGAAGATACTGAACATTTTTATTTCAATCATAAAAAACCCCAGAAATTTGTAAAAAAAAAAAAATAATAATATTTAAAATACATTTGCTTCATTCGCCATTTTCCAAGACCCATGATGTTTTAATTTTTGAAGATACAGTGCTATGTGAGGGCTTACTTTATGTGCCCTGAGCTGACATTTTTACTGATCCCATTTTGAGTTAGATACAACATTTTTGATCGCCTTTTATTGCATTGTATTGTAACAACGTGGTGGCCCAAAAAACACAATTCTGACGTTTTAATTTTTTTTCCGTTACGCCATTTACCAATTGGATTAATTTACTTCATATATGGATAGCTTAGATTCTTACGAGCGCAGCGATACCAAATATGTGTATTTTTTTTTTTTTTTTTTTTTTTTTACTGTTTTATTGCTATTTTCAGTTCAGCTCCTTTGGGGGCCCCTAAGAGAGTGGGGCCCTGGGCAACTGCCCAGTCTGCCCCCCTCTAACGCCGGCCCTGTATACACAGTGGGTACGTAAAGTATTCAGACCCCTTTAAATTTTTCACTTTGTTTCATTGCAGCCATTTGGTAAATTCAAAAAAGTTACATTTTTTCTCATTAATGCACACTCTGCACCTCATCTTGACTGAAATAAAATATAGAAATTTTTCCAAATTTATTAAAAAAAAGAAAAGTGAAATATCACATGGTCATAAGTAGTCAGACGCTTTGCTCAGACACTCATAATTAGGTTGCATGCCATTTCCTTGTGATCTTCCATGAGATGGTTCTACTTCTTCATTGGAGTTCAGCTATGTTTAATTAAATTGATAGGACTTGATTTGGAAAGGCACACACCTGTTCTATATAACACCTCACAGCTCATAGTGCATGTCGGACCAAATGAGAATCATGAGGTCAAAGGAACTACACAAAGACCTCAGAGAGAATTGTGGCAAGACACAGATCTGGCCAAGGTTTCAAAAGAATTTCTGCAGTACCCAAGGTTCCTAAGAGCACAGTGGCCTCCATAATCCTTAAGTGGAAGATATTTGGGACCACCAGAAGTCTTCCTAGACCTGGCCATCCAGCCAAACTGAGCAATTGTGGGAGAAGAGCCTTGTGTGAGAGGTAAAGAAGAACCCTAAGATCACTTTGGCTGAGCTCCAGAGATGGAGTAGGGAGATGTGAGCAAGTTCCACAAAGTCAACTATCACTGCAGCCCCTCCACCAGTCGGGCCTTTATGGCAGAGTGGCCCGATAGAATCCTCTCCTCAGTGCAAGACATATAATAGCCCATTTCAGGTACCATCACACGAGGCGACGGTGCTGTAGATGTCGGCGGTGACTGGCGGGGGCACGCACGTTGTTGGCGCCCCACCAGAGTCACCGTCCCCCATTTACATGGGTCGACACCTACAGCGCCGCGCCGGAGATCTGACAGGCGGCATCACTGCTGGGGTGTCTCAAAACACCAGCGGCGACGCAAGACAATGGGAGCCTATGGCTCCCATTGCTTGTCAACTCGCCAGCGGCCGGTTACATGGAGTGATGTGTGCACATCGCCCCAGATCGGTCACCTGGTTTCAGAGCACTGCTCTGAAACCAGGCGACCTCCCGGCGGCGCTGACATCGCCCCTTTACATGAGGCGACGTAGGGGCGATGTCGCCTATGTAATCGACGGCGATGTCGCCACGTGTAACGTGGCCTATAGATTTTGCAAAAAAGCACATGAAGGACTCCCAGACAATGAGAAATAAGATTTTATGGTCTGAGGAGACAAAGATAGAACTTTTTGGTGAAAATTCCAAGCAGTACAGTGCCTTGCGAAAGAATTTGGCCCCCTTGAACTTTTCAACCTTTTGCCACATTTCAGGCTTCAAACATAAAGATATCAATTCAAATTTTTTTGTGAAGAATCAGCAACAAGTGGGACACAATCGTGAAGTGGAACAAAATTTATTGGATTTTTTAAACTTTTTTAACAAGTAAAAACTGAAAAGTGGGGCATGCAATATTATTCGGCCCCCTTGAGTTAATACTTTGTAGAGTCACCTTTTGCTGTGATTACAGCTGCAAGTCGCTTGGGGTATGTTTCTATCAGTTTTGCACATCGAAAAACTGAAATTCTTGCCCATTCCTTCTTGCAAAACATCTCAAGCTCAGTGAGGTTGGATGGAGAGCATTTGTGAACAGCAGTTTTCAGCTCTTTCCACAGATTCTCGATTGGAATCAGGTCTGGACTTTGACTTGGCCATTCTGACCCCTGGATACGTTTATTTTTGAACCATTCCATTGTAGATTTTACTTTGTTTGGGATCATTGTCTTGTTGGAAAATAAATCTCTGTCCCAGTCTCAGGTGTTTTGCAGACAAATGACAGATGCCCCCCAGAGTTCCAGCTTCAAACTGCAGATAAAAAAAGATGCAACAAAACACTAAAGAAGAAAATGTGAGGTGTTAGTAGATATTTTGGGCCAAAATACGTAAGCTCGTAACCCACAGTCAAGGGCCCTCACGCTTACGAGTCCTAACCATATGTTTGCTGCCATATGTTTGTTTAACATTAAGATTCACTGGAAAAGGACATAAAATCACAAAAAAATCACCAAAAAATTGCCCGGTAAATATCCATTGCACCTAGCAGTAGACTGCCAGCTTCTCTGAGAGGCAACACAGGTGTCTATATACCGGTGCTCAATCACCCACAACCCACAGATGGGGGTGGTCTTTTTTATTTGCAGTTTGAGGCTGGGCCCTCTGGGGGCGTCTGTCATTTGTGAAGCATGTAATCAGTGTAGAGCAGCCCGCCTGATCTGATAGCAGGGGTGACCAATAGGCTGCTCTGACACTATGCTTCACATGCACCTAAGTGGCCAGAGCCCTATGGTAACCTTGTGTCTGTAAATGCCACCAGTTACCTCCCTGACAGCATGGCTGGACACTGGTGCTACAACCGCCCCCATCTGTGGGTTGTGGGCATCGGTATAAAGACACCTGTGTTGCCTCTCAGAGGAGTTGGCTGCCTGCTGCTAGGTGCATCCGTCCATCTTCCCATCAATTTTAACCATTTTCCCTTTGATTTTGGTTTCATCTGACCAGAGCACCTTATTCCACGTTCGGTGTGTCTCCCAGGTGGCTTGTGGCAAACTTTTGTTTCAATAGTGCTTATTGTATATTATCAAGAATACAGAAAATTAGAAAACATTTTGAGAAACATATATCCATTACAGACTATATCCAGTGTCGAGGCACAGAGTGTGTAAGCTTTGAGAAAAGTACATTATATTGTAAACAACATTATAGATTGTAACAGAAAATAAAGTCAACATTAAGGGGGAGGGGTAAAAGAAAAATAGCAGAACGGGGAGGAAAAAAGGGGAGGGGAGGGGGGGAAAAGGGGGTTTCTGCCTGCAAATATCGTCCGCATAATGGTCTATGTTACAATCAGCAACAGATAAACGTACAGTAGGACAACAACCATTATAGAAAAAGGGTAATCAAGTGGGCATCTGAACAGTGTTATGTGGGGACATCATCCAAGGATCCCACCAAGTGAGCACCATGTTGCGCCTGGAGGCATCATGAGCCAACATGATCTCATGTTGGAAATGGAGATTAAGTGACACACGTAGGTCTTGTGTAGTTGGTAGATTTTTTGATTTCCAATTTCTAGCAACACACAATCTGGCTGCGAGTAGTACATTCGTAATTATTGGTCTTAGTGGTGTTGGCCAGTCCCAATATTGCCAAGGAAGGCCCCAAATGAAAGGTGACACCTGTTAGAGACACCAGGAGAGTGGACACCCCCCGCCAGAACCCCTGCAGAGCGTCACAGTCCCACCACATATGTAGGGAGGACCCGACTGCATCACATCCCCTCCAGCAGGTCTGAGTCGAGTTCGTGTCCCCTCCCCCGTCTCTCGCCAAAGCGGTTGGAGTAACGTACCACTCATAGTGTATTTTTTTGATCTGTTCAAGGTGGTTCACACAACATGTATATTTTGTATTTCTCCCAGATGCTTCCTGCCACTGGGCCACTGTAAAATCTTCCCGCAGAGCAGTTTCCCACCTGTTCATGTATGGCAATTTTTCCAAAGCATACAGTCGAGCTAGAGCCTTATACATGATGGAAACCCCACGAGTACCCCAAGGGGCAGATTTAAAAAACCTCTGTACCGTGCCATCGACCGCCGACAATTCAGTAGTAAACCAGGTCACTGAGTTCAGGAAATGACGTAATTGTAGGTACTGGTAAAGTGTAGTTGTAGGAATGGAGTATCTGTCTACTAATTCAGCGAAGGATTTCATGGTGGTATTATTATTATTATTTATTTATATAGCGCCATTGGTTCCATGGCGCTTTACATAAGAAATGGGGGTGACAAGAACAGGTACAGTACACATGAGCAGTCAATGCTTGCTGATACACGACGGGAGAGGATCCTGTCCACGAGGGCTCACAGTCTACAGGGGTGGGAAGGACACGATAGGAGGGGAAGCGCCAAGCGTGTGGTGGAGCGGCGCTGGAGCTCATCATAAGTTGTAGGCTTGCTGGAATAGATGAGTTTTCAGGTTCTTTTTGAAGCTCTTGAGGGTAGGCGAGTGTCTGACATGCTGGGGGAGAGAGTTCCAGAGTCCAGGGGAGGACCGGGAGAAGTCTTGTATGCGGTTGTGGGAGGATGAGATGAGGGGGGAGGAGAGGAGGAGTTCTTGTGAGGAGCGTAGGTTGCGTGCGGGTTGGTATCGGGAGATCATGTCGGAGATGTAGGGGGGGGACAGGTTGTGGATGGCTTTGTAAGTTAGGGTTAGGATTTTGAAGCGGGGTCGTAGGGAGGTGGGGAGCCAGTGGAGTGCCATGCGGAGAGGGGAAATAGGGAAGTAGCGAGGAGGCAGGTGGATTAGACGGGCAGCTGAGTTTAGGATAGACCGGAGGGGGGCAAGGGAAGAGGCAGGGAGGCCGGTGAGCAGTAAGTTGCAGTCAGGGGTGCACCAAGCCATTGATTATGGGGGGGGGGGGGTGCTGGTGAAGCCCAGCGCTGCCGCCCCTACTGCATGCATTGGTCTCGCCACTGCCGCCTGAGCCACGAAAGTGATTACGGGGGGGGGTGCTGGTAAAGCCCAGCGCTGCCGCCCCTTCTGTCCTGGTCCCCGGCGGGTCGCCGCTTACCTGCGGTGCGCGGGGTGAGCGGCCAGCGCCATGACAGGGGGAGGCTGTTTGCATGAGGCGCCGCCCCTTCTGCACTGCCGCTCCCCCTGCCTCTTGCCGCCTGAATGACAGGGCTCACATTGTCCAATGGACGGTGCGGCCCTGGTTGCAGTAGTCAAGGCGGGAGATGATGAGGGCGTGGACGAGGGTTTTGGCAGTGTCACGACCAAGAAACGGGCGGATACGTGAAATGTTCTTGAGCTGGAGTCGGCAGGAGGTGGCGAGGGCTTGGATGTGGGGCTTGAAGGAGAGGGAGGAGTCTAGGGTGACCCGAGGCACTTTTCAAGGGGGACTGGGGAGAGGGAGCAGTCATTGACTAGAATAGACAGGTCTGGTAGAGGGGGAGGGCGGCTGGGGGGGAAGACAATGAACTCTGTTTTGTCCATGTTCAACTTGAGGAAGTGAGCAGTAAAGAAAGATGAGATGGCGGACAGGCATTGGGGAATTTTTGACAGGAGGGAGGAGATGTCAGGTCCGGAGAGGTAGATCTGGGTGTCGTCGGCGTAGAGATGGTACTGGAGGCCATGGGACTCAATGAGTTGACCTAGACCAAGGGTGTAGATGGAGAAAAGTAGCGGTCCCAGTACCGATCCCTGGGGGACGCCGACAGTAAGGGGGTAGGACGAGGAAGAGGTGTGGGAGTGGGTGACGCTGAAGGTGTGGTCCGTTAGGTATTAGGAGATCCAGTTGAGGGCGAGGTCGGTGATGTCAAGGGATTTGAGGATTTGGAGTAGGAGGGAGTGGTCGACTGTGTCGAAGGCGGCGGATAGGTCGAGGAGGACAGAGTAGTGTTTTTTATTTTTTGCGGTCAGTAGGTCATTGGTGACTTTAGTGAGGGCTGTTTCGGTGGAGTGGTGAGGTCGGAAACCAGATTGTAGGCGGTCAAAGAGGGAGCAGGAGGATAGGTAGGAGGACAGTTCGGAGTGGACGTGTTGTTCAAGTAGTTTTGATGCGAAAGGGAGAAGAGATATTGGGCGGTAGTTGGCGACTGATGAAGGGTCGAGGGAGGGTTTTTTGAGGATGGGTGAGATTAGGGCGTGTTTGAAAGATTAGGGAAAGATGCCAGTAGTGAGTGATAGGTTGAAAAGGTGGGTTAGGGCAGGGATGAGGACAGTGGTGAGGTTTGGGATGAGATGGGAGGGGAGTGGGTCGAGGGCACAGGTGGTGAGGTGAGATCGTGACAGGAGGACGGAGAGCTGGGCTTCAGTCACACTGGAGAAGCTTCCTTTGGTCAAGGAGGGTTGGGCGGTAATGGGGGTGGGTTGGGTGGACGTTGGGCCAAAGCTTTCTCTAATTTTGTCAATCTTTTGTTTGAAGAAGGTGGCGAAGTCATCGGCGGAGATGAGGGGGGAAGGAGGAGGTGCCGGGGGACGGAGTAGGGAGTTGAAGGTTTTGAATAGTTGTTTGGGGTTTCGGGACAGTGTGTTGATTAAAGAAGAGAAGTAGGTTTGCTTTGCGGCGGTGAGTGCATCCTTGAAGTTGGAGAGGGATTGCTTGTACATGGTGAGGTGGGCCGTGGAGTGGGATTTCTTCCATCTCCGTTCGGCGACCCTGGACGTCCGGCGTAGTTCTTTCAGGACCTGATGAATGTAAGTGATTCCCCTAGTTTTCCAATGGTGGAGAGAGAGGGACCCCACTAATGTTTCAACCGCTCGAATAGATATTGATTTAAATAAAAAGGACAGCAGCGTACGAGCATACTGTCGCCATATGCGCACTAAAGTCAACATGGGTTTGAGCAGGGTCGGACCTTCAAACAACCTCAGAAGATTCATCTCTAGTAGAAGCTCGGTGGAGTTCTGAGGGGCATAGTGCCTCTCAATCGCCATCCACAACGGACAGGGAACATTTGCCCACCATTGATTTGCTACTGCTAGATGAGATGCAGCATAGTATTGTGCCAGATCGGGTACTCCCATACCCCCTAATTGGACCGGTAATGATAATACTTTCATGCTCACCCAGTGTGGTTTACAGTTCCAGATAAAGTCAGTTAGTGTGGACTGCAGGGTTGCAAGTAGACGCTTTGGAAACAGCAATGGTAAACAGCGAAATACATATAGAATTTTAGGAAGATATGTCATTTTCACAATGTTGATTCTGGCGACCCATGAGAGAATCAATTGTTTGTGTGCTGAAAGGCCTTCCCTAACCGATCGAAGCAGAGCTTCATAATTAAGGCGAAGCATACCCTTAGTGTGTGATATCATTATTCCCAAATATTGGATGCCATTTAGGGACCACTGAAATGGGAAATTTGCCCGAAGTGATGTCGCTAATGCAGGAGGTATCTGAATTGGGTAGAGTAGCGATTTGGACACATTCAGCTTGTAGTATGAAGCAGCTGAAAAGTCAGCCAATAAAGCTATTATCCTGGGGATGGTGACCGTGAGATTTGTACAGACGAAGATCACGTCATCGGCGTATAGCCCAATTTTATGCTCCACTCCCCCCACACAGGGGCCAGAGATCAACGGGTCCCTTCTCACTCTCTCCGCCAACGGCTCCATAATGAGAGAAAATATCAGCGGAGAGAGCGGACACCCCGTCTGGTACCAGTAGTCACCGAGAAGGGGCTAGACATAAATCCCGACGCTCTGACCCTAGCCGTGGGAGAGGAATAGAGGGCCAGAATCGCCATCTTAAAGCTGCCCACCAATCCAAACCTGTCCAGCACCGCCTCCAGGTACCCCCAGTGCACTCTATCAAACGCCTTTTCAGCATCTAATGTCAGTAGTGCACTGGGGGCCCCCCCGCGCTCCAAAACCTCCAACAGGTCAATCACTCGACGTGTGCCGTCAGAAGCCTGACGTCCCGGAATGAATCCTACCTGTTCAAGGCCTATCAGACCTGGCAACACTGCCGCCAGTCATTGAGCCAGTAGTTTTGCAAAGATTTTAACATCACTATTTAGAAGGGCAATCGGGCGGAAATTCGGTGGTGAGTTAGGAGGCTTACCCGGTTTCGAGATAGCAGAAATCGTCGCCTCCAGACCCTCAGGGCGTATCTGACCCTTGTCACTCCAGAAGGAGAAGAGGGAGATCATGTGAGGTAATAGACGGGCCTGAAAGGCCGAGTAGTATTTATAAGAATACCCATCTGAGCCTGGGGCTGAGGACTTCTTCATTGAAGTAATTATCGACTTTATCTCCTCAGTAGAGAAGGCTGCATTTAGCGAGGTGAGCTGTACTTCCGTTAGTTTAGGTAAACGTGCTTCATCTAAGAAGGACCTGATAGTATCCGTGGTTGGCTGTGGAGTGGAGGAATCCTCTCGTAGATTATAAAGGGTAGCATAATAGTCTTTAAATTGAGCAGCAATATCCAAGGGGTTTCTGATTTTCTCCCCGGATGGGCGGAGAAGATAATCAATTTTTGTGGATTCCCTCTTTTTCTGAATATTTTTCGCTAGGAGCTTACCCACTCTGTCGCCCATCCTGTAAAAACGAGCCTTAAGCTTCTTGAGATTGAATTCCGCCCTGTGCAGCAGGAAAGATCTGAGATCTCTACGGGTAGCCTCCAGATCCGCCCGTATTTGTGGGGTTTGGGATTGCTTGTATTGTGTCTCCAAAACTGATAATTTGTTAGTAAGCTCCCCAAGTTGTTCATTACGTTTGCGTTTTGCCTGAGATGCCATTTGAATAAATTGACCACGCAGAACTGCTTTGTGGGCGTACCACAAGATTTCGGGGTCAGTATTTTGAGATTGATTAAGTGCAAAGTACTGATCAAGCTGGGAGTCAATGTGTGCTATGTTATCTGGAGAAGTCAGGAGGTATTCATTAATTGTCCAAGTAGGTGATGGGGAGACCTGCAGATCATCAGCCACCCGGAGAAGAATCGGGGCGTGATCGGACCAAGTAATATGTCCAATGGATGTATTTTGGCATTTTGGTAAGAGGGAATCTCCGACCAAGAAGTAGTCTATTCGACTATACGTTTGATACCTGGGGGAAAGGAAAGTGTAATCTCTCTCTTCAACATGGGTGTATCGCCAGATATCGTGAAGATGGTGGGTGTACAACAACCCTCCCAGTTCACCCCGGCACATAGAAGGGGTCGAACAATCAAGTCGTTTGTTTACTGGGATATTAAAGTCTCCTGCCAGGAGGAGAAATCCCTTAGTTAATAAGTCTAGAGTAGAGAATAGGGTGCGAGCAAATTTTTGCTGGCCCGTATTCGGTCCATAGACCGAGACCAAGGTGTATTGTTTCCCATTGATCAGGGCCCGAACTACCAAAAATCGACCCGAGGGGTCTGCCACTGTTTCTATTAGTTGAAATACCAACACTTTATGAACAAAGATAGCTACTCCAGACGTTTTAGTAGGGGCGTTAGCGAAGTATTGCAAGGGGAACCGTATAGATTTCATCCTGAAATTATCTACTTCAAGTAGGTGAGTCTCCTGAATAAACAGTATGTCAGCTTTCAATTTGGTGAGTTGCTGCCACACCAAGGTTCGCTTTTTTGGGGAATTCAATCCATTCACTTTTATTGACGCACATTGGAAGCTCATGGCAGCCGATGGCAAGGCAGAAGGGAATGAGAGGGGGAAAAAAAAAAAAAAAGGGGGGGAGGGATTTACCACCCAAAGAGGGACCCCGGTGCAGACCGAGAATAATTCCTTTAAGTATGCTGCGTTAACCTTCTTCCTGTATTAATCAGTATGGTATATGTCCATGGACCACTTTGATGCAGAAATCTATTACACTCGAAGAAAGGGAGGAGGTAGACAAAGAGGGAGGGAAGAGAGCAAAAGTGCAATAAAGTAAAATAATATAAAACAATATATTCAGGTAAATCAATAACCTATGTACAACCTGCAGTCTATAGGACTGCAGGTAAGCATGAATTAAACCAGCTGTTATGAACTCTATTTAGTTATGAGAAGGTCACAACAAGAGAGATTTGCGCAAGGATACCAAAAGATCAGAAAAGTAAGTTCCAAAAAATTGATGGGAAGAGGAGAAGATAATCTGTAGTGAGAAATTAAATGAAAAGGGGGAAAGTAAGAAATAGGAAAGCCAGAGGGAAGACTGCAGGAGAAAAAAGGAGAGGGAAGATTAGATAATAGAGAGTAGTGAGTTTGTTCAAATGTGGGAGGTAGAAACAAAGAGGTAATATGCCCCTCATCGAGTAGGTAGTAACAGATCAAGTCTAAAGAGAGGGAAAGAGAAAAAAGAATAGAGGAGGTAGGTGAGAGGCAAGGGAGAAGTAGATGAGGGGTAGAATAGAGAGAGACCAAAGAATTGAGCAGAGAGGAGGCACAAACTTCTCTTTAAACAGTCCGGTGACCACGGCTCAACAAATATAATTAAAGTCTAAATATGGAGGCCTCCTCAGAGGCACTCTTCAGACCCAGAAGATCTTTCTACCCAGAACATAGGATAGACATTGGGCACTTGTGGGGGGAGTATGGGGCAATACAGGGCCCCAAATAGACAGTCAGACCCCCGCAGATAAGCACCAGGGTCTTAGGGTCTTGCAGAGAATAATGACAAATGTCACACCAGCGGCGTATTCCAATCCCAAGGGACAGACAATCATTTCAGTCCCGACCCGCCTGGAGGAGAGGGATCCGAGCGGTTGTTGTGAGCTGCTGGGCTAGCACATGATGAGCCGGACTTCACCAGTAGTCGCCAATCAATGAGGGCAGATTTCATTTTAGTAGGGGAAGAAAACTGTTGACGCTTCCCTTTGTATCTAACAGATACGCTGACTGGTGAGTCCCACGCATAGTTGATACCCCGATCCCTCAGGACTGCACAGTATGGAGCGAAATCTCTCCTCCTCGCAAGTGTGCCCGGAGAGAGGTCAGGGAAGATGGACCATGTAGCAAAAGGTGCTTCCGAAATTGGGTTCTTTCTTAATGTGTGCAATACAGAGTCGCGAAGTTTCGGTGTCGTCAGGTGCACCATCACGTCTCTAGGGACATCAGGAGGAGCTTTCTGAGAGTGGGGAAGCCTGATCGCTCTTTCAATGTCAAGGTCTGCTTGAGTCGCTGTGGGGAGAATGCTCCTCAGAAAGGGTAGCACAATTGCTGCTAAATCTTCTTCTTTATCTGTGTCAGCTATTCCCCGGACTTTTAAGTTGCTTCTCCGTGATTTATCATCTAAGTCCCAAACCTTTGCTCTCATATTTCTAAGATCTTGGGACAGATCTTGATAGCTGTCAGCTAACTCATTATGGGCGCCTGCAAACTCCGCCATCTTTTCCTCTATCCGGCTAGTTCGCTCACTCATACACGCCATATCAGCTCTAATCTCTCCCACAATGTTTCGTATATCTGCCTGAATGGAGGCACGCAGGTCACCCAGGAGACCCCTGAGGGAGCCATAAGTGATAACTGCAGAATCCTCCTGTCTCCCTCTGGGAGAGTGGTCATCTAAGCCTCCATGTGAGCTTGCACGTGAGCTCTGGGAGTGGGGAGAGTGAGGGGAGGGGGAAGCTGCTTCTCCTGTCGGCGCCATTTTAGCTTTCATTGCTGCAGCCCCGGGGCGCTCGGGAGAGAAGAAGTCAGACACTTTTTGTGCAGGGCTGCGGCTTCTAGAGCCCGTCCGAGGCATCCCAAGTGTTTGGGGAGCTATTACCTCTTCAGCAGGACAGAAGAAAGTCAGTTCGGTGCCGTTAATCCCTCAGGATGTGGAGGCCGCTGGCAGAGCTCTCTGACTATGCGTCCGGCATTACTCACTCCAGGACACGCCCCCCGCTTGTGGCAAACTTTAAACAAGACTTTTTATGGATATCTTTGAGAAATGGCTTTCTTCTTGCCACTCTTCCATAAAGGCCAGATTTGTGCAGTGTACAACTGATTGTTGTGCTATGGCCAGACTCTCCCACCTCAGCTGTAGATCTCTGCAGTTCATCCAGAGTGATCATGAGCCTTTTGGCTGCATCTCTGATCAGTCTTCTCCTTGTTTGAGATGAATGTTCAGAGGGACGGACGGGTCTTGGTAGATTTGCAGTGGTCTGATACTCCTTCCATTTCAATATGATCGCTTGCACAGTGCTCATTGAGATGTTTAAAACTTGGGAAATCTTTTTTTTTTTATCCAAATCCAGCTTTAAACTTCACCACAACAGTATCTCGGACCTGCCTAGTGTGTTCCTTTGTCTTCATGATGCTCTCTGCACTTGAAACAGAACCCTGGTGCATTTATACGAGACTTGATTACACACAGGTGGATTCTATTTATCATTACCAGTCATTTAGGAGCCGTTGAAGCGGCAAGTGCTGCGAAACGGCGAGCCGTCGTCCGCCGACCCCCACTCCCTCTCCCCGCCTGATTTGTCTACGCTAATACTAAGCGAGATGAAATAAAGGATTTTTTGGCATCTAAAAGGGTGAGTGCTGCTTTTCTTTTTCTATATGTGGATGGATATACAGTTGTGGCCAAAAGTATTGACACCCCTGCAATTCTGTCAGATAATACTCAGTTTCTTCCTGAAAATGATTGCAATCACAAATTCTTTGGTATTATTATCTTCATTTAATTTGTCTTCCATGAAAAAACACAAAAAGAATTGTTCTAAAGCCAAATTGGATATAATTCCACACCAAACATAAAAAAGGGGGTGGACAAAAGTATTTGCACTGTTATAAAATCATGTGATGCTTCTCTAATTTGTGTAATTAACAGCACCTGTAACTTACCTGTGGCACCTAACAGGTGTTGGCAATAACTAAATCACACTTGCAGCCAGTTGACATGGATTAAAGTTGACTCAACCTCTGTCCTGTGTCCTTGTGTGTACCACATTGAGCATGGAGAAAAGAAAGAAGACCAAAGAACTGTCTGAGGACTTGAGAAACCAAAGTGTGAGGAAGCATGAGCAATCTCAAGGCTACAAGTCCATCTCCAAAGACCTGAATGTTCCTGTGTCTACCGTGCGCAGTGTCATCAAGAAGTTTAAAGCCCATGGCACTGTGGCTAACCTCCCTAGATGTGGACGGAAAAGAAAAATTGTCAAGAGATTTCAACGCAAGATTGTGCGGATGGTGGATAAAGAACCTCGACTAACATCCAAACAAGATCAAGCTGCCCTGCACTCCGAGGGTACAACAGTGTCAACCTGTGCTATCCGTCGGCGTCTGAATGGAAAGGGACAGTATGGTAGGATACCCAGGAGGACCCTACTTCTTACAACATAAAAAAGCCAGGCTGGAGTTTGCCAAAATTTACCTGAGAAAGCCTAAAACGTTTTGGAAGAATGTTCTCTGGTCAGATGAGACAAAAGTTGAGCTTTTTGGGCAAAGGCATCAACATAGAGTTTACAGGAGAAAAAAGAGGCATTCAAAGAAAAGAACACGGTCCCTACAGTCAATCATGGCAGAGGTTCCCTGATGTTTTGGGGTTGCTTTGCTGCCTCTGGCACTGGACTGCTTGACTGTGTGCATGGCATTATGAAGTCTGAAGACTACCAACAAATTTTGCAGCGTAATGTAGGGCCCAGTGTGAGAAAGCTGGGTCTCCCTCAGAGGTCATGGGTCTTCCAGCAGGACAATGACCCAAAACACACTTGAAAAAGCACTAGAAAATGGTTGGAGAGAAAGCACTGGAGACTTCAAAGGTGGCCAGCAATGAGTACAGACCTGAATCCCATAGAACACCTGTAGAGAGATCTAAAAATGGCAGTTTGGAGAAGGTACCCTTCAAATATCAGGGACCTGGAGCAGTTTGCCAAAGAAGAATGGTCTAAAATTCCAGCAGAGCATTGTAAGAAACTCATTGATGGTTACCGGAAGCGGTTGATCGCAGTTATTTTGGCTAAAGGTTGTGTAACCAAGTATTAGGCTGAGGGTGCCAATACTTTTGTCTGGCCCATTTTGGAGTTTTGTGTGAAATGATCAATGTTTTGCTTTTTGCTTCATTCTCTTTTGTGTTTTTTCATTGAAGACAAATTAAATGAAGATAATAATACCAAAGAATTTGTGATTGCAATCATTTTCAGGAAGAAACTGAATATTATCTGACAGAATTGCAGGGGTGTAAATACTTTTGGCCAACACTGTAATTTTGTCCTAGGGTTTTTTCTGTTAATGACCACAGTGTGATTGTGCACCTATATTGCACTTACAACACCAAGTGTTCCAGACCATTTTCTTGGTTTAGCATAACATTTTAGGTTGTTCTAGGTAAAATATAATTTAAAACATAACATAGAGGTTTGGATTTCCCAGTTTATGGGTTATGATGTGTATATTTATTAAAAGTTAGTTTACATTTACATTTTCAACTGAGTAAATTCCAATTAATTTCAATGAACAGATGCTAAGTTTTAATACCAGCTGGTATCCTCATGTGATGTTAATTAAAATGCATATTGACTTTAATGTACTTTTACTTCATAATTTGACTTTATCATATAATAATTGGTTGAATCATTTAAATATTTCTAAACTGACAAAATATTTTAATTTTGCACATTTGATGTATGTGTAGTAGTGTATCACTATTTTATATGTGCAATCAAGTGAATTGTAGATGATAATTGTAAGGCTTGGATCACATTTATAAAGTACTGTATTTTTCACTTTATAAGATGCAGCCCTAAATTTGGTGAAGTAAAAGAGAAAAAAATATTTTTTAACGTTAAATGGGGTCCATCTTATAATGCCAGTGTCCGTCTTACAATCAGTTTATATGCCCCCCATCCTGGTATATTTGCCCCCTCCTAATATATATGGTTCCCATCCTGGTATTCATGCCCCCATCCTGGTATATGTGCCCCGTCCTGATATATATGGTCCCCTTTCTGGGATCCATGCCCCCATCCTGGTTTATGTGCCCCCTCCTGATATATGTCCCAGAATGGGGGACATATATATTTCACATTTTGGTACATAGCACCCCAAGTCTTACCATTGGGAGGTTGCAGGGGTGCACGATGCAATTTTCATAGGGCCACGGAGGGTGGGGGCCAATATGGGAGCTGCGGGGGAGTTGCACCAGTCTTCAGTGTGCGCCACCATTCTTATTTCCCAGCATACATTGCTGGGCTGGCAATACATGCTCTAGTGTCTAGAATTACAGAAAATGGCCACGGATCGCAGTCTGTACATGCACTGCAGCTAATTTCTTGAAGTTTGGACACTACGGCATGTGTATAAAAAATGGCCACGGGGCATGCGAAAACCGTGATCCACAGCCATTTTCTGTAATTCTAGACACTACAGCATGACTTATCAGACCGCCAATGCATGCTGGGAAATAGTCATGGCGGCACCCACCGGAGACTGTCGCGACAATCCCACAGCTCCTGGTTTGGCCCCTAACCTCCCTAGCCTCGTGAAAACCGCATTGGGCACGCCCACTCCAACCCCTCCGCATCTACCCTTGGTAAGATTTTTTTTTCTATTTTAAAGTTTTGGATTTTATGACGCACCACCGTTTCCTCCGAGTTTGGGGGAAACAAAAGTGCATTTTATAATCCTAAAAACACGTACTTTACTCTAAACACTGCATTGGGGTTTCTGTGTAAATCTCTGAAAAATGGGACTTGGATGGAACCCTGACACAACAACTCATTATATTGGGACAAATTGACCTACTCTGAACCCTATTTGGGTCTTCATTATTGATGCTTTTTTTTTCTCTTCAAGTGGACACAATAGAGTAGTTTAAGATGCTATTAGATCCATTGAACTCTGCTGGAAAGGAGGCCAAGCAGAGTACAAAAGACTCTGTTCAGACAGGGCAATTTGAATTTTTTTTGGGGGTTATTCAATGGAAATTCCATTGCAAGTACCACATATAGAGCACTATGAAAAATAAAAGTATTAGTAAATAATCTCATTGCTGTATTTTATGTATGATTCATATTTTTTTTATCTGTATTCTATATTTTTCTTGTTTAATAAATGATTAGAAAACACATATATCTTTATAGGATCGGGAGCATTACATGGGCTTATGCATTTAACATGCTAGAGAGGCAAATTTAGTCCCAGAACCCACTGGACTCTAGTTAAGACTCTGGTTTGTAGTTAAATTTGGTCAGCCATGTTGATCATTCTGTCAAAGGTATGGAGTTAAACGTTAATCAATTATTATTATTATTATTATTATTATTATTTTTAATGAGTTCTGCCTACAGTGACCTGTAACAGGGAAACAATCCAACTGCTCACCTTGTGAGGCTGTGACACACAATCAAGTGAAATCGTTAACGCAGTTGACACAGAGACCACATGCACTAAGGGAAGCCAGGGATGAAGGGTATTGGAAAAATAATGTGGAATAAAATCCGCTTTGCTGCTAAACAATATTATTCTGTAAATACACCAGTTCAAAATGCTGCGTGTATTTCCTGATCAGGAAGTGGGGACACGCTTCGAAATACGTACAATAAATCACCATACGATTTTTTTACTTTTTCTGGATCATATTATTTGCCAGCAGCGCAAATTTTATACCACATTTTCTCCGATACCTTGCATCTCTGGGTTACCTTAGTGTGATTATAGTGATACCAAACTTTCATAGATACTACTTATTTTTTCTTTTTTTTTTACAGGAAAATGGAAAATGTGCTAATCCTGAGTTTAGTGTGTTATAACAAAGAATACAAAAAAATAAATACAAACTAAGCTTTGTTCATTGTCTTCAGGTCCACTGCTGAGTTTCCACTGATGCTCCATTGTCTTGAGTTTGCTGCAGCACAGACGTGCATTGACAGTGCAACAGCCAATCAGTGAGGTCTGCAATTGTAGATGGAATTCCCCGATCAGAGCCACTAAGCTCACTTACTGGCTCCTGAGGTGTCAACATGAAACTCAAAAGGACGAAGTGAATGACGATCCGCGCTGCTGAAATGAGAATCCGGACCAAAAGGCTGGTGCAGCGATACTCTATTATTCCTTTTTCCTATGTGTTTCGGAGCCTGCTATGCTCTTTCCTAAGGGATTACCAATATCAAGAGCCAACACATTTAATCACCTGATATACATTTTGAAAAACAACAACAATTATGCACGTCATGATGACGTTGTAGGAAGGGAAGGACAAGTATGACGTGCAATGCCACATGATTCTTGTAAACAGATGAAACCATACGGGGCACAAAACAATTATTATAAAAGTTCAAATTATACTGTAAATCATAAATAAACATAAGAAAATACAAAATAAACACCATGAAAAACAGAAATTGCAGTATTAGAGTTGTGCAGCATCAAATCCGAACTTGCAACCAAAACATCCTTAACATTCACCGTTTTTTATAGTGAACTGAAAGCGTAACTGAATGAGACACTATGGCTGTGTATTTTATCGATGTGTTGATGTGTTGTAACACTGATGATGTTAAGTCAGTGCTGGACATATACATAGTGATTCAATATCTATGTACTGAATTTATATTTAATGTTGTTATGTATGTGAACAACAAAACTTCCACCTGTGTGGCAAAATAAAGAGAAATAAAAGTTTTCATATCTCATGATATGGTACATATCTCATTACATATTAGAGATTATAATATATCGAAACACCACATACACATCTAAGAATGACAAATACTCTTATTATGAGTTCTAACATTACTAGGGGTTTGTCTAATTCTAATTAAAACACACATAATTCTCTAACAATTAGTACCACAATTCTACTATCATCACTTATTTAGATCTTATGCTTCTCTTTTTTCTTTTCTCTCTTTTATTTCTCTTGTTTCATTTCCCCCACTTTTTTTCTGCTCACTCACTCCTTCATCACCATTCTCACAGCTTCTATCTCTGAGAAGAGATCGATAAAATACACAGCCACAGTGGCTCACTCAGTTACGCTTTCACATCACTATAAAAAATGGTGAATATTAAGGATGTTTTGGTTGCAAGTTCAGATTTGATGCTGCACAACTCTAATAAGAAGATTTTTGTGTACTCACTGAAAAATCATTTTCTCTGAGCCTTCATTGGGGGACACAGGATACTATGGGTGTATGCTTTGCTGTCCACTAGCAGGCGACACTATGCTAATTAAAAAAGCTAGCTCCTCCTCAGCAGTATACACCCCTAGGTCTGGAGTGCAGACTAATCAGTTAGTGCAAAAGCAGTAGGAGAAGCATTCTGAAGACAAAAAACACATATAGCCTGGTCTAAATCGAACCACATAAGAAGGGCGGGTGCTGTGTTCCCCTATGAAGGCTCAGAGAAAAGGATTTTTTGGTGATTGGTGAGTACACAAAAATCTTCTTTTCTCTATCGCTTCATTGCGGGACATAGGATACTATGGGACGTCCAAGGGTGGGAAGAGAATAAGACAAGTACCAGCAGCCGAATATTCAGGTTCACAATTAACAACCTAGATAGGCCTGTTCCTGGATGTGTTGCATGATTCTGGAACACAGAGGGTTGTTCTGACCATTAAGTTGGAAGAAAAAAAAACAACTTCCCAATGAAAACCATCGTCTCAAGAAAGATGAGGAACCTCTTCCTTATGAGCATCAAGTCCTCAAGAGAGACAAGGAACTTGTACTTACTAGGTAAAGGGGCTCTGAAGGCCGGTAAGAGATAGGATTGGAAGGATGCGATACCTTCGTTGGGTCGCTTCTGGATGCCGGCGAGGGTCCATGATGATCAAAGTTAACTTGAAGATTCGTTGTTATTAGAATGGACCTTATTGAAGTAAGTTTTGGAGGCTTTCATCAGAAAAGAGACAGGAAGAGATATCTTCCCCTTTAATAAAAGGCAGAGAGCGTCCCTACAACAGAAGAGCGATGTGGATACACCCGTAGTATCCTGTGTTCCCCAATGAAGCGATGGAGAAATTGCAATGTCTGTTTTTCATGGTCTTTATTTTGTATTTTCCTATGTTTATTTATGATTTAAAGTATAATTTTAACTTTGATAATAATTTTTTTGTGCCCCGTATGGTTTCATCTGTTTACAAGAATCATGTGGCATTGCACGTCACACTTGTCCTCCCCTTCGTACAACGTCATCATGACGTGCATAATTGTTTTTGTTTTTCAAAATGTATATAAGGTGATTAAATGTGTTGGCTCTTGATATTGGTAATCCCTGAGGAAGGAGCATAGCAGGCTCCGAAACACGTAGGAAAAAGGAATAAAAGAGCATTGTTGCACCAGCCTTTTGGTCCGGATTCTCATTTCAGCAGCGTGGATCGTCATACACTTTGTCCTTTTGAGTTTCATGTGAACACCATTTTTAACGTGGGAGTGTGGATTCAACAGCAGCTGTACATGCACAAACAACGGGTTGTGGGTCACACAACCTGACCAGGTAAGCACCTAACCAAGGCAATAGCCCTGTTATCATTGAGATAAGACCATATTGCGCTTTGTTGTCTTTCACCACATCTAAAGGTGTCAACATGACATCTGTGATTTAGCCAATTATAGAGGCCAGAAGCAATCTTTTGACAGAAAAACATAATGATGACTACTCTGTTTATTCTTCTTGACCTCTCTGCAGCTTTCAACACAGTTGACCACCATCTCCTACTCGCTATGCTCCACTCAATTGGCCAAAAAGACACCACTCTCTCCTGGTTCTCTTCCTATCTCTCTGACCACTCTGTCAGTGTATCATTCTCTAGCTCCATTTCTTCTTCTCTCAGGGTTTAGACCACTACCCTCTTCTCTTTACGTTCTACACGGCCCCAAATGGACAGCCCATTACCAAATTTGGCTTTCCGTACCATCTTTATGCTGATCATACACAACTATACACTTCATCCCGACCTTATCCTTGCTGTACTAAGAACACCAGTAGCTGTCTATCCTCAGTTTCTGACATCATATCCAATCTCTATCTGAAACTCAACCCTTCGAAAACTGAACTACTTCCACTCCCACCGTCTACTAACCTCCCTAAATCTGACATATCCCTCTCTGTGTGCGGCACCCTTGAAAATACCTTGGCAGCAGACTCACTGTCTCGGTGTTATGTTGGACACCAATCTTTCCTTTACCCCCTGTTCAGTCTTCACTAAATGGGGGCTCATGTAGCTATACAGGCAGGTAAACCGCTACACCGAGGTCCAATAAGGAGATTGTGGTTGAACCTGTGTTTTTATTGAACGTACCAGTACATTGGCGCGGTAAAACTATCAGTGGATGGTACAGCAGAATGCACATTATACATGGTTATACAATATGCATGAATGTTTACAAGCTAGTAGCTGACCTTAGGGCACTGCTGACTAACCTAGGCTAACAAAACAGAAAATGGCTACAGAAAGCATGGCTACATACCAGCAATGCAATCTCATGGGGACAGTAGAAAAGATGTCTTCTCTTGGATGCAAGAGTGAAGGGAATCGAGGGCTGAGCTACCAGAATGCATTGCGAGGGGGAGGAGACACAGATATAAAAATTAAAATAGAACTGCAAACATTGCATTGGCCGCTAGAGGGAGCCAAAGCATTACAAATGAAAGGTCTCCTACCTCACTGGAATGAAAGATAAAGATTTCTACATTCTACTAGTGAATGTCCATATGGTATTATTATTACAGAGATCAGTAAATAAAACAGATTAAATGCCAGGAGGCATAACACCTCCTATATATAATGTGTTGCTCGCTCTAGTCATTTGCACCTGAGAAACATGTCTAGAATCTTCCCATTTCTCACAACAAAACTCTTACTGCAGCCCTGATAGACTTATGCTTTGATTATTGCAATTGACTCACCGTTGCCGGGTTCTCAGATCTCAGGCTTAGCTTCCCTCGTCACGGTTCCGCGCCTGAGGCTGTGGGGCCCGGTGGTCAGATCAATAGGGGATGAACAGATGGGATTAATTCTTACTTGTCGTGACGCCACCTGTGGGATTCCGGTGACTTCACCGGCGCTGCTTGGGCCTCCTGGGGATGTACGGCAGCTAGATGGGACGCTCCCCACAGGACGAGCGGGAGTCCCCAGGGCCAGGAGCTGCCATTGATGGAATATGGCAGCTCGGTAATTCTGAACGCGTAGATTTAAACAGTTCTGAAGGAAACACAGACACCAGCGTCCTCTGTAATGGGTTTTTACTGTAACTGGTAAGATGGTAAAAGGTATACAGTCTTGGGTAACGGCCCGGGTGGTCCCAGCAATGACTGGTGTTGATTCAGAGCTCCACGGTGTTCCTCCTCTCTCTAGTTTCTCTAGCGGGTTGCCGGAGTTGCCTTAGCGTACCAGGTCAGGGTACTTGGAAGACTTCTAGTGGAGGTTCTAACTGAATATAAGCTGCAGAAGGTCCTGTGTCCCAGTGGTGGGTCCGTGCTGGCAAGATAACTAAGTTGCGGCGATGGTGAAGTGCCTCTTAGGAAGCGGTTCCGTCACCCTGGTTTGCTGAGCTGCGATGAACGTCTTGCTCCCCTCGGAACCAGTGATACGGTGGTTGGTGGGCACGGGTGTAATTGGACCCATTTAGTAGTTGCCCGTGTTCCGGTCTGGGGCACCGCTTAATGGCGCTAGCCGGTAAGTGGACTTCAGGGCTGCACAGCACTGTGCAGCACCCTGCTTCTCCTTCGTTACTATCCTCCTGACGACTACTCCTCTTCTCCTACTTCACTCCTACACACTACTCCTACACTCCTCCCACCAGGACCTAATTGGCCTTCTATTCTAGTGGTGCATGTAGAGTATGGAGCTCTGAGTATTAACCATGTCATTACCGAGACGAAAGATATTACATCTTCTGTCAGGGATGCAATACCTTCCTGTGACGCACTTGTTGCAGGGCGCCACACAATTCTCTGTTAATTGGCCTCCCCCTCACTAGACTTTCCTCTCTCCAGTTTATCCTTAATGCAGCAGTCAGGCTCACATAAGCTCTTATGAGCAGGGTTCTTCATTATTTTTGCTTTAATTATTGTATTATCCATAACTCCTACTTTGTTTGTATATGAACCTCTGAATTGTAAAGCGCTGCAGAATATGTTGACACTATATAAATAAAGATTATTATTATTGAAGATTTAGCACTAAACCCTGGGACGTCAAGTTAAATACAGGTTGTTTACTTTTTATATAAAACTGCGCTGGGGAACAGAAATTTCTGAAAAGGGACAAGACCCTTAATACAGCAATTCAATGTTAGGTCATCTTCCGCCATATACCTTTTCAGCGCATGTGCCTACAACTCCCGGTATTTCCTTAACAAGGGTAGCGTTTTTGTCATCAGTCATCATTAGACTATGGACCATACAAGAACCACAATACAGATTGGGCATTAGTACAAATATATACAACGTGGGCCATTTATATGGATGCACCTAAATAAAATGGGAATGGTTGGTGATATCAACTTCCTGTTTGTGGTACATTAGTATATGGGAGGGGGAAAACTTTTCCAGATGGGTGGTGTCCATGGCGGCCATTTTGAAGTCGGCCATTTTAAATCCAACTTTATTTTTTTCATTGGAAAGAGGGTCATGTGACACATCAAACTTATTGAGAATGTAATAAGAGACAATGGTGTGCTTGGTTTTAATGTAAATGTATTCTTTCAGGAGTTATTTGCAAGTTTATGACCCCTTATAAAATGTGTTCAAAGTGCTGCCCATTTTGTTGGATTGTCATTGCAACACCACAGACTTCCAGGCTTACAGGCTTCCAGTATCCATTCTTTCAGATGCTGCACATCTCATATCTTCACAGCATAGACAATTGCCTTCAGATTAGTGATGAGGAAATCTTTTTTATGAATAGTGAAGTTAACAAACAAAACTACCGCTATTGGTCTGACACTAACCCACAGTGGATAGATCCCTCCAACACTGTTGGCAGGATCGGTGTACCTAGGCAAGTGCCGGGGACCTGAGCAGCTGGGTGGCCCACTGGCCATCAGGGACAAGCAGCCCTGATGACCAAAGGCCCATCAGGGAAGGCAGCCCTGATAAGTAGGGGCCCACTAGGGACACTCAGCCTGCAGCTGAGTGCTCCCGCAGCGCTGCCAGTGCACATGGCTAATTTGAATGCGATTCAAATTAGCCATGTGCCAGCTCCCATCTGCGACCTCGTCATACTGCTGCAGCCGTGCTGGCAGTGAGGAGTGTGGACGGGAGCCTGCTGCAGAGACAGCAACTGAGGAGGACACGGGATCCGGGGGAGTGGAGGGAAGGTGAGCATAAACTTTTTTTTTACTATGTGCAGCATAATGGGGGATTATAGTGACAACACTGGGCTGCTTGGAGGTTGTGCTGGGCTGTGGAGACTGCTGCTGTGTTATGGAGGTTGTGCTATGGAGGCCCCTGCTGGGGTATCTGAAGGCTGTGCTATGGAGGCTACTGTTGGGACAAAGAGGCAGCTGCTGGGTTATGCAGGATGTGCTATGGAGTCGGCTGCTGCTGAGGTGTATACAGGGGTGAACCTAGCCTCTCTGCTGCCTGAGGCGAACTGCAAAACGGGGCCCCCCCCCACCCGCTAGAAAAAAATTTTAATTGATAAAAATAAATCTGGTTCCTACAGATTTATATTTATCCTGTAAAAATGAGCAAAATAGTGGACATTTTAGTTTACAGAAACAGAAAAAAAAAGATGTCCACACAAAGATGTCTGCGCCATCACACGCACATACAAGAACCACACAGAAGAATCCAGAACAATAATCATTAATGGCAATGGCAGCTTGCACAAGCATTTAGACACATAATGACAACTGGCAGAGCCGTGGTCCTGCAGGCAGAACTGATTGCCAACCTCTGGCACACGCCTGCAAAACTCTGGACCGCTGCCTGGCACTGAATATTCAGACAAGTCGCCATGCCGCACCTTCCACACAACACAGGTAAAGACCTGCAGTCTGAGCATCAACAAGCCGCCACTGCACTAAGCTGGTAAAATGGCGCTTCTTCTCCATCCAACAGACCACACTTACTCCCGAATTGCTTAGCCAATTACAAGCGCCACACACGGGGCTGTCTTTATGTAATTAATAACAGGGTCCTTCCTATTGGGTTGAGCAAAGGATATGGGAGCAGGAAGGGGGAAGAGCACCACCAACCAACCGCTGCTCAGGAGAAAGATGGCTGGATGCCTGAATGTACCTTGTGGATCTCTGATGATGTGGTCTGAAGTACCACGAAAAGCGTAAGAATTATACATTAAAGGTATTACTTTTAACATCTTTTGATTCCTTGGATTTCCTGGAACCAACGGACGGACGGCAGCGCACGAATTACCACCTTTCATCTAATGCTTTAACCTGAATGTACCGAGGGGAGCACTGGACCTGGTGTGTAAGGGTGGTTTCACATTTGCATTCGGAACGCAAGCATAACAGAACGCAGCCAAACGCGGCGTTCCTATGTTTAACATGGGAACGGTTCCGTTTGGATGCGCATAATTTATACGCCCTCCTCCGCCCTCCAAATGCAAGCTGTTGCATTTTTTGTGCGTTCACAGGTGCTTGTTTTATCAGCAAGTGCCCGCGAGTGCACAAACAATGCATGGATCTCAATAAATCCGCACTGTCCTCCGCATGGCGGCGCAGGAGAATGCCGCGGATCACATTAAAATTTCGTCGGCGGCGGCTGGGAGGTGGAGGATCTCCGCCACAGATCTCCGCCTCCCGGCCGCTGTTGAGATCACTGATTGGCTGGCCGAGCACCATACTGATGAGAATCTCCACTGTGTTCACATCAGTATGGCAGCGTTTGCCCTGCGTTTGCATGCCCTGCGCATGCAGACACAAATGCAAATCTGAAACCAGCCTAAGTTATGGCCAATCAGTCCTGCAGCAGAGGGACAATGCATCCTGCATCATAGAAATCATAGGGCCCCATAGCAGAAGTTCTAATTGGGCACCCCCCAACAAAAGCAATATTTGGCTGGGTCACATAGGTACATCTCTCACAATATGTCAGCCTTTACAAAGTAATTTTCCTCCTACTGAAGCCCCTAGATTCCCCTTTCATTGCCCCTCTAAAGTGTGATGCCAACAAAAGTGCCCCACAAACACTGTATGATCCCCCACAGTGCATTCCTCCACACGCACAGTATGATGACCCTACTGCACCTCCTGCAACTACCCCAGTACAGCATGATCCCCAACTATGACCCCCGCCCAGCCCTCCATGTAGTAAAATGGACCTATGTACAGTATAATGGCCCCCAACACAGCCCTCAAATAGCCCTTCATAAAGTATAAAGGCTCCCTTGTAGCCTCCAAGTATTATCATGCCTCCCACAGAGCCCTCCAAATATTATAATGGCTTCCATATAGTATAATTTGCTCCATATAATATAATACACCCCCATAGTATTCCACATAGTATACCGCATTCCTCCATATATTATGCACCCCCATAGTCTTCTATAAAATAGAATGCACCCCCACAGTACTCGATATAGAAAAACGCACCCCCACAGTCCTCCATATAGTATATTGCACCCTGTAGTCCTCCAAATAGCATATTGCACCCCCACAGAACTCCATAGAGAACAATTCACCCCCACAGTACTTGATATAAAATAATGCACCCCCACACTCCTCCATATAGAATAATGCAGCCCCACAGTCCTCCATATAGAATAATGCAGCCCCACAGTCCTCCATATAGAATAATCACCCCCACAGTCCTCCATATAGATTAATGCACCTCCACAGTCCTCCAAATAGTATAATGCACCCCACAGTCCTCCATATAGCATAATGAACCCCCACAGTCCTCCATATAGCATAATGCACCCCCATATTGCATACTGCACTCCTATAGCTCTCCATACAGCATATTGGACCCCCATAGTCCTCCATATAGTATAATGCACCCTCATAGTCCTCCATATAGTATAATGCATCCCCTATAGCCTTCCTTATAGTATAATGCACCCCATAGTCTTCCATATAATATAATGGGCCACAATAGTTCTCCATATAGTATATTGCACCCCCATTGTCCTATATTATATTGTACATTACATAGTTTCCCATCAGTGTACTCACTAAAAAAAACTATTAAAAAAATAAAAAGTAAATACCTCTTCTCCTCAGCATCTCCTCTGCCTCTCTGCACGTCTCAGCACAGCGGCGCTAAGTGATGACATCATTGTTCCCCGCCGTGCTGAGCTGCAGAGGGGTGGACAGCGGCGGCAAGGACTTGGGAGAAGAATGCTGCCGGCAGAGGCGGCCGGGACTATAGGAGTGGCATGCTCGGGGGGGCCACCACTGGTACACACATGGCTCCGCTCGTACACCTAGTACACACTCAGCTCTGTACACGACGTATGCCTCGTACACAAGCGGCTCTGCTCCGTACAACTCGTACACACACGGCTCTGCTCCGTACACCTCGTACACAAGCGGCTCTGCTCCATACACCTCGTACACAAGCGGCTCTGCTCCGTACACGTTGTACACATGCGGCTCTGCTCTGTACACACCATACACACTTGGCTCCGTTTCGTTACACACGTGGCGCTGCTTCGTACACCTCGTACACACTGGGCTCCGCTGCGAAGGCCTAGCACACACGGCTCTGCTCCGTACGCCTCGTACACAGCGGCTCCGCTCCGTACACCTTGTACACTCTCGGCTCTGCTCCATACACCTTGTACACACTCGGCTTTGCTCCGTACGTCTCGTACACACGCGGCTCCGCTCCGTACACCTTGTACACTCTCAGCTCCACAATGTACACACGTGGCTTCACTCATACACCTCGTACACACACGGCTCTGCTCCGTGCACCTCGTACACAAGCGGCTCTTCTCCATACACCTGTACACAAGCGGCTCTGCTCCGTACACATTGTACACATGTGGCTCTGCTCTGTAGACCTCGTACACATTTGACTTCGCTCTGTACACACCGTACACACGTGGCTCCGTTTCGTACACACGTGGCGCCGCTTCGTACACCTCGTACACACTGGGCTCCGCTGCGAAAGCTTCGCACACACGGCTCTGCCCCATACGCCTCGTACACACGCGGCTCCGCTCCGTACACCTTGTACACTCTCGGCTCTGCTCCATACACCTTGTACACACTCGGCTTCGCTCCGTAAGTCTCGTACACACGCGGCTCCGCTCCGTACACCTTGTACACTCTCAGCTCCACAATGTACACACGTGGCTTCACTCTATACACCTCGTACACACACGCCTCCGCTCTGTACACCTCGTACACACGCGGCTCTGCTCCGTACACCTCATAAACACTCGGCTCTGCTCCGTACACCTCGTACACACACGCTCTGCTCCGTACACCTCATACACACTCGGCTCTGCTCCATACACCCGTACACACCGGCTCTGCTCCGTACACCTCATACACACTCGGCTCTGCTCCGTACACCTCGTACACACACGGCTCCACTCTGTACACATCGTACACACACGGCTCCTCTCTGTACACCTCGTACACACTCGGCTCCACTCTGTACACCTCGTACACACTCGGCTCCACTCTGTACACCTCGTACACACACAGCTCCAATCTGTACACCTCGTACACACACGGCTCCGCTCCGCACACCTCATACACACACGATTCCGCTCCGCACACCTCGTACATACACAGCTTCACTCCATACACCTCATACACACGCACCTCCGCTCTGTACACCTTGAACACTCAGCTCCACTCCATATACCTCATACATACACAGCTCTGCTACATTAATTTACACTGTAAATCCTCAGCCCCACACATAAACTTCACCTCATCCAGCACCATGGTGAAGTCCTGGCTGCATACTGAGGAGCTGATCATGTGACCCGCCTGACTCCTCCCCTCCTTTGACATCATCACAGGTCCTGTCAGCGCGAGGCACAGTGTCAGTGAGCATGAATGTACACAGCCGACGCGCTCACACAGCCGGCTCACACACATGCCGGCTCACACAGCCGGCTCCACACCAGCCGGCTCACACAGCCGGCTCCACGCCACAGCCCGCGGCTCACACAGCCGCCACGGGGGGGGGGGGTTTGGAGTTTGGAGGCCGCTGCCGCTCACACTGCCACACTGGAGGGGGGGGTGTTTGGTGTTTGGAGACCGCGGGCGCTGCCGCTGCAGCAGGAGTCTGCTGAGCCTGGGGCAGATGCCCCGCCAGCAGCCCCAGATACGCCAAGCCTGGTCGCAGCGTCGACGGCCAGGACTGTAGGAGCGGCATCTGCAGGGGGCGCACTACCACCAGGCCGCTCCTGAAGATGCCGCCCCATGTCTACCAGCAGGGCACGCTGCCTGAGGCTGACACTTCATCTCGCCTCATGGATGCTGCGGCCCTGCGTACAATGAATTGGTGAATGTAACCCCTGCAGAAACTGTTCAGTCAGCATTTTATCCTCCTCCCGCACACTCTCAGGGCCTACCTGCTTTAAGGCTCACAGTGCCTTCTGGAGGTGCAAGGCATATTCTGTATGCTATCTTGCGGCCTCTGTCTGCAATGGTAAAACTTAATTCTCAACTCAACCTTAGTGCGGGTTTCAAAGGCAATTTTTAGGTTAGTAGTTTTTAGTAGTTTCTGATTATTTATCTGTGTCTGGCCAGGACTCGACCTCACGCTTTACTGCCCCTGTTAACTGTCCTAGCACAACAAATGCTCTTTCTTGCCAGTCATTGCATAAATGTCCAACATATTGCATATCTTTTTTCTAAACCCAGCCAGGGTATTTGGTTTGCCATCATATTGCGGTAGCCACGCCGCTCCCAGGACATACAGTACAGACAAAAAGTTTAGACACACCTTCTCATTCATTTTCTGTACTTTCATGACTTTTAAAATTGTAGATTCACACTGAAGGCATCACAACTATGAATTAACACATGTGGAATTATATATATACCGTATATACTCGCGTATAAGCCGAGTTTTTCAGCCCAAAACTTGGGCTGAAAAGTCCCCCCCTTGGCTTATACACGAGTCATTAGGCCGCCCGCCCCCCCCCCCTCATCGGTATACAGGCGCCCCCCCATGAGTATACAGGCCCCCCCCTTGCTGCCGCAAATCTGTAAAGTAATAGATCATTATACTTATCCCTGTCGCCGTCACCGCCGCCGCCATCGCGCTCCTCCGGCTTCTTCCGGCTTCCTCCACCGGCGCACAGACATTGACGTCATTGCCTGCGCCCACCAGAGGATGAAGCCGGAAGAAGCCGGATGAAGCTGGAGGAGCGCAATGGCGGCGGCGGCGACAAGGATAAGTATAATGATCTATTACTTTACAGGTTTGCGACAGCAAGGGGGGCCCTGTATACCCATGGGGGAGGCGCCTGTATACCACTGGGGCTGCTGCTGTATACACCACTGGGGCTGCTGCTGTATATACCACTGGGGCTGCTGCTGTATACACCACTGGGGCTGCTGCTGTATATACCACTGGGGCTGCTGCTGTATACACCACTGGGGCTGCTGCTGTATATACCACTGGGTGCGTATACACACTGGCTGTGCGTATTACCACTGGGGCTGCTGCTGTATACACCACTGGGGCTGCTGCTGTATATACCACTGGGGCTGCTGCTGTATACACCACTGTGGCTGCTGCTGTATATTCCACTGGGGAGGCTGCTGTAACACTGCTGGGGCCTGTATATACCACTGGGGAGGCTGCTGTATACCACACTGCTGGGGGCTGTATACCTGTGCTGGGGTCGACCCTGGGCTTATACACGGAGTCAATAGGTTTTCCCAGGTTTTGGGGGCAAAAGTAGGGGGGTCGGCTTATACATGGGTCGGCTTATACACGAGTATATACGGTACTTAACAAAAAAGTGTGAAACAACTGAAAATATGTCATATTCTAGGTTCTTCAAAGTAGCCACCTTTTGCTTTGATTAATGCTTTGCACACTCCTGGCATTCTCTTGATGAACTTCACTGGAAATGGTTTTCACTTCACATGTGTACCCTGTCAGGTTTAATAAATGGGATTTCTTGCCTTATAAATGGGGTTGGGACCAATCAGTTGAGCTTGTGCAGAAGTCTGGTGGATACACAGCTGATAGTCCTACTGAATAGACTGTTAAAATTTGTATTATGGCAAGAAAAAAGCAGCTAAGTAAAGAAAAACGAGTGGCCATCATTACTTTAAGAAATGAAGGTCAGTCAGTCCGAAAAATTGAGAAAACTTTGAAAGTGTTCCAAAGTGCAGTTGGAAAAACCATCAAGCACTACAAAGAAATTGGCTCACATGAGACCACCCTATTAAAGGAAGACCAAGAGTCACCTCTGCTGTGGAGGATAAGTTCATCCGAGTCACCAGCCTCACAAATCGCAGGTTAACAGCAGCTCAGATTAGAGACCAGGTCAATGCCACACAGAGTTCAGCAGCAGACACATCTCTACAACAGCTGTTAAGAGGAGACTTTGTGCAGCAGGCCTTCGTGGTAATATAGTAGCTAGGAAACCAATGAAGGACAGACAACAAGCAGAAGAGACTTGTTCAGGCTAAAGAACACAAGGAATGGACATTAAACCAGTGGAAATCTGTGCTTTGGTCTGATGAGTCCAAATTTCAGATCTCTGGTTCCAACCACAGTGTCTTTGTGTGATGCAGAAAAGGTGTTGAGTTTAACTCCTGGTAGAAGAAACAGTTTTGTCCCAGCCAATCAAGATGAGATGCTAATGTAGCCTTATGTCAGAAGTGTGTCTGGTGGTGTCTATGATCATGTCTCAGGTTAATATGCAACCCAGATTCTTTGGCCATACTTTCTAGTGAAAGGCTCTTCTTAGCAAAACTTCTAAATATAATAAAGCTAAACTACTGAACCATGTAACGCATTCTGAATCTCTGTTCAACATTTGTTTCACAATTTAAGATAACATAGAAAATGTATCGTTGTAAGCTTAACTGAAATTACAGCTCAAGTACAGTTTCTCACCCTGTAACAAACTTGCAAATTGATTGAATACAGCAGCTTAAAGAGAGACAGTCTTCTGAAGTAGTGAGCATTGTTCTCCATACAATTTCTACGTAAATACATGCATATACATTACAGTGGAAAAGTTTTAGGCAGGTGTAGTAAAATGATGCAAATTAGGAATATTTTCAAAAAATAAATGTTAATAGTTATCATATAATCACGATGGATTTGCCTTGAGTCGTCACGCTGCGATCAATGTCGTCATGTGGATACGAACGAAGCATTGGCCGCGCAGCGCCATGCAGCAGTCAAGCGACTCCTTGCCGCGCAGCGGGCATGCGATCCTTAGCAGCGAAGCATTGCCCCAACGCATGGAGTCAGAGACTCGCTCTGCTAGAATCCGATGCATGAGCATCGGCACCACTAGTATTACATAATTAGCAAAGTGAATGAATAAAAGAGAAATCTAAATCAAATCATATTGTGTGACACTCTCTACTTCAAAGAGCATCGAATCATCATTCTCCAAGGTATATTTACAGAAAAAAAAGAAGCCAATTACGAGGCAAAAGTGCTGTGATTATAGAAGTAAAAGTGTAAAAATCAAGGGGGGGGGGGGGGGGGTGTGTGAAGCGGAGCGGACGTGTTTTGAGCTCAGTAGACGCGCTCTTAGTCGTTTTAACTTATGTAATCCAACACTTTTGCTTATTAATTTGCTTCTTTTTCTTCTGTTGACTTTATTCTCTGTTGGTCAGACAGATGGAAGGAGGGCATGTGTGCGGCTAAAAGTCGCAGAGGTAGGCTATCACATGGGTCATAATGGTTTTATGACTTTGTTTCTTCTAGGTATACTTACACACAGCTATGGGAGTAACCTAGTAAGTAGGTTGTTCCAAATATATTGGAGAATTAACCATCTGTTCATGTAGGCTTGCACAAATCCTTCTGTCTCGTCATATAATCCCAGAAATACTTGATGATGTTTTCATCAGGGCTTTGTGGAGAACATATCACTTCCAACACTCTTTGTTCTTCTTGATGGTAAAGATAGTTCTTTAATGACATTAGTCTGTATGTTTGGGGTCTTTGCTCTACTACAGAATGAATATTATTATCATACAATATCAGCAGTATAAAAATGAACAATAAATCCTGAAAGTGATTATATGGCCCCTACAGAGCCCTGACATAATCATTATCTATGTATGGGATCACATGAAGTGAAGAAAGAATTAGCACAAGCCTACATCCACAATCTGTGGTTTGGTCTCCAATATATTTGGAGCAATTTCCTTAGTAAATTCTATTAAAAACTGTGTACTAAGTGTATCTAGAAGAATTTATGCTTTGATACAGTCTTGAAGGCAAAAGGTAATCACACACAAAAAAAATGACCAGTACTGCCTAGCAGTACAGCTAGTGTGAAAACTGTTTGCACTAAGATGTACGCAAGTATTTTTTTTTTAAACAATAAGATTTTTATTCAAATAAATCTTCTAACATGTTTACACCATTATATCAAATAACAGTCATGTCCAAATAATCACCACCAGTGTAAACCAATTGCAAACTGGATATTATAGGAGAGGGGAAGGAAATAAGGAACCACACAGAAGGGAAGGGGCAGCCAGGATTGGACACAAAAGGTAAATTAATGGATAGTGTGTGTGTGGGGGGGGGTGATAAGCTTTAGGAGCTTTGTTTTAAACATTTCTGCATACCAATCTAATTATGAGAAGACCAGAATCAACCAGGAACAATATTAAAGCCATCTTAAGTGTGAGCTATCGCCAATCCAAAAGTCTCCCAAATTTCCCACTGGCGACTGACTCGTTCTTTTGGCTTTATTGAGTGAACCAAACAACATTCATGTAGATAATGGGAATTTATCCTACCAATAAGTTCCTCCTGTGTGGGGGTAGAAGCTTCCCTCCAGTGCCTTGCCAAGCTTTGACAGTCCGCTATAAAAACTTGGAGGTACTGATAAAAGAGCGTTTTGGGAACTTTGTAAAGTTGAGACAAATCTGCCAAGGAAGAGAATACAGGGCCATGTAAGAGTTTGTCAAGCGTGCTTACACCTGTTTTCACCCACAGGTCTAGAGACAACCCAGAGATGTGTGCCTTGATCGCTTTAACAGAAATATATTTAAATAGGGATTTTGTCACTGTTCTATCAAGGTTATTCCAATAAGAAATCAACGAGGACATCGTATGTAAGGGAACATTCGATTTCAGGGGTTTCAGTAGCTCAATCTCTAGAAAACATCTAGTAGACTTGTGGGGAGCAAACTGTCTTTCTATTTGGAGCCATCTTTAATTAAGATCCCCAGCCCACCAATCCTTTGTGGCCTCGAGTATGGCCGCCTTGTAGAACAAAGATAGATTTGGTACACCCATTCCACCACAAGAATATTGGAGATGTAGAGTCTTGACCTGCCACTCTTGGTTTTTTGTTTTTCCAAATAAACTTACCAAGTAGGGATTATAGTGTTAGAAAAACCGTCTGGGCCCAAGCTGAGGACTTTTTAGTAGAACGGATTATTTGTTCTATTTTAATGACAGATATGGGAGTATTTAGATCACTTAGCTGAACCGATGATACTTTGGGGAGTGAGATTTTTTCGAGGAAGTTACCAATTTTTTGTGGGTTAGGCTGGACTGTATGGGGATCCTCTTTTAGGTTGTAAAGTGAATAATAGAATCGCCTAAATTCTTTAGCTATGTCGATTGGATTTAGTACTTTAGTCCAATCAGGTTTATTCAAGTATGCAATCCTATTTCTTATCTCCCTTTTTTGATCCTCCTAGCTAAAATCTTCCCTGCTCTATCTCCCATGGCATAAAATTTTGATTTGGACTTTTTAAGTGCTATTTCGTACTGGAATAAAAGTAGAGCACGCAGCGTCATTCTATGTTTTGTTATTTTTTTGGGACAACTGTGGGGGGGGGTGCTTCTTGTTGATTTGTTCCAGATTGTTACTTTGAGTTAATAGGTCTGACACTGCCACCTCTCTTCTTTTCTTTTCTACTGCTGCCATCTTAATAAAAAATAGCTCTTATGTATGCCTTGTGCGCTGACCGTACCACTTTGTCTGAGGTGGAGTTATTATCATTTATGTCAAAGAAGTCTTTTAATTTGGTCTCTATTAATTCAATGTTTTGTTTGTTGGTCAGTAAAAAATCATTTAAACGACAACCTATTAGCTTTCACCGAAGAGTCCCTATCAGATATGGTGAGACAGGAGCATGGTCAGATCACGAGATCACACCTATCGTTGCCTCAAGTGCACAACCTAGAATTCTATCATCCACAAAAATATACTCTATCTTGCTATAGGAATTAAATCTAGGGGTGAAATGGAAGTAATCTCTCTCAGAGCTGTGGAGATATCTCCAGATGTCATGCAAGTTATAGTCTGAAACCAGGGATTTCATCTCTCCTCTAGCAGTACATCTGTTTGAGCAATCTAACACAGCAGACATGGGGAAGTTGAAATCTCCACAGACAATTTTAAACCATTTGGAGAACACCTGTACTCTCTTAAGTGTTTTGTCTGATAAATGAAAACTGGTGTGTATTTAGGCTATATAGAGATACAATCATGTACCTAGTGTTGTTTAAAGAACAATCAAGGAAAATAAAACTCCCCTCCGGATCACTAGTACTGTCATACAATTTAAAGGATAGAGAGTCTCTTATAAAAATAGCCACTCCAGGTCTTTTAGTCTTGTTGTTTGCAAAAAACTGATGTGGATATCGAGGGGTTTTTAGACGAGCATTGTCCTGTGCCAACAGGTGTGTTTCTTGAACATAAATTAAATCAGCAGTTTCTTTACAAATATTCTTCTAGAACAGGGGTCTCAAACTCCAGGCCTCGAGGGCCGCACACAGTGCAGGTTTTCAGGATTTCCCTAAGATTTGACAGTTGGCAATCAAATGACCAACTGTCAAATTCTAAGGAAATCCTGAAAACCTGGACTGTATGCGGCCCTCGAGGCCTGGAGTTTGAGACCCCTGTTCTAGAAGAATGTTTACCTTTAGCCTGTCGAGTTCAAACCGTTGGCATTTATAGATATAACCTTAATATGTATTGTTAATACTATTTACTGCTTTATGTAAAACCATTGCTCCAAAATGAGTGACAAACATGGGGAGGACAGACAGGGGGAGGACGGACAGGGAAACAAATTTGCTTGTATAAACAAATGCACGGTTATCAAACCTAAATTTTTGATACATCATAAGTGGAAGTCCCCTTACAGTTCCAAAATCAAGCAAACAGTAAAGAAAAAGGAAAAAAGTGAAAAAATAGTTTGAAAAAAAGTGAAAAAAAGACACTCTGTGGGCAACTTTACTTGGTTTCAACATCGCCATAGATGCACCAGACAAAGAGTAGAAGGCAGAAAGCAGAGAACGGTTCTGCAGTAATCAATCATGCCATAAACCAGTCTGGATCCAGTTTTTTCTTTTTCTGTACCTGAGAAGCTCTTTTGTCATTCGGATGTATAGGCTGAAGCTTCCATTTTTGCAATAAATCTCTCGCCTTGTCCGGGGATGTGCAGACAAATATGGAATTGTCCTTTAAGACTTTACATTTTGTAGGGAACCCCCAGTGGTACTTTATTCCTTGTTCTCTGAGGGCTGTAGTGTACGGCATATACTCCCTCCTCTGAGCTAGAGTACCTGCTGACAAATAAGGGAATACCTTCAGGTGGGTCAGGTTATCTGGAAGTTTCGGCCTTTTCCTTAGGCCAGCCATGAAAGTCTCCTTTATTATATAGAAATGAATGCGGGCAATAACATCTTGTGGTAAATTTGGATTGAGGCCTTTTGGTTTTGGAATCCTGTGTATTCTATCCACAATTAAGTCCTTGCTGTCTGCAGAAGGAATCACAGTGTGTATGAAGCTTTGCAGCCACACCCCAGGTATGCAAGTATTAAATTCATGAAATTTAAACTGCACAAATGCTATATAGCATATACATAGAAAATGTGATCTTGTTCTGATGGGACCCTAACCTCATTTTTATCAAACTAAAATACCTCTATCTGGAATAAAAAATCTGCAAGTCTGGGCTGCTAGGATCTATCTTAAAAGGATATGGTAGTTTATGTGTTGACCAATCCATGTGAGCCCAATAATCACTACAAGGTGCATCCCTTTACCAGAAACCTAACTAAAATGCCTCTGGATTAAAATTAATCTACAGGAGATCCAAGATGGCTGCCATGTAAGGAGGCTGTATGTGAGTGGTCTCATGGCACCCATGGAAAATCCAGAGCCATCCAACTATTAGACACCCTCCAAACCTACCATCCAACAAGAAGACACATCAGCAGGACAGGAGACATCAAGAAAAAGCAGAACAGTGAGCTGCAGCATGACCCATCCCTTCATCCCCCTCCAGCCCTCACAACACTGCATTCCTCTGACACATAGTTGAGTGGCCAGAAAAGCAGAGATAACAGCAGGCTCAATAACAGATTAAGCAGGCTATGGAATGGTGCTGCCTGGGGGCACAAGAAGCACATTGTCACAACTGAGATAACTGTGTGTCACCATTTAACCCCATCAGGGGCTTGCACACCAACCTACACACAGAGACATACACACTAGTTTCCAGTGGCGTAAATTCAGCGCGGCGGGCCCCGGTGCAGGATTCACTCCGGGGCCCCTTAGGTGAGGAGCGGGGGGGTTCTGGTGAAAAATTTTGAGGCGCTTGGGGGGGGGTGCTGGCGTGAGTACCTGCTCTCAGCTCAGTGACTGCCGCGCGGTCTGCCAGCTTCTGCACAGAGAGGAAGGGCAGGCACAGCTGCGGGTGCGGGAAGTGAGAGAAGCCTCCCTCCACTCCACGTCCAACGCTATCGCAGTCGCGGTGGGTGGCTGTAAGCACGGGGCCCAGTCTCAGCCGCAACCGCAGTAGTTATGCCACTGGTAGCTTCATCTCTGCACAGGCGATTTATTTTTGGAAGGACCTGACGATCTAAGCCAGAGTAATAAACCCAAGGTTCTGACTGTTTAAGCTGCTCATAACACAGCCTCCACTACTAAATGTACACTGCATGTGTGTAGTGGAGACCATTCTTCCCTACTCTGAGACCACAGCACCTAGCATGAAAACCGTACTTACAGTGCATAACTTCCAGCCACTGTCAACACCTAGTGGCCATCCAGAGCAACAACACCCTTCAAAGATGAGATAATTATCTAATCCATCTTGATAACACTGATGTCTTACAAAATGGAATTAGCGACTTCCGTTTACGTTGCCTGTGTTGAGATGGCGGCGTGAAATCGCTCTTGACACCGATAAGCCGCAGACCGACAAAAAAAGACTCGCTGGCAGACTTCTGACACATTGCTAGTGTCTGGCCCACAAGGGTCTGGGGTATTCAGATCTCGGCCGTTTGGGTACACTGGATGTCACGGGTGGTCGGTGCCCGTGTCTGTGCCCTTGGGTGACAACAAAAAGGGGATATTTACAGGGATAAGAGCTTATAGGTGAATGTCGTGACACCTCCTGTAGATCCAGTGATGGCACCGGCGCTGCTGGGGCCTCCAGGGTGATGGGCGGCAGCAAGGTGTTGTAGGGCCCTACAGGTGGAGCGGGATCCCCGGGGCTGTATGAGTAGAATGGTGGAATAGGGTAGTGCAGTCGTTGCTGTGTGGGACAGGCTGAAAGGACGGACACACACACAAGAAAGTCTTTTTCTGTACCTTTTTACTGGTGTTTTGCAGGTACACTTCCAGAGTTGAAGGGTGCACTTTGCGATTTCCACACCAAGTGGCCTATAGGCCTCTGTGTTCTGCTCCCATGTCCTGAAGTTTGGCGTGTGTGAAACCAGGCCTGACCTCTCTTCTCTCTCACACCCAGGTTGCTGCACTGAGGGCCCTCGCTTGGCTACCGCTACCTCTCTGCGGCTCCTGGCTCTTAAATGGTGAGTGCTGTGGGTGTCCAGGAAGCTAAGCCTCCGCAGTGTACTGGGATTCTCTGCTGGGCTAATCTCTCCCTTGCAGACTCGGACTTCAGTGATCGGTGTTCTCTTGGGGTGAGCTGGTATGGCTCCTCTGCCCCCGCTGTACTGTTTCTCGCCTCTGCCTTCGATCCTCACTCTCTGAACCCTCACATTAGCTCTGGCAGTGCACTGGTTTTGGGCCTAGCATTGCTCCGGTAACCAGTTTTGCTCACTAGGCTCTGAGCTGATCTTCACAGTTCTCCTAGCGACTGCACACTCTGGCTAACTCCACCCCCAGCACCTGTATTTATAGGGGATCTGGCTTAACAGCAACCAGTGGGGCTCCCCCTACAGGCCTGGAGTGGAAGATGTTGTGTGTATGTGGATACCAGATGTGGAAATCCCTTAGTGTACTAGTTGGTTCTGTGGCTTACCTGGCACAGGGCGCCACACTAGGTATCGCCCACATAGGGGACACCTGTGGGACCATGGACCAGTGGCTCTGAAGCGCAGGCAGGGAGGAGGATAGAGTGGTGGGAGACTAAAAAATGGCCGCACGAGCAGTCAAGATGACAGTGTCACAGGGCGCATGGAAAAAAAGTGCAGCACTGAACGAGTCACAGAACCAGTGTAGGTCAGATCGCTGGGGCCCTGGGGTTGCTGGAGGGAGCGGGGCAACCATTCTGACCAAGAGACACTCGAGGACCCAAATGCAGATTCATACCCATCCAAAGAATGCAGGTCTATGGCAAGGGCGGTGACAAAGTTCCTGGCCATCGACATTAAAAAGGCGGTGAGGGAGACAGTAAGAGAGGCCTTGGAGGAGCTCCAGGAGATTTCTGCACAACATGCGAGCAGACTGGACTACCTAGAACAGCGTGTGTCACACTTGGAAGATAAGCTGGCCACAATGGAGCATGACCTAACACTATCGCAGAAGCAGTCCAGCTGGATGAGGGATAAAATGGATGATCTGGAAAATAGGTTGAATAGGAACAATCTCAGAATTGTGGGCCACCCAGAATCGATACAGCCCCAACAACTGGACGATATATGCGAGCCAGACCTCCCAAGACTTTGGGACTACAAGGTTAGCACAAGGTAGAAAGGGCACACAGAGTAGGTTCACTGAACTGGGGGACACGCGATGGCCATAATACCAGTGGGCAAGTTAACTCACACTCCCAGAGACCCAGGCAAGTTATTGCCAAATATCTTAACTTTAAAGAAAAGGAGAAAATACTACGCATCTTTAGGAACAGGAGGCAGAGGCCACAAGGTGTTCTTCTTCAAGGTCTTCTCTGCAGAAGTGACTAAGAAGCACAAATCATTTGGTGAAGTGTGCAGCACTCTATTCAGACTCAACGTTTAATTCCAGCTCCTTTACCTAGCAACACTTAAAGTAAGAGGCCCAGACGGATTTTTCAAATCCTGAAAGGACCCCAAGAAGGCTCTGTGTGCCTCTATAACCAGCCCGCGGAGAGAACCCCCAAGGAATCATGATGCAGAGCAGGAAGACAAGCGTTGGCCTGGGCAAACATCGAACACATCGGTGCTATGATCTCCTACTAGAGAGGAAAGTGCGGCTCCACAAGCCGAGGAGATTGACACCCCACCAGTGCAGGAATGGAAGACGCCTATAATGGATCAGCAAGACTGATGGGCTACGCGAAGATGTCCATCGCTGATCCAGATATTATGAGCGGGAAGTGTTTCCCCCCCCCTTCCCCATTGGAACTAAAAAAAATTCTCCTGTTTTTTTTTTTTTATTCCTTCTTTTTATTATTTTCTAATATTTACCTTATTTTTTTATTTTATTTTACTTTTTTTATTTATTTATTTTTTTTAATCTTCTTGTTTTGTGTGCGCTGTCTATTTTTTGATGGAGCCTACACACCTAGGCTGCATATGGTAACCCGCCACGCCGTTCCGTACCCATATCCGTGGGTATACCAACAGAAATGTGCCAGGGGAAGAGGGAGAGCGGGAGGGGGGATTACATAGTCGGAGACTTGGGGAACCTGGCAAAGGACCCACTTTCTCCGAAGGCGAATTGACGGGAGCGAAGTGGTTGCTTTTCGTCTTTTATTCTTCTTTCTTTTTCCACGCTGGAAAAAATGGAAGTTGCTACTAATGCAATGGTTGGTAGGGGGGAGGGGGATGGATTGGGATAAGGGATAGGCTGTTGGGGCTCTGACACACATCCAGGAATTTACTTTGTATAATGTTGTGAATGAGAATACCGCTCCACATCTGAAACCACCATCCAGGGTAACCCCTATGCCAAAACATAATGACGAAAGGGATCCGGAGTCATCACTTGTGCCACACGCTACATGTAATAATCTGACTGCAGGTTGGCAACTCAACGAGAAACATGGTTAAAATAATATCATGGAACGTGAAGGGACTGAGGTCACCTGAAAAGCGAGCCATGGTACTTAGGCATCCCAAGAGATTGAAGGGAGACAAAATCCTGCTCCAGAAAACCCATTTGCTCCAGCAGAACATGTTCTGCATGCATAGAATGTGGGTAGGAGGGGTCTACGGCTCAGGAGCTCTGGGGAGCTGGGCAGGAGTGATAACTTTAATATACAACATAAAGTTTTGTCCTGTCACCACAACGACCAAGGGCGACATGTACACTTGACTTTGGAGACGCGGGGGGGGCCCTTAGTATATGTACGCACCTATGTGTACGCACTTGACTCGTGACAGGACATTTTCTTCCAGGACTTACATCAATCCATCATGCTAGATAAGGAACACGACTTAGTAATGGGGGGTGACATGAACGGGGTAATGTCGGAGTCGGAGGACAGATCGGGAAGAGGAGGGGGAGTGCGGTTAGTAGACTCAAGTGCAGGGGACACGACGCTACAGGGAATGGCATCAGATCTTGTAATGAGGAACATGTGGAGGTTACAATTCACACACTTCTTACACCCACACAAGAGCTGATTACGCATTGACCTCTTCCTAGTGTGGGAGGACATACTTCAGAAGGTATAGGAGACTACAATAGAAGACATGGTGATTTCTGACCACAGCCTGATCACTTTAACGCTACGAAACGCCTTCCCATGGGTTACGGACATTCTGTGGAGATTCCCCCACTTCCTACAGTGGGACAGGACTTTGCCAAATTACTATGGGAATGGTGGATAGTTTTTCATGAGACAAATTGGAAGGCGGAGGACAACCCTGCGCTGTTTTGGGAGACGGCTAAGGCGGTCTTCAGGGGTAATATCATTGCCCACACCAGTAAGATGAAGAAGATGACAAATACCCATTATATATGGACAAGCCAAACAGTCAAGCAAATGCACACAGACTACTTGACTCAGCCTTCCCCACGAACGAAACAACTGTGGCAGGAGGCCAAAACAAAATTTGACTCCTGGGCCAAAAAGAGAGAGCTCTTTAGGAAATCCCTACGAGATGCCGAACTATAAAAATATGGGGATAAGGTGGGTGAAGTATTAGCTAACTTAGCGAGGGGTAAATGAGGCACGACACACATAACCGCACTCAATGAGGGACGAGACAATTCGGTGACGACCAACCCCAGAGATGTAAATGACATTCTGGGAAAATATTATGCTACTTTCTACAGAGCCAGTCCATCAGATAAACAGGCGGGTGAGAGATGGTTACAGACAGTGATACTCCCGATGGTCACTGAGGAAGGCCAGAGCATTCTAAATGGAGAAATAACAAAAGAGGAGATAGCGAGGTTAATAGCTGACCTGAATATACATAAAGCACCGAGCCCAGATGGCTATGAGGCTGTTTTTTTTTATAAGATCCTAAAAAAACAGATACTACCTCACCTACAGGGACTATATAACGGATTCCTATCAGGACGAGAAATTCCAGATCACATGAACACTGCCTTCATAAAGCTTCTCTCCAAGGGAGACACAGCGGCCAACGACCCGGCCAGCTTTAGGCCTATTTCGCTAATAAACCAAGATCTTAAGATCATGGCTAAAATCATGGCAGACCGGCTGGCTCTTCTTCCAGACGTGGTAAATCGGGAGCATGCAGGCTTTGTCAAGGGAAGGTCGGCGGTTGGAAACATACGCAGGGCTATGATGGTTTTGGAAGTGGTTAGGTTGAGGAAGGGCAAAACAGAGGGGGCCCCAGCCATGGTCATGTTGGATGCAAAGAAAGCATTTGACAGCGTCAGCTGGCCATGGCTAGAAACTGTGCTAGACAAGATGGGACTGCGATGGGAGTTAAGGAAGTTCTTGCGCTCTCTCTACAAAAACCCGAGGGCCAGAGTGAGCACACCAGGCTTTCTGTTAGATGTGATACAGCTGGGAAGGGATACACACCAAGGGTGCCCCCCGATTTGGCGATCGAACCATTATCACGGTTTATAAATGAGGGTCAAAGCATACAGGGGATCCACATAGGCAACAAAGTTATTAAATCCAACCTCTTTGCAGATGATATCATACTTTATATGGCGGATGGATGTAGAGATCATCCTGGCCTCCTATCATAGCTGGAGGCCTTCGGGGAACTATCTGGATTCCGCCTGAACAAATCTAAGTGCGAGATACTCCCGATAAAAGACTTAGGAGGGTGGAGAGAGACGGGGGGAGTCAAGCGAATTTCTGTGACATCCCTCTAGCCAATAGGGCCATTAAATACCTGAGAGTATATCTAGGGAGAGATACGAGAGACATATACAGACTAAATTATGCCCTGTTAATCAACAAAATAGTGACAGAATTGGAGAGGTGGACAGATTTGCCATTATCCTTGCTGGGGAGGTGCCACCTTATTAAGATTTACGTCGACGTAAATAGGATGAATAGAGCTTTTATGACCTTTCTTTGGAGGGGTAAAAAAAGACAAGAATTAGGGGATGCTCACTGATGCTTACACGAGACGAAGGTGGACTAGGGTTACCTAATATACGGGGTTATAACATAGCATGTCTGATAAGGCATATCTTAGACTGGCTGAAACACACTAGCAAACACTCAGACTATACACTCGAGTCAGAGTCATGCATCCCATGGGACCCAGTAACCATTCTACATTCAACGGGGGCAACAGTGGACCCTTGGGTGAAAGATTTTATCATTTTCAAAGACATGAGGGGCGCTTGGAAGCCACTGCGAATCAAGCTCGGTTTATTTTGGAAGATATCCAAATATCTTAGTCCATGGCGACACCCGGACTTCAGCCAGGGCAAGGATAACGCACTCTTTAAAATCTGGAGAGCTAAGGGCATTAAAACACTACAGGATCTGATGCAGACACAGATGCAGAGGAGGTGGTTGACGGCGATAGAAACATTCAGGAGGTGGCGACTTAACTGTTCTCATGCTCTACAGTTTGAACAATTGAGGCTACATTTGTTCAATCGCTTACATGACTTAAGGAAGGAATGCTCAAACCATGGACTGGACACTCTAGTAGCTAGGAATATAGCCGACATTAGTGTATCCACCATATACGCCACCCTAAGATGAGACCTAGTTCCTTCGGGGCCATGCAGGATTTTCAAAAAATTCATCACACACACCTGGTACAACCTGCTCTCACTCATGAGCTTCCTCTCTCCACACTGAGCAGGAAAAAAAAAAGGCTTCATTTAAATCACAGCAGCAGCACTTCCATACTGCAAAGCAGTCAATACGTAACCAATACAAGTTGTTATGTATTGACTGAATGAAATTTCCTCAGTGAGAAAGCTTTAAATTTATGCGAGACAGTTCAGATAAGAGGTGTCAAAAGTTCATTGTCCTCTAACTGTCATCTGTTGGAAGATGTGATATCACCAAATGTCCTTTCAATTGGTATAAAAACACATGAAACTATGTGAGACATTCCATCCTGTTTTGAATGTGTCAAAGGTCGTTATCAATTTGTATCCCAAATTCTTCTCGCTTTCTGAGATCTGAAGTTACCTTTTAAAATAAGCAGATTCAGGTCTGTGGTCAGAGCTGCAAAAATTCTTTGCTACAGGTACAGTTGTGGCCAAAAGTATTGACACCCCTGCAATTCTGTCAGATAATACTCAGTTTCTTCCTGAAAATGATTGCAATCACAAATTCTTTGGTATTATTATCTTCATTTAATTTGTCTTCAATGAAAAAACACAAAAAGAATTGTCCTAAAGCCAAATTGGATATAATTCCACACCAAACATAAAAAAGGGGTGGACAAAAGTATTGGCACTGAAAAATCATGTGATGCTTCTCTAATTTGTGTAATTAACAGCACCTCTAACTTACCTGTGGCACCTAACAGGTGTTGGCAATAACTAAATTACACTTGCAGCCAGTTGACATGGATTAAAGTTGACTCAACCTCTGTCCTGTGTCCTTGTGTGTACCACATTGAGCATGGAGAAAAGAAAGAAGACCAAAGAACTATCTGAGGACTTGAGAAACCAAATTGTGAGGAAGCATGAGCAATCTCAAGGCTACAAGTCCATCTCCAAAGACCTGAATGTTCCTGTGTCTACCGTGCGCAGTGTCATCAAAAAGTTTAAAGCCCATGGCACTGTGGCTAACCTCCCTAGCTGTGAACGGAAAAGAAAAATTGACGAGAGATTTCAATGCAAGATTGTGCGGATGGTGGATAAAGAACCTCGACTAACATCCAAACAAGTTCAAGCTGTCCTGCAGTCCGAGGGTACAGCAGTGTCAACCCGTACTATCCATCGGCGTCTGAATGAAAAGGGACTGTATGGTAGGAGACCCAGGAAGACCCCGAGACATAAAAAAGCCAGGCTGGAGTTTGCCAAAACTTACCTGAGAAAGCCTAAAACGTTTTGGAAGAATGTTCTCTGGTCAGATGAGACAAAAGTAGAGCTTTTTGGGCAAAGGCATCAACATAGAGTTTACAGGAGAAAAAAAGAGGCATTCAAAGAAAAGAACATGATCCCTACTGTCAAACATGGATGAGGTTCCCTGATGTTTTAGGGTTGCTTTGCTGCCTCTGGAACTGGGCTGCTTGATCGTGTGCATGGCATTATGAAGTCTGAAGACTACCAACAAATTTTGCAGCATAATGTAGGGCTTAGTGTGAGAAAGCTGGGTCTCCCTCAGAGGTCAGCAGGACAATGACCCAAAACACACTTCAAAAAGTACTAGAAAATGGTTTGAGAGAAAGCACTGGAGACTTCTAAGGTGGCCAGCAATGAGTCCTGACCTGAATCCCATAGACCACCTGTGGAGAGATCTAAAAATGGCAGTTTGGAGAAGGCACCCTTCAAATATCAGGGACCTGGAGCAGTTTGCCAAAGAAGAATGGTCTAAAATTCCAGCAGAGCATTGTAAGAAACTCATTGATGGTTACAGGAAGCGGTTGATCGCAGTTATTTTGGCTAAAGGTTGTGCAACCAAGTATTAGGCTGAGGGTGCCAATACTTTTGTCTGGCCCATTTTTGGAGTTTTGTGAGAAATTATCAATGTATTGCTTTTTGCTTCATTCTCTTATGTGTTTTTTCATTGAAGACAAATTAAATGAAGATAATAATACCAAAGAATTTGTGATTGCAATCATTTTCAGGAAGAAACTGAGTATTATCTGACAGAATTGCAGGGGTGTTAATAGTTTTGGCCACAACTGTAGATCCATACACCTTTCTTTTATTGAGTGGCGATGAGAATTCATTCTTGTTATGAATTTTTGTCCGGTCTCTACGTACATGCCACCTGTTGGACATTTGGTATATATAATTAAATACACCACATTGCTTGTGGCGCAACTGAAGTTACCTGGAATTTTGTAGTCCTGATCTGTTCAGGGAATCTTTATCTTGTCTGTTCTCATTATAAATGGACAGGTTTTGCACCTGTTCTAGTTGCAGGGAAAAGTTTTTTGTAGCTGCAGGAGAGGACAGGACGCTTCTGACAATGATGTTTTTTAGATTCGGAGGTTGTCTAAAACACAAGAGTGGGAGATCGGAAATATTGATTTTAGTCGGGCATCTTTTTGTAGGAGTGGTTACAGTGTCCGTGCAGCTCCTCTTCACATCTCCAGATTTGGATTGTAGGTGACTAAAAGAGGAACCCGGTTGTTTTCTTCTCTAGTTTTGTAATGTAGGAGATGATTCCTTGATATTCTGGTGGCTATTGTACTCTGGTTTTCAATTGCTCTTGGATGGTAGCCCTGGTTCAAAAAGGTCTTTCTGAGGCCTCAAGGTGATTGTTTCTATCTGTAGGTTTGGAACATATCTGATTGTATCTGATGGCCTGGCTGTACACAATAGAGTTTTTTATGGGTTTTGGATAAAAACTGTCCCATCGGAGATATGTTGGATGGTCAATTGGCTTACGGTACAGGATAGTCTCTATTTCATTGTTCCGTAGCTTAATGATGGTGTCCAGAAAGCTGATTTCAGTGCAGGAGTAGTTGAGCATTAAGTTGATGGTGGGATGAAACTGATTAAAGTGTTCATGGCACTTTAGCTGTTGCTCAGACTCTGTCCAGATGATTAAAGTGTCATTGATACAACGGTAGTAGGCCAGAGGCCTGATAGGACAAAAGGATAAAAACTCAACTTCAAGATTAGCCATGAAAAGATTTGCATATTGTGGTGCCATTTTGCTTCCCATTGCTGTGCCAGTCTCCTGTAAATATATGTTGTCATCAAATGTAAAGTACCGTATATACTCGTGTATAAGCCGACCCGTGTATAAGCCGACCCCCCTGCTTTTGCCCCCAAAACCTGGGAAAACCTATTGACTCGTGTATAAGCCGAGTCCCGAATGCAGTATTCAGGACTCGGATTCGTAGACTCGCTCAGACTCGCTCAGAATCGCTCAGAATCGCTACTGACAGCGGGTATCCGAGTCTAGTGAGTGAGAAAAAGTAAACTCTGACAAAACTAGGATTGCCATTGACTTGCATTGGACTCGTTACTGTGCGAGTAATCGCTGGGAAACTCGCAGAATACCGACTCCTGCGAGTTTCTTACTACTCGCAGAGTAACGAGTCCTAACGAGTAGATTCGCCCATCCCTAATACAGTGACTCGCGTATAAGCCGAGGGGAGGACTTTTCAGCCCAATTTTTGGGCTGAAAAACTCGGCTTATACGCGAGTATATACGGTAGTTGTGTGTAAGTATGAATTTTGTAAGCTTCATTACGGAGTCAGCATCAATCCCTGTGTTTTCCAATAAGGTTTTGCAGACATTTAATCCATCCTGGTGTGGGATGTTGATGTACGGAGATTCCACATCCATGGTGACGAGGATGGTTCCTTCTGGTAAAGGACCTATTTCTGACAGTTTATTCAAGAGGCCAGTTGTGTCCTGAATGTAGCTGGGTGTCTCTTTTACCAGGGGTTTGAAAATACCCTCTACCCACCCAGAAATTTGTTCGGTGAGGGTGCCCACACATGAAATGATTGGTATTCCTGGATTTCCTGTTTTGTGAATTTTGGGAAGCATGTAGAATGTGCTTGTTCTTGGACTTTCTGGTATTAGGTCATCAGCTTTTAAGGAGATGTCAGGTATACAAGAAACCAGCCTGTTTAATTCCTTGTGATAGTCCTGTGTGGGGTCAGACTTAAATTTCTTGTAGTAGCATGTATCCGTCAGTTGTCTGACGGCTTCCTTCAGGTAGTCAGATTACTTTATCATGACTATTGCACCATCCTTGTCTGCAGGTTTAATGATGATTTCTTTGTTGGTTTCAGGGACTGTATGGCCCTTCTCTCCTGGGCATTGATGTTGGATGGTTGACTCTTGTGTGTATCTAAAATAGTGGATTTTACCAAATGTCTGAAAAGTGTCTATATATTTATCCAAATGGGAGTTGCATTCAGATTCAGGTGTCCAGTGTGTTCTTTTCTTGGTTGTCAGGATCCCTCTTCCTTCGACCCAGTTGGGTTCGGAATCCTCTTTGTCACTACAAAATTCCCTTAGGTGTAGTCCCCTGAAGCAATCCTCCATGTCGCTGCACAGTTCAATTTTATCCAGAGCTTTAGTAGGACAAAATGAGCATCTCCTAGAAAGCACAGCAAGTTCCACTCTGTTGGGTTTGTAATCTGAAAGGTTGATGACACAATTAGATGCTTTTTGACAAGAGTAGTTGTCCGAGTTGTCAGGATTTGTCTTTGTTTTGTTTGTACTGAGTCCTGACTTGATGCGCAGTTTATGTAATTTCTTTTCCTTGTTATGAATCAGAAGTTTGTGTAATTTATGGTAATATTGTTGTAATTTCTGTTCCATGCTCTCTGTAAGTGTGTTCCTCCGTGTTTTTAATTCCCCCTGGATGTTACATTTAATGCTGTAGAAGACATGCAAAAGGTGGTTCCTTAGTCTCTCAGAGGTCCTGTGACAAAGGTTTTGTGCATAATGAGTATTATAGGTATGCAGAAGTGGATTTGTAATCCAGAGTCCTTTGGGAATCAGATTCTCCTTGCATTTGGATAGGAAAAAGATGTCACTGTCCAATTGTGCACGTTTCTTCAGAAGTGTCTTTAAATCCATAATGATTTGGTACATTTGGTATTCTCCATTTTGATAAGGTAAAAAATGTTTATACTGTGTTAGCAAGTAGATAGAAAAATATTAGAATCTGAGAGTCCTCAGTGGTCGATACCTTTTAATGGCTAACTGAAAAGATGGTAAGTAAAGCAAGCTTTCGGGACACTATGACCCCTTCATCAGGTTGATAATGACACAAATTCTGAAGAACACCTAAAAACAAGGTGGGCAGTGCCTTAATAAAATTTCCACTTAATGAGAAGATAACACCCTATTGCGCCCTTGTTTGTCCCTATTTAGGTGTTCTTCAGAATTTGTGTCATTATCAACCTGATGAAGGGGTCATAGTGTCCCGAAAGCGTGCTTTACTTACCATCTTTTCAGTTAGCCATTAAAAGGTATCAACCACTGAGGACTCTCAGATTCTAATATTTTTCTATCTACTTGCTAACACGATATAAACATTTATGCAAGGAAAAGCCAGAATCTTGTAAAAGGATGGTGTTTATTCTACGAGTTTTGAGGCTGTCCCAGCCTCTTTATCAGGAACACACCACAAGAATGACCATCAAGATACAGGACACAAAAATATATACATATTAATAGCCAATCATTATGAACCACATGTCAATGACATCATGAGGAAGAATACAAAAGACCTATAGCCAATCATCATATGCTACACGTCGATGACATCATATAGGAAGAATACAAATGATCTATGTATATAAGCAACCCTTGTTTTAGACCGATAGTGGCACATCATAAAAATCAGCGGATACAAATGACCTATATATATAAACAACCCTTGTTCTAGACCAATAGTGGCACATCGTAAAAATCAAAACATAAAACATATATAAATATAAAGATCTAAAACATATAGATACAAGACAAATAAAAACATGCAGTCCTGAGGAAATATTAAAACTATAAGATAAAACCAGGCCATAAAAATGGAAAAAATCAACATCTGGTCTGGATGGTCTCGAGCTCTAAACATTTGTATTAGTGAAAACTTGTTGCACAGGCTAGTAGCATTAACCATTATCTAAAAGTGGTTTCCAAATAAATTATACCTTGTAAAGATTGTAGCCACCAAGTCAAACATATAGCAAAATATAAAAAGGGGGGGGACAAGAGGCGCAATAGTGCCCTATCACTAGTGACACTAGTGTACTATGGTGGTGCTATGGAGCCACTCACCTGGTCCAGTTGTGGTCCCCACAACTGGTTTGAAGGCATTTAGGAATCAATGTTCCAAGCTGCTGCAGGACCTCTACCTACCACTGGATAGTGGTATGTTCCAAGAGAAATGATGGGAGTAGTGGTGTATCACGGTCCGCGCTGCTCTGGGTTCAAAATAACTCACCAAAGAGCCAAGTATCTTTTCATTCTGTTTATTCCTCCTTCTCCTACGCGTTTCAGAGCCACACCCGGCGCCATCCTCAGGGATATTACAATCATAATCACAGAGGGGGTTTTTATAGCCCCTTATCCACAAAAAGAGGGTGTCATCTATTTACCTGTGATGTCATCCACATCATCAGAAGTGGGTGGATCCACCCATTTTGGCGCAATTTTTACATAAAACACAAAATACAGCTCAAAACTATTAAAAAAATGTCCAGTGTCTCCATCAATTATTAATCATTATTCCCCAGATCAAAATTTTCTAAAATGAGGCAAATAAAAGCCAGAAAACACATAAAAAGATCGATCCATTCATTGATGGTTTTTTAGAAAACAAAGAGACACATTTTTTACTCATATCAGGATAGAACCTGGGGCTCTGGGATCTATAGGTGGAGCTCTATTAGTTTTAGTATTGAGCACCACCACAGATTCTCATATTGGAGCTGTCCAAATGGAGAGATTATATAGTTAAAAAGGTGGTGGTAAAAACAATAAATTATGGAGAGGAGGATAAAATTATATATATATATATATATATATATATATATTAAAAATTTTATTTATTATTTATTAATATCAAAAACTTAAAAACTTAAAAACTTAAAAAATGTAAAAAAATTTAATTTAAAAAAAACTTAATTTAATTTAATCTTTTAACCCAGAGCAGTGCGGACCGTGATACACCACTACTCCCATCAAGTCAAACATATAGACGGATATGTTGTGACAGTATGTGTCATAGGAACTGAAGTTCGATTCCAATTACCGTATATACTCGTGTATAAGCCGACCCGTGTATAAGCCGACCCCCCTACTTTTGCCCCAAAAATCTGGAAAAACCTATTGACTCGTGTATAAGCCGAGGGTGACCCCAGCACAGGTATACAGCCCCCAGCAGTGTGGTATACAGGCCCCCCCAAGTGGTATACAGGCCTCCCCAGTGGTAGTATACAGCAGCCCCAGTGGTAGTATACAGCAGCCCCAGTGGTAGTATACAACAGCCCCAGTGGTAGTATACAGCAGCCCCAGTGGTAGTATACAGCAGCCCCAGTGGTAGTATATAGCAGCCCCAGTGGTAGTATACAGCAGCCCCAGTGGTAGTATACAGCAGCCCCAGTGGTAGTATACAGCAGCCCCAGTGGTAGTATACAGCAGCCCCAGTGGTAGTATACAGCAGCCCCAGTGGTAGTATATAGCAGCCCCAGTGGTAGTATACAACAGCCACAGTGGTAGTATACAGCAGCCCCAGTGGTAGTATACAGCAGCCCCAGTGGTAGTATACAGCAGCCCCAGTGGTAGTATACAGCAGCCCCAGTGGTAGTATACAGCAGCCCCAGTGGTACACAGCAGCCCCCAGGGGTACCCAGCAGCCCCCTGGGGTCCCCAGCAGCCCCCTGGGTACACAGCAGCCCCCAGGGGGTACACAGCGGGCCCCCAGCAGCCCCCAGGGGGTACACAGCAGTCCCCGGGGGTACACAGCAGCCCCCAGGGGGTACACAGCGCCCCCAGCCCAGCAGCCCCCAGGGGGTACACAGCAGCCCCCTGGGGGTACACAGCAGCCCCCAGGGGGTACACAGCAGCCCCCAGGGGGTCCCCAGCATCCCCCAGGGGGTACCCAGCAGCCCCCTGGGGGTACACAGCGGCCCCCAGCAGCCCCCTGGGGTACACAGCGGCCCCCAGCAGCCCCCTGGGGGTCCCCAGCAGCCCCCAAATGCTGGCACTCGCCCCCCCTTGCAAGGGCCCCCCCCGCTTCTCTTACCATTCCGGACTTCTGATCCGCGCCGCTCCTCGGTGCTCCTCGCTGCTCCGTCCGTCCATCTTCTACATCCGGATCCCCAGCCGTCGCGATGACGTCATATGCCTGCGACGGCCGGAGATCCCGGATGTAGAAGACGGACGGAGCAGCGAGGATGAAGCACCGAGGAGTGGCGCGGATCAGAAGTCCGGAATGGTAATATAACCATCGGGGGGGGGCCCTTACAAGGGGGGCGAGTGCCAGCATTTGGGGGCTATATGCACTGCTTCCCCCTGCCGCTGATTGACAGGGGGACGCAGTGCATATTTAATGAGCGGCCCCACGTGACGGGGCCGCTCATACAGCCCCCCCCCCCCCCGCCTCCTGCAGCCTCCACAGCCCCGGACACAGCCCCCCCGTATTGACTCGTGTATAAGCCGAGGGGAGACTTTTCAGCCCAAATTTTGGGCTGAAAAACTCGGCTTATACACGAGTATATACGGTATTCATCCAGAGTTAAAAACCTTCCTTTCTTTAAATATACATACAACATACCGTATATACTCGTGTATAAGCCGAGTTTTTCAGCCCAAAATTTGGGCTGAAAAGTCCCCCCCTCGGCTTATACACGGGTCTATACGGTAGACCCGTGTGGTGGGGGCTGTGTGGTGGGGGCTGTGGAGGCTGGAGGAGGCAGGGGGGGGGACTGCTGTATGAGCGGCCCCGTCACGTGGGGCCGCTCATTATATATGCACTGCTCCCCCTGTCAATCAGCGCAGGGGGAAGCAGTGCATATGGCCCCCCCAAAAGCTGGCACTGTCCCCCCTTGTAAGGGCCCCCCCCGGTGCTTATACATTACCCTCCCGGTGTTCTGATCGGCGCCGCTCCTCGGTGCTGCGTCGCCGTCTTCATCCTCCCGTCCGCGCTCGCTGCATCCATCCGGGTTCTCCGGCGGTCGCAGCGATATGACGTCATCGCGCGACCGCTGGAGAACCCGGATGCAGCCAGCGCGGGAGGATGAAGACGGCGACGCAACACCGAGGAGCGGCGCCGATCAGAACACCGGGAGGGTAATGTATAAGTAGCGGGGGGGAGGCCTTACCAGGGGGGACAGTGCCAGCTTTTGGGGGCTGTTGGTACCCCCAGGGGGCTGCTGGGTACCCCCTGGGGGCTGTTGGTCCCCCCAGGGGGCTGTTGGTACCCCCTGGGGGCTGTTGGTACCCCCAGGGGGCTGCTGGGTACCCCCTGGGGGCTGTTGGTCCCCCCAGGGGGCTGTTGGTACCCCCTGGGGGCTGTTGGTACCCCCAGGGGGCTGTTGGTCCCCCCTGGGGGCTGTTGGTACCCCCAGGGGGCTGTTGGTACCCCCAGGGGGCTGCTGGGTACCCCCTGGGGGCTGTTGGTACCCCCTGGGGGCTGTTGGTACCCCCAGGGGGCTGCTGGGTACCCCCTGGGGGCTGTTGGTCCCCCCTGGGGGCTGTTGGTACCCCCATGGGGCTGTTGGTACCCCCAGGGGGCTGCTGGGTACCCCCTGGGGGCTGCTATATGTACCCCTGGGGGCCTGCTGTATACCACTGGGGCTGCTGTATACTACCATGGGGCTGCTGGGGCTCCTGTATACTACCACTGGGGCTGCTGGGGCTCCTGTATACTACCACTGGGGCTGCTGTATACTACCACTGGGGCTGCTGGGGCTCCTGTATACTACCACTGGGGCTGCTGGGGCTCCTGTATACTACCACTGGGGCTGCTGGGGCTCCTGTATACTACCACTGGGGCTGCTGTATACAACCACTGGGGCTGCTGGGGCTCCTGTATACTACCACTGGGGCTGCTGTATACTACCACTGGGGCTGCTGGGGCTCCTGTATACTACCACTGGGGCTGCTGGGGCTCCTGTATACTACCACTGGGGCTGCTGGGGCTCCTGTATACTACCACTGGGGCTGCTGGGGCTCCTGTATACTACCACTGGGGCTGCTGTATACAACCACTGGGGCTGCTGGGGCTCCTGTATACTACCACTGGGGCTGCTGGGGAATCTGTATACTACCACTGGGGCTGCTGGGGCTCCTGTATACTACCACTGGGGCTGCTGGGGAATCTGTATACTACCAATGGGGCTGCTGGGGAATCTGTATACTACCACTGGGGCTGCTGTATACTACCACTGGGGGGCCTGTATACCACACTGCTGGGGCTGTATAACTGTGCTGGGGTCCACCCTCGGCTTATACACGAGTCAATAGGTTTTTCCAGATTTTTGGGGCAAAAGTAGGGGGGTCGGCTTATACACGGGTCGGCTTATACACGAGTATATACGGTAAATTATTTATTCATATTAATTCACATAAAAAAAATGATAAAAATTATATCCTTCTAGACGATAATGTAAAAATGGGGGATAAGAGCAGCCATTATTATTCTTGAAATACAATTGTTTTTGTAAGATATAAATGACTCCATTCTGGTAAAATTATAATACAAGCCGACATGGAAGCGGAATCTGCACGTAAGAAGGCAGACATGGAAGCTGAATCTGCATGCAAGAAGGCAGACATTAAAGCTGAATCTGCACGCATGAAGGCAGACATGGAAGTAGAATCTGCATGCGAGAAAGCAGACATGGAAGCAGAATCTGCATGCAAGAAAGCAGAAATGAATGTCCTACAGAAGGAATGTAAACATGCATCAGCCATGGCAAGGCTAAAGATCTTTGAACAAGCTCTAGGTGGGAGTCAAGGAGACAGCATAAGTTTGTGTGAACTCGACAGACAAGACCCCCTTAAGCGTACAAGAGACTATGTACTGAGCCAAGGCAACAAACTCCTGACCACCGCCAACATTCCAGTCAGTACCAACACTTCTCCAGAGCATCAAGACGCTGATCCACCTGCAGTTCCCGGCTTTCAAGGTCTGTCCAATGCACTGCCAACATTCAAATCCGAACCTCCTTCATGCTTCAATACGCTGCCAGACACTGCTCCCCAGCAAACGCCATATACCAATGTCTACATGCAACCTAACATGCTGGCAAGACACTATGCTTCTGACAACTGCGTAATTCCAGCCCCACATATAACAGAGACTGTATAAATCAAACCAGTTGCTAATCTAAACGCCTATGCCACTCCATATCTTGCCACGTTTCAAAGCCAAGAAGCTACGATCCACGTAAACAGCGCTACTTGGTCAGCAAGTGTCTGCCCAAGGTCAGAAAGAACAGACATGTCCGACTTTGCGGGGTGCACCGAAAACTCACCAACACCGCTCTAAAGGTACCTTTACACGCGGCAACTTTTCTAGGAATTTCACTGGCAGCTTACTGGTTGCAGTGAAATCATGGAGACATTGTTCCATTTGTACACAGCAACAAGATAGAACAATGTGTCCATGATTTCACTGCAACCAGCAAATTGCCAGTGAAATTCTTAGAAAAGTTGCCGCATGTAAAGGTACCCTTCGACGACCATCCCAAGTGCGCCTTCAAAACCGCAAGTAGTGACCTCAGCATTACTGCTGCTGAAGAGATGGACCTGTTGATCAGGTGGCTGGGTCCACGATCTACAGAGCGAATCAAGAGACTCAGATCCATTTACATCAGCGATCCAGGAGATGGTCTCGCAACCACATGGGACAGACTAGAGGAAGGTTTCGGCCGTCCTAAAGCTATAGAAGAAGCATTACTCAAACAACTACAAGACTTTCCTAAAATATCCGGCAAGGACCCTTCAAAATTCCAGGAACTCAGTGACCTGCTGTCCAAACTCCAGCTGGCTAAGTCAGACACACATCTACCTGGCCACAGTTACTTGAACACCGCTCGTGGGGTGAGACCCACAGTCGGCAAGTTACCATACAACATACAAGAAAAGTGGACCATATGAGGGTCAAATTACAAAAGACAATACCACATCTCCTTCCCTGTGTTCTCCTATTTCTGTGACTTCATCAAGGAGATTGTAGAGTAAAAAACCGAACCCAGCTTCTGCTATGAAGAACCCAGCAGCTCCGCGTCATCTCCTAAGTACACGAACCACCGATGCAGAAAGGGTTATTTGACCGTGCTGCTGGACACGAGGAGATATAAAACTCGAAAAGACTTCCTGTCTGGGCTGGGATGGAATAACACCTACTAAGCATGGCTCCCATACCACAAGAATCTTACTGACAAATCTGCGCACATCCACCACCCCAACACAAGAGAAAAACGGGCTCCCACCAGCTCCCACTCCACACCACCCATAAAGGTCAGTCATGTCAATCCCAGATCATTTCTGAGACCTGGAGCGTCCTGAGGCCTGCTAACCACGTGTGCACCCAAGGCCTGCACTGGCTGCTATTCACACGACAAAAACTCACTGCGACTAAAAGTATAATCCTACAAGCCACACACAGAAACCCCCTCAACACACACACACACGGAAACACCGGGGAGATTTACTTATCAGAGGTCAGGGCAGATTCTGTTCTCCAGTTTCCTGGTGACTCCCGGCCTGCAAAGGGGCCACTAAAAGTGGGGCTACGATCAGACAAAGCAGAGAGAAAACAGTCTCTCCAGCAATGACACACACAGCCCCAGCAAGGAGGCTAAGCGCATATGACTGGTCATTTCTCTTGGTTCCAACTGAAAAGGAAAGCTGGTGACATCTGGTGGTCGCCATAGTGAACTGAGACACGGAAAAGCTCTGCTGCCACCTAGTGGACAAAAAAAAAGCACACAAAAAAGAAATAACCAGAAGGGCATACGGCATACTGCAGCACAACATATTTCCATAGCTGCCATGAAACATAAGAACTGATGATCTCAGGAGAAAGGCCAAACGGCAACAGCAGAGGGACCTGACGCTGACTCCACTTACGTCACCCCTTCAGCAAATGGATCACTATGTGTTAAGCAAATCACAAAAGCCAGAAGGCCCTCGGCAACAAGCAGTAGGTACCAAAGCTCTGCGGGAGAGGACACTCCCACAAGAAACTCGCAACAGAAAACCCTAAGTGAGGAGAACATTTAAGACCTAAATGAGTGCAGCAGGAAAGACCCTTCAAGATTGATATCAATAGACTCTAACAAATTGGAGGCTGATGTGGCAAGTAGCATCATGCCAGACATCCAAAAGAACCTGGAAAAGGCTATCAAGAAGGCCCTCCAGCATCTCCAAGACGAAGTGAGCAAACATAAATAACGGATACTGGAGCTGGAGCAGGGGTCTCACTACTGGAGGGTGCTAACATACAGCTCTCCTCACAGCTGAAAGAGACAACTGCGGAAACAAAGCACCTGTCTGAGAAGGTCGAGGACCTGGATAACAGGTTAAGGCGTGACAACCTAAGGCTAGTGGGGCATCCCGAGTCAGTCCCTGCAGCTGAACTACAAAGACTTTGCGAAAGAGACCTACCAATGGCCCTGGGAATTAATCACGGTTGTAGGGTCGAAAGGGTTCATAGAGTTGGGCCAGATCTACGATCTCACAATCAAGGAGCTGATAGCCGGACATCCAGACCACGTCAAGTAATCATGAAATTCCTGGACTATAATGACAAGTTTGACATAATGAGAGCATATAAAAGATGTTCCCAGTCAGTGACTTTGAGAGGAAGGAAAGTCCTATTATTTGCAGACTATTCTGTGGAGATGGCAAAACGCAGGAGAGCCTCTAGTAAAATATGTGCAGCACTCTATCAAGCAAAGAAATGTTTTGCACTAGCATAACCGGCGACACTGAGGATTTTCCAAAATGACGGTGATAACCTCATCTACAAATCGCCAATTGATGCAGAAAAATACATCTTGCTCTTGATTGTTCCCCCCCCCCCCCAGACACTTCTACAAACAGGACAGTGTCTCCCCAAGGTGACTGGATGCTGTTGGTAACATGTTAAGTACTGCCAATTGATATATGTTGCATATATATGATATATCTTAATGAAGATGGGCTTTGGTGGGAAGTGTCCATCTGCCCCTTATTTTTTCTTTTTGGTGCCCTTACTGCTTCAGAAAAAAAAAAGCGAAGTCCACAACGCTATTAGTGGTGTAAGAAGCTAGAAATACACTACAGCATATTGAGAGCTCACTATTTATTTGTTTTAAGGTTTGAGTCTGTATCCCCTTTCGTATCTTTAAAGGTACCGTCACATGCTAGGATATAGGTCAACGATATTGTTAGCTATGTCACGTGACCGCGATCCTTCCGACATCGTTATTGAGTTGTCACATGCAAGGATATCGTTAACGATCCTAAATGTGGCAACGCGCCAGCTACTTGGAGAAGAACGATTGAACGATGTTCAAAAGCGGCAGGAATAGGAGAATTATGAACAACATCATTCAAAAAGGTGTCACACTGAACAATGTTGCTGCTTCACAGAACATTAATTGGACGACGAATGATAGATTTGAGGTCAGGATCTCAAATTTTTGATGAACGATCCAACAATTTATCCTTCCTCATCGTTCGTTTACACCCGACAATGCACAAACAATATCGTTTGAACGATCACAAATCTGTGACGTTTCAACGATATTGTTAATGATATTGTAGCATGTGAAGTGGCCTTTAGTCTTTTTTCTTTCTTTTCTACCCTTCTCTAATCACCTGAGGATCATCTTTGAATCACTAGAAGTCCCATAAGGGTCATTCCATGTCAAGTGAACCAATGATTATTACCTCTATATTTTTAATTTTTTGAGATTTTGTTATTTGATAATAGCATGTCAGACAATGCAAAATGTGAAGAGAAAAACTTTTTTAAAAATTTATTTTTCTTAAAAATGATTTTCAAAGTTCGGAAAAAGTGCGAATTTCGCTGTTGCCTGCCTTTACGTTTCTCCTCATAACTAAGGCTAGGAATAAGATAGAGAGACAAAATAAAACACCATTCTACTCAGAACTATACAGGCTTTCACCAGATATGTCACAAGAGGATCTTTGTTAATATTTTACCCATGTGATCGCAAGCGCAAAACTTTAAAACGCACTTCCAAAAAATCGGCGCACTTTAAATATTTCAAAAACTGCCCATGTGTCTGCTTTGCTCTTAGCCACATCTGTACCAAATTTCAAGTTGGGATCGCGATGGGATCATATTTTAAAATATTTTACTATTAATAGCGTCAATGGGTCATTCCATATCAAGTGATCTAAATATGAATATTTTTTTTTACCTGACGTCTTTAGATTTTTTTATTTTTTTTCCTTTACGAAGTACTACTTTAGTTAATTGCAAATTAAAAGTTTAGAATTTTTTTCTTCATCAGTTAATTTTTTAAAGATTTTTAAAGTTTAAAAAAAGTGTGAATTTTGGCCCGAGATATGATAGAAAATGTAAAGCCATACCAGGCCAAAATTCGCACTTTTTTAAAACTTTAAAAATCTGTAAAAAATTAACTGATAAAGAAAAAAATTCTAAACTTTTTTTTTGTAATTAACTAAAGTTGTTCTTCATATAGAAAAAAAATTTAAAAAATCTGAGGACGTCAGGGAAAAAAAATATTCATTTTTGGATCACTTGACATGGAATGACCCATAAGGAAAACAAAACAAGAAGTAATAGACTATAGTGACAGGGACTATGAAGGTCATCTCCTGGAATGTTAAAGGCCTGAGATCCCCGAATAAAAGAGTAAAGATACTGAGACATCTGAAAAGGTACTCGCCCGATATTGTATTGTTTCAACAAAAAAAAAAACATCTAAAGGAAGAGGTTTTTTAGGCTCAGCAAATTGTGGGTTGGGAAAGTAGTGGGCTCGTCAGTTCAAGGTGGACACGCAGGGGTAGTGATACTGTTCTACAGTAATTTTGTATTTAATCTGCTGTCCCAGGAGTGTGATGATCAGGGACAATTGGTTTGAGTCACCATAGAGCATGGAGGAGAAGTCTATTCAATCTACAATGTATATGAACCTAATGGTTCAAACAGAGTCTCCTTTGATGACTTGGAGAGGAAGATTGTCCTGGACAACTCACCTCTGATAATTATTGGGGGAGAGTTGGTTCACATGGAGAGGAGGACAGAAAGAGCCAGAGCCTGACTCCTCCAAAAAGAGAGACTCTTCTCCCCTCCTTCTTTGAACAAACTGGATTGAGGGATGTTTGGCGCTGGTTACATCCAGAGGATAGAGAGTGTACCCACCAATACTGGTCAAGGATAAACTATCTGCTTACATCAGAGAGACTGTTAAATAGAATGTGGAGATCTACGACCTGGTCATATCTGACCATGCTCTGGTGAGTATGGAACTGGTGGATAACCAGATAAAAGGAACACATTACATGTGGAAATCTCCATCTTATCTTACAAAAGATGAGGGATTTAATGACAAATTACGGGGCTGGTGGGAGGAATTTGAACGGGACAGCAAGGAACATGCAAACCAACACGTGTTGTACTGGAATACGGCGAAAGCGGTGCTAAGAGGCAAAATTAAGATGTTTGTCACCTCACTCAAGAAAAGAGTACAAATACTCAGATTGTTGTGCAAAGCTTAGAAATATATATACAGAGTTCCTGCAGAGCCCCACAACTCAAAACAGGGAAAAATGGAAGCTGGCCAAAAAAAAGAGTATGAAACCTGGATTGATAGGAGGAAGCAGATGTACTGCTCTAGACAGGAGGTTGAATTGCTGAGATATGGAAACAAAGAGGGGATATTGCTGGCAAGACTGGCAAAAGGGCGTCTGCAGGCAAATCCAATTGATAAACTACAAGACGGCCAGGGAACTATAACCTCCAACCCTAGAAAAATTAATGAAATAACAAAACTTTTACAAAGAATTATATAAACCCTCATATACTAGTTTGGCAGAAGGTAAAAAATTCCTCCAACAAATCATCTTCCAAAACTAACACAAGAACAACAAGATGCAATTAATGCAGAAATAACAGAAAGAAATGTGAATCATAAGTCATCTCCAAAATGGGAAAGCCCCAGGCCCAGATGGATTTAGCGGGGATTTTTATAAGGCCCTCAGGGAACATATCTCCCCAATGCTAACAAATTATTACAACACCATCTTCTTTAACGGAGGCCATAGCAGAAAACTCTAAAGAAACATATATTAAAGTCGTACCCAAACTAGGCAAGGACCCCTGGAAGCCTGCTCTTATAGACCCATCTCCCCTAATGATGTAAACCAGAAGATTATGTAAAAATAATGGCGGACAGATTGGCAGCAGTATTACCCCAACTGGTGAACCCTGCACAAGTAGGATTCGTTAAGGGCAGGGCGGTGGTGAAAAACATACAAAAGGTACTAACTGTGTTGGACGGGTGGGTCGCAGAAGCCAATCGGGAGAGAGACCGGCTTTGCTGGCTCTAGATGCAGAGGAAGCTTTTGATAATGTTAGCTGGGACTGGCTAGGGGTGACTCTGGACTCGTTAAACATAAAGGGCAACTTTAGAATATACCTGGAGGGGGTGTATAGAGTCCCGACCGCTAGAGTATCCATGTCATGCCCATCCTCTCTGGGCCATTTCACCTATATAAGGGGACCAGGCAGGGATGCCCGATGTCTCCATTGCTGTTCAACTTGACATTGGAGCTCGGTATATGGAAGAGTCGGATTTGTTTGAGAGAATCAGGGTAGGCGCTAGCAACACTAAAATAGCATTATTTACAGATGATGTAATCTTGTTCTTGTCCCGGCCACTGGAACAATTCATATCTTTCAGTTTATCCAGAAATATGGGGAATACTCTGGCTATAAGGTGAATATCGCCAAGAGCGAACTCTTAGAATTGGGGGAAAAACGCCTGTGGAACAATGGAGGAAACTAGGCCTAGAACTACATATTGCAAAGACACAAATCATCTATCTGGGAATTAAGATAGGCAGGCTTCCGGCACAACTATATTCACTAAATTATACACCTCTGATCGAAAAAATATTGGGAGAACTTTGGAGATGGCAGAATCTGCCACTATCTCTTCTGGGATGATGCCATTTAATTAAAATGATCAGCTGTGCCAGACTTCTATACCCATTACAGACATTATCCCTGATACTCAAGCATCTAGATATAAACACAATAAATAGAGCTTTCATCCATTTTATATGGGCAGGTAAATGACCCAGAATCACATTAGGAAAACTGATTATAAGTAGAAGTGAAGGTGGGATCAATTTTCCGAATGTCAGAGCCTACAACATAGCAAGCCTTTTTACACATGTGATAGACTGGCTACAGGAGACTAACTGCTACTCTAATATCCAATTGGAAAGACAGCGGCACAGTGGGAATTAAATGCTCTCATACATACAAAACAGGCCAAACTTCCGCACAATGTAAAATCATCCCTAGTGCTTCGGGATACCATCGTATGCTGGAAGATAGTAAGGAAGGAAATTGGCCTTCCCTTCCACATCTCTGAACATATGCCAAAATTTGGTCACCTGGAATTTCCCCAGGGAATGGAAATCAAAAAATCGATAGGACAAGCAGGTGAAAACATGAGGAAATCAGGAGATATGATGCATACGGAGGTTAAACGATGGCTGAGCCCAGAAGAAATCATGGAAAAATTCCATATAGAAAGCAGACACTTTCTACAGGTCATACAAGACCACTCTTTTTTGCCTATCTAGACTTCGCAGGTTATTTAATCAAATGGGACTACAAAATCTAGATAATAGAGTCGATCTGAACATCCAGAATGCGAGCATATCCTCAATATACGATACTATAAGACATAAATTCCTGAAGTCAAAGCAGAACAAGCTGTTTAAGACTTGGGAGAAATGGACTGGGATAAAGATATTGCAGAGACAATTCTACAGGGGTGGGAAAAGGTAAAAAAATGCATTCTTTGCGAAAGATAGAGGGAGACCTATTTCAAGCTCATGAACACAGCATTATATGGTTTCAATATTCCTTCCTCTCTTAGATTTCCTGACAGGATTACAGTGTGCCCTAAGTGCGGAACGCCTTCAATGAATCTATAGTATGGGGCGTGGGAATTCAGGGCAGTTAAAGAGTACTGGACACAGGTTGGGGAACAGGTTCGATCATGCTCGGGAATCCAACTCCCACAAACACCACAAGCCATGCTCTTTCATCAGTTTAGATCCCGGAGACTCATCCCACAGGAGTTAATGCAAAGATCCCCCAAAACATTCACAGATCCTTAGTTGTAGCCCTACGCGGTTTACTGGGCGAATGGCTTAAACCAAGCATCCCATCGATGGTGATGATAATATCCCAGATGAAACACTTACTGGGAAATTAATTATTAGAGGCAGAAAGGAGTAAGGAAAAATCTACAGGGAAAGTATTTCCGCTATGGAAAACATTAATTGTTTTTCACTATAGCCCTTACGAAATATCGAGTATGATTAGTCCACTCCGCCACACAGAATACTATTGTCTGGTGAATCTGAGCGGGACGTTAGGGGCCTTGGGAACTATTACAGATGTATAATGTCTGTTAAAGATACAGCACATATTATCATAGAACGACACGCTTGACTATGCAAAATACAGTAAAAAAGATTCTCTTCTTTCCCCTATTACCCTTCTAGGCATTCAGCCTGTCTCTTCTTTTTCTCATTATTTCCCCAAAATTTGTGTTGCAAGGCTATTTTAAATGCTACGTGGGCATGTTGCTTAACGAGAAGGGCTTGTATATGTACTTTTGGTCATAGTGTCATTGTGGATATTATATCCTATGCTATGTTATCCTACCCAATGTTATGTTCAAAAAATCCAATAAAAAAAAAAAAAACAACTCCAAAAGACATCTATCATGCAGTATTTACTGTGGTTTATTCGTCAACACGTTTCAGGGCCCGAAGGCCCCTTCCTCAGGACAAACTAATGTTTGGTTTTCTCCTGAGAAAGGGGCCCTGGAGCCCTGAAACGCGTTGATTAATAAACCACAGTAAATACTGCATGATCAATGTCTTTTGGACTTTAATACATCCTCGTGTCCAGCAGCGTGGACTATTAACCCTTTCTGCACTGGTGGTTCATATATTTTCATCTCTGGGGACCGCAGCAGCTGTTGCAATCTTGAATAGTAGTTGTGGCTTCTCACGACCTTCGAAGGTGAGACCCTATTTGCGCTTTGTTTCCCTCTTTCTAGTTCTATCTCCTAAGAACTAGAGTTCACGCTCTCATGACAGAAAACGCAGGGGTCCGGTGTCTGCAAAAAAGACCGAAGTTCTGCTTACACCGATATCAGCACCAGACAAAGGCAACAGGTGAGAAGGTGGGAAATCCGAACTGCCAGTGCCCTATTCATAAGCTGCCACATCCGCTAAAGAAGTGCATCGGCTTCAGGAAGAAACTACTTCAGGAGCATAAGGAGCTTCTGACGAAGTTTGGAGTATAATTCATGTGCTGTGCCTCTACCAAACACCTCGCTAAGGTCTGTGCCATCGCCATCAAGTGTCTACAGTGCGACAGCGAAGACCATGTACAAGCGCTCCATCCATCACATTCTGACTCTGCATCTACACCTTCTCCCACCATAAGCCACGGCGAGGAGAATACAGAACAAGCAACAAGTCATCTTGCAATATCTTCCTCATGCACCAAGGTCTGTGGAGAAGATCTTCGAGACAAGTCCTGCGCGAAGATTTGCATGGCGAAGGTGTATCCCAAAGGTCACCCAGAGAAGGCAGTCAAGGTGTATATCACCCTAGAGATCAGAGCAAGAAATCACTGGCCAGGTAAGAACTCCTCGACTGGTTCAGCTTAAAAGGAAACACCAACCGTTACACTTTGGGCACTTGCAGCGGCGTTTCAGAAGCCTCAGTAACAAGTGCAAGTGGCCTTATAATAACAGCTCTTTAGAATGCCATGGGGACACCGGCCCCACACTCATAGAGTGAAACCCAATAACATACAACAGGGAAGAAATCCCAACGTCAGAAGGCGCTCTTCATCATACTCACCTCAGGACCATAGCCAACAAGATATCAGCCCTGGACAACAAGGCAGACATCGTAATTCTCCACGGCAGAGACATTCTTTGGCTGCATAAGGAGCGTCAGCTAACCAATGGACCACAAGATGCACTGTTTGCTATGCGCCTCGATCTCGGCTGGATCATCGCCGGTAACATTTGTAGTGACAAGTTGAGGAAACCAAACAGAATGTCCTCCTACAAAACTCTTTATCATGTCAGATAATCACAGCATGTCCATTCTGCCATATCCACATCACTACTGGATGAAGGATAAGTCAAACGACACTAACTGGTTACAGCAATCACCGACAACACGAACATGCTTCATCCACAAGAAGATAGCCTCGAGTCAACAGCACTCAACCCTACAAACAAGGTCAACAATTCACCACCTGCAAAGGAAGACAAGGTGAGCATAAGGGTCACAAGCATCGAACTCACCGGAGACTACCGCAACAGCTGGGTATCTACCTTACTCTTCCTTCCCACAAAGACTGAGTTGTCAAGGGATCCACAGCAAGCAACTGCAAAGTTCCTATCCTGTGATCACCATCAGAAGCCTGGCCAGACCAAAGCGGTGCTGGACTCCAGTGCTCAGAGTGAGAGCCCCTCTCTCAACGGCTTACCCGTCACTGAAGTTGCTAGTGTTCTTCCCACGCAATGCAGCCTCAGCACACTGCTGGATGTCAAACAAGACCCGTTCACTTCCCAAGTATCACCCTTCAATGAACTTGCTACGAAACGAGTAGTCTTGCCTGTTAAAAACAGCATCCATGATCCTCTTTGGTTCAAGACACCCATCACAGTTCAAGACAGGATACCACTGAAGGGAAGACTACGCTGCCATTTCAGAAGCAACAAAGGTGGGAGAAGTCTCTAAAGGCTTTAGAGCAACTCTAAGCCCTACACCATCATTCTCTAAAGACTCTTTCAACTGTCATCAGGACACAAGCTCACATTTCCTCTTATACGTCTACGAAGGCTACAGCTGCAGTAGCTTCCCTAAGTACTTCAGAAACCGGCAACAAGGTACATTGCAGTTTTGTCCAGGACAAGGTCAAACTTGCTTCAAGACCGGCATGCACTGTACCAAGGCTGGAACTCTGTGCTGCTGTACTGGCAGTAAAAACCACTCCTGAGCTGTGGCATCTCATCTTACTGGCCTACCGACTAGCTGAGTGAAGAATAGAACTCAGAGCAACATTCAATTTTGACACAGACGCGCCCATCTCTCCCAACAATCTTTGTCCTAGCAATGCCAGCCATGAACTCGACCCGAAGGAACCAGAGTCTGGAAGGATCTCATACCAACTAGCATCACAAGCCATATGTCCAAGGTACCAGTCCGGAAACTGAGGTTCACCTTTGAGCTGGTAAGCCATTAGTGCCTGCTGACATTCATTTCAGGTACATCACCTGGTGGCTCCTTCGAGCTGGAGTCAAATGAACTAAACTCTGTTGCTGGATATTGCCACGGCAGGGAGCATACCTCAGCCATTTAGGACACAGAACTTTCTACATACCACCAAACTTTGAACACTTCCTTGTGGATCAAATGTCTACCATTGTATTGTTAAGTTGGTGGAAGAGTTTGCATGTCGCGGCTTTTTCAATCCGAAGATGGGTTTTTCTACTGAACACGGACTAATTTTTTCATTTTTGGTATTCAAGGACGTGGCACCGCAAGTACGGACTTAAATTTACTACATGTATTGTTGCATTGTGTTTCTTCTCTCCTCTTTTTCAGGTCAACAAACGGCGAGGGACAGCGCCGACTCCTTATGTCATACAGAGACTTAATGAAATCTGAAGATTTCAACGGGGAGTGTTGTGTCCCACAAATGGGAACAACTCATAATTTATGCATTCTTTTTCTGTTGCTAGGCAGCTTTCCTGGTCCCTGAAATTTAACCCTATACCTCTCCTGTAGTTGGTCATGTGTTAGTTTGCTCTTCCCTTCTTCCCCAGAGTTCAGTTTGCTGCAGCCATTGTCTGTATCACATGGGTACTTCCCAGTAAGGATTATTGCTTTCATCTGCTCCTGCATTGTACTTAATACAAGATTTTGGAAGAAATTAGCTCAGTTTCTCCTGGTCTTTACTACAAATCAGTGCTGGCTGAGTTGAACTGTCTGAGGACGCCTGCATGTGAGTACAACAGCTAACAATTATCTAAGGAACTAAGGATTAGAACACTTAGCATTCATTGTGCCATGGAAGAGTCAGAACAGTGAAAGAATTGGCGGTCACCTAGAAATGTATACAGCTTTCAATCCAGAGAAAGAATCACCTATCAAACTAATTATGAAGCCACAGCTAACAATTATCTGAGGAAGTGATTAGAATGCTTAGAGATTTATAGTGCCATGGAAGAGTCAGAACAATTATGTTACATAAAATTCTAGTATGGTAGAATTTATGGGCTGACTTCAGTTTACTCCAGCAGTCAATCACAGACGCCCATTCTCTGTACAGCGTGTGTGATTGGCTGATGGGTCCATCACACATATAGTTGTGAAAAATAAACAATTAAAAAAAATAATGTAGCACTCCCCGGTATTTTTGATTCCTCAGCGCAGATAAAGCGGACAGCTACAGACTGCCACCCCCAGCTGACTGGCTTTACTTTGACTGGCAATTAAAATAAAGCGCATTATTGTTTTTAAATTATTTATCTAAATATTTAAAAAAAAAAAATGCATGGGCTCACCTCATATTTTGATCGCCAGTCAGGTAAAAACCAGGGAGCTGGGGACTGTAATTCTTAGCATGGTAAGGTCCAAGCATTCTGGCACCCCACATTGAAAACCGCAGCCCGAGCCACCACAGGAAATGGCACATTTATCATAGAGCCATTTTCAGGAGTTTTACCTGGCTCTTCCAGCGGCCCTGGTGGGATGTGATATGCTGGGTAATAAGGGGTTAACACCAGCTTTGTACTGACAGCTTGTATTAAGTTCTGAGATTTTTAATGTTAGGCCAAGTTAGACCTGGCCATTAAGAATCTCAAATAAATAGTCAAAAAAGACACAACACAGATAAAATGTTATTCATTGGAAATAAAATATAAAAAACACATTTAGGGACTCCATCTTTATTAGAGAAAAAAAACTCCCTCCGACGTAATCCAGGTCTTCTTAGCTTCTTCAGTCTGCCACATATTTGCTGACAAGGACGTCTGCTGGCAGAGATGAGCAGGCAGGGAATGACAGCCGTGTGCTGTGTGAAAGGTTATCGAGTTCAAATTAACTCAGATAACCCCAGTATCACCTAAAGCCCAGCCGTAAGTGAGCTTCTCTCACGGCTGGGATCCGGGTGGTGTGTGAAAACTTATCGAGTTCACATGAACTCAACTAACCCCAGTATCACCCGGCACCCAGAGCCCAGTCGTATATCATGGCAAAGATGTAGCAGAGCTGAAGAAGATAAGAAGACCAGGCATATGTCGGAGGAAGAGTTATTGTTCTTCTTGTAATTAAGTATGGAATCCCTAAATGTGATTTGTGTTTTATTTCTAATAAAAACCTTTTTTTCTCTGTGTTGTGTTTTTTTTTTTACTGTTTTACTAGAAATTCATGGTGGCCAGGTCTAATTAGCACTGATGCAATGAATTTCAGGCTTAGTACCAGCTGAGAATACAAAGCTGGTATTAACCCTATTAACCTCATTATTACACAGTGTGCCACCCCCCACCAGGGCCACTGGAAGAGCCGGGTAAAGCACCTAGGAGATGTTTCGGGGTGGGGGCAGTGGGGTGAGGGGTAGATTTGGCGGGAGCATGGGTGGATGGGGGGGTTGGGGGAGAGGCAGGATTGATACGTATAGTGGACACACAATACACACACACAGACATACACTCAGCTTATAACTAAGAACAGTCAGTTACTATGCCCGGGCAACGCCGGGCTCTACAACTAGTATCCATGGTCCACCATACTTTGGAGCAGAACTCACAAAATTCTTCGCATAAAAATATTCAAAACGTAAGAGATTTAAGAGTACATTTTAACATAGCCATGAAGTATGTTATGGATTGCTACATACAGTGGGTACAGAAAGTATTCAGACCCTTTAAATTTTTCACTCTTTGTTTCATTGCAGCCATTTGGTAAATTCAAAAAAAGTTAATATTTTTCCCATTATCGTAAACTCTGCACCCCATCTTGACTTCAAGAAACAGAAATATAGACATTTTTGCAAATTTATTAAAAATAACACTGAAATGTATCCTCTGCCATTCTGGGGTTCCTCTGCCATTCTTCCTTGCAGATCCTCTCCAGTCCCATCAGGTTGGATGGTGAACATTGGTGGACAGCCATTTTCAGGTCTCTCCAGACACGCTCAATTGGATTTAGGTCAGGGCTCTGGCTGAGCCAGTCAAGAATGCTCACAGAGTTAGGTCATTCTTTTGTTGGAAGGTGAACCTTCGGGAAAGTCTGAGGTCCAGAGCACTCTGGAAGAGGTTTTCATCCAGGATATCTCTGTACTTGGCCGCATTCATGTTTCCTTCAAATGCAACCAGTCATCCTGTCCCTGCAGCTGAAAAACACCCCATAGCATGATGCTGCCACCACCATGTTTCACTGTTGGGATTGTATTGGGCAGGTGATGAGCAGTGCCTGGTTTTCTCCAGATATACCGCTTAGAATTATCACCAAAAAGTTCTATCTTCGTATCATCAGACCAGAGAATCTTATTTCTCATAGTCTGGGAGTCCTTCAAGTGTTTTTTTGCAAACTCTTTGCAGGTTTTCATATGTCTTGCACTGAGGAAAGGCTTCTGTCGGGCCACTCTGCCATAAAGGCCCGACTGGTGGAGGGCTACAGTGATAGTTGACTTTGTGGAACTTTCCCCCATCTCCCTACTGCATCTCTGGAGTTCAGCCACAGTGATCTTGGTTTTTTCTTTACCTCTCTCACCAAGGCTCTTCTCCTACAATTGCTCTCTTTGGCTGAATGGCCAGATCTATGAAGACGTCTGGTGGTCCCAAACTTCTTCCATTTAAAGATTATAGAGGCCACTGTGCTCTTAGGAACCTTGAGTACTGCAGAAATTCTTTTGTAAGCTTGGCCAGATCTGTGCCTTGCCACAATTCTTGAGCTCTTTGGGCAATTCCTTTGACCTCATGATTCTCATTTGGTCTAACATGCACTGTGAGCTGTAGGTCTTATATACATAGGTGTGTGCCTTTCCACGTCAAGTCCTATCAGTTTGATTAAACACAAGCTGAACTCTAATGAAGGAGTAGTGCCATCTGAAGGAGGGTCATAAGCAAATGGACAGCATGTGACTTATATATGGGTGTCTGAGCAAAGGGTCTGCATACTTATGACCATGTGATATATCAATTTTTCTTTTTTAATACATTTGCAAAAATGTCTACATTTCAGTTTTTTCAGTCAACATTGGGTGCAGAGTGTACATTAATGAGAAAAAAATATATTTTTTTAATTTACCAAATGGCTTCAATGAAACAAAGAGTGAAAATTTTAAAGGGGTCTGAATACTTTCCGTACCCACTGTAGATGTGCCATCTGGTAGTAGTAATTGCATTTTGCCACCACTTGGAGAACCATTGCCTCTTTGAGAATCATCTTACCTTTGTCTCTCCAGTGTAACTTAGGCTGCGTTCACACGTTGCGTATTTTTACGCGCGCGTATTTTTACGCATGCGTATTTTTACGCGCGTATTTCCAGTGCTTATAATGGGGCCTATGGAAAATACGCGCGTAAAAAACTGGAAAGAACTGACATGTTAATTTTTTTTACGCGCGTATTTTTACGCTGCGTAAAAATACGCGACGTGTGAATGGCAAAAGTGAATGTCCATTGGCTTTGCTGGGAAATACAGATGCACATTCTTCTGGAGAAAATACGCGCGTAAAAATACGCGTCAAAATACGCACTGTGTGAACGCAGCCTAACTGTTACTTTTATTTGCAGAAAAGCAGGGGAAATTGATTCACAATCATGTATGCTTTCTAACTGGACAGATTGATTTCCAGGAAGAATAAATTAATTGAGAGTTATACTGTGATGTGTAAGTGAAGAGTTCTCTTAATTTCCTTTAGTTTTGTAATAAAACCTTTTGCTGAAAAGTCTAAAATTCCAAATTCTCACTATTTTTGGATATAAACACTAGAAGGAAATTTCTTTTACCTTTCAATCTGAAATCAAACATGAAATGTGACAGCCTAAATCTAACCTTATTAAAAAATTCAAGAAATATTATTCCACCATGTTTTGTATATATTTCTTTTCATCTTTAAAAACCTGTCAGTCTTCACTCCAGAGATGCCTGGGACTGAGAAGCACTCTGGTCTCCAGAGAGGAGCAATGTCTCAGGGTCACAGTTGATGTGCGCTGTTGGAGGAATCGTAGGATGCATACATAGTATGAATAAATAAAGGGCTACTCTTCAGTCCTGGGGTCATGGTCATGCCTGATAATAGTAGCTCCCATGGGTGATTGGTTATATAAGTAAGAAAAGTAGTTTTTTTTACTGTACAGAAGATAATGTACACTGTACAGACCTACATGGCAACTGGTTCACCTGAGTATTGGCCATTGTTTTCAGATTCCTATAAGAATGAGTAATACGTTTGTAACAATCATGTTTTAATATGAGCGATATTAAAATAGATAATATTGTGATTGCATTTTACTGTAATAAAAGGATCTTGTCAGGTGCTTAAGGATAACCAAACTAATTACGGTACATGGATAGATTGGGTTATGAAAGACAAGTTCTAACATATCTTGAATGCAAATAAGCATTTTACCAGTGAACAAAATAACATCTGTATCTTTATGGGACTGAAAATGCTGTGATTGCAAGTCAGTGTAGATTAGAGCACTTTACCTCCAGTTTGTTGCCCGTTGGCACCAGCCATATGGGCTTGATTTCAGCTCAGCTTGGCGGACTCATGTAGCAGTGATAAGGAAAAGTCAATCAAGCAATCTAATAGATCAATGCATTATTCGACATCAAACAGCCTCGATCAGTGATGGCTAACCTATGACACACGTTAGAGGTGACACGCCAAGATGTTTCTACTGACACGCAGCAAGCTGACAGCATTCGAAATTGGGGAAATTGTCCTGTTGAGAGTGCAGCACAGATGGCCACCATTCATGCTGCGTTCTCAGCAGGAGAGTTGCCCTGACTACGGATGCTGTCAGCTTGCAGCTGTGGCTTCAGTTTCTAACAACGTCAGCATCCAGAGGCAGGGCAGCCCTCCTGCTGAGAGCGTGGCATGAATGGCGACCATATTACCTCTGTAAGTTAAGGTAATTAGGTACTCTATCCGGGACCAAGTGCCTCCAGGTCCGTGCCTCTGCCTCAAAGGGATATCAAAGACAACAGAATGCTTTGAGTAAAGTAATCTTCTGCTTTATTTTCCGACGCGTTTCGGAGCTTAAATCCCAGCTCCTTCCTCAGGGAATGACCCTGAGGAAGGAGCTGGGATTTAAGCTCTGAAACGCGTCGGAAAATAAAGCAGAAGATTACTTTACTCAAAGCATTCCGTTGACTTTGAGATCCCTTTGAGGCAGCGGCTCGGACCTGGAGGCACTTGGTCCCGGATAGAGTTTCATCCCCACGTTGTGGAAGTGTGGTCCTTGCTGCAGCTGCTAGGTTTGAGCGATCAAGCTGGTTGTGAGCTTCACAACCGAATCAGGTGAGCAGTTTTTATACTGTACGTGAATTGTCTCCTAGGTGGGATAAGACCCTATGCGCATTCTCATTTTTCTAGAAGGTAATTAGTGAAGCCAGAGCTCCCACCCACACTAAATTTATTGCAGACTTCCATATTTTCCCTATCTGTGGCAGATGGCTGGACCAAGGTCCATTCCAGTGACTACAGGAGGATAAGAGAGACATCTCAGGCATATGTGCTCCTTATACCCTCGTCATTATCTTAAAGCAGCTACCAAAATCTCACCCTGTTGATCATATGTACCCACCACAGTTACTGCTCAGCAATACTGGGAAAAGAGAACACCTCATCAGAGTCACTTAACCTTGCCAAGACCTCACTGTGCTGCCACTGCACCCCAACACAGTTACTGCTCAGCATTCTCAGGGAATGGTGCATTTCACTCATGTTAACCCCTAATTGCCTGCAGGGCTAACAGGCTATCTACTTTCATGGACCCCCCTGATGGAGAACCTTACAAATAAAAAAGCATAATTTAATAAAGGAAGTGGTAGTAGCAGTAGCCAACCCTTTCAAAAGACATGGACCAAGATGTATGGCATTATCGATTTAGCAAATAAAATTCAGCAACAAAAAAGTCACTGAAGTACGTAAAGAATTATTTGTTTTTGCTTTATTAATAAATACAAATATATTACAAATATTACTTTTTGTTATTACAACTACAAATATCACAAAATGATGCATTTTTCTAGAAGTGACACGCCACCAGAATTATGCTCGTGTTTTATTTACAAATTTTGACACACCAAGCTCAAAAGGTTGGCCATCACTGTGCTAGATGAATCTTTCTAAGCTCTATATAGAAACAGAAAGTCTCTTTACACTACATGAGTCATTAGAACTACAAATCCACATCACTGAAAACACTTTGTAGTTCTATTGATGACTCCTGAAGAGAAAAGAGATTCCCTGTTCCTACATAGAGCTTGAAAGGATTCAAATATTCTATTTTTAATTGACATGACATCATAGACCTAATGGAAAAGAGAAAAATTAACAAGGTAGAAAATCACCTGAGCAGTTGTAAGCAAACTGTGCTATATAATACGATGATTGTATTTATATTAAGAGGATAAAAATGTTGTTGGGCGTACCTCTTCAATAAAAACGCTGCTTCAAATGTGGCTTAAAACAAGGGGGGAAATGTAACAAAAATATAAAAATCAGATCAGATGGCTATTGTGTATTTTGGTGTAGAAACTTGCAGGGAAAACCACAGTCGAAAAAAAGCGGTGTTTTTGCTTTTGAGAACATGGCCTAAAAGTAATAAGACTATGCAACTTTTTTGTTATGATTGATTTATTGAGCAAATTTAAGAAAAATGAAAGTGTCTTTTGAAAAGTAGAATATTATAAGCTTGGAGATGTAAAAATAGGACAGTATAATCAAGTGATTGATTTTCTTTAAATGGGAGTACCAGGAATTTGCATAGAGTACTATCCTCTCTCATTCACGGCAGATGGCAAGAGTGGCCCCTATAATCATCTGGGCCCCTATAATCATCTGGGCTCCCAGGATCTCAACCTACATCTGGATTGCTTGAGCAATACTGTCAGAATCAATGCAAAGAAACTAGTAACTTATCACTGGCTAATATGCATCTCATTCCTTTGACAACAGTGGGAGAGCATTAACCCCTTAGTTGCGGAGCCAATTTCTACCTTAATGACCAGACCGTTTTTTGCAATTTTGACTAGTGTCCCTTTATGAGGTTATATCTCTAGAACGCTTCAATGAATCCTAGTGATTCTGAGATTGTTTTTTTGTGACATATTGGGCTTCATGTTAGTGGTAAATTTAGGATGAATTTTTTTGCGTTTATTTGTAAAAAAAAATGGAATTTTGCCGAAAATGTTGAAAATTTTGCAATTTTCAACTTTTGAACTTTTATTCCATTAAACCAGAGCGTTGTGTCACAAAAAAAGTTAATAAATAACATTTCCCACATGTCTACTTTACATCAGTACAATTTTGGAAACAAAATTTTTCTTCGTTAGGAAGTTACAAGGTTTCAAAGTTCATCAGCAATTTCTAATTTTTACTTCAAAATTTCCAAAACGATTTTTTTAGGGGCCACATCACATTTGAAGTCACTTCGAGGGGCATATGTGATAGAAAACACCCAAATGTGACACCATTCCAAAAACTGCACCCCTCAAGCTATCGAAAACTGCATTCAAGAAGTTTATTAACCCTTCAGGTGCTTCACAGGAATGAATGCAAAGTGGAAAGATAAAAGAAATACATTAATATTTTACCTAAAACTGTTGCTTTAGCATCAATTAATTCTCTATTGCAAGGGATAGCACGTCAAATTGGATGCTAAAATTTGTTACCCAGTTACTTCTGAACACTCCGATACCCCGCATATGATCAAAAACTGCTCTTGCACAAACCAGAAGGCTTAGAAGGGAAGGAGCACTATTTGAAATTTGAAAAGCATATTTGGCTGAAATAGATCGCGGGCACCTAAACCGCTGAAACCCCCCACAAGTGACCCCATTTTGGAAACTAGACCCCTCAAGGATTTTATCTAGGGGTATAGTGAGCATTTTGAATCCAGTTATTTCACAGATCTTGATAACAATAGGTCATCATATTGAAAATTCTTTTTTTTTTCACAAAAGTGTTGCTTTAGCACCACATTTTTGAGTTTTACAAGAGCTATTACTAAAAAAGTGGACCCTACAGATTGTTACCTACTTTCTCATGAGCACAATGATACCCTATATGTAGTCAAAAAGTTCTGTTTAGACAAATGGGAGGAAACAGAAGGGACGGAGCAATATTTAAATTTTGGAAAAGCTAAAATAGATTGCGGGCACCATGTCACATTTGCAGGGCCCCACACGTGACTCCATTTTGGAAACTAGACCCCTCAAAGATTATATCAAGGTGTATAGTGAGCATTTGGAACCTACAGCTACTTCACAGAATTTGATAACAATAGGTCATCATATGGCCCACGTCACACACACAGATATTTGTGCAGATATTGTTCACAGATCTCTGGTTGCAGTGAAATTATGGACACATTAATCCATTTATATACAGCCACAAAATGGAACAATGTGTCCATGATTTCACTGCAACCAGAGATCTGTGAACAATATCTGCACAGATATCTGTGTGTGTGACGTGGGCCTATTGAACATTTTCTTTTTTCACACAATTTCTCACTTTTAGAGCATATGCACAAGATCCGGAGAGATTGTGTCCTGGGCATCTCCGCTCCTGCATTGTTTTTATTATTGCTTTATTAAATTTTTAAAACAAATGACGTGGGGCTTCGCCATATTTTTGGTCCAGCCTAGTACAGCAGGCAGCTATGGGCTGCCACCAACCCCTCCTGCCTAGTTTTACCTGGCTGTAAACTAAAAAGTATAGGGAAGCCCTTTTTTTAAAATTATTTCATGAAATAATAAAAAAAAAAAACGATGTGGAGCTTTGCCAGATTTTTGGTCCAGCCAGGTACAACTAGGCAGCAGGGGGCTGGAATCCTCAGTGTGGGGAGGACCAAGCTTTCTGGGACCCCCCCCGCTACAAATTGCAGCCCCAAGCTGCCCCAGAAAATGGCGCATTCATAGAAGCGCCATTCCTCTGGCGCTGTATCCAGCTCTTCCAGCTGCCGTGTAGCGGTGGCAGACTGGATAATAAGGGGTCAATGCCAGCTTTTTGGCAGCTGGCACTAAGCCCAAGGAATCTCTAGTAAATTGTAAAGAAGACACAGCACAGTGAAAAATATGTTTATTAGAAAAAAAAAAACCACAGACAAGTACTTAGACTCCATCTTTATTATTCTGAGGTCCAACATAGTCCAGTGGGTGGTCCTGTGATGATTCTCAGTCTTACAGCATATGGAGGCATCCCCCATATGCTATAAGAGCAGGCACCCTGCCAGGGGGATGACAAATTATGAACTCACTGAGTCATGACAGGTCACTATCCTGGGGTCACACAGGGGTTAATTCTAAGCTCTTGGTGGTCTGCTTTGCAGATCATCATGAGATCAGAATAAACCCCTGTGTGACTTGAGATCGTGTGACCTGTCATGAACTTAGTGAGTTCATGACAGGTCATGATCCTGGGGTCACACAGGGGTTAATTCTGATGTCATGATGATCTGCAAAGCAGATCACCAAGATCTCAGAATTAACACCTGTGTGACTTGAGGATTATGTGACTTGTCATGAACTCAGTGAGTTCAAGGAGGGTCACGATCCTGGGCTCGCAGATCATCATGACATCAGAATTAATCCCTGTGTCCCTTGAGGATCATGATCTGGTCACACAGAGGATAACTATGCAGGGCAGAGGTGGCTCTGCAGCGGAGGCGGCGATCCAGAAGCAGATATGCCGGTGCACATTGAAGCAGAGGCGTGGACCCAATGATCGAGAGGACCGGAGGTATAGGGGCTTGGAGAGAAAATGGAGGGGGCGGGAAGAGGGTTGATCAAGGGTGCAGAGTTTCAGAGAAGGTGGCGGCGGCATGCGTTAGTACCGGGGTGGGAGGAGGGGGAAGGAAGGAAAGGGGTAGGAGTGAAGGCACCAGAGGCTAGTGACAGTGCGGGGGGGGGGGAGACCGGGGATGGCATCTGTATGCGATCTGACATATCAGACTGCATACATATACAGGGGATTCGGTGGGATTTTGGGATGGTCTGGGGGAGGGGTGGGGGCAGGAGGGAGATCACCGGCACTGGTGGTCTTGGGAGCCCTAGGGGGTAACATTTCTCTTTCATCCAACATGTGTTTTCATGTTGGATGAAAGTGAAAGTATTTTTATGGCAGTGACTTTTTTGTAATGTGATGACCGGTAAGCAGTGTTTAAACGGTGCTTACCGGTCCATCACATTACCGGTACCGGGAAAAAACTTCCTGTTTCAAGATCTCCAGGGTCTCAGCTACCCCGTGGTATTTGAAACCCCGGAGATTTTATGACACTGGGGGGGCGCTAGAGTGCTTTTTCTGTACTTACATCTCTAGACATAAGAACAGAATAAGTACCCTTTTTTTGGACGTCTAGAGACAGTGGGCCGTCGTTATCGGGTTAAAATTCCCCTTTATCCCGTGGCAGCAACAGGCAGTCCAGATACATGGGTTTGAGAGGAAAAGAGTAAATTCAGTCTTGATTTACAAAGTGTGAATGTGATTAGCAGCTGTTTTATAATTAACAATCTTGTTAAATGGTTTCAAACACTTTTGTATGGAATTTCATAAGTCAAAAATTCATGTATTCACGCTGCTGGCTATTATCTTTGCAAACAATTAAAGCTTGGTTTTTAATACAGAGCAATGAAATTCCTTGCTATGTTCAGTACAAGGTATGTCATACATACACCTCATTACACTTCAAGTCAATTATTGCACTACTATTAATCTGGACACAGTTTAATTACCCATCAAATCCAAGTGACCATGTACAAGTAAAGTGATACAAACAGCTCATTAGTGGGTTGTCCTGTCAAAACCTTTTCATGGCTGTGCATGAAAAAAGACAAGTGATTTAGCACACTTTGGCTGTATGCCACTGATCTACAAAAAGCAATGGTCAGGGCACAACAACAACATAATGTAAATTCTTAATAAATCTTGATTGTAAAAAAAAATCACATTCAGTTCCACAATAGCTAAAAGATCAATTTTAAACATTGATTATGTTCAAACTAATTTGTCTAAAGCAATAAAGACATTGCCAGTCCTTACATTTTCTATAGGATATAGATATACAAGATGAGTTGTACAAGATAAATTAAAAGATTAATTTTATAAAAAAAAATTTGGGGTAATACAGCCAGTACAAAAATTAGTTATTTTTAATTATTACATTTGTTAATATCACACCAGGAATAACACATTTCTTAAACATGGGTTAAAAGGAACCTGTCATGTCCCCTGTGCACACTGAACCATGGGCAGTTCTGGGTGCATATCTCTAATCCCTGCCTAACAGTGGAGGGATCCAGAAAAAAAAAGAAGTCCGTGCTAATTGTAAACACGCCCCCTATGTGACATCAGCCACAGACAAGAAACAGATAGATCTACTATATATTTGTCTAAGGGTTTTTCGAGTGTGTCTGTCGCCGAAATCGCGTGTCCACACAGAGACAGCTCATTGGTTGCCGCCGAAGGCTATGCAAATAGCGCGTGCTGAACATTCGAATTTCGCGCCAATCTGCAGCCCGGCGGAAGGTATACACGGTCCAGCAAACGGTGTACCCAGCGCGCGCGAGCCAGCCGGTCGTCTCCCGGCTGCTCGCAGCGGTGGTGCCCTTCACGGCATTCAAACCGCGCGCCAAGCCGCAGTACTCTTCTGATTGGTCGCTGCGGCGACCAATCAGAGAAGTAGCGCGGCTTGGCGCTCGGTTTGAATGCCGCTCCTCTGATTGGTCGTCGCATTCAGCGCTGACCAATCAGAGGAGCGCTCGCGCCATGGCGTCATATTGTATTTGAAATATGCGCCGACCAATCAGGATAGAGGCGCGCACCATATTTCAAATACACTGTACTGTAAGCCACTATTCTGATTGGTCGGCGGTGAATGCGGCGACCAATGAGAGAAGCGGCACACGGTTTGAATGCCGTTCCTCTGATTGGCCGCCCGCGTTCAGCGCCGATCAATCAGAATAGCGGCGTGCGCCATGGCGCCATATTTCAAATACACTGAGTACAGTGTATTTGAAATATGGCGCGCCGCTATCCTGATTGGTCGACGCTGAAAGCGGACGGCCATATACTATAGTGCTGCTATACATGTGCTATAAAATACCACCATATACTATAGTGCACCTATACATATACTGTAATATACTGCCATATACTATAGTGCTGCTATACATGTGCTATACTGTACCGCCATATACTATAGTGTTACTTTAAATGTGCTGTAATGTATCCCATATACCATAGTGCTGCTATACATGTGCTGTAATGTACCGCCATATACTATAGCACTGCTATACATGTAATGTAATGTACCACCATATACCATAGCGCTGCTATACATGTACTATAATGTTACTCCATATACTATAGTGCTGCTATACATGTGCTATAAAATACCACCATATACTATAGTGCACCTGTACATATACTGTAATATACTGCCATATTCCATAGTGCTGCTTTACATGTGCTATACTGTACCGCCATATACTATATTGTTACTTTACATGTACTGTAATGTACTGCTATATACCAGAGTGCTGCTATACATGTGCTGTAATGTACCGCCATATACTATAGTGCTGCTATACATGTAATGTAATGTACCACCATATACCATAGCACTGCTATACATGTACTGTAATGTACCGCCATATACCATAGAGCTGCTATACATGTACTGTAGGTATCGCCATATACTATAGTGCTGCTATACATGTGCTGTAATGTACCACCATATACCATAGTGCTGCTATATATATATATGTAGTTCACTCACGTTGACTTAACAAGTTCTGTCAGTCACAGTATGTTAACTACATACATATTGTAGAATACCCAATGCGTTAGAATCGGACCACCATATAGAAGATAATAAACGCTGATACCCATGAACTAACTACCTGCAACAACAAGCAGGTAGAAGCGCAAATAATTATAAGCAACAACATTTAAGCTCTACAGACAAGCAAATTAAAAATAAAGGAGAAGAGAACCATATTAAATTAATGAATTGCAACACAACAATTACTCCTTTAATATCAAGCTGAAGTAGCAGGGAGAATAAAAGAGCCAAAGACAAATAAAACAGACACAACTAGTCATAAAAGAGAATCGGGTAGAAAAAGAGGACTACTAACAAGTGCGGTTATCGGGCCCCCAACGCACCACAGCCACGCAGACTTGGGGGAGAACACCTTTGATAGCATGGAATAAAAGGTAATTAACTCAAGAAATAGGGAAGTGCCTGTAGATCAATCCCCTATTGAACTCCACACAAGTATTAGCAATAATATAAGGCAAGCTTACTTAGACAAAACTAATATAAAAATCAAAGGGCAAACTGAGCATAAAAAATATACTGCCTGAAAAAACACTTATAAAAATTACGGAAGCAATCAAACAACTGAAAAATATTAACATTATAAACCACCACAACCTAGTTGGTTCATAAATGCCCATATCTGGTGAATACAGACATGCCACCAAAACCCAGAGGCAACTGTAATCAAAGCTCCACAGATTTAAAAATGGAATCTAACAATTCCAACTCCAAAAGCAAAATACCAACCCCAACTTACAGTCCAGGCAAACCCACCAAGAATAAAGAAGATCCCCATAACGACACCAAAAAATATGAAAAAGAAGAATATCTAGAAGATTTCATGATATTCGAATCCTCTAATACCAGCTCAAAAAGTAAAGAAATGGAGTCACCCTCCCACATCTGAACCAAACAAACTTACAGTGAGGAAATACAGTCGCAGATAAGAAGTCCAGCTAGACAAAAGATCAAAGTCAGCCAAGAGGAAAACAACCCATCCCTCAATTTAGATGTTAACCATCCACCAGATAGAGACTTCTTTCTCAAACTCTTTTCCTCGCTAAAGGACGAAATAAAAGAACAATTCTCAGAAGTCAAGTCATCTATCAGAGCTATCAACACCAGATTAGATAAGTCCAAAAGAGAAGTAGATGAATTAAAACAAGAACTTAAAACCCAAAAACATAGAAATAAATAAAGCAAAGAACGAAATCAAACACTTAACAGACAGAATAATAGACAGGGAGGATCGAGATCGCAGATCAAACCTAAAAATAAGAGGCATACCAGAATCTGTCAAAATATACGAACTAATTCCATACATCAAAACACTTACAAAAAACTTTTTCCCTCCGTACCAGAAATAGAAAGCTCCATTGAAAGAGCGCATAGACTGCCAAAACCACAGCGTATATGAGAAGACTTATCGCAAGATGTTATTGTGAGGTTCACTTTTTTTCCAAAGCAAAGACAAAATTAATAATTATACCAGATAAAAAGGTTCATTACCAGCTCCCTATGACAACCTAAAAAAATTTTCAGACATTTCAAAAGACAGGATGCAGAAAAGAAGAACCCTCAAGCCCATTACAGAGATCCTACGGAAAAAACTGATTACTTATACCGTGTTTCCCCGAATATAAGACCCCCCCGAAAGTAAGGCAGGGTAGGGGGGTGCCCAGGGTTCTCCAATGTAAGGCACCCCCCGATTGTAAGGCCGCTTTCGGGGGGGGGTCTGTGGGGAATGTAAGGCCGCATAAGGCCGTAGTTTACCGGTTTGTTCTGGCCCCTCCATGCTGTCGCCTGCCTGCGGGCTTCTTCTGGCCGGCTCCGCCATTGTCTCCTGCCCCGGGTCACGGCCCTGCAGGCTCGCAGATGATTGGCCATCAGCTCGAGCTCTGATTGGCCGATCAGCCGCGACGTCACGGCCCTGCAGGCTCGCAGCTGATTGGCCATCAGCTCGAGCTCTGATTGGCCGATCAGCCGCGACGTCACGGCCCTGCAGGCTTGCAGCTGATTGGCCATCAGCTCGAGCTCTGATTGGCCGATCAGCCGCGACGTCACGGCCCTGCAGGCTCGCAGCTGATTGGCCCAGCGTCCCCTGCAGCAGAAGGCTCCCACCGGCACCGCAGAGGATCGTACGGCAACGGAACGGTAAGTATAGCGAAACCGGGTGTGTGTATGGGGCTGCGTGGGGATCATGCACACAGGGATGGGGGAGCTGCAGTGGGATCATGCACACAGGGATGGGGGAGCTGCAGGGGATCATGCACACAGGGATGGGGGAGCTGCAGTGGGATCATGCACACAGGGATGGGGGAGCTGCAGGGGATCATGCACACAGGGATGGGGGAGCTGCAGTGGGATCATGCACACAGGGATGGGGGAGCTGCAGGGGATCATGCACACAGGGATGGGGGAGCTGCAGGGGATCATGCACACAGGGATGGGGGAGCTGCAGGGGATCATGCACACAGGGATGGGGGAGCTGCAGGGGATCATGCACACAGGGATGGGGGAGCTGCAGTGGGATCAGTGAGTGTTAATTTTATTGTTAAAAAAAAGTGTCATTTTTTTTTCTAATGTAAGGCCTCCCCCGAAAGTAAGGCAGGGTGGGACTTTTGGGGGTAATTTTAATGTAAGACAGGGCCTTACTTTCGGGGAAACACGGTAGATGGGGAAGACCCTCAAACTGTGTATTATTTGTCCACAAACAGAAAAATATCTCAATTGAAGACCCTGACGCAGGCCTCAACATTCTCAAAAATTTACACATTAGTGAGTAAAACCACTTATCTGTCCAATATAAAGAGTCCGAAATCAAGTGCACCATAGGCTTAAACATTAGCCAAAGAAGGAAGTCTAACATCTGTTCCCGTTGAACACTTCCTTTACTGTAGAACTTTGATTTCTTACTACGTTCGTTAAAACATTTGTTTGTTTTCCTACCCTTCTATTTAACCAACTCCATCCCTCCCTATACTACAACAGGAATTACCAACTTATTTAACAACAATGTCTGTTAAATTTATGTCCATAAACGCAAATGGTTTAAATTCACCACAAAAACGCTTCCATGTTTGAAAAGAATTAACAACCAATCACATAGATGTTGCAGGAATTCACGAGACCAGATTCCCAATAGAAAAACCACCTAAATTTAGTAATAAAAAGTACCAACATGTCTAACTTTTATCAAACTGCAAAAAAATGCAGGAGTAGCAATCATTATTAAAGATTCCCTAAAATATGAGGAAATCGAACTCATTAAAGACACGGAAGGTAGGTTTATCATACTTATCTGTAAAATCAACGATACCACATACACACTTGCAAATATTTATGCTCCCAATAGAGACCAGATCACTTTTATTAAACGTTTATTTAAGGTAGTACAGGAAATGCAAAAAGGCACCCTTTTAATTTTTGGCGACTTTAATGCTGTACCAAACCCCCTTCTAGACTCCTGAAACAAAGCTAGAAACATCCACACACAAATAGACCACTTGATCAAAAAAGAAGAATACTTTGATGTGTTTAGATGCTTGCACACATCTTCCATCGAATTTTCCCATTACTCAAATGTACACAAAACATTTTCAAGAATTGACCTGGTATTAACGAATATCCACACCCTACAAAAAATCAAATCAATAAAAATATTACCAAGAACGTGGTCAGACCACTCACCCATCATTTTTGAAACTTCAAACAGTCCTCCTTTCAATAACAACTCTCCATGGAGAGCTAACTCTTACTTATTCTCACACCCCCAATCTAAAAAGAAAATTCAAGATGAACTACTGTTTTATTTCAAGGAAAACGACACTCCTGAAATATCTACCTTCACTTTATGGTCTGCACACAAGGCGGTCATACGGGGGTTATTAATACAACTAAACGCACAGCAAAAAAAATCCCTTCAAAGCAAAACTAAAAACCTAACTCAACAAATTAACATATTAGAATCGGACATCATCTCAAAACCTACAACAGCAAAACACCAAGACCTACTAAAACTTAGAACTGAACTTCGATCCTTACTAACATCCGAATACGACAGGATTACCTGACTAACTAAATCCAACTTCTACTCTAACATCAATAAACCCTCCAAAACCTTTGTTAATCTCATAAAAATTCACAGATCTAAAACCAACATTCATCAAATAAAGGATAAATATATTCAAATAAAAAAAAACCCATCAGAAATATCAAGAACTTTTGTGGATTTCTACCAGAATTTGTATAACCTGAGAAATGACAGTTCAGAATCTCTCCTCTCACTGCCAAACATCAAGAAATTCTTAGACCAAATTGCACTCCCATCTCTTATGGTACCTTTACACGCCACTACAGAAGGATGGAAACAACTGGGTGTCGGAGACAAATGTATCTTGCACCATCAAATCAACCCGAGGTAGAGGCGTGTAAACTAGGTTGTTGCCACCCGTCACTGTTGGCACCTGTTTCAGAGCAGTGCTCTAAAACAGGTTGGTTTCAACCCGATGGTAGCGGCGTCTCAATGAGGTACGGTAAGGTTTTTTCGTCAACTAGTTAACTCCCTGGGGCGTGACACAGCCTCCGGGAAACCGCCCCCCTTCAGCGATCATTTGTGGAAGCTCCTGCGTTACGATTGGTTGTCGCTGCATAGGGTGGCATATTTAAGGAGCTGACCAGTCACACTACACATTTGCTATAGCATCATGTATTAGCCAGCCTTCCTGCGCTGGCTGGCCAATCATGATGCTATTGCATTGTCCAATCATTGTACGAGCGTCTCGTAATCTACAACTCTGGCACGCCTATGTGTTGTCCCTGCTGCCCCAGGTCCTCCCATATTACCTTCTGTAGCGGCGTGTAAATGAGGGACGGTGCTCTACAGAAGGTAACTTGCGGCACCCGGCGGTGCCTCCAGAGATAGATTAAACCTTCTGTAGAGCACTTTGTAGCGCATGTAAAGGCGGTATTGGGTACCGTTTGCAACCGTTGGAACGTGCTCGTGCACGTGAGACACCCGGTTGTTTCCAACCTTCTGTAGCGGCGTGTAAAGGTACCATTACAGATGACGACCTTCTCATGCTTAACCAACCTTATACAGATAAAGAAATTAAATAAACCATACACACCCTTAGCAAATGTAAATCACCAGGACCAGATGGTCTACAAAAACGAATATTACACCTCAAATGAGGATATTATCAAGCCTTATTTAACTAAATTAATTAATTCCCTAACAACTAAGAACAATCTATTCCCCAAGAAATGCTCCAGGCAATAATATCGGTCATTCCCAAAAACAAAGGAGATAGGGACCTAGTGACCAACTACAGGCCCATATCCCTTTTGAATACGGACCTGAAGATCATTTCCAAAACTATTAACTCGAGAATACAAAAAATATTACAAACCTGATTCATGAAGATCAGGTAGGGTTCACACAAAACAGAAGTTCAGTAGATGCAACAAGAAGACTCCCAAACCTAATCTCACATGCTGAACTCAAAGGACATCCAATGGCAGTGATTTCTGTAGACGCCGAAAAGGCGTTTGACAGAGTCCATTGAGGATACTTATTCGAAGTCCTTCAAAAGTTTGGATTCCAAGGTCATATACTGAACACTAATCAAGCCCTCTACACCAATCTTTCCACGAGAATCCGCACCAACAACCATCTATCTGACCCCTTACCACTATCAAATGGAAGGAGACAAGGTAGCCCCCTTTCACCATCCTTGTTTAACTTATTTATAGAACCCCTAGCCGAAAAAATTAGAACAAACTTAAATATCACAGGAATGCGCATAAACCAAAATGAATATAAAATAAGATTATTCGGGGACGACATTATTATAACGCTCTCCAACCCCTAACCTCCATGCGTAATCTCTTACTAACAGTCCCGGATTTTGCAAACATCTCACATTACAAAATAAACATTAACAAAACTCAGGTCTTAAGCTTTAATCTACAGAACCAACTTATTGACAAACTTCGCCAGGAAAACTCTCTGGCCTGGGAGGCAGAGTCTCTAAATTACCTAGGAATAATAATTACCAAAAAAATTAACAACTTATATGAGACTAATTTACAAGTAATACACAAAACTATCCAAAACGACATGAACCAGATGTCTAAAACCGAACTATCCTGAATAGGAAAAATATAAGCATACAAATTATTCACCCTACCCAAAATACTTTATATCTTTAGGTCAATACCACTATATTAAGCCAAGTTTAGTGCAGGAAACTTCAATCTCGACTCTCCAGGTTCATTTGGGGAGGGAAGTAACCAAGAGTTTCTCTTGTCGCACTGGAAAAAAGCAAACATAATAGAGGACTGGCTGTTCCCAACATCTCAGCTTACTATAATTCTACCATAGTCAGGCTTAGCCAAAAATGGTGGGAAACAAACCACAAACCAAGATGGATTGAACTAGAAAAGTCCAGTCTGCATAAAAGGGATCTCAGGTGGAATCTTCTTTCCTTCCTCTGCGATAAAACTAAAAAGCTACCAAAAGAATCCATACTCAAGACCACGATATGCTCCTGGAGAGCTCTGGTGACTAATTCACTCAACTCACAACCAGGAATATTCCCGAAATGGATTCCAATAGAAGCTTTAACGGCTTTTGCAACCAGCATTAAAACACAAACTTGGACAGATAGAGGAATACAAAACTTTTCAGATATTAATAGATGAAGAGAACCAACTATTACTCTTTGCACATCTACAAACCACATTTAAACTCCCGATGCTGAATATCTAAAATTGGAGCAAGATTAAACAAATATTCTCCAAAATTAATAAGAACTTTTGCCTACCACATAATGTCACACAACTAATTTGGTTTGGTCAAACAAAAATCTTCTGGTTGTTAAAAAATATCTACTCGGATTTCAATCTAGACTCGAAATTCTCAATTTCACCATTTATTGAAGCCTGGAGCAAAGAACTTCATATTCCAATACCAGTTGAAACTTTGGAAGGAATTGTCAAAACTGTGTATAAGAGTTTATCAAGCTCGCCCCTCACTGAAACCTTTTATAAAACCTTTACAAGATGGTACTATACACCAACAATGAATTCATCAATTCGCAAATCACCAATCTGCTCAATGTTGGAGGAATTGCAACAATTTGGGAACGATGTTGCACACGTTTTGGGAATGTCTTGCTACGTGAATTCTGGGGGAAAGTACAGTTTTTCATAAATGAAATAACAGATGTAGAAACAGACTTAACACCAGAATTGGCTTTGCTATTAATTAATATCAATGATATTCCCACAAATCTAGAGCTCTAGTGGTCCATATCCTATTAGCTTCCAAAGCTCTGATAGCAGCCAAATGGAGAGATCCTAATCCCCCGTCATTTACGGCTATAATGGAAACCGTAGCCTCACACAACTCTTACGAATGGACATATGCTACAAGACATAACTTACAAAGAAAATACTATCAAAAATGGACTCAATGGAATCATTACTTTTCCCTCCAGACATTGGAACACACACCAATCTGAACATATACCTGTTGTAGTGCCGATAAAAAACTGGCACACTTCAGTTTTTCCAATCCCTCCCCCCTACTTCCCTCTACTACCCCCCCATTTGATATTACTTGTTTATTTTTACAAATTGTTTAATTAAATTAATTACTCAAGGCTGTACTACAAACCAAAAGTATACATATAACATATCACTTTAAGTAACATCATATAATTGTTAATGTTTAAAATGAATAAAATATGTTGAACAAGAAGCCAAAAGGCAATGAATATCACCCCCAAAACATCACCCCAACAGCAAAGTTAGAGGTGGGTATATTATGATGTGGGGTTGTTTTTCAGCATACAATAATGTCAAACTTTATGTAACTGAAGTAAGGCTGAATGGACAAATGTATAGATACATTCTTAATAAAAATAAGCCAGCTACCAGGATGATGAAGATAAAATGAGGATGGATATTTCAGCAAGACAATAATCCCAAAAACACAGCCAAAGAAACGCTTTATTTTCTTTATCTGAAACCAATTATGCTGCTAGACTGGCCCAGACAATCACCTGACCTGAATCCATAATAACATTTATAGTAAGAACTAAAGCTCTGTGTTCATAGAAAAAAAACCATAGAACATCCAGGATTTGAAGAGTGTTAAAGTAGAAAAATAAAACACAGTCAGCTCACCCTGTAGCAGACACCAAATGGAACTCATAGTCGGAGCCATGCTAGCCAGGCCGGGTAATGACAGTAAAAAGAAAATCTCCAGTGTCCAAAAACAAGCAATAGGTGAGTATAAAAACTTGACTTTTATTTCATAAATAATCCATAAACATATATGTTAGGAGCATGTTGGACCAGCAGAAATAGTTAGCATAGCAATCCTATGCCTTTAGCTGAAGCTCCTTATTCATGGATATGCTATTGACCCACCCAGGCGTTTGGTTTCACAGGGGATGTCACGGGCGGCCTGTGCCCGGACCCATGACCCTGGTGGTCACTGAAAAGGGGGTTAAACTAAAAATAAAAAGAGTTTGTGACGCCACCTACGGTTCCCGGTAATGATACCGGCGCTGCATGCAGACCTCCGGGTTGATGATAGGGCAGCCAGTTGGTGACGCTCCCCGTAGCTGGAGCTGGATTCCCGGGGCAGTTGTGGATGAATAGGGATTTTACACAGGGAGGCAGCTCTCCACACAGCCTTGTCTCTTGTGCTGCAGGACAAGGCAGCTCATCAGGTTTAGATGCTGGCAAACACTTTATGATGAGGGCAGGATCAGGGCACACAATAACAGACACACACACTGGGGCTTTGATTCCATACCTTTTACTGATGGTATCTGCAAGGTATCGTCCGGGGTACAGTCCAGGAGGTCAAGAGGCAGTTTAGGATTTCCACACCCGATGAGTTGTGAGGCCTCCTTATTACTGTGTGTGTGCTGTAGTCCTGGGCTGCCTGGAACCTGGCCCTGACCTCTCCTGTGTCCCTCACTTGTATAGCAGGCGAAGACAGCCTTTTGCTGGGCACCACTAACTCCTCTGCGGTCCCTGGCTCTGTTGGTGGCTGTGCTATAAGTGCTGTGCCAGGAGACTAAAGTCTTCCTGGCCCTCCGGTCTTCTCTGCTGGGCTAACTGGACCCTTGCAGTCTCTGACTCCGGTGTCCGGGTTACTTCTACTGCTTCTCTGGGATGAACCAATATGGTTCCTTTGCCCCCTCTCTGTCTCTCCTTGCCTCCCACCTTCACTTTTGGGTCCCTCACACTGGCTAGGCTTCCCTCTGGTACGGGCCTAGCGGCGTGGCTCCATTCACCAGGTGTCTTCCTCAGTACTGCTCCGTACTGAACTGCCTAACTCCTCCCCCAGGCCTGAATTTATAGGGGACCTTGCCTAAGGTCAGCAAGTAGAGCTCCCCATTCAGGTCTGGGTGGAAGGTGTTGCATATGTAAGTTTACCTGATGTGGAAATCCCTCCCTACACCAGGTGTTCCTGTGGCAACCTAACCATAGGGTTGCCACACCATATTAGAAAAATCACTGGCTTAAAAGGGAAGGAGATAATTTGAGAGGAAGTAATGCAAGCCAACTCTCATAATTAAAACATGAAAAAAAAATACAAAAAACTAAAAACACAAAATAAGTCAAATCACATAAGTGAATTCCCAAATAATAAATCCATTGTTTGTAGGGTATGTATCCAGAAGGCCTCCCTTTCCTTTAGTCTCTAAGTGAGCTTACCTACTCAACTGTGATACGATATGTCAGACTGTGGTAAAGTGGGCTGGCAAGGGTAACATAGTCTTCCCACAGCGGAAGTTAGATTTGTGTTGATTTGTCCTGTCTCTTATGTGGAGCAGTTTCCCCCACATACCCAAGGCCACATGGGTATTTGATGAGGTCTATGTCAAAAGATGTATTACATGATAAATAATCTTTAATGGGGTACTTTTTGCCAGTTCGGGGATGTGTGATGTATTCACCCTTAGTGATATGAGAACATTGATTACAGTTTAAGCAGGGGAAGGTTCCTCTGTATGCAGTATATGCTCTTTGGATGCTTCTAGATTGTTTGGTGCTAATATCTGCTTTGACTAGTTGGTCCCTGATGTTGCCAGGGAGTTTGTGGCAAATGAGAGGTGGATCCTGGAAATGGGAGTTGTTAGGGTATGCCTTGGTGAGGAGGGACCAATGGCGTCAAATTGAATTATGTATTCTATTCATGAAAGCATGGTAAGTATTGATAAAAGCAATTAAAGTCATTTCTAGTGGTGTGAAGATATACCAGGGCCACATGTTCGTGAATTTTAGGGTTCCTTTATTAGACACAGAATAAAAACATAGGCATCCTGACATCCACACATCAGCTAGGGACTGCCTCGTTAGGGCAACCGTGACGAGATGAGGCAGCTTGCGTATATTTTTTGCAAAAAACGTACAGACCAATAGCCCTGTTTTTGATACTTTTTTGATAGCACTCGCTACAAACTGAAAAAATACTTATTATAAACAGAGAGCTTTTTGTGTGATTCCTGTGCGGATTTTTTGCACTGATTTTTTTGCAGAATTTCTGGTGGTGGATGAATGCGGTTACTAATCGCATTCATCAGTGTTGGACTACTCATTATTGTTTGGTGAATGTATTTCTCCTGTTCGCTGGAAAGGGAAGTGACCCACCCTTCCCCTATGAGTAGTCCACACACAAGCTGTTTCACAGGTAAAAAGCCCACAGAGTGGAGTCCTGGCTGGAGCCTGGATGGAGATATGTTCACACACTCAGGTTTTAAATGCACACATCAGCTAGGGACTGCCTCGTTAGGGCAACCGTGACGAGGTGAGGCAGCTTGCGTATATTTTTTGCAAAAAACGTACAGACCAATAGTCCTGTTTTTGATACTTTTTTGATAGCACTCGCTACAAACTGAAAAAATACTTATTATAAACAGAGAGCTTTTTGTGTGATTCCTGTGCGGATTTTTTGCACTGATTTTTTAGCAAAATTTCTGGTGGTGGATGAATGCGGTTACTAATCGCATTCATCAGTATTGGACTACTCATTATTGTTTGGTGAATGTATTTCTCCTGTTCGCAGGAAAGGGAAGTGACCCACCCTTACCCTATGAGTAGTCCACACACAAGCTGTTTCACAGGTAAAAAGCCCACAGAGTGGAGTCCTGGCTGGAGCCTGGATGGAGGTATGTTCACACACTCAGGTTTTCTTTGGAAACACTTTTTATTGGATTTTTTCAATATTCAGTTTTTCCAGTCAATATTTGTCACACAATATACATTGTCCTCAACAGTAGAAAAATCAATTCAATCCAAAATTAAGCAATACAATGCATAGACATTTTGCCCAACAATAAAGATATAAAGCCCCACCCACCCCAAACCTCCCTCCCACCCACATATTTGCTTACTCCATTTCTGAAATCAAATCAGCCACTATCAGAATATATTCAACTACGGGAGGGTAGAACCGATTTTTAATCCCCCAAGAGTACCTCCCAGGTCCTCTAAGCAGTACCACTGGGTGTTGCGAAATGGCATTACCAATTGTCAATTTCAGATCTGGAGAGGTCACTCAAAATAAAATCTCTCCATGTGGAAAAGAACTTCTTCACCTTGTTCTCCTTATCTGTTTCTGCCTGCAATTTCTCAAGCCCCATTGTATATTTCAAGTTTGCAATCAAACTAGATAGGCCAGGTACTTGCGCATCTAACCATTGGCGTAATATAAGCCGTTTAAACTGAAGAGACGCAGTATGCAAAAAGGTACGCCCCCCTTTAGGAATAGGGTGACCTGAGAAGTCATAAAATACCCATATCTTAGTATTCAGCGGCAAATCTACTCCCAGTATTCCCCCCATCCATCTCTTGACCTCCTTCCACTTATCTTGCACCTGGACGCATTCCCATATCCCATGAAACATGTCAGTCCTGTGTCTGTCACATTTCGGGCATGTCAGTGTCTATCTGGATTAGTAGGGGTAGCTGGGATGTTGAATCCCATAATGGCTCTGTGAATCATCCTATAATGGGTATCTCTCCACCTTTCATCTTTCACATGCTTACGCAAATCCATCCAACCATCCACTATTACGTCCCCCACGTCTTCATCCATCAGTCTCGTCTCCCAACCCTTAAATAGATGCGTGGGTCCCGAAGGAATCAAGTTACGTCTGAGCGCCATATAAATAGAAGATATATTGGCCACCGGCGCTTGCGGTGAAAGGAGATCATCCAACACCGAGGGTTGACACTCCCCCCTGACATCCCGAAGTCTCGAGAACGAGTGATATTTTAGCTGAGCAAACTGCAGGATGTGAGAGGGGTTTAAATGCCAAGTCTCTAGCGCCTCTTTAGCCGTCATCCATCTTTGGTCCGAAGTCTTAATCAAATCCTGAAGTGTGGTTACCCCTCTCTCCTTCCATATCGTAAATAAGGCATTTTCCCTTCCCTGTGGGAAATCCGGGTTATCCCAAAGCGGCGTATATCTCGATGTTCTCCACGATAATCCTAGTTTACACCTTACCGCTTTCCATGCTGCCCTAGTATCTTTGAATAGAACAGATTGTTTGACAGACAAACCCAGAACCCCCCCCGGGGCCTGTAATACTGCTCCTAGACTCCAGGGTGCGCACCATTGCGCCTCCAACTCATAATCTGAGTGTAGACTCGTACCTCTTAGCCAATCCACCGCATGTCGTAGGACACAAGCCAAATTATATCCCCTTACATTGGGAAACGTTAGACCCCCTTCTTCCTTAGAAAACATCAGTGTGCGTAGCTTTATTCTATTCCTTCTCCCCCTCCACAGAAACCTAGAGAAGGCCCTATTGAGTCTACTTACATCTGTGTGTCGTAGCAGGAGCGGGATCGTCTGCAAAGGGTACAACAGACGTGGGAAACTGATCATCTTAACAAGATGGACTCTGCCCAACAGAGACAATGGGAGAGCCTTCCATCTATCCAGCTCCTGCTCGATTTTTGTTATAATGGGAGGAAAGTTCAGACGATAAATATCCCTGGCATCTTTACTCAATAATATACCCAAATATTTAATTTCCTTGGTGGCCACTTTTATTCCCTGATATATGCCTTGTCGCCGGTCATCCTGTAAAATCCGTCTGCCATCCTCCGTTAGGGGCAAAATCTCGCATTTCGCCAAATTCAGTCGAAACCCCGAGATTTTATGAAACACCTCAAACTTCTCCAACACCTCCCCTAAATCTTCAACAGGGTTTGCCATATAGAGTATGATATCATCAGCGAATAGGTTTGATTTCAAGATTGTATTACCCACCTTAATGCCTGTGTGGCTCCCAGGCCCATTTAAATATCTAGAAAGAGGCTCGATAGCCAGATTAAAAAGCAGCGGCGACAGAGGGCATCCCTGGCGTGTTCCTCTCTCCAGCTTAATGGGGTCTGACAAAAACCCCGGAGTGTGCACCCGTGCCCTAGGGTTGGCATATAGTACTCCCAGAAAACTTCTAAAACTCCCCGAAAACCCCATCCTATCAAGGACGTGCTCCAGCCACGGCCACCCCACACTATCAAAAGCCTTCTCTGCATCAAGAATGACCATGGCTGGAGTTCTCCCCCCCCCACCTGATGGTCCAGGCGAACCGCCTCTAAAACCATAATAGCTTTACGCACATTTGCCAAGCGGTCCGCCAGAATCTTGGAAAGTATCTTCAGATCCTGGTTAATCAGGGAGATTGGGCGGAATGCTGCCGGGTCGTCCGAAGGCCTTCCTCCCTTAGGGAGTAGCTTAATATAGGCCGTATTTAATTGTTTGGGAATCTCTTTACCATTCAAGAAATCATTATACATATCCCTCAAATGTGGGGCTATCTGGTCTATCAGAATTTTATATAGGCTGGCCCCAAACCCATCCGGACCCGGTGCCTTGTGAATATTTAACTTCTTAATAGTCTCTTTCACCTCTGTCTCCGAGATCTCCCTATTTAGTTCTACCAATTCCTCCTCAGTAAGCACTGGCAATTCAACTTCCTCTAACCATTGCTGACCCAGAGTTGAATCGCATGGTCGTTTGCCATAAAGAGACGCATAGTACGTCCCCAGAGTATCGTTAATCTCCTTTGGATTGGAGGTAATTACTCCATTTGCATCCCTGATAGACGTAATCTGGGTTGTAGAATTTCTTCCTTTTGCCAAATGGGCTAACAACCTCCCCGCCTTGTCCCCATACTTGTGTAGCTCCGCATCACGAGCAGATTTGCCCATTACCTCCCGTCTTCGCGCCCACGCATCAAACCTCTCTTTCGCTTCCAACCATCTTTGCCTATTTACTGCAGTTGGGGATTGTTGGTATCTTTGATATTCCTCCCGCACCTGTCCACTCGTTGCCACGTAGGAAGCATGCGTTTTCTTTTTAAGTGTCGTTGCATATGCCATCACCCTCCCTCTCAACACTGCCTTGGCCATCTCCCAAAACAGAGTAGAGTCCAGAGTCTCCGGTGGATTGCAGATTTTATAGTCCGTCCACCATTCCCCCATGAGACAGGCGAAGTCCTTGTCAGTCTTTAAGTAGTGCGGGAAACGCCAAATCAGGTCAGTGCCTCTCGGGAAAGTCTCACCATCACTGGGCTATGATCAGAAATCATTAAATTCATGATGTCCGTCTCCACCACCTTTGTCAACACCTCACTGCTAACCAGTAATAAGTCAATTCTAGACCATGAGCCATGTGGGTGCGAAAAATAAGTGTACTGGCGATCCACCGGGTGCTGTAGACGCCAAGCATCATGTAAACCCAGATCTTCCACCAATCCCCGTAGGGGTCCCGCCCGCATGCCTCCCGATCCCTCCATTCCCTCTCCTCTCATTCTCGATCTATCCTCCGCCACCTCAAGGACCTCATTCATGTCTCCTCCCACGACGAGTACACACTCAGGTTTTATATGCACACATCAGCTAGGGACTGCCTCGTTAGGGCAACCGTGACAAGGTGAGGCAGCTTGCGTATATTTTTTGCAAAAAACGTACAGACCAATAGCCCTGTTTTTGATACTTTTTTGATAGCACTCGCTACAAACTGAAAAAATACTTATTATAAACAGAGAGCTTTTTGTGTGATTCCTGTGCGGATTTTTTGCACTGATTTTTTTGGAGTGTGCATTTTGGAAACACGATCCTTACTCATCGGCTTAAACATCACATTAAAAACATTCCTTATAAAGTTACCCATGCTTTTCGTAATCAACCTTTTTATTAATTGCCGTTGCACAGTTAACCCATAGCAGCATGAATGATTCCAACCAGATTACGATCACTAGCATTACCCAACAGCATTATGATCCGCCCCAGGGCTATTGGGTACCTGGTTCTTGGCATTGATTTACTGGGGATGTCACTGGGGCCTGTGCCTAGTCCCGTGCCCTGGTGGTCGCTTAAAAATAATTAAATCCCTGAATCCATTTCCCCGGGACAGCTTGTAGAGGTATTTGAGACTGAACTACCTAAAGAACTGGGTCTTTCCCATGAGTGCAGAACCGAACGTACCCACAGAATAGGACCCCCAATAGATACCCCCAGGGAAAATGAAAATAATGGCTCCACACGTGATAGAGACTCTGATAAACCGAGACATGCCATTGCCAAATATCTCAACCACAGAGATAAAGAGGAGATACTGCGTGCATATAAGGCTAAAAGACATCCACTCCTGATCCTAGGTCACAGAGTCTTACTATTTGCTGACTATTCAGTTGAGGTGACTAGGAGGAGAAGAGCCTTCAGCAATGCCTGTACAATATTGTTTAAAAGAAACGTCAGGTTCCAACTTAACTATCCGGCCACCCTGCGATTCAGATCACCAGCAGGCGACATGGTCTCTTTCACAGACCCTGCAGAGGTTATGAAGTCAATTAATGAAAAAAACACCACGCCAGACAGAAATGAGTCGAATTCAAATAGCCCAAGAGGAGTGGGAGAAACTCATGCACCGGAAAGAGGATTAGATAGTGGAATTGTATCATCACGGACATACAGACTGCGGTCAGAATCTTTGCCACAAAGCTCCCAGGAGAAGATGCAGTCTCCTAGACAACAACGCCAACCCGCGTCTAGATGGAGCAGGAAAAAAACGGGTCAACCCACTTGATTGGAATGAGACAGGGACATGAAGATACTTCTTCCTTTGATCAAACCTGAGTGGCGACCACCTGCGTATAATCTGATACGGATCCGCCTTTTCAAGAGGATTGAGAAGGAGATCTACGATGCCAAGACGCTCCACCTTTTTTTTCTCCCCCCCCCCCCCCCTTTCTTTTTTTTTTTTTTTCTTTTCTTCCAGACGATTTGAGGACGGGGGGGGGGATGGGAAATGTTAAAAGCTGTGTTAGTTACATACCTACTATTTATGAGAGGTTCTGTGAAGTTTTTCTACCTGCTATGAGTGGGGATAATATTTCACTTTACAACAATGCAGGAGTTAATAACTTCATGTTTATGTTCTTGGGGTCTGGGACTATATTATAGATAGTATTATCGGATATTTAAGTGAAGGAGGAGGGCAGAACTTCTTGCTTCAGCCAGGAGGAAAAAAGCGAAGTCAACAAGACTTAAGGATGGAGATGGAGAGAATGGGAGGGGATGAAAAGTTGGGGGGAAGTTTTAATAACAGGGGAGAAAAAACAGCCTTGCTAACACTGATATGTTTAATGTCCTCTTATGCTACCATCTGCCTAAGTAAATATGTTCAGATGCATTACTACTCTACATTCAAGAAATATACCACACACCTATCATTTGAAATCGCTCCCACACAGCAAAGATGGTGAAATGGGTTTCGTGGAACGTTAAGGGCCTACGATCCCCGGCCAATCGTATGATGGTTCTTTGCCACCTCAAGAGACTTGGAGCTGATGTGGCGTTGCTACAGGAAACACACCTCGCTCCAACCGACTTCTTTAGACTAAAAAAACTATGGGTGGGGGAGGTATACGGCTCAGGGGCTGATGACAGGAAAGCTGGGGTCATGATCCTTATTAGTAAAAACCTTGCCCACAGAATACTATCCTTATCATCAGATGATAAGGGGCGATTATACCATATGTGTATTCAGATCCAAAATGTCACCTATAGTCTGTATAATATTTATGCCCCGAATACATTGCAAAAACCCTTTTTTCAAAACTTGACCGACCAAATCCTGATAGACCAAGAAAGTAACAAAATACTAGGGGGAGATTATAACTGGGTGCTTAATGAGATGGAAGATAGAAAGAGGGAAGATGTGATAGGTTTTTCGGGAGGTGATGATAGACCTTCTTCAAGACCAAGTCTGCTAGAAAATCTGCTCACCAATTGCAGTCTGGTTGATACATGGCACACATTACATCCCCTTGAAAGGGAGTTTACCCACTTTTCTCATGCTCATAAAACATGGTCGAGACTGGATATGTTTTTCACCTCGACCCTGTTGTTTCAAAGAGTGATGGAGGCGGAGATGGGAGACATGGTCATTTCCGACCATAGTCCAATGATACTTGAAACAAAAGATGTCTTCCCCAAGGGAACAGATTATTTGTGGAGGTTCCCTGATACTTTGACAAGAGATGAGAATTTTGGTAAACTGCTTAAAGAATGGTGGTCTGATTTTTATACAAACAATGCAGCTCATGTGTCTACTCCAGGTCTGTTCTGGGAAACTGCAAAGACGGTCTTGCAGGGTCATATCATGGCTCACAGCGCTAAATTGAAAAAACAAGTCAAAGAAAAATATATTTTAGCCAGCACCAAAGTGAGAGAGATGTATCTCACATATAAAGAGACTATGGGCGAGACAGATAGAGATAATTGGTTATTGGCAAAGAGGTCGTTTGATACTTGGGCAGCTAGAAGGGAAGAATTATATAGAAACCATCTGGAAATAGAATTGAATAGATATGGTGATAAGGCCGGGCGACTACTGGCGAGACTAGCAAGGGGTAGGAGATCAACCACATCTATATTAACAATTGCTGATAAGCGCGGCAAACTTTGGTCTGATCCCCAAAAAATTACTCAGATCTAGGAAAACATTATGCAACGTTATATAGGGACAGTAACACTAGTAATATGATAGATGTTTCATGGCTGAACTCCATCAATATGCCTAGCCTGACAGAACATGACAAACTCTATTTAAATAGTCCCGTCTCAACAGATGAAATAAAAATGGCAATTAATCTACTAAATCCTGGTAAAGCACCGGGACCTGATGGCTTCAATGGGGCCTTTTTTAAAGTTTTAAAAGATCAGATTTCTCCTGTTTTGATGGAACTATACAATTCCATATTGAGAGGTTCTCTGATTCCAGAGAAAATGAATATGGCCCATATAAAATTGATTCTTAAGACTGGCAAACCTCCATCGGACCCATCTAGTTACAGACCTATCTCTCTGATAAACCAAGATTTAAAACTTCTGTCAAAAATTTTAGCTGATAGGTTGGCATCGATTTTACCGAGATTGATTCAACCTCATCAATCTGGTTTTGTAAGAGGTAGGTCGACAATTACCAACATTAGGAGAGCTATGTTACTTATTGATGTAACAAGACATAGTGGGAGAGACGGGGTGGGAGATTTAGCCATGGTCACCCTTGATGCGGAGAAAGCGTTCGACAATGTGAGGTGGCCATGGCTGGATTGGGTCCTGGACGCTATCGGCTTAGAGGGGCACTTTTGCCAATTTTTAAGATCTTTATACAGTAACCCGAAGGCATGTGTTAGCATTCCGGGATTCCTGTCGGAAACGTTTTCACTGGAGAAGGGAACTTGCCAGGGCTGCCCGCTGTCGCCTCTTCTTTTTAACTTAGCGATAGAGCCACTGGCATTATATCTATCCACTCAGAACACCCATGAAGGCATTAAAGTAGGAGAAAAGGAAGTTAAGTTGTCCCTTTTTGCCGATGATATTATTCTATTTGTGCAACACCCACTAAGAGACCTTAAAACAATCCTAGACACCATAGAAAAAATAGGGACACTATCAGGATTCATATTAAATAGAGACAAAAGTGAAATTCTCTTCCTCAAAAATGGAAAACCTAATAGACCTGTAAATACACTATGTGGTATCCCTGTTGCCAAAAATAACTTGAAATATCTAGGAGTTCAGCTGGCTAGAACACCTGATCTGATATACAAATTGAATTTTCTTCCAATAATAGAAAAAATAGAAAGAGAATTGGAATGGTGGAAAAATCTTCCCCTGTCGCTGCTAGGGCGATCTCACTTGATCAAAATGGTTAGCTTTGCTAGACTACTCTATCCGCTCCAGACGATTCCAATGTTACTAAAACACACAGACGTGAGGCGACTGAATACAGCATTTTCCAAATTCCTGTGGGGAGGCAAGAGAGCCAGAATTAAACTAACCACCTAATGCAGGCAAGAGAAGAGGGAGGACTGAGAGTCCCAGATATTAGGGGTTATAATTTGGCATGCGTCATGAGAAATGTCCTAGACTGGATCAACAATACCTCCAGGTTCTCTGATTTGGCCCTAGAGGGAGAGTTCTCCAAACCCTGGGATCTATCGGCCCTGCTGCATTCCTCACTGAAAACACTGCCCCCAAGAATCAAGTGCACATCTATTTATAGAGACACAGTGATGACTTGGAAGGCAGTGAGAAAAAAAATGAATCTTTCATGGCAGATTTCTAAAATTTTGAACCCCTGGGCTGCACCATCCTTTCCGCAAGGGACGGACAATCTGTTATTTCGTACATGGAGGGAGAGGGGTGTAAAAACTCTGGGAGACCTTATGCACATGGGGGAGAAGAGATGGTTGACGAGTACTGAAATTCTAAAAAAATTTAACCTCCCAGGGTCCCATTGGTTACCGTGTTTACAAATTCAGCGACATCTCCTGTCTCGTTTAAGTAATATTAAGGCAGAAATAGAAGGAGGCGAGTGGGGAGAATTAATAAGAATTACCCCCAATGACATATCTATAACCACCCTGTATAGTAAGCTACAAAAAACCCTCAAACCCCTGATGTCCCATAAACTATTCTCCTTATGGAGGAAACACTACACTGAACCAGACCTAACTCAAAATATACTAAAAGGCTGGGACTTAGTAAGGAAACATATTATAAATGAAAAATGGAGGGATACTCAGTACAGACTAATACATGGTACTATCAAAGGCTTCAATATCCCACCTTCTCCGGCCAATAGTGAAAGATGGGTTGAGTGCCCTAAATGTAAAACCCCCATGACTGATCTTGAACATGGAATTTGGTCTTGCGCGGAAACACAAAAGTATTGGAGGAAGGTGGGAATCCTTGCCTCGGGATTATTTCCGGCGGAATGTAGAGATGATCCGAGGTTATGGCTGTTCCACCACTCAGCTGCTACCACAACGGGTGGGCAGATACATGTCCTATTTCACACAATATCACTTGTGGCCAAGAGACAACTCCTGTCACACTGGCTCCAGGACGCGGTCCCTTCAATTGAAATAGTACGAAATATGCTCAGGAGATCCTTGGAGCTTGAATCCATGGAGACACTTAGAAATCCTACCAAAATGACCCATACATTTTTTCACAAATGGAAACCATTTATTCTGAAAACATTATCAGATGTACAAAAACACAGAGTGGTACGCTTTAGAGGATTTGAAAGGTACACTAGGCAAATTGAGAGGTAGCATTTAACTATCGCAAGAGATTTTTATAATAAATACATGTTTTAGCTAGGCATAATCAATCAAATAGTAACAAATGACGATTAAACAATAGGGGGGAGGGATGAAAGGGATTCTTATTTTCTTTGTTACCAATGTATGTTAAAATTTGTGAGATAATTGAGATACGGTCATACCTATATCTATTTACTGTTGCTACAACTGTCAATAATTGCATATTGCTTTTTGAATTTTTTCTCTTGTAATGATTTATTCTCAATAAAAACGATGGTTCAAAAAAAAAAAAAAAATTAAAATGATGGAAATAGTTTGTGACGCCACCTACGGTTTTGGTAATGTTACCGGCGCTGCAGGACAGACCTCTGGGGTGATGGTGGAGCAGCTGGATGGTTACGCTCCCCGTAGGTGGAGCGGGATCCCCGGGGCAGTAGTGGAAGTTATAGTTGCGCACAGTCTGTGAAGGGAGCAGGATCAGGGGCCGTAATAACAGTCACACACAGGGTTGTTGTTTCCGTACCTTTACTGATGTGATGAATAAGGTGAACTCCAGGGTACAGTCCGGGTGGCTTGAGAGAAGTTCGGGATCTCCACATCCGATGAGTTATGAGGCCTCCCTGTTATGCTGTGTGTGTGCTTTATTCCTGGGTTATCTGAAGCTAGGCCCTAACCCTCTCTTGTAGTCCTCACTTGTATGGCAGGATGTAAGAGCTCTGCTGCGGGCACCGCTGCATCCACTGCGGTCCCAGGCTTTGCTAAGTGGCTGTGCCTCAAGTGCTGCTGCACCAGGAGACTTAAAATCTCCCTTGCCTTCGGTCTTTAGTGCTGGGCTTAAACGGAATAGTTCTGGCTCGACCACTTTATCTAATGGGGTGCTCAGGTACAACAACGTATTAGTGAAAAAGTAAATGACCTGGCACACACAAGTAGTAAAGAGTATACAAAAAAATCTTATATGTCCTTTTATTTTTGAAAGTTCTGATTATTTCTCATACATAAAAAGAAAGTCTTAACGGACAATGAAGTCTTCCCCAACGTTTCGACCCTCCGGGTCTTCATCAAGGGTTCAGCAGACTAATGCATGATATGCAAAACAAATACAAAAAGTACAAAAGATCAGTGACATGTAATTTATATAGTGAATACAATAACCGTCAATACGTTCATGAAATAAGACAACAAAAGTGACCAAAAAACGGCATTTCCAAGCCAAGAGAAAAATAAGGAATATACAAAAAATTAACATATATAGCAAGTGAGACTCCTTATATAAGAGGGAATAAAGAAATGGAGGCTAGAGGGCCTATTAGTTAGACAATACACCTGTAGAAAAAAAATACAGGGTACATAACATCAATATAATGATATACATATCAAGTGAGAAGTATCAGCAATAAAGGAAAAATTACCCAAGTTGTACCGTGACTTCATCTAATGAGCAGATGGAGGAGAAAGGAGTATCTATCTGATGATGCTGTATACTGTCCAGAATATATAGCAGATAGAAAGGAGGAAACAGTTATATGTGAGAAAACAGACAAAAGGATCATTATACAAAGTTGTGATCCTCCATACCTGTATACTAATCAATCAGAGATATGGCCACTCAGAGAAATGCTATAACTGTGGATAGCTACAGATTAAGGGAGACATAGAGATAGGTACAATCAGATAAGCATCACATGATAAGTGAATATCAGGGCACTAGGTGGTAATTTACCTTTAAATGTCTAACATGGACTGAGGTAATAAGGTTCAAAAACCTAGAAGGTGATAAGCGCAATGAATCATAAGCTATGAACTGCATTAAATGTATCCATATATTATCTGCAGGACTCTGTCCTGTGTATTACCTTAAGGGATCCTCTGCTGGGGTTAGTGGCAGTATAATGGCGTCGGCTGCTGTGTTAAATAGGAGCACGGCGTGCATACCGGCTTCCTGCTTCCGACTGCGCAGACTGCAGGATCCGGTCTGTGGAACGCACGCCGGAGCATGCGCACTACACGAGACGCGGCGATGCCGCTTCTGCGCATGCGCGGCAGACGATAATTCACAAAGGATAAGAGGAAGCGTTCTAATGGTGTTAAATGTGCATCATATTAAGGAAAAGGATGTTATGAAGTGCCCAAAATGCTGGAACTGGTCCCAGACATGAAAAGAGGTGTTATTTTGAGTAATATTCAGGAAGAGGCAAAGGTCTGAAAAAGGAGAAAAAAAGAGAAGGTTAATCAATAGGTATAGGTCAATTACTCATACAAAGAACTACAACCAACCGCTAGGGCAAATACAGGAATATGATAATAAGAATACAGAACCAATGTACCATATAATACTGTAGACAGAAGGGTGTCAAGGAGGAGAACAGGAATTATGTATATACCTCATACTCTCTATTGAGGCCATGTGGTTCTAAGGTTCTAAGTGTATAAATCCAAAATGATTCACGTTCTTTCAATTTTCTTATCCTGTCTCCCCTCTCCTCCCTAAGGGAACATGATCAATAATTTGAAATCTCAACTGTGAAATATTATGATTCTGATTGATAAAGTGACTAGGGATGGGCAGCAATGTTTGTTTACACCTAATGGTGGACTTGTGTTTTGAAATGCGGTCCCGAATATGCTGGGTGGTTTCCCCAACATATCCGAGACCGCAGGGACATTTGATTAAATATACCACAAAGGAGGACTCACAAGTGAAAAAACCTTTTATCGGGTATTGTTTACCTGTCATGGGGTGTGAAAACATGCTGCCTTTAGTCATATGATTACATTGTCGACAACTCAAACACGGGAAATTACCCATACGAGGGGCCGACAGTGTTGTTTGTCTCATTTCCAATTTGAGACTTCCAATATCCGCTCTAACCAGTCTATTTTTGAGGTTAGGTGGTTTTTTATGGCACAATAGTAATGGTGTTTGGAATTCCTTTATAGTTGGGTATGCTTGCCCTAAAAGTGGCCAGTGTCGTCTTATAGCCTTCTGAATTAGAGATTGATATGGATGATAGGTATTCACAAAGGCCATTCTGTCAGCTACCTTCCTTCTCTCTGAACGGGTAAGGGGACAAGAGGCTACTGAGACGGGGTATCCCCTTTCAATTAATTTGTCGCTCATTTCCTTTAGTCTGACCTTTTTGAGAATGGGGTCTGAGACTATACGTTCTACTCTGACAAGTTGTGAATTCGGAAGAGCTGTTTTCACATGTTTCGGGTGGCAACTGGAATAATATAGAAGAGAGTTCCTATCCGTCGGTTTTACAAACAGGTCTGTACTCAACTCACCTTGATCAGATCTGACCATTACATCCAAAAAATTGATGTAATCATGGTGTTTATGCATGGTGAATTTAATTTGGGATACACAATCATTGAGATATTCATGAAATTTTAACAGATCCCTGTCCTCACCATTCCATATCATAAACACGTCATCGATATATCGTTTCCATGATACGATATTCGATTCGTAGCCGGTATAATTATAAATGAACCGTTCTTCAAAATAGGCCCTAAAAATATTAGCGTAGGGGGGCACCACGTTGGATCCCATGGCGGTCCCCCTACGCTACATATAGAATTTATCGCCAAAGAGAAAAAATTTTTTCTTCAAAATGATTCCCAAAATGTCATAACAAAACTCTTTTTGATGATCAGATATAGTGCTGTACTTATTAAGAAACCAGTCAATCGCCTCAAGGCCCAATTCGTGGTCTATGCTAGTGTATAGACTGTTGACGTCTAAGGTAACGAGGCAAGATCCAATTGGGATACTGCCCAGTTCCCTAATATGTCCCAAAAAGTCTGTTGTATCCTTAATATAAGACTGAATGGAAGGAATGAGCGGTGTGAGAATCCTCTCAGCTGTTTTGGCAAGAGGTGAGAGTAACGAATCGGTGGACGCCACAATTGGACGACCCGGAGGATGGTATAAATCTTTGTGTACTTTCGGTAAGGTGTAAAAAACAGGGTCACTGGATTAGGATGGACCAGATATTCTGCCAGTCTTTGATCAATGGTGCCCCTTTGTAGATGAACCTGTACGCAATCCTTAATAAGGGATCGTATCGTAAGGGTGGGGTTATTAGGAATCTGCGTGTATGTATCCTCATCCCTAAGTTGTCCCTCTATTTCTTCAATGTAATATGCTTATGTCACTTTTGTTGTCTTATTTCATGAACGTATTGACGGTTATTGTATTTATCACTATATAAATTACATGTCACTGATCTTTTGTACTTTTTGTATTTGTTTTGCATATCATGCATTAGTCTGCTGAACCCTTGATGAAGACCCGGGAGGGTCGAAACGTTGGGGAAGACTTCATTGTCCGTTAAGACTTTCTTTTTATGTATGAGAAATAATCAGAACTTTCAAAAATAAAAGGACATATAAGATTTTTTTGTATACTCTTTACTACTTGTGTGTGCCAGGTCATTTACTTTTTCTTTAGTGCTGGGCTGACTGGACCTGTGCAGTGTCAGACTCCGGTTTTCGGGTTGTTGACGTAGCTCTTATGGGGCAAACCAGTATGGCTCCGTTTCCCCTAGCTACTGTAACTCACCTCGCCTTCGATCCTCACTCTTGGGTCCCTCACCTGGTCAGGCTCCCTCACTGGCACGTGCTTAGCGTGGCACCATTCACCAGGATGTCTTCTTCAGTACTGCTCTGCCTAACTCCGGCTTCCGGGCCTAAATTTATAGGGGACCTTGTCTAAAGTCGACAAATAGAGCTCCCCCTTCAGGTTCCAAATTATTATGCAATTTGGTTTTAAGTGTCATAGGTTTTTTTTCCCAATGAAACTCATTGATGGTATTGTGTCTCAGGGTTTTTTGGATCACTGAAATCAATCTCAGGTACGTGTGATAATTTGTTTGGCAGGTGAGCCCAATAAAAGGAAAACTGGGTGTTCCACAATATTAAGCAGGATTCATGGATACGAAATATACCTTATGGGCAATATTTAAGAATTAGGAAGAATTGCACGCTCAATGAGGATTTTAAAATAGAAGCGGAAGAACTAAAGAGGAGATTCAAAGCAAAAGGGTATCCTGATGAATTGCTGAAGGATGCCTATAAAAAATGTAGAGGAATCACTCAAAAACAATATTTGGAGAAATTGGAAGAAAGAAATAAGGAGAAAGAAAATAAAGAAAATAATGGACAAATTACGTCCTCCTTTGCTTGCGACTTGGTCACTACATTTAATAAGTCTTATAAAAACATCCACAAACTACTGAAAAAACACTGGTTCATATTACAGGGTGATCCCATTCTAGCAAAACTTATCCGGAAAATTCCGAGGGTTGTTTATAGGAGTGGTAGAAATTTACATAATTTAATAGCCCCTAGTCAAATTAGAACAGTAGGATCAGGAACAGCAAAACCCCCCAAAATCACATTGTGTAGGAGGATGACGGGTTGTTATAGTTGTGGAATAAAAAGATGCAAGTGCTGTATGAGTGTGGTTCAGGGCTCTTTGAGCTTTAGATCCAACACCACAAATGAGACATTTGAGATCCAACATGGACTTGATTGCTCTTCCAGATATGTTGTTTATTTACTGGAATGCCCTTGCGGGCAGCAGTATATCGGAAGAACCATCCAATGTATGAGATCGAGAATGAGCAAACACAGACATAATATTAGCACCGGTTATCTAAAACACAGTGTTTCCAAGCATTTTGATCTGGTACACAATAGAGATCCTTCAAAATTAAAACTAACAATAATCGATCAAATAGTAGAAAATGTTGTTGACAGGACAGGTAGTCTTAATAGAAGAGAATCCTATTGGATACTCAGGGTTGGTACTTTATCTCCAGAAGGCCTCAATATTACACTTGAAAATAACATATGATAGAATCAATGCAGTACAATTATTCAGGGTAAATAAATTAAAAGAAAAAAAAAATAATAATAATTAAAAAAAAAAAGTTTTATTAATTTTATTTATATCAAGTCTTTTTAGTTATTTGATACATATATACACATAAAAGAACGTAAAAGAAAAGAAGGAAGAGAGAAAATAAAAGAATTTGGTGTTGCCTCGATCGGACGCCGAGGGTTCCTCTCGCTTCTGGTGCCGCTCATTAGACACATGAATATCACTTCATTGAGCCTGGGGGCGGTCCGGAGGCGGGAGGGACGACGGCGCTGGATCGAGGTTAGTTTGTGTTTACAGGAAAAAAGAATCTGGTGTTGCCTGGACCGGACGCCGAAGGTTCCTCTCACTTCTGGTGCTGCTCACTAGGCGCATGAATACCATTTCATTGTGCCTGGGGGCGGTCCGGAGTGGAGAGGGACGACGGCACTGGATCGAGGTTAGTTGGTGTTTACAGGGTAAAGGGAAAAATGAATGTTACAATGAGCTAGAACTATTTTAAGGAAAGAATGGAATATAAGGTAGTGTATATGTACATAAATTTATATTCTCGTGGGTGTAAATATAGTTTTATTATATATAGCGATTTTATTTATATGATTTTAGTAAGTAATGGTAGGTTTTTTAATTTTGTATAAATTTGTATCTTTGTAATCCGTCCTACTAGTCTAGGACGGGTTTTAATCTGAGCCTTGTATGGATTTGTCTTCCCCCAATCATGAACAAGATTGAAAGTATATAAATGTTTTAATTGGGTCCTGAGATTCACTTGAGAAAGACGCACACTGCGTTGAAATGCATCGTGGTTAATGGACCCGCGTGTTGTACACATTTTCATTAAAGCCTAAAGGTAATTTACTACTGGCCGTGGAGCTGTATTTATTCCCTAGCGCTTACTACATACTCTATCCTTTTTTCATTACCTATAATATTAAGCAGCCACAGTTTTCAAGTAACATAGGAAAAGGATCTCTCTACTGCCGAAAAGCAACACAATGAAAACATTAGATATTGCACGAAAACTTAAGCATGATGATCGTACTGTGAAGAGATTTGTGGCTGATTCTGCGCACAGATGTGTTTGTGCAGATAAAGGCAGAATGAAGAAGGTTTCTGCCAGGCAAGTTCATGGTGGAAGAGTCACGTTTTGGGCCGGAATCATTGGGAAACAGCTGGTAGGCCCCTTTAAGGTTCCTGAAGGTGTGAAAATGACCTCTGCAAAGTATATAGAGTTTCTGACTGAGAACTTTCTTCTATGGTACAAAAAGCAAAAACGTGCCTTCAGGAGCAAAATCATCTTCATGTATGATAATGCACCATGTCATGCTGCAAAGAATACCTCTGTGTCATTGGCTGCTATGGGCATAAAAGGAGATAAACTCATGGTGTTGCCACAATCGTCCCCTGATCTCAACCCTATAGAGAACCTTTGGAGTATAGTCAAGCAAAAGATCTATGAGGGTGGGAGACAGTTCACATCAAAACAGCAGCTCTGGGAGGCTATTCTGACATCATCCAAAGAAATACAAGCATAAACTCTCCAGAAACTCACAAGTTCAATGGATGCAAAATTGTGAAGGTGATATCAAAGAAGGGTTCCTATGTTAACATGTAACTTGGCCTGTTAGGATGTTTTGGAGTTAAATAGCTTTTTATTTCAGTGAATGTGACCTCCTAATGCTGCAAATTCAACAAATGAGCATTTTCAGTTCTTTAAAACATATCAAATGTTTAGAAACTCTACTGTGCCTAATAATTTGGAACAGTGCATTTTGACTTTTTTTTAATTTTGAAGATTATACTGTTATCATTGGGAGGTTTCTTCAATGAAATTCGATGCATGCTCTAACAGGTGATGACTTTTATTACACTGTGTCATTTGCATCGACCATTTAGGAAAATCAGAGAAAAAGAACATTTGCATAATAATTTGGAACATGGTGTAAAGGTTCAATATTGAATAACGAAAAATTATAACACAGGATGTAAAATTTACAGAAAAACCATGTTATCTGAAACAACTACATAAATGACTATATCAACTATTAGAATCTGAGAGTTCTCAGTGGTTAATACCTTTTAATGGCTTACTGAAAAGATGGTAAACATAGCAAGCTTTCGGGACACTGTGGCCCCTTCGTCAGGCAGATAATGACACAGATTCTGAAGACACATAATATATACATAAGCAAATTAACCCCTTCATGACCCTGGAATTATTCATTTTTCATTTTTGTTTTTTGCTCCCCTGCTTTCAAGAACCATAACTTTTTTTTATTTTTCTGTCAATATAGACATATGACGGCTTGTTTTTTGCAGGACGAGTTGTACTTTCAGATGCAATCCTTTATTTTACCATATAGTCTAAAAGGAAATTGCAAAAAAAAATTCCAAGTGCAGTGAAATTGCAAAAAAATGCAATCACGCGTTTGTTTTTTGCGTTTTTAGCCGCCATGTTCACTATATGGTAAAACCGACTTGACTGGGTGATTCCTCGGGACGGTACGAGTTCGTAGATACCAAACATGTATACCTTTTCTGGTATCTAAGTGGTGAAAAGAAATTCAGAAATTTGGAAAAAAAACAACACACTTTTTGCGCCATGTTTTGTGACCCGTAGCGTCCTCATTTATTGGGATCTGGGGATGTGTCTTGAGCTGACCTTTCTAATGATACTATTTTTGGGTGGATGCGCCATTTTGATCGCCCAGTATCGCATTTTATAGCAATGTTGCAGCGACTAAAAAAACGTAATTTTGGCGCTTGGACCATTTTTTACATTACGCAGTTTAGGGCTCTCATTAATTTTATATGTTGATAGATCGGCCGATTCTGAACGCGGCGATACCAAATGTGTAATGTTTTAATTTTTTAAAAACTTTTATTGTGAATGAGGGAAAAGGGGGGTGATTTGAACTTTTATGTTTTGTTTTTTTTATTACATGTTCTTAAAAACTTTCTTTTTTTATTCATTCATCGAATTTTATTAAAGAAACCTCCCAATGATAACAGTATAATCTTCAAAATTTAAAAAAGGCAAAATGCACTGTTCCAAATCCCTTCTTTGACATCACCTTCACAATTTTGCATCCATTGAACTCGTGAGTTTCTAGAGAGTTTCTGCTTGTATTTCTTTGCATGATGTCAGAATAGCCTCACAGAGCTGTTGTTTTGATGTGAACTGCCTCCCACTCTCATAGATCTTTTGCTTGATTATACTCCAAAGGTTCTCTATAGGGTTGAGGTCAGGGGACAATTGTGGCAACACCATGAGTTTATCTCCTTTTATGCCCATAGCAGCCAATGACACAGAGGTATTCTTTGCAGCATGACATGGTGCATTATCATATAGGTAGTTGGGGGTGAATGGCAGCTCCCAGCTGCCTAGTTGTACCTGGCTAGTAAAGGAAAATACAGCAAAGCCACATGCCATTTTTTTCTTGCCAGCCAGGTACAACTAGTCAGCTGCCATTCACCCCCAACTACCTAGGTGTACCTGGCTGGCAAGAAGAAAAACCGCGTGGGGCTTCGCAGCATTTTTCTTTGCCAGCCAGGTACAACTAAGCAGCTGAGGGCTGGAATCCCCAGCGTAGGGAGGCCCAAGCGTTCTGGGCCACCCCCGCTGAGAATTGCAGCCCGCAGCCGCCCCAGAAAATTGCACATTTATAGAAGCGCAATATTCTGGAGCTGTACCCAGCTCTTCCAGCTGCCCTGTGGCGGTGGCAGACTGGGTAATAAGGGGTTAATGCCACCTTTCTTTTAGCAGCTGGCACTAAGCCCAAGATTTATAATGTCGCGCCAATGTTAGACACGGCCATTATGAATCTCTATTTATGTAGTAAAGAAGACACAACACTGAGAAAAATGTTTTTATTACAACAAAAAACACAAACACATATTTTGACACCATCTTTATTACTCCCACATACCCATCCAGGATCCTGTTAGATGTCCGTCCGTTAGTGAAGATTCCCGAAAATTTATATTTGAAGGCTCGTGCAGTGAAGGGGGTGAGTTCATGGTCTGTGTCACCTGAGGTCAGATAAAGCAATGTGTTTCTCTGACCTCATGTGAAACTTCCCACTTCACAGCTGACCCACATAGAGTGATTTTTCTGTTACTGCGTTACCCAGGTCCCAGCGGTACACAAATCTCACAGACCCTCTCACCTTCAGTCTCTCTCTATAAATTTTATATATATATAATATATATATATATATATATATATATAACACACACCACACACACACACACACACACAAACTAGGTATGGAATACGTATGTATTTAGATATATGCATACATATATATGTATATGCACATATATGATATACATACTGTATATACAAAATGTGTGTTTCTGTTATGTGTGTGTATATAATTTTTATATATATATATATATATATACACCGTATATACTCGTGTATAAACCGACCCGTGTATAAGCCGACCCCCTACTTTTGCCCCCAAAACCTGGGAAAACCTATTGACTCGTGTATAAGCCGAGGGTGTACCCCAGCACAGGTATACAGCCCCCAGAAGTGTGGCATACAGCAGCCTCTACAGTGGTAGTATACAGCAGCAGCCCCAGTGGTATATACAGCAGCAGCCCCAGTGGTAGTATACAGCAGCCCCAGAGGTATATACAGCAGCCCCAGTGGTAGTATACAGCAGCAGCCCCAGTGGTATATACAGCAGCAGACCCAGTGGTATATACAGCAGCAGCCCCAGTGGTAGTATACAGCAGCCCCAGTGGTAGTATACAGCAGCCCCAGAGGTAGTATACAGCAGCCCCAGAGGTATATACAGCAGCCCCAGTGGTAGTATACAGCAGCCCCAGAGGTAGTATACAGCAGCCCCAGTGGTAGTATACAGCAGCCCCAGAGGTAGTATACAGCAGCCCCAGAGGTAGTATACAGCAGCCCCAGAGGTAGTATACAGCAGCCCCAGAGGAATATACAGCAGCCTCCCCCCCCATATCAGTATACAGGGCCCCCCCACCCTTGTGCAGCAATCCTGAAAATGAAAACATTATCATACTTATCGCTGCCGCTGTCCCGCCGCCGCCGTCATCGCGCTCCTTCCGTCTTCATCCAGCGTCTTCCGGCTTCCTCCTCTGGCGCGCAGACAATGACGTCATTGCATGCGCCCACCGGAGGAAGCCGGAAGAAGACAGATAAAGCTGGAGGAGCGCGATGACGGCGGCGGCGGGACAGCGGGACAGCGGCAGCGATAAGTATGATAATGTTTTCCTTTTCAGGATTGCTGCACAAGGAGGGGGGCCCTGTATATTGATATGGGGGGGGCTGCTGTATACTGTATACACTGTATACAGTGTATACAGTATACAGTGACTCGCTATAAGCCGAGGGGGGGACTTTTCAGCCCAATTTTTGAGCTGAAAAACTCAGCTTATACGCGAGTATATACGGTATATCCATATCCATATTTACACACACAAATATATATATATATATATATATATACACAAGTATATATTTACATACACACATGTGCGCACATATATACATAATGTGTGTATATTGATATGTATGTCTGTATATACAGCTATGTATATGTAGTTATACATATATATATCTACATACACATGTATATTTTTGTGTGTATAAAAATGTGTGTATATCTGTATATATATATATATATGTTTCTGTGCATATAGATATATATACACGTGTATGTGTATATATACATATCTATAGATACACAGATATATATTACTCTATACACACATTATGTATATATGTAGGTAAACATATATGTATACACGTGTGTATATATTCATATGCACACATATACATATATATTTATATGTCTAAGGGCCACATTACACACAAATATCTGTTCAGATAATGGTCACAGATCTCTGGTTGCAGTGAAATTATGGACACATTGTTCTATTTTGTGGCTGTGTACAAATGGAACAATATGTCCATGATTTCACTGCAACCAGAGATCTGTGACCAATATCTGAACAGATATCTGTGTGTGTGACGTGGCCTTAAGTATCCACATATATGTATACGTATATACTGGTACATTTACACACATATATGCATGATATGTGTAATTTACTATATATTTCTGTATGTATATATATATATATATATATATATATATATACTGTATATACATATATATATATATATATATGCAAAACAGAAAAATAAACTGCACAGCACTCACAGACACAATGTGAACTGGTGCCAGCAGGGACACTGGGTCAAACAACCAGAAAAAATTTCTCTGCAGCACTCAGCTACTACCACTGTGCAAACATGCTAACAAGCGGTATAAATTTGAGGAAAAAATAAAAAACGTAAGTTTTTTTCAAAAAACTCAAAAATCTTATTTTTTTATTTTCTTGGGGTTCTTAGTACACACATTGGCCAATGTCCGTTTGCTCATCAGCCGCGACAAGGCGACACCAGGTCTGATGAGTCCTAACGCTGACATCCCTGTCTTCCTTTTCCTCCCTATCCCACTCTCAAGTGGTGGACACCATCTCAACCTAAGACAACCTGTGGGTGATGAGGGTGCAGGTTGCAGTCATGGAGCCAGATTCTCCATTCGTTATACACAAAACAGAAAAAAAAACTGCACAGCACTCACAGACATAATGTGAACTGGTGCCAGCAGGGACACTGGGTATATAAATATACATTTACACACATATATGCATGATATGTGTAATTTACTATATATTTCTGTGTGTATATATATATATATATATATTAATATAAATATATGTGTGTGTGTGAATATAGATATATACATGTGTCTGTGTATATGTATATATATATAAGTATATACTGATATATGTGAGTGTGTGTATATAGATATATATACATGTGTACATGTGTGTGTGTGTATATATATATATATACATTTGCATATATATACACATATCTACATACATTTGTATAGATACACGCATATATATGCATATATATTATATACATATATATATATATATATATATATGCACAGTTTATAGATGCATCATATATATACTGTATATATACAGTAGATGCATCTATATATACACACAAATGTATAGATGCATCATATCTCTAGATGCATCATATATATGCTGTATATATACAGTAGATGCATCTATATATATATTTAGGGAGAGAGAGAAATGCATCTACTATATACAGTATATATATATATATATATATATTGCATCTACTGTATATATACAGTATATATATGATGCATCTATAGATATGATGCATCTATATATATATACACAAGTGCACAGATTCATCATATCTCTTGATGCATCATATATATATATATATACTGTATATATACAGTGGATGCATCTATATATATATATAGATGCATCATATATATACTGTATATATACAGTGGATGCATCTATATATATATATATAGTGTATATCTATATATAATATACATGATGCATCTACTGTATACAGTCATGGCCAAAAGTATTGACACCCCTGCAATTCTGTCAGATAATACTCAGTTTCTTCCTGAAAATGATTGCAATCACAAATTTTTGGTATTATTATCTTCATTTAATTTGTCTTCAATGAAAAAAACACAAAAAGATTTGTCCTAAAGCCAAATTGGATATAATTCCACACCAAACATAAAAAAGGGGGTGGACAAAAGTATTGGCACCCTTAGAAAAATCATGTGATGCTTCTCTAATTTGTGTAATCAACAGCGCCTGTAACTTACCTGTGGCACCTAACAGGTGTTGGCAATAACTAAATCACACTTGCAGCCAGTTGACATGGATTAAAGTTGACTCAACCTCTGTCCTGTGTCCTTGTGTGTACCACATTGATCATGGAGAAAAGAAAGAAGACCAAAGAACTGTCTGAGGACTTGAGAAACCAAATTGTGAGGAAACATGAGCAATCTCAAGGCTACAAGTCCATCTCCAAACACCTGAATGTTCCTGTGTCTACCGTGCGCAGTGTCATCAAGAAGTTTGAAGCCCATGGCACTGTGGCTAACCTCCCTAGATGTGGACAGAAAAGAAAAATTGACAAGAGATTTCAACGCAAGATTGTGCGTATGGTGGATAAAGAACCTCAACTAACATCCAAACAAGTTCAAGCTGCCCTGCAGTCCGAGGGTGCAACAGTGTCAACCAGTACTATCCGTCGGCGTCTGAATGAAAAGGGACTGTATGGTAGGAGACCCAGGAAGACCCCACTTCTTACCCCGAGACATAAAAAAGCCAGGCTGGAGTTTGCCAAAACTTACCTGAGAAAGCCTAAAACGTTTTGGAAGAATGTTCTCTGGTCAGATGAGGCATCAACATAGAGTTTACAGGAGAAAAAAAGAGGCATTCAAAGAAAAGAACACGCTCCCTACAGTCAGACATGGCAGAGGCTCCCTGATGTTTTGGGGTTGCTTTGCTGCCTCTGGCACTGGACTGCTTGACCGTGTGCATGGCATTATGAAGTCTGAAGACTACCAACAAATTTTGCAGCATAATGTAGGGCCCAGTGTGAGAAAGCTGGGTCTCCCTCAGAGGTCATGGGTCTTCCAGCAGGACAATGACCCAAAACACACTTCAAAAAGAACTAGAAAATGGTTTGAGAGAAAGCACTGGAGACTTCTAAGGTGGCAGCAATGAGTCCAGACCTGAATCCCATAGAACACCTGTGGAGAGATCTAAAAATGGCAGTTTGGAGAAGGCACCTTCAAATATCAGGGACCTGGAGCAGTTTGCCAAAGAAGAATGGTCTAAAATTCCAGCAGAGCATTGTAAGAAACTCACTGATGGTTTACCGGAAGCGGTTGATCGCAGTTATTTTGGCTAAAGGTTGTGCAACCAAGTATTAGGCTGAGGGTGGCAATACTTTTGTCTGGCCCATTTTTGGAGTTTTGTGTGAAATAATCAATGTTTTGCTTTTTGCTTCATTCTCTTTTGTGTTTTTTCATTGAAGACAAATTAAATGAAGATAATAATACCAAAGAATTTGTGATTGCAATCATTTTCAGGAAGAAACTGAGTATTATCTGACAGAATTGCAGGGGTGTCAATACTTTTGGCCAACACTGTATATACAGTATATGATGCATCTATACCCTTTTGTATATATATAGATTCATCCTATCTATAGATGCACCATATATATATATATATATATATATATATATATATACATATATATATATATATAAAATCTATCTACTGTATATATACAGTATATATATATGGTGCATCTATAGATAGGATGAATCTATATATATATACACAAGTGTATAGATGTATCTATACACAAGTGTATAGATGCATCATATATACTGTATATATAAAGTAGATGCATCATATATTATATATATATATATATATACTGTATATATATATATATATATATATATATAGATGCATCCACTGTATATATACAGTATATATATATGATGCATCTAGAGATATGATGCATCTATACACTTGTGTATATATGAAGACTCATCATATCTATAGATGCACCATGTACATATACACTGTATATATACATATCTACAACCAGATCAGGTACTTATCCCTAATCACAGGAAAGATTCTTACTACAGATAATTAAATGTAATTATCCTTTATAAAATCACCATAAATTTATATATTAAAATTAATTTAAAAACAGAGCATTCCCTCCGGAGAGACACATCAGAAACTGACCAATTAATTTACAGCATCATAGTATAAATATCCATTGTCCTACTATGTATGGTAACAAGATGAAATCTATTTACCAACATACATCACAGTATAACACAGGGAGATGGCAGTTGATCTACAGATGATCCAAGTCACCTAACATGGCACACTCAATTAACCTGTTTCAGTGATCATAAACATCATCATCCACTAACCATGTAATGACTAACCATCCTATTGTACATCTATTATATAAGCTACCACCTTCTTTCATTATTTGCAAATTATCCCTGCAAGACAAGGTTCATACCTGGCTGTGTATAACGTCCGCGTCTGTGGTCCCTCCTCCCCTACAGCTGTTTCGCTGACCCGCTTCTTCCGGGGGGCGTACCAAGTCCCATAAGCCAGGGCCTTTTATTTACATGACCTCCCAATCCCTTGCCGCCACTTCATATCCCCATATGCTTCTCATTACCGGCGTACCGACATCACTCATAGCGCAACATCCTATTGGCTCCTCACTGTTTGCGGCGTGACGCTGAACTAAGGCGCCGGTAACGTGTGCCGCATTCACAGAGGGCGCATTGCATTATGGTGATGGCGCATGCGCACTTAGAGAAAACACTGGCGATAAGCGTGGCTAGCAGTTGTAACCATGGTGACAATAGGAAATGTGTTTAAACACATCAAAACATCGTCCACTACAGAAAATTACTCTTCTTAAGATCCATCTATAACTATATAATCCAATACTAATACTTTTGTGCATTTTCCATATATAGTTTAAGTTTAAGTATCACCGCAATGATACCATTATCTATTGCAATAACCCCAGTCTCTACATAATAATACCAGCTATGTTATACCTACCCCATACTATATACCCCTATATTATAAATATAAAGTGCTAGTGCGACAGTCCAACATTTATAAATAATTAAGGTGCATATTAAGTGCCTGTAAGGATTGATATTGAATTAATCAAATATAATCAATCAAGGGATGTGCCTAAATCTTCTATACCTAATCAAGGGGACCAATGTCCCTATCCCAATATACTCCCCAAATTTATAAAACACCCTCATGTATACCACCTGTAATGTAAAAAACTATTATTTTAAACTACCGTATATACTCGTGTATAAGCCGACCCGTGTATAAGCCGACCCCCCTACTTTTGCCCCCAAAACCTGGGAAAACCTATTGACTCGTGTATAAGCCGAGGGTGGACCCCAGCACTGGTATACAGCCCCCAGCAGTGTGGTATACAGGCCCCCTCAGTGGTATACAGCAGCCTCCCTAGTGGTAGTATACAGCAGCCTCCCCAGTGGTAGTATACAGCAGCCTCCCCAGTGGTATATACAGCAGCCCCAGAGCGGTATACAGCACCCCAGAGCGGTATACAGCAGCCCCAGAGCTGTATACAGCAGCCCCAGAGGTATACAGTAGCCCCAGAGGGGTATACAGCAGCCCCAGAGGGTATACAGCAGCGCCAGAGGGGTATACAGCAGCCCCAGAGGTATACAGCAGCCCCATAGGTATACAGCAGCCCCAGGGGTGTATACAGCAGCCCCAGAGGGGTATACAGCAGCCCCAGAGGTATACAGCAGCCCCATAGGTATATAGCAGCCCCATAGGTATACAGCAGCCCAAGAGAGGTATACAGCAGCCCCAGAGGGGTATACAGCAGCCCCAGAGGGGTATACAGCAGCCCCATAAGTATATAGCAGCCCCATAGGTATACAGCAGCCCCAGAGGGGTATACAGCAGCCCCAGAGGGGTATACAGCAGCCCCAGAGGTATACAGCAGCCCCATAGGTATATAGCAGCCCCATAGGTAAACAGCAGCCCCAGAGGGGTATACAGCAGCCCCAGAGGGGTATACAGCAGCCCCAGAGGGGTATACAGCAGCCCCAGAGGTATACAGAAGCCCCATAGTATACAGCAGCCCCATAGGTATACAGCAGCCCCAGGGGTGTATACAGCAGCCCCAGAGGGGTATACAGCAGCCCCAGAGGTATACAGCAGCCCCATAGGTATACAGCAGCCCCAGAGGTATACAGCAGCCCCATAGGTATACAGCAGCCCCAGAGGGGTATAGCAGCCCCAGAGGTGTATAGCAGCCCCAGAGGTATACAGCAGACCCAGAGGTATACAGCAGCCCCATAGAGGTATACAGCAGCTCCATAGAGGTATATAGCAGCCCCAGAGGGGTATACAGCAGCCCCAGAGGGGTATACAGCCCAGGGTACAGCAGCCCAGAGGGGTATACAGCAGCCCCAGAGGTGTACAGCAGCCCCAGAGGTGTACAGCAGCCCCAGAGGGGTATGGATACAGCAGCCCCAGCTGTATACAGCGGTACCTAGTGGTATACAGCCCCCCCCCCCCCGTTGTATACAGGGCCCCCCCTTGCTTGTGGCAACCTGTAAAAGAAGATATCATTATACTTATCGTGTCGCCGCGCCGCCGCCGCTCTGTCACCGTCACCCGCGCTATTCCGGGTCTTCAAGCTTCCTTCTCCGGCGCACAGACAATGACGTCATTTCCTGTGCGTCGGTGAAGGAAGCATGAAGACCCGGAATAGCGCGGTGACGGTGACAGAGCGGCGGCGGCGACACGATAAGTATACTGATATCTTCTTTTACAGGTTGCCACAAGCAAGGGGGGCCCTGTATTCAACGGGGGAAGCTGTATACCACAAAGTACCGTATATGACCCGTGTATAAGCCGAGGGGGGACTTTTCAGCACATTTTTTGTGCTGAAAAACTCGGCTTATGCACGAGTATATACGGTACCTAATTCCTCAATTTCTCCACTAGTTGCATCTAAATCTCCTATTACCAGGAAATCATGTCTATTACATTACAGCAATAACACCACCTAACTACTCATCATACAAAAACTGTTTAAAGATTTTCTATAGCAATAACATAGCATCTATAACTTTTTTTATATTCATTTTTCTTTTTTCTTTTAGATGAATCTTCTTGTTAACCATATTCTTCTTTTCTCCATTTTCCTTTTTGTGTCCGGTGCATAACGTCACCATTATAACACAGGTTCAGGATCATCAGATCACTATAATAATACATAAAACAGAAATTAATATCAAGAAAACCCCATACTTATACCCCTTGACTCCAAACTTTATTGTCTACTGAAAAGCGGCCAAATCCAAAACTGTCATTTAAACCCTGGGAGCCAGCGTACCCAGGGTGTAAATCCACCTACTGCCTGGGCCAACTTCTGACTCAAATTACCCCCTCTGGGTCCTAATTCTACTTGGTCAATAGCTCTTATTTTCAATAACCTGGAATTACATTGGTGGAATAACTTAAAGTGTTTTGGCAATGTCTTCAACTGCGAAAGATCTTACTCCTTTTCCGCCTTCTCAATAGCCAAACAATGTTCTCTTGTCCGCACTTTTACTTCTCTCGTGGTCATGCCTACGTAAAGCTTTCTACAAGGATATTCTGCCAAATATATTACTCCTTTTGTCTTTTCTTTCAATTATCTTTTTATTGAAAATGAGATAAACATACAATCCAAAACATTTGAATAACATTAAATCAAATTTGAATCAATAAATACATGTATACAAAAGCACATTAATCAGGACATAACTTTGCGTAAGTTCAGCTTCAATAATTCAACGTCCTGCCATTGCCTCTTTCAAGACGTCTCTATAGCTGACATCTGAAAATATTAGGCAGTCCATTCAACAGATTAATTAATAGCTGATAATATAATAATTTATTGTAACAAACAAGTCAAAATAAAAGAACATCAGAGTAAAAAGTAAAAGAAGAAAAAGATAGAAAAGAGGGGGCGAGAGAAGAGAAAAAGAAAGGGTGAAAGGTGAGGGGGGAAAGGAGCTCTGAGGACTAAATCATCCGGTAATTTTGTTTCATAGTTCCGCTGGGACCATATGAATTAATGTGTCCTGTGAGTAGCACCTGAATTGTATCCACGGATTCCACAACTCACTGAACACTTTTTGCTTGTTCTCTACTGTGGCTATAGTTTCTGCCACGCGATACAGAGAATCAAGTTTTCCGTGCAACTGTTCAATGGTAGGAATATCAGTAGATTTCCATAACGTCGGTATTAATAACTTTGCAGCTGCAATGAAATTTTGCGCTAATAAAGATGCACGTTTATTCTCATGCCAGAGAGGGAAATTTAGCAATGCTATCTCTGGTGTCAGATTGGGCACCTTATTCAGCACTTCTTGAATGAATGTTTCCACCTCACTCCAATATTGGCGGATTTTTGGACATGACCACCAAATATGTAAATAGTCACCACTGGGATCTTCACATCTCCAGCAACTAGAGGAAGTCCCAATTCGCCAGTTATAGGACTGTTTTGGAGTGATATACCAACGCGTTATAATCTTGAAAGAATTCTCCTGGGCCTTTACGCATTGCGTAGGGCCATGAGATTTTTTATAAATATGTTGTAATTGGTCATGTGTGAACTTGTATCCCAGATCTGCTTCCCAGTGGGCAATATAGTCTCTTTTAGGGCAACACTCCGTTGTTAGCAACATTTGGTAAATGGTGGATAATAATTTTTTAGGTCTAGTTACACATGCGCACAGTGTCTCAAAGGGCGTCATGGAACGTAGTAGATCTGCATTTTGGAGATGAGGTTTTAACATTCTCTTTAGATAATTGTATTGGATAAAGTTAAGTTTGGAGAGCCCTGGCAGTCTTTGTAGGTCGTTAAGTTCAGGGAGTGTTCCATCGGTTAGTATTTGATCAATGGAGATATTTGACCATCTGCGTGTGGTTCCCGTCCCCTCTGAATATTTACCTATAAAAAATGACAGGATATCCGAGAGTTTGAGCAAAGGAGATATGGGCGGGGTTAAGGTATGCATTAGGTTTGTCCATATCCTCAGAGTGGCTTTAGAATGAATGTTATGGAGTGGATCCATTTCCCTAGTCAGGATGCGAGTAAGAAAGACGGATCGGAGGGGTAGAGGGGACAAAGCTTCTTCCACCTCAATCCATGGCTTGTTATCAGATGCCCTAATTAAGTCTATCGTTCTAGATATAATTGAGGCATGGTAATACTTTTTAATGTCTGGAGCTCACATCCCTCCCTTAGATTTAGGTAGTGTTAGGGTGCGGTATGATAAACGGGGCTTTTTGTTACGCCAAATATACGTGCAGAACATTGAATTTACTTTGTTTAAATATGTTATCGGTATTGCTATGGGAAGCATTTGAAACATATAAATGAACTTAGGGAGGATCAGGCTTTTTAATAAGTTCTTCCTTCCCATCCAAGATAAACAATTGTCCTTCCAGGTCCTTATAGTTACCATTACATTTTCAAATAGAGGTATAAAATTTAATCGAATAGGTCCTTATCCGTTCTCCCCAGTTTCACTCCTAAATATGTAATGCAACGGGAGGGCCACGTGAAGGGGTATAGAGTCTTCAATTTGGAAAGTGTTTTCGATGGTATATTCAAATCTAGTGCTTCAGATTTAGACACATTCACTTTAAAGTTGGAAAGGTGGCCAAACTGATCAAGCAGATTCCTTAAAGCCGGGAATCCACGCAGAGGTGCAGACATCAAAATCAAGAGATCATCCGCGAAAGCCGCAGTCTTAAAATGTGACTTGTTGAGTCTGACCCCTCTATGTCTTTATGGGCTTGTATGGCATTTAACAGGGGTTCCATTACAAGTACAAAAAGTAATGGCGATAATGGGCACCCCTGTCTCGTACCATTTTTAATTGTGAATGTGTCTGTCAATGCATCATTGATCCTAATCCGTGCTGTAGGATTTGCATACATTGCCATTACAGCTTTAGTCAGAAGTCGGGGAACCCAAATCTAATCAGAGTTTCCTGTAAGTTGATCCAGTCCACCCTGTCAAAGGCTTTCTCCGCGTCTATTCCCAGCAGAACCAAAGGGATATTGTGAAGTTTCACATATTGCATCAAGTGCAGAATTTTATGTACGTTATCCCTTCCCTCTCTCCCCCCGACAAATCCAGTCTGGTTGAGAGAGATCAGACCCGGCAGCAAAATCGCAATTCTTCGTGCTATCATGCTAGAAAGCAACTTTAGATCGACGTTCAACAAAGAGATCGGTCTGTAGCTGCTACACTGCTCCGGGTCCTTTCCCTCTTTGTATATTAATGAAATACTGGCTTCTAACATCTGACCAGGGAGCGGTTGCCCCTCCAACAAAGCATTACACAAGTTGAGTAAGTGGCGTAGGAGGAGAGAGGAAAAGGTTTTGTAGTAAGAGGCTGAAAATCCATCTGGACCTGGAGATTTTCCTATGGGACACCTCGACAGGGTGGACTGGAGTTCATCCAATTTGAAGGGTGCAACTAATAGTTGTTTATGGATGTCAGTAAGTGTTGGCAGTTGCAATCCATCCAAGAAGTTCCTAATGTCAGTTCGTGTTTTTGCAGCTTCGCACGCAGACTCACCCGGTCTCAAGTCATAGAGGTGTTTATAATAATCTAAAAACGCTTGTTCTATGTGTCCAGAATTGTCAGATCTCTCCCCTCGGCTATTCTTAATCGAATGAATCCGCATACGCGCCTGCCTCTTCCGTATTACTCCTTTTGAAGCACACGTCAAACATTTCCTAATAGTATAGTTCTTTGAACCACCCTGATTAGTGAATGTTTTTGATTTGACCAAATTGATACACGCTTTACACATGCCACACGGAAAGAAGCCATTTAACACTTTTGAAGTCCTGACCATATTCTTTTTTGGGTTGTAATGGCTATGCACCAAGACATCCTTTAAGTTTTTTGATCTCTGGGCCACCATCAATGAATTACTAGGAATGATGTTCTTTAAAACAGGATCCATAGACAATACCGGCCAGTGTTTTTGCAAAATCCTTTTCAATTCCATCCAGTTTTTACTATAAGTTGTTATATATCTCACCTGATTGTTGTCCTCAGTTTTTTGTTTTTTTCCGATACAACAAGTCATTACGAGATATTTCCATGGCCTTTCTATATCTCTTTTTTATACTCCGCTGTCCATAACCCCTTGCTGTAAATCGAGTTTTCAGATCTTTTGGCTGACGTTGGAAAGGTTCTTCTGTCGAGCATATTCTTTTCATTCTTAAGTATTGACTGATGGGTATCCCATTAATCTTAGATGGAGGGTGAGAGGATCCTGCATATAGAAATGAATTAGTGGAAGTTGGTTTTCTAAAAACATCCGTGCTGATCTCCCCATTTGGCAACACTTCCATCATAATATCCAAAAAATCAATTTTTCTACCGTATTTATAAGTTAATTTAATATTTAACTCATTACTATTTAGAGCATTCATCAGAACCTCCAGTTCCGTTTCACTACCCTCCCAGATGAACATCACATCATCAATATATCTTATCCAATTAGGTACTTTCTCTATCCCTGCAATAGTGTCACACTGGAATATTTCTCTTTCCCAAAGACCTAAAAATAAATTTGCATAACTGGGGGCACATGAGGCCCCCATAGCGGTCCCTTGTAATTGAAGGTATGTTTTGTCACAAAGGATGAAAAAATTATGCGTCAAAACATACTCTAACAGGGTCAATAGGAAATTCATCAAATTACCATCCATATCCGAAGATTCTAAGAACCATCTCACTGCCTTCAACCCATCTCTATGTCGAATCGAGGTGTATAACGATTCGACGTCTGCTGTTACCAGCATCATATTTGCATCCAGATGAATTTGATCTAACCTTTGGAGTACCGCAGTTGGGTCTCCCCACAAATGAAGGCAATGACATGACTAATGGTCTCAGGTAATGATCCAGGATCTGACAAATGGGTTCACATAAACTTTGATTCCCCGACACTATCGGCCTACCTGGGGGGTCCATTTGGTGCTTATGAATTTTTGGAATCAGATAGAATGTTGCAATCCTAGCTTCATACTTCTTTATGAAGTCCAGCAATTTTCTGGGAATGATATCATTATCCACCGCTGTCTCGATGATGTCCAGTAGTTCTTTCTTAAAAATAGACAAGGGGTTACTACACAACCTTTTGTAGCATGTTCTATCATTCAACAAGTGGTATACCTGTTTTTCATAAAGAACACAAGGCCACACCACTATGTTACCCCCTTTGTCAGCTTGTTTTATTACAACATCATCCCATTTTTTGATTTCCTCTATGGCCTTCATCTCTTCCAATGACATGTTGATCTTCCTTTTATATTCTACCATATTTTCAATATCATTGGTCACCAGTTTCGTGAATATTTCCACTGCCGGACATAGGCCCATAGACGGAAGTTTTTTTGATTTTCCACATAAGTGGATGGGAAATCTTCCTACCTTATTGGTATTTGATTCATCCTCCAGAGACTGCAGGACTTCAACCAATTCTTCTTCTTCAGCAGAAAATGCAGATGTTCCTGATTTTTGATGGATTTTTTTCAATATTAATTTTCTGGCGAATAGATGCAGATCCTTTACTGCCGTGAACGAGTCTATTGGACAGGAAGGAGAAAACGTTAAACCTTTCCCTAATACATCCAGCTGACTTTTTGTTATTTCATGAGAAGATAGGTTAATTACCCTCCTAGGTTCTTCATCAGGACCATCTCCTCTATCCAAGTTATTCTTCCTCTTTCTCCCATATGTCCTTTTGAATCGTGGCTGTCTAGGATCACGTTCAACATCTGTATCAACCGTAGTTGCTGAACTCACTGATATACTACGTGCCATCATCTCATTCTGTGCCATTTTTCTTCCCTGCCATCTAAATATTCTGTTATTTTCGTAATCAGTAAGACGTTATACACACCCAGGTATGAACCTTGTCTTGCAGGGATAATTTGCAAATAATGAAAGATGGTGGTAGCTTATATAATAGATGTACAATAGGATGGGTAGTCATTACATGGTTAGTGGATGATGATGTTTATGATCACTGAAACAGGTTAATTGAGTGTGCCATGTTAGGTGACTTGGATCATCTGTAGATCAACTGCCATCTCCCTGTTATACTATGATGTATGTTGGTAAATAGATTTCATCTTGTTACCATACATAGTAGGACAATGGATGTTTATACTATGATGCTGTAAATTAATTGGTCAGTTTCTGATGTGTCTCTCCGGAGGGAATGCTCTGTTTTTTAATTAATTTTAATATATAATTTTATGGCGATTTTATAAAGGTTATATAATCAAAAAGTCCATAGGACACATGGGCGAATTTCAAGAATATATACACTTTATTTAGGATTCTTGACAAAACAAGTTTAAAATCCTTACATGAATATAACAAAATAACAGGTGAAAAGAGAACCATATGGAGGTCGGAAAAGAGCCACTGGATATCTTATAATGGCTAGAGTTATTGCAATGTCCGGTGGTACAGTATTAGGGGGGCCGGGTGACTTTATGGTAGGTATGTGCAGGATATATAGCCTACAAAGTGAATTCATATAATGCACTAATTAGTCTCCAATACTATATAGTATATATTGGCGGGAGCATATATCTGTAAAGGACGGCATTTAATTGTCATCATACACTTCAATACAAATATCCCTCTTAGAATTAGTGGATTAGTATCAAAGTGAAACTGACAAATGCTTCTGCTACTTCAATTGCTCTAACCTTCTATCATACACGAGACTCATTTAGACATCACTTAAACAAAGTGCCAGTACAGACAAACCTGACAGCACCTACTCAATTTGTGCTACATGCTTCATATGGTCATATGTCAAACAGTGCAGCGCCATAATCATGGGAATGTGTATAGTTCAAAGCAGCGGTGCTCGGTACAAAACTCATACACCACCACAGTGTCCTACCACACTCTCAACTTAAAGGCCACTCACTGTCAAAACCTCATGGCATGGAGTCAGGATGAGATGAGCATCTAGGGAAGTCAGAAACAACCAAAGCACATTGTATACGAATTCATTCAAGAACAAAATCCACATACCTCCGTGGGTGTTACTGAGAGTCACGTCCTGGCCTGCACCTAACCCCTACGTGTTTCGTCGTAAGACTTCCTCAGGGGTCACTCCCCGCTCAGCCGCCTCCAGCCTTCTTTCCCTGACCACTTCCCTAGGGCTCTTCCAATGGTCCTCCTCTCCCACCCACGAACAAGGCCACACGCTTGACCTCATCTTTACCCGCCTCTGCTCCCTCTCCAACCTCACAACCTTGGAACTCCCCCTATCTGACCACCATCTCTTGACCTTCTCCGCCCTCTCTTCCCCTGCCACACTACCCCCTCCCCGCAAACTTGATCACCCTCGCTGAAACCTAAGAGATCTTGATCTTCCTTTATTCTCCGAATCCCTCCTCCCTCTCACCGACACATCTTCCGCTGGTAACATAGACACTGCCACCACCCTATACAACACCACAATAACGAACGCCCTTGACCTAGCCGCCCCCCTCACATTCCACGCTCCATGCACTAACAGGCAACCCTGGCATAAGACCCTCACTAAAAACCTAAGACGGGCGTCCAGGGTCGCCGAGAGGAGATGGAAAAAGTCCCGCACATCCGAGCACTTTGCTCTGTTCAAACAATCCCTCACTGACTTCAAGACGGCACTTGCTACTGCCAAGCAAGCCTTCTTCTCATCCTCTGTCCCGCAACCCCAAACAGTTCTTCAAAACTTTCAACTCCTTACTCCGCCCACCCGCTCCTCCCCCCTCTCCCCTCATCTCCGCTGAAGACTTTGCGACCTTCTTCAAGGAGAAGATCGACAAGATCAGAAACAGCTTTGGCCCACTTTCCCTACAACTCCCCCTCTCACCTACACTGCCCTCCTCCTCCATTAGCCACTTCCCCCCCATAGCTGAAGACCAACTCTCCTCCTTCCTGTCGAAATCACACCTCACCACCAGCGCCCATGACCCACTCCCATCCCACCTCATTCCCAACCACACCTCCATTTTTATCCCAGCCCTCACCCACCTCTTCAACCTATCATTTACCACTGGCGCCTTCCCCTCGGCCTTCAAACACGCCCTAATCACGCCCATCCTTAAAAAACCCTCCCTCAACCCTATCTCTGGCGCCAACTATCGCCCTATATCTTCTCCTCCCATCGCCTCTAAGCTACTCGAACAGCACGTCCACTCTGAACTGTCCTCTCACCTCTCCTCCTGCTCCCACTTCGACTGCCTACAGTCCGGCTTCCGACCCCTCCACTCCACCGAAACAGCCCTGACCAAAGTCACCAACAACCTACTTGCCGCCAAGAATAAACGCCACTACTCCATCCTCCTCGACCTGTCCACCGCCTTCGACGCGGTTGACCACTCCCTTCTTCTCCGGATCCTGGAATCCCTTGGCATCACCCACCTTGCCCTCTCTTGGATCTCCTCATACCTAGCAGACCGGACCTTCAGTGTCTCCCACTCCCACACCTCCTCCTCGCCCTACCCCCTTTCTGTCGGAGTCCCCCAAGATTCGGTCCTGGGACCGCTACTTTTCTCCATATACACTCTCGGCCTAGGGCAACTCATTGAGTCCCACAGCCTACAGTACCACCTCTACGCCGACGACACCCAAATCTACTTGTCCGGCCCCGACATCACCTCCCTACTCTCCAAAATCCCACAAAGCCTTTCCGCCATCTCATCCCTTTTCTCTGCACACTTCCTTACACTCAACATGGACAAAACTGAATTCATAGTCTTCCCCCCAAGAAATTTTCCCCCACTTCCCAACCTATCCATCTGTGTCAATGACTGCGCCCTCTCCCCAGTCTCCCAAGCCAAGTGCCTCGGGGTAATCCTTGACTCCTCCCTATCCTTTAAGCCCCACATCGAAGCCATCTCCACATCCCTCTGGCTCCAGCTTAGAAATATCTCACGGATCCGCTCCTTCCTTACCCACGACACCGCTAAAACACTTATTCATGCCCTCATCATCTCCCGCCTTGACTAATGCAACCTCCTTCTCACTGGCCTCCCATTCAACTCCCTCACACCTCTCTAATCTATCCTCAATTCCGCTGCCCGACTAATCCATCTGTCCCCCCACTATTCCCCTGTCTCCCCCCACTGCCAAGCCCTTCACTGGCTCCCCACCTCCAAGAGATCCCAGTTCAAAACACTAACCATGGCATACAAAGCGATACACAACCTGTCCCCACCATGTATCTCTGCCCTCGTCTCCCGATACCTACCCTCACGCAACCTCCGTTCCTCCCAAGAACTCCTCCTCTGCTCCCCCCTCATCTCCTCCTCACACAACCGCGTTCAGGACTTTGCCCGGCATCTGCCTTACTCTGGAACTCCCTGCCCCAACACGTCAGACACTCTCTGGCCCTAGAAGCTTCAAGTGTCACCTGAAGACTCACCTATTCCGTCAAGCCTACAACCTGCCATGAGACCCAGGTGACCGCCCCATAACTGATACTACACCAGCCTACTGTATGCCCACCCGCCCCTCGTAGACTGTGAACCCTTGTGGACAGGGTCCCCTCCCCTCCTGTACCTATATGTCCTGATTGTCTACAGTTATTGTAATTGTGCTTGTCTCCCCTATCCTCATGTAAAGCGCAATGGAACCTAATGGCGCTATATAAATAAATAATAATAATATAAATAAATAATAATAATAATATTAGGACAGGCAGGGATGGTTAGGGAACTAGTTAGAGGCTGTAGGGGCAGGTAGTGATAGTTTAGGGGCCATAGATTAGGTGACAGGTTCCCTTTAAGAGTCACCCTGCTGCACAGTCCGATCACTTTTGTTAGATACAGATGAGCTGCAGCTCATCTGTATCTCTCAGAATCGCGGACCTGTTGTGGTTGGCAGTGCTTGCCAACCACAAGCCGGAAGTGCTCAGCGACAGCATCCGGGGTCTAGCCAGGACTATGGCCTGTCACGTGAGCGCCAGAGATTTCGTGATACTAGGCTAGGGAGGAAGAGATGGGCCTGGGAATTGAAACTAAAAGTCTAAGGTAAGCGGAACAAATTGTATAATGGTTATATGATAGTGGTCTGTGGAGAACTGAACATACTTAAATGAGTTTAGGAAAGCAATAAAAGGAAGTGAGGGTGTTCATATAAGAAGTGTCAAAAGTTCATTGTCCTCAAAATGGAGTATGTTGGAGATGTGCTATCCCCAAAGGTCTTTACATCGAGAACCAGATTACAAGAGCCACCAGAATATCAAGGAATCATCTCCTACATTACAAAACTAAAGTAGAAAACAACAGAGTTCCTCTCGTAGTCACCTACAATCAATGTCTGGAGGACTAAGGTTAAGTGGAGCTGCACGGAAACTGCAACCACTCCTACAGAAAGATGCCAGACTAAAATCAATATTTCCGGATCCCCCACTCTTGTCTTTTAGACAACCTCCGAATCTGAAAAACATCATTGTCAGAAGCGTCCTGTCCTCTTCAGCAGGGCTGCCACTAGGAATTTAGGGGGCCCCTTACTAGCAAAATTTTGGGGCCCCCTTGAGACTCCACCCCATCTCCACCTCATCCAAGCTCTGCCTCCATCCAGGCTCCACCTCCACCCAGGCTCCGCCTTCACCCCTCAAATCTTCCATATTTTCACCGCCCACTATGGAAAAACTCCACTTCTGCACCGCGTTCTCACCAATTACACATTAACCTCTTTCTATACATTGTTCTTTATTAGAGCCAAGGAGGGATGTGAACAATAAATGTTACATGAGGCAGAATAAAACTGAGGGTGTTATTCATCACCTTATACAGGGGTGGTGGAACCTTTTTCCTGCCGGAGGGACATTTAGAAATTTCTACCATCATTGAGGGGCCGCACATCACATGAAAATTACCCGGCTACATTTAATTAATTACCTCCCCTAATTTGATGGCTGCAGCTGCTTCTCTGTGTCCTGCGATGTTCGGTGATATCTGATCTTCCAGGTTTGCGTTGGTCTGGAGCGCAGTCGACTCTGTGACAATAAGCTTTGTAAATCAAATACATCACATAGGAGACTGCTATATATACATTGTACAAGACACAGAGCATATACAGCACTGCAGAGGATTAGGGGGCACATTACCTTGCAGCCCCCATCATCCCCTTCCAGTGCACAATACTGTATCCCCGATAATAATCCACTTGCAGCCCCATCCTCCTCCTCTTCCAGCCCCCAGCCTCCTCTTCCAGCCCTCAGCCTCCTCTTCCAGCCCCCAGCCTGAGAGCAGGTCGTGCTCCAGCTCCCACTACACAGTTACCTTCTGTATGATCCGCTGCTCACATGTAGCTCTATGGACCTATAGCCTGATCCTGCTGAATAGACATCTAAGCTGGGACTATGGAGCTGGATTCAGGGAAATGTGCCACTCTGAGCAGAGAGGGAGCGGGCACTGCCAAGTCCCCCAAACACCTATGGAGGCAGCTTAATACGCACATCCAGATAAGGCAGAGGTACCACTCTGACACACAGTGACAGACACTAGTGAAAGCGGGTGGGTGGGCTCCTCTGTGCACATGCTGCAGCAGACTGCACAGAGTCAGTCAGAGAGAGACTCACTGCTGGCCAGGAGAGGGGTGTAGGGGTGGGGGGCCCTTCTCCATGATGCAAATAGCCATGCCCAGTGGTGTAACTAAAATCCGAAGGGCCCCGGTGCAAAATTTGGACCTGGGCCCTCCCCCTTCCCCCGCGTGCCCTCGTTGGTCAGATGTACGGGTCCCATGTAATGTTCTAAATCCTATAAAGACTCACAAATTGACCTCTCTCCCCTTCAGGGCTGCCACTATGAATTTCGGGGCCCCTTACTGCCAGAATTTTGGGGCCCCCCTGAGACTCCACCCAGCTCCGCCTCCACCCATGATCCGCCTCCACCCAAACATGCATTATATTCATAGTGAAAAATTGGAACAGCACCAAAATTTACCTCAATTTATGTGCAAAGCTTTCCCAACCAGCAATCCAGATGGTGCCTTACAATAGAGTAAAAAAAGGAAAAATAGTACAAAAGAATAGAAAAAAGTGGACTTTATTGCCCAATGCGTGGCCACTCCATTATTGCCCAATGGCGTGGCCACACATTGGGTAATAAAGTCCACTTTTCTCTACATTTTTGTGCTGTTTTTCCTTTTTTTTACACTCTCTCTCTATTATATATTACACACACAAGCTTGAGACTGCTGTGGGCTGACAATAGCTACACAATAGCTGTATACACAATAGAGGATACACAATAGAGACCACTGCTAGCTGTATACACAATAGAGATGGCTGCAGGCCGTATAGACAATGGAGATGGCTGCTGAACGTATAGACAATGGAGACGGGTGCGGGCTATACACACAATGGAGAATACAAAATAGAGACTGCTGCTGCCCTTATACACAATGGAGATGGAGATGACTGTGGGACAAATGCAAAATGGTTACGGCTGTGGGACCTATGCACATTGGAGACTGCTGGGAGACGTAATGCACATTAGAGACTGCTGCGGGTTGTATGCACATTAGTGACTGCTGCGGGATGTATACACAATGGAGACTGTGCAGGACGTATACAGAGACTGCTGGCCGTATGCAGAGACTGCCAGCTGTATATCTTGTATACACAGACAGCACTCTACTGTATATACAGGTCCACACCATATACATACAGTATATAGATACACAAATTCAGCATCCATTGTGGACCTGTATATGGAGTATAGTGCTGTATATGGAGTATAGTGTAGAGACAGACAGAGGCAGACAGACAGAGAGAGACAGACAGACAGACAGAGACAGAAAGAGACAGACAGACAGAGTGACAGACAGACAGACAGACAGACACAGACAGAGACAGAGAGATAGACAGACAGAGACAGAGAGAGAGACAGAGAGAGAGAAAGACATAGAGAGAGAGACAGAGAGAGTCAGACAGAGAGAGACAGACAGAGAGAGAAAGACAGACAGAGAGACAGACAGAGACAGAGAGAGAGACAGACAGAGAGAGAGACAGACACATGCAAAAATAAAAATAGAGAGGCGCACCTTGAAAAGGCGACGGTGGTCTAGTGGGGGAAACTTTTATAAGTGGGGGGTTTGTCTCTCACCTATTCCACTTGTGCACCCTTGCACAACACCGGTATTTGCACGGTGGTGGAGGACAGTGAGCTGCTGCCAGACCGCTCCGAGGTGTGTTCCTTCCTGGTGCGGTCACGTGTGAGATCCCGATCACCTGACGTCCACGTCACGGGAACTACATCATGCGAGGTCCTGAAAGGCTGTTGAGAGCTCTCTGATGGCTTCAATCTGCTCCTGCCACAATCCCAGGGATGAGAACAATGAAATTAAAGATACATGAACTGAGTGGTCATATTAGGAGCGCTAGGTAGCAAGGAACTCTCAAATGGAATTATCTTACAGACCTCTTTATTATTATTATTATTTTCCACTACGCGTTTCAACAACGGCCTGTTGTCTTCCTCAGGTAGGGTTTTCAACAGGCCGTTGTTGAAACGCATAGTGGAAAATCATAATTGTAATAATAAACAGGTCTGTAAGATAATTCCCTTTGAGAGTTCCTTGCTACCTAGCGCTCCTAATATGACCACTCAGTTCACGTATCTTTAAAGAGACAGACAGAGAGACAGACAGAGAGAGAGAGAGACAGGGAGAGACAGACAGACAGTCAGAGAGAGACACACAATCAGTCAGAGAGTGAGAGAGACAGTCAGTCAGAGAGAGAGAGATACAGTCAGTCAGAGAGAGAGATAGTCAGAGAGAGAGACAGTCAGAGAGAGAGACACACAGACAGTCAGAGAGAGTGAGACAGTCAGTCAGAGAGTGAGACAGTCAGTAAGAGAGTGAGACAGTCAGTCAGAGAGTGAGAGTGAGACAGCCAGAGAGTGAGAGTGAGACAGCCAGAGATTGAGAGTGAGACAGTCAGAGAGTGAGACAGAAAGTGAGAGAGAGACAGTCAGTCAGAGAGACAGTCAGTCAGAGAGTGAGGCAGTCAGTCAAAGAGTGACACAGTCAGTGAGAGACAGACAGTCAGGGAGAGAGACAGTCAGAGAGAGAGTCAGAGAGAGAGACACTCAGAGAGTGAGAGAGAGACAGTCAGAGAGTGAGAGAGACAGTCAGAGAGTGAGAGAGAGACAGTCAGAGAGTGAGAGAGAGACAGTCAGAGAGTGAGAGAGAAACAGTCAGAGAGAGAGACAGTCAGAAAGAGACAGCCAGAGAGAGAGGGAGAGAGACAGGGAGAGACAGTCAGAGAAAGACAGTCAGAGAGAGAGACAGTCAGAAAGACAGACAGTCAGAGAGAGAGAGACAGCCAGTCAGAGAGAGGCAGTCAGAGAGAGAGACAGTCAGAGAGAGACAGACAGTCAGAAAGAAAGACAGACAGGTGGGCGGGGCCTGACTGTCATGGGGTGAAGAGGCACACTTGCTGAGCTCCTCACACAGACCAGGATAATACAGTCAGCCACCGCAGTAATTGCACGCCGAATGCCTCCCAGGAAGAAGCCAGCAACACAGAACCTCCAGAAACCCCCCGGAGGACATTCCCGCATGGTGAGCTCTATAGCAGGATTCTTTTCAGACTCCCCAGCCTCCCCGTGCTCAGGTTCATCACAGAAAATGGCCCCTCCTCCTCTCAAGCAGTCTCCTGGGAGAAGAGAGGAGAGAAAAGCACAGCAGGGGGTCACATATCATCTGCACACCAATCGGAGGTATGTGCTTCACCCCACACCGCTCAGAGGACTGGGGGAGTGAGTGGGTGTGATAATCTTACATGCAAGGGACAGAGGAGTCTGGAGGATATGAGGAGCCCTCGACCCCCGCCGAGAGGAACCTTTCTAGCGGCACGGCATGGGGGGACACATAGGGAAGCAGGGGGCTCCGGAGATGGCTTGGGAGCTGGAGCTGCTCTGTTTCCCCGGACCAGGATGAGAGCGTTGTGGCCCCTGCGACTTCCCCACAGCACCAGGAGAAAGGATCCTTGGTATCACAGTAGGAGCAAAAGGAGTTAAAGCCCCATTCATCCCAGAGTCAGATCCATGCAGAGGGGCCTAGTGACTTTCAGGCATTGAAGGAGCTTATACTAGCTCTTCCTACTAAGGTGGATCTGGATCTCATCATATCCAGGTTGGAACAGACCCATAAGCAGGACATTGACTCTATAAGGGGAGACCTACAAGATGTTGAGACTAGAGTGACCCAGACGGAGGCAGCTCACATGTCTCTTGAACAGAGAGTCCTAGCATTAGAGGACCGCCTGTCAGACGCGGAGGCACACATGAGGGATCTTTACCTCCTACTGGATGATCAGGAGAATAGAGGAAGGAGAAAGAATATGAGATTGAAAGGTATCCCAGAGGATTGGCCCTCGTCAGGGCTGCAAGACACTGTCCGGGCAATCTTCAATACAGTGTTGGAGCGCCCTAAAGATTCTGCCTTCCCATTTAACCGGGTCCACAGGGTCTTTCGCCTGGGGTTTGGGGGGTCTTTGGACTTCCCCAGAGATGTCCTCTGCCGCCTCCATTATTTTTCTGACAAGGAATTGATAATTCAGAAGGCCTGGATGTGGGGGGGGGGGGGCTTTCTTGGGAGGCACATGCATGTGTATACGGATACGTCCGTGTGCGCGTGCATGTATGTATACCATATCATATCCTATAAGTTTAATTATAACTTTAATTTTTACGGGTTAAAGGTTCAATTACATATATTCTTATACGGACATATGGTCATGTCAGTTATAGATGCGGTCGTAGATGGATGCGGGGACCCCTCCACCCTCTTGTGACGGAGGAGAGACCCACATTGATGAGTCGATATGTGTGTAGGACAACTCACCACATGTCGGTTGTTCACCTGCTCTCTTTTTTCAATATATAGTCTCTGGCTGGTCCTAGAGCCTATAAGCTTGAAATTAGCTATCTCTCCCTTTTCTTTCTTTCTTCCCTATCCTCACCTCATCTGTCATTACTTTTTGTATTCCCCCTCTCCCCCCCCTTCCCGACTCTTTTCCGCTCTATCCTTAAGAGTCTTGTTCCCCTTCCCTTCTATCCATAACTTTTCCCTCTCTCGCTGGGCCCTCCTGAGATAAAAGGGACGGCATGGTGACCAATCCTTCGGTCTCTATCCCGGAACTCAGAGTAGGTACCCTAAACGTGAAAGGGTTACAAAACCCGGGCAAACATTCCATTCTATTGAATATGTTATGGAAACGAAAATTACACGTAGTCTTTCTGCAAGAGACTCACTATACGGCTGACAGACCGTATAGGCTCACGGACAGAAGGTTCCTGACTGTATGCCACTCCCCGTCTGATGATCCCAGAGCCAAGGGTACCTGCACATTTCTATCGGGGTCATTGACTTGGGAGCTGATTGATTTCCGAACGGATCAAGAGGGGAGACTGGCAATGCTCAAGGGGAGGGTGGCCTCGCAGCATTTCACCTTTGTGTCTCTTTACTTACCAAATACGAGACAGTGTTCCTCGCTACTTAAATGCCTGGAACTAGTGGAGACGTTTGTGGAGGGCAGACTGGTGATGGGAGGTGACCTTAATCTAGTCCTTGACCAAGCAAAGCATACATCAAAGGGTTCTACTGGCGTATCCCTGACAACTTTAAAAAGAGTGAAACAGAGTCTTTACGAACACCAATTGACGGATACATGGAGACTGACACATCCGACAGACAGAGACTACACATTTTACTCGGTCGCCCATGATGCATACTCCTGCTTGGACCATTTCTTTCTGAAGCACGCAGACCTAGCCTCTCTCTTGGCGGTCTCTATCGACCCCATAACGTTTTCTAACCACGCACTGGTGACGCTCACAATATCCATGGACGGCCGCCGGGAGGCCTGAAGTCGGTGGATTCTGAATTCTTCTTAATTGACAGATGATCTGGTGATGAGGGATGTAGAGTCTACGTTAAAAGACTACTTTCTGCACAACTCAGGAAAGGACTGTTCTCCAAATATAGTCTGGGAGGTGCAAAATGCGTAGTCAGAGGGATCTTCATCAAATATGGGGTGCACCTGAAGAGGGAGAGGGGACGGGAGGTGGAGGGCCTGGTGGCTGAGATTCATAGATTAGAGATCATTCACAAATCCAGACAGGACACCCAGGTTCTGGCATCTCTTCAGAAAGCGAGAGAGGACCTGAGGGCGCTCCTGATGAGTGTGGCCAAGGCATCACTGGCCAGGTGTCACCAACATTATTATGAGTTCAGGAACAAAACAAGCAAAACCTTGGCGAGGGCCCTTCGCACACAAAGAGCGCGTGGATTTATCCCCCAGGTTATGGACAATAGAGGTACTAAGGTCTCCACTCCACAGGAAATAGCCGCGGCATCTAAAGATTTTTACGCTAAATTATATTCTATAGCGGACACATTGTGGATAGACAAAAATCAGACATATAAGAAACAGATAGCTGATTATCTTGTAAAGTCAGGCTTACCCAGGCTCCCAGAGGAGGACTTGGTTAACCTGGAGAACCCTATCACGATGGGGGAGTGGGTGGAGGCGATCCGACAGTCTCCAAGTGGTAAGGCCCCCGGTCCGGACGGCTTCCCGTTGGAATACTACAAAAAGCTGACATCTCAGCTGTCTCCCCATTTCTTAGCTGCTTTTAATAACATTACGAGAGACCCTACAATAACGATCCCAGGAGATGCTCTGAGAGCTAACATTGTTGTAATACCAAAAGAGGGTAAGGACCCACTAAAATGTGCTAGTTACCGTCTCATCTCTCTCCTCAATGTGAACCTAAAACTGTTTACCAGTATTTTGATGAACAGATTGGTCATGTCCACACACCTGCGCTCTCAGTATTTAGCGTGGCTGCGCTAAATACTTAGGCTTTGCGAGAGAAGCGTAGGTGCGTGTGTGCCGACGCTTCCTTGAAACGCAGCCCCTGGTTACCCGATGTGTATTGTGGTAACCAGTTCATACTGCAAGCTGCCTAGTGACCGCTTATGCCAAGGGCACAGGGAAACACTGCTAGCAGCGCCGCGGGACAGCTATGGGGTCCAAAGTGGCCCCTATATATGCGAACATTTATATGGCTGTCCTGGAGGGCGAGTACGTGTACAGGTCATCATTCTGGCGCCATGTGGGGGGTTGGAGACGTTACATCGACGACATCTTTTTTGTCTGGAATGGTACCAGGGACGAACTTGATCTATTCCATTAATTCCTTAATCAAAGAAATAATGGGAGTGCTGGTGTGTCACGGTCCGCGCTGCTGTGGTATGGATAAACTCACCAAAGAGCCAAAAGTACTTTCATCCTTTATTCCTCCTCTCTCCTACGCGTTTCAGCGCCACACCCGGCGCCTTCCTCAGGGATGTGGCCGGGTGTGGCGCTGAAACGCGTAGGAGAGAGGAGGAATAAAGGATGAAAGTACTTTTGGCTCTTTGGTGAGTTTATCCATACCACAGCAGCGCGGACCGTGACACACCAGCACTCCCATTATTTCTTGGATTCAAACTACTATCCAGTGGTCGGTGGAGGTCCTGCAGCAGCTGTAACACAGATTCCAAAAACGCCTTCAAACCAGTTGTGGGGCTCACAACTGGACCAGGTGAGCAGCTTCACAGCACCACCTTCACAAATAAGTGTCACTAGTGACTAGTGACTATTGCGCCTCTTGTCCCCCTCCCTATTTTCTTTTTACATTAATTCCTTAATGGGATATATCTAGAATTAAAATTTACCATGGGGTGTTCGCTGGAGAATATGCAATTCCTGGACACCTTAGTATATAAGAATAATGGAGGTTTGAAAACTGATTTGTTCGTGAAAAAAACGGATAGGAATAGTACTTTGCATTTTTCCAGTGAGCACCCCAGAGGTATGATTGAATCACTCCCTTGGAGTCAATTATTGAGAATAAGAAGGATAGTGGCAGATGAAGACGTCATTGATGTAAGGTTACAAGAGATGTGACAAATTTCTAAAGAGGGGATATCCACAGGAGATCCTATATCAGTGTAAACATGAGATTCTGAATGTGAGACGTGATGACCTGTTGGTCCCAAAAGTTAAGAAAGCAAATGAAAATAGGATTCCACTAGTGACAACGTATAATGGGCTGAGCAGGAGGGTGGCAGGTAGTATACCGAGGCATTGGCCACTTTTGAAGAAAGGACATGAGTCAATTGAGGAATTTGGCAGGCAACCCTTGTTTTCCTATAGACGGAGTAGACATTTAAGAGACAGAGTGGTAAAATCTGACATTGGCACATCTAGACAAGATTTACAGACAACATTGAGCAGTCCCAGCATGGGTAATTTCCCGTGTCTGGGATGTGCTAGTTGCAGTAATATGCTTAAGGGACGGCAGTTCTGTCATCCCAGTTCCGGTAAGAGGTATGATATCCCGAAGCGATATACATGTACTAGCAGCTTTGTGGTTTATGTAGTGAGCTGCCCTTGTGGTCTCCTCTAAGTGGGAGAGATGACAATGGAGGCAAGAAAACATATTGGGAAGCATAAAAGTACTATTAGGACAGGGATGATGGAGCTGCCGATCCCCAAACATTTCAAAGAGTTTGGACACTCCGTTAATCAGCTCCGTTATAGGATAATAGATGATGTACCACCCCCAAGGAGGAGCGTTGATAGGATTGCCCTACTAAAACAGAAGGAGTTAAAATGGATTTTTGAATTGGATACATTGCAACCAAAGGGAATGAATATTGAATATGATCAAATAGGTTGTATATTAAGATGATTTATCTGTGTCATTATTGGTTTTACTGTACCTCCACGTATGTTTTTAATGTTATTTTAATATAATCCAGTAGAATAATCAGATATCCAGCTTAAGGAAGAAGAATTTAAAAGAAAGGACGCATCTGATGGACAGAAGAGAATCCTGTCTAATTGATACAAGAGTGATTGTATAGTCATTTCCCTGTGTTTGAGGTATATGTTTAAACAGGGGAATTATTGTATAAGTAGTTTGGTGAAGAATATAAAGAAAACTATGAGATTGGGGTATTTTTTTTTATTTTTGTCACATTTAGCCATAATGAATGTATTACAAGATGAATGGATATGTAATGCATTGAAGTAGACTCCATTTTGGGATGGGAACCTGTAGCTTTATATTATGGGAGATGATTATTTAGCTCCTTTTTCTCTTTGAAAGATAAGGGAATATGTATTTTGTAGTATGGCTACTTATGGGTTTAGATATATAGGGATAAATCTGTGGTGGGTTAAGAGGCCCTTTCTCCCTGTAAATTCAATGCATCATTTCCATAAATATATAGGATTATAAATCTTGGTCTAGCAGTTTTGTAATAAGATTGGCTAGATATACTGGAAAATGTGTTTTGAGCTGTCATGGACACCAGTCCACTTATAGTTCAGTGTAATCGAAAAAAGTGATGATTATTTTTTGACATCCCATATCTCTGTGAACTCATTTTATATACCTTTTGTGCCGATTAGGATATTTTATCAGAGGAATACTGTCAACTTTGCCTATAGAATACGTTCCATATGTTGTTTATGTGGGAGTCTACAACTATGTATATCAGATATGTTATAATGGTAATTTATGTGATGATTATCTTGCTATTATCATTATTTATATGTATAATGGATAGGCGTCTAGACTAATATAAATAATTATAAATATACTGTGATATCATATGGGGATTTGGTATGTGTCTTTGAATACAGCCCCACGCATGCGCATGGCTTCTTGAAGCACTGTACGTGAGGGCACCATGGCAATACAGACGCCGAGTTAGAAAGATGCCGACGCCTGCGCAGTTTGATGAAAACAAGCACCAATTAAATGAGTGGAGACGCCGCATGTGCAGAAGTGAGCCACCGCTGATAGGATGAGATGCCCCTGACTGCGTGTTGATGCAGGACGTACTGGGAAGTATCCCTGGCAACTGGGAATGCCGAGAATTGATTGGATAAAGGATTTCTTGTTTACAATTATGACATACGGACTTTCTACTATAACTTTGGAACTTCTTGTGCCCTAATGAGTGTGATCCTTAACTGGGGGGATCCCCTGGATGATACTTTATGCTGTGATACTGGCTGGGATGTTTTTAAAGGTAGATATATATGTGTATTAGTTCAGATTTGTATTATGATCTACTATTGGTTGATTTAATGAGGGGGGTGTGTTCAACACTATAAAAGGGTGAGATTTGATGATATTTGTGAGCTTGACAAAGACCAGATTGCTGTGGTCGAAACGTCGCTGTAATGGACTGGGAATAAAGAACTTGAAAATTTCACCATCTTGTGAGGCGCTGTCCTTTGTATATATAGAGTTTGAAGGGGGGTCTGGGTCTTGAAGGCTTACCACATTGCTGCTCATATGGTGAGGATTCTAGACTTGTGCAGGCATGGTCTGAACAAGCCCTGGGTACAGATTGAGCAGGACTTTACTGGTATCCCCCTGGCAGCTCTCCCATGGCTTCCTGAGGTTTCTGATACAGACTTGAAGAGTCACCCAACAATTGGACCTACGCTGCAGTGTTTCACCAATCCTGCAATTCGTTCCCGACTACTACCTTACCCATCTTCTTTGACACCGATACTTGGGACTCCGGACTTTGTCCCTGGTCTGACAGACCCTATCTTAAGGACATGGATAAGGGGTGGTGTGTTTAGAGTGATTCAGTTTATCAGGAACGATAACTGCCAACCATAGAGGACATTCAGGATATGTCGGTGCCTTCACCCTTGGGACTATGGAGGGCATTGCAGTTGAGACATTATCTGAGATCTCTTCCAGAGGCAGCCCAATTCCTGGGCCCTACCACCAAATATGAAAACTTGTGTCTGGAGGAGAGACCCCTGCCTCATGCTTTATCAGTGGTGAAATCTACTCTGGACTTGATGGAGGAACTCCCACCTCCGAAATACCTGTTGAAATAGGAACAAGACGTTAAAATTCAGCTAACTCCTGAACAGAGAGAGGGGGTCCTGACCCTGGCACATAAGTCCACAATAAACTTTGGCTTCCAGGAGGCAAATTACAAGCTCCTGTCCTGATGGTACAAGGTCCCTCAGAGGGTCCACACTATGCTCCTGTCTGTGGACCCCACATGTTGGCGATGTAAAAAAGAGGTGGGATCGTTTTTACATATTTTTTGGAGCTGTGAGGGATTGAAGAGGTATTGGGAAGAGGTAAAAAAAAATCATTAAACAGGTCACAAAAAACTATACAAGTGTTGGGACCGGACCTTTTTTTGCTGCAACTATCTACCCTTCCAGTCTCGTCCTACAGAACATCTCTATTGAGACTTATAGTGATGACTGCAAGAGCTTGTATTCCTTTTGCTGGAGGACCCCATCCACCCCGAGTATCAGCATGTGGGTGACTAAACTAAATGAATTGATGCTGATGGAAGACATGACAGCATCAATACAGAATATACAGAGTTCTTTAGTACCTGGTATCAGTGGACAGACTAAGTCTTCCCCGGAGTACCTGGCCCTTCTGGGTCGCGCCCTGTGAGACATCCCTTCACTTACCCCTTTTTCCTCTGCCTTCCCTGCCCTCTTCTCCCCTTTCCTTCTTTTTCTCTTATCACTTTTCTTCCTCTCTTTTCTCCCTTTTGGGATTAACCATTGTTCTATTTTGCCCTAAGGGCTTTACATAATATTTTTCTCCGGGCATAGTTGCGTAAATAGCCTGGATGGACTGTAAGGCCCTGTTGCCTGTATGTAGGGGGTTGGGTATTTTTCTGTTTTCTTTTCTTACCCAAAATTTAAATAAAAGTGACCAAAATTGGATGCAGACACTCGTTACATACGAGACGTAGAGATACACATGTTTATATGAGGACATCTGTAACGGTGTTTGAGTTCTTGGTGAGCCATTGCAACCTTGTGATTCAAAATGGACTTACTGATTGTGAATGTCTGCACGTTTATGCTTTGTGAAAAAGGTTTGTCAAATATTTGTCTTGCTTATTTGATAAATAAAAAAAAAAAAAGAAGAAAGACAGACAGAGAGTCAGAGAGAGAGAGAGACAGAGAGTACACTCCCCACCAGCAGTAGCTCTGTGTCTTCAGTGCAGTCTTCTTGCATCCTGCCAGTGCCGGAAGCTGCTGAAGAGGTGAGGAGATCAGGGCCCGCCCCCTCATCTCCCCTCCAGGCCGTGACTTCCAGTAATGCGAGGGTGGACAGAGCCTGCTGAAGAGGTGAGGGGGCGGGGCCAGGCAGTTATCGACGAGGGCGCCTGTGCAAGACATGGGGGGCGGCCTGGAGATCGGGACCTGTCCCCTCATGTCTTGCAGGGGCCCAGCAAAGCAACTTCAACCAGCGTGTGACGGTGGGGGGTTGGGGGCGGGCCTCCTTGCTCCAACAGCGACGTCCCCTGCTAGCTCGCCCGGGCCCCCTATAGCCATGCCCCCTCCAATTATTGGCCGGGCCCCTTAATAATTAAGACTTATAAGGGTCTGATGACGGCCATGCTCCCCTTCATTATGTATTAATGTCCCTCACCCAGGTATATATGATCCTCCATTATAGTATAATGCTGCTTCACAGTCGCTCCAGGTACAGTCATATGTAACAGTTTGGGCACCCCTCTTAATCTTACTCTTTTTTTTTTTTTGTTTAAAATTGTTTTTTTTGCAACAGCTATTTCAGTGTGATATATGTAATAACTGATGGACACAGTAATATTTCAGGTGTTAAATGAGGTATCGTATATTGTACTAACCAAAAATGTGAAATATGCTTTATTTCAAAATTTGACAGATACAAATGTATGGGCACCCTTCTGATTTTCATGATTTGAATACTCCTAACTACTTTTTACTGACTTACTGAAGCACTAAATTGGGTTGGTAACCTCATTGAGCTTTGTACCATAGCCCGATGTATCCAATCATGAGAAAAGCTATTTCAGGTGTTCACTTTCAAGTTGTTCTCCTAATTGCATCTTCTCTGAGGAGTGGCATCATGGGCTCCTCAAAGCAGCTCTCAAATTATCTGAAAAAAAAGATTGTTCAACATAGTTGTTCAGTGGAAGGATACAAAAAGTTGTCTCAAGAGATTTAACCTGTCAGTTTCCACTGTGAGGAACATAGTAAGGAAATGGAAGACCACAGGGACAGTTCTTGTAAAGGCCAGAAGTGGCAGGCCAACAAAAATATCAGAAAGGCAGAGAAGAAGAATGGTGAGAACAGTCAAGAACAATCCACAGACCACCTCCAAAGACCTGCAGCATCATCTTGCTGCAGATGGTGTCACTGTGCATCGGTCAACAATACAGCATACACTGCACAAGCTGTATGGGAGAGTGATGTGTAAGAAGCCTTTCCTGCATGCACGCCACAGAGTCGCCTGAGGTATGCAAAAGCACATTTGGACAAGCCAGTTTCATTTTGGAAGAAGGTCCTGTGGACTGATGAAACAAAGATTGAGTTGTTTGGTCATACAACAAGGCGTTATGCATGGCGCCACAAAAACACAGCATTCCAAGAAAAACACTTGCTACCCACTGTCAAATTTGGGGGAGGGTCCATCATGCTTTGGGGCTGTGTGGCCAATGACGGCACCGGGAATCTTGTTAAAGTTGAGGGTCGCATGGATTCCACTAAGTATCAGCAGATTCTTGAGAATAATGTTCAAGAATCAGTGTCAAAGTTGAAGTTACACCGGGGATGGATCTTTCAGCAAGACAATGATCCAAAACACCACTCCAAATCTACTCAGGCATTCATGCAGAGGAACAATTACAAAGTTCTGGAATGGCCATCCCAGTCCCCAGACCTGATTATCATTGAACATCTGTGGGATGTTTTGAAGCGGGCTGTCCATAAAACTTAACTGAACTGGAATTGTTTTGTAAAGAGGAATGGTCAAAAATACCTTCATCCAGGATCCAGGAACTCATTAACAGCTACAGGAAGCGACTAGAGGCTGTTATTTTTGCAAAAGGTGGATCTACTAAATATTAATGTCACTTTTCTGTTGAGGTGCCCATACTTTTGCACCTGTCAAATTTTGAAATAATGCATATTTCACATTTTTGGTTAGTATAATAAACCCCATTTCAATCCTGAAATATTACTGTGTCCATCAGTTATTACATATATCACACTAAAATAGCTGTTGCAAAAAAACAATTTCAAACAAAGAAAAAAAGAGTAAGATTAAGAGGGGTGCCCAAACTTTTTCATATGACTGTAATACAATGCCGCCTCACAGCCGCTCCAGATAATACAATGCCGCCTCACAGCCGCTCCAGATAATACAATGCCGCCTCACAGCCGCTCCAGATAATACAATTCTGCACACACAGCCTTGTTCACCGCACACACAGCCACATACATTGCACACACAATCACATACATTGCACACACAGCCTGCTCACCGCACATAGGAGCAGGCCAGGCCGGAAGACTCTAACCAGCTCCTCTTTGGCAGAGAGGTAGGCGTGCTGCTGCATGTCTCCACTCCTACAATCCCCAGCCTGCTCCCGTGGTCTGACTGCGAGAGGAAGAAGGGGGGCTGGGTGGCAGTAGCATCAGCGGCGGCAGCCTCACAACAAAATTAACGTCAGCGGTGAGTGTCAGTAGTCCTCCGGCGGCTGTGATCAGCCGCCTGGGGACCCGCCGGGTAGAGCTCCACACAGCTGGCAGAGCGGTCGCAGGGCTCCGGGCCCCTGTATCTCCGGGCGACTGTGGATGGTATGCCACTAGCCATGCCCCCTACAGTCATGGCTGGACTCCTTCTCCCTCATAAAAATGGCCACGCCCCCTGCAGGGAAGCCCAGGCCCCTGACTCCAGGCAGACCCGTCACCCCCTGATGGCAGGCATGCTCTCCATTAGCAACAGGAACCTTTCCCTGCAACCAGAACAGGTGCAAAACCTGTCCATCTATAATGACAGCGAACAAGATAAGGATTACTGGGACAGATCAGGACTACAAGATACCAGGTAGCTTCAGTTGCACCAGAATCAATGTGGTGTATTTAATCACATGTACCAAATGTCCAACAGGTGGCATGTACGTAGGGGAGACCGGGAAAAAATTCAGGACAAGAATGAATTCTCATCACCACTAAATAAAAGAAAAGCGTATGACCTACCTGTAGCAAAACATTTTTCCAGCCCTGACTACATTGAAACTGATATGAGACTGCTCATCTTAAAAAGCAACTCCAAATCTCAGAGAGAGAAGAATTTGGGAATACAAATTGATAACTACCTTTGACACATTCAAAACAGGATTAAATGTATCACATGGATTCATGGCTTTTTATATAACATGAATGGACATTTGGGGACATCACAGATTCATGTGTTTTTATATAAATTGAAAAGACATTTGGGGATAACACATCTCCAACAGACTCCATTTTGAGGACAATTAACTTTTGCCACTTCTTATATCAACAACCTCACTTCCTTTTATTGCTTTCCTCAACTCATTTAAGTATTTTCAGTTCTCCACAGACCACTACCATATAACCATTATACAATTTGTTCTGCTTATCTCAGACTTTTAGTTTCAATTGCCCAGCCCATCTCTTCCTCCCTAGCCTGACTTTGTTTTACGTCACCTGTTGCATTTACTATAACATCTAAGACTGTTGTTTTTGTTTTTGTTTGTTTCATTTGCTTATGTGTATATGTATGTGTCTTCAGAATTTGTGTCATTATCAGCCTGACGAAGGGGCCACAGTGTCCCGAAAGCTTGCTATGTTTACCATCTTTTCAGTTAGCCATTAAAAGGTATCAACCACTAATGACTCTCACATTCTAATATTTTTCTATCTACTGGCTAACACGGTACAAACATTTTATATCAACTATCAATTTTTACATTTTATAAGGATGTTTTATTTGAAGAAAGAGTACAGCAAAAGGAACATAGTACCTTAAAAATTGCCTAGTATCCAAAACGTACCAGTTCGTAGTACCGTAGTTCATTTTTCTATCAACATATTCTGCATATCCAATGTTGCCTCTATGCTATTTCCTTAAAATTGTTGCTATGGGCATTAAATATTTTATGTTCATCTTTACCCTTGTATTCCCTTGTCTGTCAGTTTTTTGTTTTTCATTTTATGGCAAATACACCATTATATTGACTAAAATGATGTTGCATATATTTTAATTTATATTAAATACAGTTTATTACTGGTTTTTATTTTTTAATCTTTTATATTTTTTCTATCTATATTTTTTATTTTAAAAAACAAAGCTATAAATTTTAATTTTTTGTGCTGAATCAACAACACGTGGGACACAATCGTGAAGCGGAATGAAATTTATTGGATATTTTAAACTTTTTTAACAAATAAAAAACTGAAAAGTGGGGCATGCAATATTATTTGGCCTCCTTGAGTTAATACTTTGTAGCCCACCTTTTGCTGCGATTACAGCTGCAAGTCACTTGGGGTATGTCCTCTATCAGTTTTGCACATCGTGAGACTGAGCTTGAGCTGTTTTGCAAGGAAGAATGGGCAAGAATTTCAATGAGGTTGGATGGAGAGCGTTTGTGAACAGCAGTTTTCAGCTCTTTCCACAGATTCTCGATAGGAATCAGGTCTGGACTTTGACTTGACCATTCTAACACCTGGATACATTTATTTTTGAACCGTTCCATTGTAGATTTTTCTTTATGTTTGGGATCATTGTCTTGTTAGAAGATAAATCTCCGTTCCAGTCTCAGGTCTTTGATGATCTCCAAAGTAAAAGAAGTGGATTTTTTCATGCGCTGCCTCCAGACAATAGGCGATCCAAATATTATCCAAACTGTTCTTTATTACTTGACGCGATTCGTGAGATCTTCTCACTTCCTCAGGAGTTATACAAAGTTACATCCTTTCTTAAAAACAATCCTAAATATACTGACATAATCTCTCATTCTAATGAAAAAAAGAAAAAAAACAAACATTCACCAAGCTTTATCAGTATCTCACATTGTGCATCAATCATTTTTTATCATACTATTTTATCTAAAATTCCCCAATCTGTACAAATTAACATTAACAGGTATATAGTTTGACATATTCATAAAATCCCACTTCAAATGTTCACACTTTCTTAAAAAACCTTCACATTAACATAGTAAATTAAATTTAGAATTTTTCTATCCATTTATATAAAACATTCTATTCTATTGTACTACTCTTTTTTAGTGGCATTGTAGACTCAAACGTATTATCTATCCATCCATCCCATTCCTTTTAGGATATCACCCATTCAATTACCACTACTCTATCATTGATCTTGTAATACTGCCCATTCTATATTATATATGTGTTGTCCACTATTAGTTTAGATTACTCCCTCAACACTGCTACATCAAACTGGGATTTTACTTTAAGATTACCACCTTTTACATATTAGTATATGCACTACCCTCTAATGGTTCAGGTACTCCCTCACCAACACATCGGAACTTTTCACATGGTAAGCCACTCAATATATATTTGTGTGTGCACTACCCTCTATTGCTCCCTCAACACTGCTATATTTAATCGTGACTTTTACATTTGGATAGTTATTCAATACAAATGTATGTGTGCGCTACCCTGTATCACTCCTTCAACACTGCTACATCAAGATTTCAAATTGATTTGAATTATCACCCCTTTTATCTTGCGCTGACATTTATATCTTCTCAAATCATATATATCCTCTCAGTTCTTTTTATCTGAATAGATCACTGATCTCATTCAGACCATTAGGTTTTAATATTCTTATGGCCACTTTACACATCCTTATATCGTCGTCCAACTTTGATAAAAAGTCACGTGGTTCGTGCGTTGGCGCCGATATCGTTAGTGCGTTGTGTGGTGTAAATGTGCAATGCGATGCAAGAACGATACCAAAACGATATCGGGGAAGAATTGTGCAGGCTCTCCAACTGCCCGACATTGGATGGACGATCTGGCAGGATCGTTCTGTGTGACACCCCAACACCGACTTAGAGAGCAACTTTCCCTATTCACTCCCACGTTAAATGTTCGTTACTGGGTCGTTCGTACACGGGGGTGTACACATCGCAGTTGTGTTGCCTGCCGATATCTCCCTGTGTAACATCTCCTATGCGATATTGGATTTCAGCAAAAAAAGTGCGCGCTCCCGTGCCGTTGTATCCAATATCGAAACGATGTTGGGACGTGTAAAGTGGCCATAAGTTTATGTATCCAATATATTTCTTTTCTTGATAGCACCTGATCTCTATTATTTGTTTCAGGGGGAACATAATCTATGGGGAGAACAGTGATTTTAGCATTCTTATTATGTATATTTGCACAGTGTCTAGATACACCATGCGACATTAGTCCCTCTTTAATGTTGAACCTATGTGAGTTCATTCTGTTATGTAATTGCTGGGACGTTTTTCCAATATAATATTTCCCACATTCACATTTTAACCGATAGATTACATAGCATGATTGACAATGCAAGTGAACATTGATCTGGAAAGTATTTTTTCCTTGATCACAGCTAAAAGTGGAGGTTCCATCCTCTATCATTTTGCAACAGAGGCATCTCCTCTCATTGCATCTATATGCTCCCTTTCGTACAGGAAAAAACATTTTTACTAGTCCCTCTTTTTTTATTTTTTATTCTACTCTGTGCTAGTAGATTTTTAATAGTGGGAGCTTTTCTAAACGTTATACCTGGTTTTTCTGGTAATAATTTACATAAAATCGGATCATTTTGTAAAATCCCCCAATATTTCTCCATAGTATTCCTAATATATGCATTTTGTCTAGAAAATGTTGTTAAAAAATTAAAACTACGATCATTTTCTTTCTTTTCTGTTTGTGGTTTTGGGGCTATGAGGGTATTTTGTTCTAAATCTACATTATCATTATATGCCCACTGTATTATTTTCTTGGGATATTTCTTGTTTAATAATCTTTCTTTTAATATTTGTGATTGAACTATAAAATCCTTTATCTGGCTACAGTTTCTCCTTATACGTCTATATTGGTTCCCTGGGATATTGTTTAACCACTTTTTATAGTGCGCGCTATTATAATCAATATAGCTATTTGAACCAACTTTTTTAAAATAATTTTTTGTTAAAATCATACTATTTTCGTGGAAAATTGTTTTATTAAAAGTAGGAGAAAAAGTTAGACCCCAGCTATTATTCTGTATGTATCCTATAAATTGCTGTAGATAATTTCTTGCATCATCATATATGAATATTAAATCGTTTATGAAACGCTTGTAAATGATAACATTTTCTGCCAAAACATTTCCATAGATGTGGATGGACTCGAAGGTGGCCATAAACAAATTTGCATGAGTTGGTGCCACCTTCGAGCCCATTGCGGTACCGAGTATCTGATGGAACATCTTATCATTGAACGTGAAAAAATTATTTTTTAACATGAATTCCATACTATTGAGAATAAAATTCTTCTGTAATTCAGGAAACCTATTGTATCTCTCCAAAAAGGTTTGGAAGCATTTCAAACCAATATTGTGATCTATATTCGAATATAGTGATGCAACATCAACAGTTATAAATATATATGATTCTTTCCACGTCATATGTTTAATCAAATCAATAAAATGCGCAAAATCTCTTAAATAACTCGGTAATTGAGCCACCCAGGGAATCATCAGTTTATCTATATAGGATGCTAAATTAGAAGTAAGCGCTCCTATTCCCGATATTATCGGTCTACCAGGAGGGCTCTGTTGATCCTTATGAATCTTTGGTAGATGGTAATAAAAAGCTATTGGTGGGTTTTTCACTCTCAAAAAATCAGCCTCATTTTTATTCAACGCTCCATTCAAAACACCTTTAGCTATATGTTGGTTATATTTTACAATTTCTTGTAAATAACACGTTTTTGAGACAATCTCATATGTCATTGTATCTGAAAGGATTCTTTCTGCTTCCAACATATAATCTACCCGATCTTGTACAACTACCCCCCCCTTTATCAGCCTGTCTGATTATAATATCAGTATTATTTTTCAAGCTCCGTAATGCATTCTGATCTGATCTGTTTAGATTCATATTATTGCTACCCATTTTTGTTTCTTCCAATTTCTCGAAGTCTTTCAACACCAAATCACAAAACGTTTTAACATGACGACCGTAATATTGAATCGGATAAAAGTGGGATGTTTTTTTTAATGTAGTGTGGTGTGATTTTATTCTATCTAAATCAGGACCTTCCTGGTCTTTAGATTCTGGTAACCCCGCAAAGTATCTTTTTAATGTTAATTTTCTGATAAATATCTGCAAGTCCATGTATAAATCCAAATTCCTTGAATCATACGAAGGACAAAATGACAACCCTTTTTCTAATAATCGTATTTCTTCTTCATTGAGGGAAGAAGTGGATAGATTGAATAAAAATAAAAATAATATTTTCAAGGTAGATATATTTTCATCTATTATTCATTTGTTTGGTTTCTTTTTGCCCCCTCTGGTCCCTCTATAGGTATTTTTCTTTTTTTGTCGTTCCCCTGTAGATATTTTAAAATTGTATTTTGCCCTGGGATTACCCTGGGTAAAAAAGGCACTAAACCATCCTGGTTTCCTGTGTTATCTATTTACTTTGGAGATCATCATTTTTACTGGGAGGTGCAGCAGCCGGGTACGCATTTAAGGTGTTGTGACTGGGCACAACCTAAAAAGGTGAGCACAACACACACCTATATGACCGTTAATCACACAGTTAAGACCCTATTTTGCGCTATTTCTCCCCCCTTTAGTGTATAGTAGACAAAGTCTCAGGTCTTTCGCAGACTCCAACAGGTTTTCTTCCAGAATGGTCCTGTATTTGGCTCTGTCCAACTTCCCATCAATTTTAACCATCTTCCCTGTCCCTGCTAAAGAAAAGCAGTCCCAAACCATGATGCTGCCATTACCATGTTTGACAGTGGGGATGGTGTTTTGAGGGTGATGAGCTGTGTTGCTTTTACACCAAACATATAATTTTGCATTGTGGCCAAAAAGTTTGATTTTGGTTTCATCTGACCAGAGCACCTTATTCCACGTTTGGTGTGTCTCCCAGGTGGCTTGTGGCAAACGTCAAACAAGACTTTTTATGGATATCTTTGAGAAATGGCTTTCTTCTTGCCACACTTCCATAAAAGCCAGATTTGTGCAGTGTACGATTGATTGTTATCCTATGGACAGACTCACCTCAGCTGTAGATCTTTGCAGTTCATCTAGAGTGATCATGGGCTTTTTGGCTGCATCTCTAATCAGTCTTCTCTTGGTTCAAGATGAAAGTTTAGAGGGACAGCCGGGTCTTGGACGATTTGCAGTGGTCTGATACTCCTTCCATTTCAAAATGATCGCTTGCACAGTGCTCCTTGAGATGTTTAAAACTTGGGAAATGTTTTTGTATCCAGATCCGGCTTTAAACTTCACCACAACAGTACCTTGGACCTGCCTACTGTGTTCCTTAGTCTTTATAATGCTCTCTGGACTTGAAACAGAACCCTGGGACTATCACAGAGCAGGTGCATCTATACGGAGATTTGATTATACACAGGTGGATTCTATTTATCATTACCAGTTATTTTGGACAACATTGGATCATTCAGAGATCCTCACTGAACTTCTACAGTGTGTTTGCTGCATTGAAAGTAAAGGGGCCGAATAATATTGCACGCCCCACTTTTCAGTTTTTTATTTGTTAAAAAAAGTTTAAAATATCCAAAAAATTTCGTTCCACTTCACGATTGTGTACCTCTTGTTAATTCTTCACAAAAAAATTAGAATTGATATCTTTATGTTTGAAGCCTGAAATGTGGCAAAAGGTTGAAAAGTTCAAGGGGGCTAAATACTTTCACAAAAACAACACAAAACAATCACTTATCTCAGGGAGACCAGTCAAAGAAAACACTGCGGGCAGCCAGCAAAAGCGCTCAAACACAGTGAAATCCTAGATGCATTGCCCCCTTGGAAATACGAATATGCTGACTAGTCCCATATTTGAGAGTCCTAAACAAGACTCCACGGATTCCATTTGCAAATACTTTCACAAGGAACTGTATGTGTGCGTGCATGAGTACCTAGGCAAATGCCAGAGCTCTGGACGACCGGGTCAGCCCCCTCGTTGAGGACACTGTCCACGCTGCTTGTTGGACGGTGGCCCCGTGTAGTCTCTGTCGCCCCTGTGCATAGTCTGTTCCCCCCATGTGTAGTCTCTGTCCCTCCGTGTGCACAGTCTCTGCCCTTCCCCCCGCACGCAGTCTCTTTCTCCCTGTGTGCCGTCTTTTCCCCAAGTGAGCTGTGCTGCGATGAGAGTAGCATTCGACTGTCTGATAATAAACCAGTTCTGCTGCCGGCTTACTAGTATTCATAATCCACCAGCAGTCGGAAGCTGCTCTTATCGCAGCACCACTCACACAGGGAGAAGGTAGCACTAGGTGGGGGAAGAGACAATGTACAGGAGGGGAGGACAGGTTAAGGGGGGCAAGAGACACCGCGCACAAGGGGGAGACAACACACAGGAAAAGACAGCTCAAGGGGGCAAGAGACTCCTCACACAAGGGGGAGACAATGCAGAGGAGAAGACCACTCAAGGGGGGGCAAGAGACACCACAAACAAGGGGGGACAACGCACAGGAGAAGACAGCTCAAGGGGGTGCAAGAAACAGTGCACAGGGGAGAAGACACAGAATAGGGGAAGATAGCTCAGGGGAGGCAAGAGACACAATGCACAGGAGGAGAAGACAGCTCAAGGGGGAGCAAGAGATAGCTCTTAGAAGAAGATGGTGCACAGGTGGAGAAGACGGCGAGCAGGGGGGAGAGACAGCACACAGGGGAAAGACAGGCACAGTGTAAATTGACAGGGCACAGGGGGGAGAGACAGCACACAGGTTGAGACAGTGCAAAGGGGGAAGACAGGCACAGAGAGGTGAGACGCAACACACATGGGTAGAAGTCAGAAGCTGCTCTCAGAGCCTCATTTGGTCTCTCAGACTTTTATCGAGGGCTTGACTGTTCATGGTGTGGCGATATTTATCCCTTGTATGTGGTATTATTCTGTCACTATGTGGTGGTAATGTGCACTCTGATCATGGTGTGGTGGTATTTCTCCTTGTATGTGGTATTATTGAAAAAATAGAGAGAATAGAGTATGGCCCTGCCAAGAAAGTCTAACTTGTAGTGGTGGCAGGGTTAAAAAAATATTTTGGTGAAACAAAATCTGATAGCTATGTTTGTATGTGATCTGGTGTTTGATGGGAACTGTTAGGATATGTTCACACAGTGTGTTTTTATAGTGTTTTTTCTGCAGATTATGTGATGCGTTCTTACCATGGTTTTATTATAAGCTGTGTTTTTGTTTCCCTGCAAAACCAATGTGAAATAGGAACTGCTGTCCACCCACAATGGTTTAAAGGGAACCAACCACCCCAAATGACCCCCCGGACTATTAATATCGTTCCCTACACCCAGCACATACATGTGCTGCAAGGTTTTTAGCTAAAAAAACTGTTTTTCAAAAGTGAAGATAATGCTTTATAAAGATTATAACGAAGCGACAGGTGGGCGTTACTTAGCTGTGGCTAAAGCCGAGTTCCAGCTGCCAGTCATCATCCTCTCTCCCCTCGCAGCATTGAAGTTCAGCCCTTTCTTGTCGTCACAGCCTGGTGCACGGGCTCGCATGCCCGTGCACACGTCATCAGCTACAGCCGGGTAGCGAGCGCGCGCTCTGACTTCCTGCGCTCGGCTGTGGAAGTCAGAGCATGTGCTCGCGACCCGGCTGTAGCTGATGACGTGTGCACGGGCATGTGAGCCCGTGCACCAGGCTGTGACGACAAGAAAGGGCTGAACTTCAATGCTGCGAGGGGAGAGAGGATGATGACTGGCAGCTGGAACTCGGCTTTAGCCACAGCTAAGTAACGCCCACCCGTCGCTTCGTTATAATCTTTATAAAGCATTATCTTCACTTTTAAAAAACAGTTTTTTTAGCTAAAAACCTTGCAGCACATGTATGTGCTGGGTGTAGGAAAAGATATTAATAGTCCGGGGGGGTCATTTGGGGTGGTTGGTTCCCTTTAATTGGTGTGGAGAAAATGAAACCTGCACACGTTTTCCTGCATTTTGAAAAGAATGAGCATGTCAATTCTTTTCAAAATGCAGAGCTGTGTTTTACCATACGATTAGTATTGTCTATGGGAGAAAACACTATATTCGGTTCAGGGAGAGGGAGAGAGGAGAGAGAGAATGAACACCAGCAGGTAAATAAGGTCACAAAACAGTAAACTCGTACTTCAAAACGCAATAAAACCTTAATCAAAAACACTGTAAATCCAACTCTAAAAGGCTAAAAACTTCCTGCTAGGGATTTTGTTTACAAATACTACTTTCACCGTTTTTGTTATGTTTTAAGTGCATTTTTAGCGTACTGTAGTTTTTTTAAAACAGTGTGTGAACATAGCCTTAATGTGTGATTGCTGAGGACGGGGTGCCGAAGTTGAGTTTTCCAATAGTGGGCAGTGGAACTGTGGAAGAATAGAGGTGGAGTCTCAGGGGTCCCCAAAAATTTTTTCCAGTGAGGTTCCTGAAATTCCTAGTGGCAGCCCTGCTAGGCTGTATATATTACCTGGAAGCTATGCTGGGCTATATATGTCATTTAGAAGCTGTGCTGGGCTGTATGTTATTTGGAGACTGCAACTGGCCTCTAAATAATATATACAGCCCAGCAGTAGCCTCCAGATGATGAATACAACCCTGCATAGCCTCAATATTATATATACAGTCCATTTAGTGTGAGAAAACGCACAGCAAGAATTTATATGCTGCAGATTTTCCCGCACTAAAATACACAGCATTTATAAATATTACCATCTATATATTTATATAACTTTGTTGCACTATGAAAGGGGGGCCCAAAAAATGTCTTGCACAGGGGCCCACTACAGTCTGTGTCTGCCCCTGGATAAATGTAAGGTCATGCACTTAGAGGAAATAAAATGTATAATTATGCGCTTAATTGTAAAACATTGGGCAAAACTGTCACTGAAAAGACCTTGTACGGGAAAAAAAAAAAATGTGTTCAACAGTCCGCGCTGCCAAGGTCCACTTATTCCAAGGAAACACATGGGTAGGTGAAGTATATCCAAAAAATCCTTTATTGCACAGCGTAGGATGCAATAAAGGATTTTTTGGATATACTTCACCTACCCGTGTGTTTCCTTGGAATAAGTGGACCTTGGCAGCGCGGACTGTTGAACACCTTTTTTTTTTCCCGTACAACGTCTGTGATTCCACGTGCTAGTGGTCGGTGGAAGTCCAGCAGCAGCCATCAGGATATAACACTACACGTCTGTATACCAGTTGTGGGTCTCACAACTGAAATAGGTGAGTGGTTCCCTTTATACCACCTACATTTGAAGTGTCTGAGTGATAGGGCACTATTGCGCCTCTTGTTCCCTTCCCTTTCTTTTATTTGATACTGAAAAGACCTGGGTGTATGGGTGGACTACAAACTCACATTTAGTGGCCAGTGTCAGGTAGCTGCTGCAAAGGCTAATAAAATAATCGGATGTATTAAAAGAGGCATAGATGCTCATAAGAACGTAGTTTTCAAGACATAGCTGAACTAAAAATGCACTAGAGAGTGCAGTGAAGAGTGACCAAGCTTATTAGAGGACTGGGGGGTCTGCAATACCAAGACAAGTTATTAAACTTGGGGTTATTTAGATTGGAAAAACGAAGGCTTAGGGGTGATCTTATTACAATGTACAAATATGTGAGGAGACAGTACAAAGACTTTTCCAATTAACTTTTTACACCTAGGCCTGAGACGGAGACAAGTGGGCATACTCTACGTCTGGGGGAAAGAAGGTTTAATCATAAACACAGATACAAATTCTTCACTGTACGAGCAGTGAGGCTATGGAATTATCTGCTGCATGATGTTGTAATGAGTGATTCACTACTAAAATCTAAGAAGGGCCTGGATGCCTTTCTTGAGATATATAACATTACAGGTTATAATCTCGTATATACTAGATTCTTTGATAGAGCGTTGATCTAGGGAACTAGTTTTATTGCCATATGCGGAGTCAGAAATTTTTTTCCCCAATGTGGAGCTTAATGTTTGCCACATGGGTTTTTTTTGCCTTCCTCTGCAACAACATGTTAGGCTATGGGTTGAACTAGATGGACTTAACTTCTACCTTTAATCTTAAAAACTATGAAACTTCATGCTTCCTTTTGCTGACAAGCTTTACGGAGATTGAGATTTAATTTTCCAGCAAGACTTGGCACCTGTCCACACTGCCAAAAGTACCAATACCTGGTTTAATAACCACAGTATCGAGGCCTCGATCAAAATGAATTGTGTGAGGCCGGACACGACTAGTCAGAATGTGGGCAGAAGTATACAAATTGCATGCTTGTGTTGACATGACTGTCCAAAAGGGAGAAACTTGAGAGGTGGTCCTGAATCAGCACAGGACCTATAGAATACTCATCCTGAAGAAGACCCAATGTAGGGTCGACACGTTGATTGATTGTCTTCACAAATGCAAATAAAAACCACGGAAAAAGATACCACCTCTCAAGTTTCTCCTTTTTGAGTGTGCCAGGGATATAATTTTTTCTATATTGGATACAAATTTCCCTCAAGCACCCAACCGGTGATCGAGCTAGACTATATAGTCTATCACATGAACGTACAATCTTGCCATTGGCACGGGAGAATCCTGAAAGTGTGCAGTACATGCGCTGTGAGAATTCAAAAGCCTGCAGTCACCTAGCAGAACTACAGACTTTCATTTCAATCTTGGATAAGCCCTTTAATTATAACATTAAGCCCTGTAGCATGCCCAAATCTAACAGAGTATAATACACTTGCTGTCAGGATTTAGCTCTTGGTTCCAGCAGTAACTGTGATTAAGTGTTAAAATCTACAGTAATGTCATGATGGGGGCTGTCTCCCCTGTGCTGTCTTCTCCCTTCAGTGCTCTCTCCTTTGACCCATCTTCCCCGTGTGCTCTTTCCCCTGTATGTGGTCTAACTCCCCCCAGTGATGTCTTCTCCACTCTGTGCCCTCTCCTTTCAGCTGTATCACCCCTGTGATGTCTCCTCCCCTTTGAGCTGTCTCCCACTGTGATGTCTTCTCCCCTCTGTGCCATCTCCTTTGAGCTATATCCCCGTGTGCTCTCTCCCCCCACTGAGTGCTTGCCCCCATGTGCTTTGTCTCTCCCCCTATGGTGTCCAAAGAATAGGCTGGAAAAAAGTGCATGCGCCATCTTTTTTTATAACAAAGTGTCCAAAGATGGCGGGCGCCTGAGTAAGTGCACATTTGCGCTGGGTATATGCATGCTCACTTAGCACCGCACAATGTGCCAGTAATGCCAGTGGGCGCCATATTTGCACACCCCTCACTCTTAGCCATCCCTGTGAGTGCATTCCGCCCCTCATACGCTCTCTGTGCCCCTCCTATGCGCGTTGTCTCCCCCCTGTGATGTTTTCTCCCCTGTGTGCTCTCTCCTTTGAGCTGTCTCCCCCCAGTGCGCTCTCTCTCCACCCTGGGTGCTCACACTTCCCCCGGGCGATCTCTCTGCCACCACCCCCTGTGCCTTTTCTCTCACCACTTGTGCTCTCTCCCTTCTGTGGTGTCCAGGGATGGGGCGGTGAAAGTGCGCATGCACCATCTTTTTTATAACCCAGGTGTCCAAAGATGGCAGCTGCCTGAGTAAGTTCACGTTTGCTCTGGGTATACGCTGCAGGTGGCGGCAGCTTCCTAACCACGCAATGTGCCAGTACCGCCAGTGAGCACCATATCTGCCACCCATCACTCTAAGCCATCCCTGTGTGCGCATTCGGCCCCTCGTGTGCTCTCTGTGACCCTCCTGTATGCACTGTCTGCTGTCTCTGCCCACCCTCAGCACTCTCTGTGCCCCAGTGTACAGTATATGTCCCTCCTTTGTGGGCTCTGTGGCCCCCATGTGGTTTCTGTGCCCCTCCTGTATGCTCTCTGCCTCCCTCTACTTCCATGTGCTTTGTTCCCGATGCGGTTTCTTATCTCTGCCCCTTTATTTTACATGATATGAGGTAAAAAGGTATGATATAATGAGCGCTAGGGACAGAAACAGGTAATATTCGATAAGAGCCCAGTGCCTGTTTCTGTCCCTAGCGTTCATTATATCATACCTTTTTACCTCATATCGTGCTCAATTCCTCCCTTTGGGGAGTGTGGTTTGAGAGCAGCTCTGGGACAGGATTTGGTCAACACAGAGGAGCTGCCCTTCCCTGGGCTCCTGATCTCTGGGAGAGACGTTGAAGTTCCATAAGGAAAGGCTTCTCTACACGTAGCAACGGATTTATGCCTGCGGTTAAATCTCACCTCAAATCATCAACCTAGTTGTGCAGGGGGCGCAACTAGAAAAGGTGAGTGACATATCAATATAACCCCTTGCTTCGGCTAATTTGCACAGTGTGGCGCAACAATTTTTTGGTTTTCCTTTATTTTACATGACAATCTCCACAGGTCATTGACTGCTAGTAATACAATCAATGGTGAGCTCCCCCTCTCCTGTAATGATCACATGGAGGTGACATCATCACAGATTCTTCAGCTCGTCTATCGCCACGTGCACAGGGTTCCAGGTGGTTTAACAGTGTCTGGAACGGTGGCAGAGGCTTTGGTTGACAGAGGAGGACCCGGAGAACAGCTGCAGCATGTGGCCGGCATATTGGTACATCACTTGAGTGTGCTAATATGGCGGCAGCTTTGTTTTTTTACTTTCAGGTGGAACAATCGGGTGCTGCTCACGTGGACCAATCAGGTGGCGAATAAAGAGGAAATCCGGACACTCCTGGTCCGAAGGCAATTATGCAAGTAGACTAAAGTCCTGGAATAGCGAAAGTTCAACAAACATACTGCTTTAATTGAATTTTGTTTTCACAGCATAAAATCTCTGCTCATTGTATTTCTGAACAGAGCTTGTCCTGGATACTTGATTTGTAAGAAGATGTCATCTGTAATTTGATATATTAGCACTGCATTATGGGAATTTAAAATACTCAGCATAAATGAGTACACCCCTTTGAAAAGTAAGACTAATCGATATCTCACAGAATAAGAAAATTTTCCCATATTATGAGGAGTTTCATTAGAACATTTTTTTTTAACTCATACTTAATAAAGTAAGGTTAATAATATAAAACTTTCATAACTATATTGGGTACAACTGAAGATTTTGTAAACGAAAAGTGAATATATCTCGCACAAAAAAACAAATACATCTAGTATCTTGTTTGACTTCCATGATTTTTAAGGACAGCACCAAAACTTTTAATCATGGAATGAAAGTTCACAACATATAGCAACATCTATAGTTTTCATTCTTCAAGAACAACCTCTTTTAGAGCCTGGATGATTGATGAAAAGTTGTTCAACTTGTCTCCAGCATTCTCCATAGGTATTTTGGTTGACTTCAGATCATGAAATATACTTGGCCACTGAATCACTTTCACCTTATTCTCCTTCAGAAAAACAACAGATGTGAGTTTTGGATCACTGTCATGTTGGAAAAGTGCACACCAACCAAGGGCACTCAACATTGATGAAATTAAGGAAATCACAGGATCTATAGACATTTCAATATTTAAATGATGAAAAAATGGACACTAAATTTCCGTTTTACAACAAAAACAAGAGGCCTAAATATGCCACTAAGGCCTGCAGGGTCTCCACACTTGTCTCCCATCGATCAAATCTGGGACATCATTGGCTGCATATTGCAGAGGGAGCTGCCAACAGCAAATCTTGCCAAAGCCTTTGCCAATATTCTAGCCCTTCTACCATACAAGAAAACACAAATTGTAGGATAATGTGCTGTAATATTCAACCTAATAAAATGTCCTCAAATAAATATATATTTTGTAGCACTAAGACAAATACAGTGCTAAGGTCACTGTTACTGACAATCTGTGGTCTTTAAGTCTTGTGGATCACGAAGGGTAAAATCATTGGCTGGAGTTTCATCACCGGTAAAGATCGAGATATAGGAAAGAGATAGAGGAGAAACTGAGGAGTCTGTCTGGATGCTGTGATCCCCAGCCGATGCTGGAACAGGCAAGGAATCATTAGAAGGGAGGCCCTTTGGTAGAGCATGTTCTGAAAATAAAGCTGCTGGCCTCCTATTTTTGAAAAATCGTGGAGATGCGTGTTCTCTGTTGATTTGCACCCGCATATCTGCTTTGTGCACAGTTCGAATGTGCTTCTTCATGTTACTTGGATGTCTGCAACCCTTCCGCAGATCTGCAATAACAAACAAGTTATTCGGTAAAATATACATAACCATTCCTCACAGTCATTATAATGTGTGCATACATACACATTCACTTTGGTAAGCACCAAGGGGGTGACACGTCCTCTTTCAGCTCAAAATTTCTGAAATTCTTCTCATCTCCCAGCAAATTATTCATATATCTGACTAAATAGTCTACACTACACTTAAAACATTGAAGATTAAATTGGACTCCTACTGGACCTCAATTAAGATATAAGTGACAGAAGATCTAGCTAGAAGAAAACAAAACGTGTACATGGGGTCTTACTCCGGAAATTTGAGGATTTTGTCTCAAATATTGTTCATAAATCTGTCAAGCTGTGTTAGCGATCACGTCTACTATGCTAAGGCGCATGTGCACAGCAAGGAAGGGAGACCCACAAAGGCAGGAGGCAGAGAGACCCACAAAGGCAGGAGGCAGAACAGAGAGGCAAGGAGGCGGAACAGAGAGGCAGGGGGTGGGAGGACCTTCTAAACAGCAAGGGCTGCATAATCAGTAAGTCCCTCTGGACTTCTTAACTTGAAACTTTCAAAACTGTTCATTACAGGTTACAGGGAGGCTAGAGACATGGAAGACCTCTTACCTGAATGCAGCAGACACGCTTTTATATGGTGCTGGATTTGGGTTATACCATAATGGGCAAAAATGTTGGTGCCCTTGAAATTGTTCCAGAAAGTTAAGTATTATATAATGTATTGATATTACACGTTTTGTCCAAAATGGCTCACTTTGTATGGTTGTGTTAAGCCAGAACCACTATGCTGACATAAGAATGAAAACCTCGGTTGCTGCAGTACCGGTAGAGTTTATCATATACCGTGCAGTGGAAGAAGCTTAACACCACACTGCTGGGCTTCAAGAAAGGCATCAGGTCATCAATGGTTTAAAATAATAGGTCAGTGATTTGTTACCTGTTTCGGAGCTAAGAATGCTTTTTCTTCAGACTAAATCACACATACACTTTTGATTACTTTTAAGTTCCATATAGATGATGTGTGCACTGTCACTTTGATGTATTCAAATTAAGGCGCTTATTCTGTGTTGGCAGCCCGGTGTGCCTCTGCCCCACCTGGCGGTTTGCATGTCATCTGAATAGATGGCTGTAGCCATCCGATTGGCAGTGGTTACCGCTGGATTAAGACATTCGCCGTCTACTTTGATTGCTGGGGATATGTGTGGGTGGCTGGCTGTGTGGTGCGCATATGCCAATGTGTAACCCAGATTTGCCAAGAAGATCATGGCAGGTCCTGGCAGGGTAACCAATGCAGTTATAAGGTTCTTTTGTGCATCAAAAACCACCTCTTCCCAAAGAAGCAAAACATTATACACGTGAAACACGCATTGGAGTAGTGTTAATCCCTGGTGACATCTGGGGGTTATTTTACTCTATGGGTAAGCGTCTATTCTGGGTATTTTCCTTAAATATATGATGCTATATTTCATGATTATGGGATGAAATTACAAGGCTTGCATCATCAAGAGATGTATACTGAACTGGGGCATGTATAGTAGTTCAGTGTTCCCCTTAAGGCAACGTCACATGCAGCAATATTGCTAGGCAATTTCACTGGCAATTTGCTAGTTGCAGTGAAATCATGGACACATTGTTCTATTTTGTTGCTGTGTACAAATGGAACAATGTGTCCATGATTTCACTGCAACCAGCAAATTGCCAGTGAAATTGCCTAGCAATATTGCCTCATGTGACGGTAACTTTAGTCTCGACATACTATTGACACTTAATCTTAATTGGACCCAAAAATGTGTGATAATTATCATTAAAACCTCAGTTTTGCTTTATAGACTACTCGATTAGGCTGTTCCCTATCTGTACTATTACATAAAGTGACACATTTTATTAATCGCAAGCCCCATCTGTGGAACTGCATGGAGACTATCTTAAAAGAGGACCTGTCACCCCCCTGCTGCATGGCAATCTAAATGCAGCACTGAATGCAGCATGTCTGCTGCATTCAGGGAAGGGGTCCCCCATGTGTCTGTGTGCTGTGTACCAAGAGATATAGCCTTAGTAAAACTCACTGTTAGAAGCCATGAGGGCAGTCCCTGGAGCAGGAGCCAGCTCGATTGACGGGGGCCATTCCCTCCCCTTCTGCTTGTCTGTCCGTCTCCTGCTGTGCTGTTTATGCTTTGTTCAGACAGCAGGGCAGGAATCTGGAGCTGAGGTCAGGACAAATGATTTCCATGCTGTGTGAGGCAGGATGAATGACAGAGAGGAGGAGGGCAGAGCTAGCACGGCAAAAGCAGCACAGAGAGGTAGAGGGGGGGAGTGGCCCCCATCAATTGAGCTGGCTGCACCAGACAATGCCCTTGAGTCGGTCGACAGGGTATGGGGTACTCGGATACCGGGACAGATGGTCACTTTGATGAGGGATCACGGCTGGTCGGTTCCCGGTCCCGTGCCTTGGACCCTCAATGGCAGGGATGGTGGGGGATGATGATGATGGATGGGGGAATGGTAACGTGACGCCACCTGTGGCACCTGGTAACATGGATACCATCGCTGCAACCGGCCGCTGAGCTGATGCAGGTGCAGCTCAGAGTAGTACAGCTCCCCACAGGTGGCGCTTTACCTCACGGCAGCGGGGGTGGATGAGGGAAGTCGTAGCGCAGGAGTCCCCAAATCCAGGCCTCGAGGGCCGTCAACAGTGCATATTTTCAGGATCTCCTTAGTATTGCACAGGGGTTGGAATCATTTCCTGTGCATTTGATCACATTAACACCTGTGCAATACTAAGGAAATCCTGAAATTCTGCACTGTTGGCGGCTCTCGAAGCCTGGATTTGGGGACCTCTGGCGTAGTGTCTCTGCAGTGAACGCTGCAGGCAGCGGCAGTGAATCAAGCACTCTCACACACAATAGTCTCTGTTTCGGTACCTTTTTACTGATGTCCGGTAACAGGTACAGTCCAGGAGAGTAACCAGGTTCTCAGTGCAATTTGCGTCATTCACCTTGGAAAGTTGTGAGGCCTCCTCTGTTATTGTGTGCAGTGATTGGGGTAAGTCCTGCCTGAAACTGAACTTGCCACTCCTTCTCCCTCGCAGGGTACTACTCCATAAGCGACATTGAGGACCTTTCTGTGGGATCCCTATTCTCTGCTTAGGTCCCAGGTCCTATACTTGGTCAGGTTTGAGTGTCTTCTCTTCTTTACCTCAGGGGGATTAGATCCTCCTGGTCTGTCCGGGCTTTCTCTGCTACTCTTTAGATTATTACCAGAATCGGACTCCGGTGACCAGGTGGTCTAAAGGGAACCCAGGTCTGTTCCCTTCTTCTTTTCTCCTACTTCCTCCACTGGCCTCCGACATTCTCCCTAGGGTGCAGCACAGCTGGGTCAGTGTTCTCTGGTCCTGGGACTGGCTTGATCCCAGCGACCAGCGCCTTCCAGTACCTTCCTCTTTGGCTGTCTGACTGGAACTAACTGCTCCCTTCACTGCTCAGAGTAGACTAACTGACTCCTCCCCTCAGGCCTGGATCCTTATAGGGAAACTTGCTTAAGGCAGTAAGTAGAGCTTCCCTCCAGGTCTGGGGTGGAAGGTGTTGTGTGCTGTGTGTAACAAGATGTATGTCTCTCCTTGCACCGGTGGGTCCTGAGGCAATCCCCCTCAGGGTTGCCACACCCTCATGGCTTCTAACAGGGAGTTTTACATAGGCTATATCTCGGGGTACATAGCACAAAGACACATGGGGGACCCCTTCCCTGAATGTAGCAGACATGCTGCATTCAGTGCTGCATTCAGATTGCCATGCAGCAGGAGGGGGGGGGGGAGCGTGACAGGTCCTCTTTCACTACACCTGTGTGTTTGTCTTGTTTGCACCTCATATTTTAAATATTTTTGTAAGTTTTTCTATAATGACTTTTTGGATGTGTCAATTCAATATAAAAATTTTTTTTTTAGCCAAATAACTCCTTGTGTGCCTGCTGTTGTTCATGAATAATTCTAATGGAGTAGCAATTTTGGGTTAAAAACCTTTCTTTATTACAAATAATCTTTATGACAAATAATTGTTCATTGGAAAGGTTTCTGTTAATTATACTGTGCTCAAATAGTTTCCAAAAAAACATTATCACAGTCTCCCTTAAAGAGGACCTGTCACCAAACCAGGCATGGTGATCAAATTACAGCACTGGATGCAGCATGTCTGGGGGACCCCTTGCCTGGAGCTTGCAAATGGGAAGTCCCACACAGCTGACAAAATAATAGGACAGTGGAGAGCATTACAGCCTTTTTCTTTAAGGGACAGAGCTTTTTCACCAAAGTAGATAGGATATATCTCCTACAATATAATATAACACAGGTCAACAAAAAAATTTTTTTTTCTGGTGCCCAAAATATTTTAATGAATTTGGGGTATTTTTGGGGTGCTGATTCTGAATATGCTATCAGTTTTGCCAGATTGGCTCAAGTTTTTGAGATTTTTGGTATCTTATTTATAGCACTTGTTGGTAAATGCGACGCATCATCTCATTAATTTCTTTGGATTAGTACTTGAACTGAGCAGTTCTCAATATAGTTTTGTGTTAATTAGTGTTCTAAAAGTTTGTTCATAGCTTGATTTTTGCACTAACTTTATGTTTGTTGTCTGTTGTCCAGTGAAAAGCATGAACTCATCAAGAAGAAGTTGTCTTAACGATCCAGACTCATTCTGTTACATTTGTGGTGAATATACACTGACAAAACATAGAAGAAACATAACAGACTTCGTTAAAAAAGTAGCAAAAAACGTCTTTTTTGTTACACATTTTACGAAAAATCTCAAAAACTTGAGCCAATCTGGCAAAACTGATGACATATTCAGAATCAGCACCCCAAAGTTACCCTAAATTCAATGAAATATCTTTGGCACCAAAAATGCTGTTGACCAGTGTAATATTTACACACACACGCACACACACTGTATATGTAAGAAATGATTTAGATTTTGGTCTTCTTTAACTCTATGAAGGTTTTCAGGAGATGATAAATCCTTATTGAGGATGCCCTACACATTAGAATAAAGATGGATGAACCACCTGATCTCGTGTTATTTTTTATTTCTATACAGGGAGAACATGAGTGCTTGGTCAAGTACAGAGTTCATGAACAGTGAATATCAAAAATTTACACGCTTCTGATAAATTGCCAAACTTCTGTTGTGTAAAAAATATCATGCCGAAAATAATTTCAGAACGCTCTCCAGCTTCAACACTGTGCATAACCTGTACAATCCAACAGAAAAGTAAAACTAAAAGATTTTCGGGTGGAAAATAATAAAGAACCAAAGCATATAGTTGTATAAATAACATACCCTTATTAGGACATCTGTCAGCAGGTTTTTACTATATAATCTGAAGACAACAGGAGCCAAAGGCCAACACACAAATCAAGGATGGGTCATTTATTCCCCTGCTGTGCTGTTTGATTTAAAAATGAAAATTTTATCACCTGGGATTGTCATTGCCTTGACTTTACTAGTCCTGCCCCCTCTCCCTCCGATTAGCACCTCTCTGTCTATAGATATTGTACAGAGAGCCTGGTGGAGGCAGGTTAACTTTGTAAGCTCTGCTGCATTGCTTAATTGAAAACCTCACATTATGTCAGAACCACTGCACCCAGTAAATTAAGCGATACATTGTTGAATGCTGCTCTCAGAAGATGTAGCAAAAGCCTTTGTTGAAAATACTTTGTTGAAGCATCCTTTGACTTTTTTACAACATTCAATCTATTTAAGGCTGCTTTCACATCAGCGTTCAGCTCCTAGCAGCGTTTTTTTTTTCACTGCCGCAAGAGCCGGATCTGGCAGAACCAAACTTGCCGCACTCGACTGCAAGCCCCATAGACAATGCATGGGGCTTGCCAGATCCGATGGTGCGCCATCTGCTTGATCGGCCGCAAACATCAGCAGAACGCCGATGTGAAAGCAGCCTTAGTCTATGAGCATGGCAAATCTAGAAATGGCTGTCTTTTCTCACTTTTCCTTACAGTAGAGCTCTAAATCTGTCAGATTTGGAGGTCATGTCCTGTGTAGAGATGAGTGAACCTTTTGCAGTTTGGGTTTGGTTCAGGCGGGGCAGCAAACTTTTTGGCGCACTGTTCGCGACTCCGAACTTGACCCGAATCTCAATGAAAGTCACCGATTGGCATTTCAGCTCTCCACCCACATACAGCATGCCACTTTTTTTCTTCAAATTAATTTTGGACACACACACTACACCCAAAAACTGTGCTTTCAAGCCCACTGCAAGCTGATCAAACATTGCATGTGGCTCATACTGGACCAAATACTAACTGTACCATAGCGATGCTCGCTTCAGTGATTTGCATATGTAAAGCACCCGAACTCCAAACCCAAATAGGTTTGCTAAACACTGGGAAGTTCGGCGATCAGAACCAAACCTTGAAAGGTCCAGTCGTGATTTAATTTTCTTAATTTGTATAGATTCTGGGTGACATTAAAACGTGAAAAAAAATTTGTGAAATTATTCTAGGTTAAAGTACTATTAAATGACAAACTTATCATTTTTACAAGTATGTGTTGACTTTTTAAATCTACTGTATATGAAAGCTTCAAGAGAGATCAGTTGGCCAACAGTTATCTAAGGCAGGGGTCCCCAACCTTTTTTGCATCGGGGACCGGCTTCATGCAAGACCATTTTTCCGGGGCCCGGCGGGGCGGGGCTTTGAACTTATGGGGCGGGGCTATGAAGAAGGGGTGGGGTTTAGTACCCTGTTTCCCCGAAAGATGCATTACATCTTATTTTCAGGGGATGTCTTATTTTTCTATCCCCCAATATGGTATCCCCATCATCCCCTTGCAGCCCACAATATCCCCATCATCCTCTTGCAGCCTGCAATATCCCTATCAACCCAATGCTGCCCGCAATATCCCCCAACAGCCCTCCATGTAATATAATGCAGCCTCACAGCCTTCCATATAGTATAATGCAGCCTCACAGCCCTCCATATAGTATAATGCAGCCTCACAGCCCTCCATATAGTATCATGCAGCCTCACAGCCCTCCATATAGTATAATGCAGCATCACAACCCTCCACATAGTATAATGCAGCCTCACAGCCCTCCATATAGTATAATGCAGTATCACAGCCCTCCATAAAGTATAATACAGTATCACAGCCCTCCATAAGGTATAATACAGCCTCATATCCATTCATATAATATAATGCAGCGTCATATCCCTCCATATAGCATACATTTTCCCCATACACACACACTGCCCCATGCATAACCCCACACACACACTGCTCTTGTATAATCCCCACACAGGCATACTGCCCCCTGTACAATCCCCCACACACACTGACCCCTGAATACTCCCCACATACAGACGTTGCCCCTTGTACAACCCCCACACACTGACCCTTGAATAATCCCCACACAGTCATTGCCCCTTGTATAACCCCCCCCCCACACACAGTCATTGCCCACACACACATTAACCCTTGAATACCCCCACACTCAGCCATTGCCCCTTGTATAACCCCCCTACACACACAGTCATTGCCCACACACACATTAACCCTTGTATACCCCCCAGACTCAGTCATTGCCCCTTGTATAACCCCCACACACACAGTCATTGCCCACACACACATTAACCCTTGAATACCCCCCCCCCGACTCAGCCATTGCTCCTTGTATAACCCCCCCATACACACAGTTATTGCCCACACACACATTAACCCTTGAATACCCCCCAGACTCAGCCATTGTTCCTTGTATAACCCCTCCATACACACAGTCATTGCCCACACACACATTGACCCCTGAATACGCCCCTCACTCAGTCATTGCCCACACACAGAGAGAGCGGCTCTTCAGCTGAAGCTCACCTCTGGTGCAGGCAGTACAAGCAGCTGACTGTGAGGCACTGAGGCAGAGACGTGGCCGGAGTTTTTTCATATCTCGCGCTATTTCCAAGCGCGTCACGTGATGCGCTTGGAAATAGCGCGAGATATGAAATTCCAGGCTGGTCTCTGCCTCAGCTGCTTAGTTATACGAGTGAAGCAGTCGGCCAATCTGGGCATGGCTGCTGCACTGATTGGCCGACAGCTCCTCTCGTGTAACTAAGCAGCTGAGGCAGAGACCTCAGCAGTGTAATGCAGGCAGGAGCAGGTGACAGACGCGGTGGGCGGGGACATAACAGGGGGGGCGGGGAAGCAGACAGGACGCCGCGGACCGGCACAAAGACCTCCACGGCCCGGTCCTGGGCCGCGGACCGGTGGTTGGGGACCCCTGATCTAAGGTGTATGTGCACTCTAAGACCACTTACTTTACAGCGATAGGGAAGTTCTCCAGTGTGTGTCCAAGTGTGTCGCTTTAATTCTGATATCCGATGGAATGACTGTACACAAAAGTCACACTTAAATTTCTTCACTCCACTAAGATCAAAGAAAAAGATTATTACAGCAGCAATTCACTTAAAAAAATATTAAATGCATTCCAGGAAATTGGCTTTAGCACTGAATGGGACAAAGCTGCAATACTAAGCGCACCTACTATAAAAATTATAGCAATCTGTTGGAGATCTGCAGCACCTTCAAACAAGTGTAATACCAGCATGGCTGCTTATAAGAAAAGGATATGTACTTTAAAGAAGTAATTAACTCTTAAGCCAAAATCTAACGAAGACAGGCATACACAAGTATCAGATGATCAATAATGATGTACGTTTGTAGAGCAATGCAATATAAAATATAATATATATTATTGACTTCTTCATTCTTTTCATTCACCAAGATTAACAAAGATCTAAGAGCAAAGAGTATTAAAAGATCCCTGGCTACTACTAAAAATAAAGCATTTTCAGAACTTTGGATATATAATTCTACATATGTTCCATGAATTAATCACTACCTGCAAAAAATTTTGTGGCTTTTATAATGCTTCACAGCTTGGCCACAAAATTCACAAAGTTGAAGCAATGGTGGTTTTTCCTGTTGAGGCTTCTATGTGCTTTGTTCGAACATGCTGAGTGAGATCATCTGGAGGGAAAAAAAAAGAATTTTATAGTGATTACAGGTTTACTCTCATAAATCTAATCTTGTAAAGTTAGACATGCAAGTGCAAAATAGGGAATGTAACAAACACAAATGCTATTGACAACAGATGTAGCACTCAGACCAAAAGGGGTTTCAACTGTCTAAGCATAGTCTAGTGGACTACATAGCAGGTACTGTAAATGACACCATATTGGTCCTTGGTATATCCAAGGGCATCCCTTTGTGATTTTTTTTTTAATCTGTATATATAAACTTATTTTTGTAATTTGTCATTGCCCTATTAATAAAAGAATAAAAAATGCAAAATCTTTAAAGTGAATCTTTCACCAAAATTTTTGAATCTGAAAGAGGCATAACGTAGAGACAGAGATCCTATTCAAGCAGTGTCACTAAGGCTGCTTTCACATCAGCGTTTTTTTTAAATCGGGGCAGATGCGGTGAAAAAACCGCATCTGCCGCGATTACCGCATACCGGCTGCACTTGCGGCACAGTTGCGGCAAGCCCCATACAATGTATATGCGGGCTTGCGGCAGGTGCGGTTTTGGCACTTGCGGCAGCGAAAAAACCGCGACTGACCACGTTTTTTTCGCGGCCGCACCTGCCGCAAGTGCCAAAACCGCACCTGCCGCAAGCCCGCATATGCATTGTATGGGGCTTGCCGCAAGTGCAGCTGTTATGCGGTAATCGCGGCAGATGCGTTTTTTTCACCGCATCTGCCGCAATTTAAAAAAAACGCTGATGTGAAGGCAGCCTTAATTGGCTACTTGCTGTAGTTTTAATAAAATCACAGTTTTATCAGCAGGAGATTATCACTAAACAATCAGTAAACCTATGTATTTCTCCATATTCATGAACTCTGTATAACTCTACCACCAATTGTGCTTTAACCGAGAGCTGCCAATGTACTCAGACAGTTCATATGGGCGAGGTCATACAGACTTTAGCATTTAGAGAATTGATAGATCTGCAACAATTAAAGCAATTATTTTCTCAAAACTGCAACAAGCAGCCCAGTAAATGACATTGCTGGAATCAGGGTCTATGCCCCACATTATGCTGCTTTAATCCCTTCATGACCTGGCAATTTTTCATTTTCGCTTTTTACTACTCTGCTTCCAAGAACCATACCTTTTTATTTTTCTGTCAATATAGACACATGATGGCTTGTTTTTTGTGGGACAAGTTGTACTTTCAGATGCAATCATTTATTTTGCCATATAGTGTACAGGCAAATGGGAAACAAATTCAAAGTGCAGTGAAATTGCAAAAAAAGTGCAATTACATGTTTGTTTTTTGGGTTTTTCAGTCGCCATGTTCATTATATGGTAAACATGACATGACGGTGTGATGCCTTGGGTCGGTAGGAGTTCTTAGATACCAAACATGTATACTTTTACTGGTATCTAGGTGGTGAAAAAAAATTCTGAAGTTTGAAAAAGAATTGAATTTTTTTCGCCATGTTCTGTGACCCGCAGCGTTCTCATTTTTCAGCATCTGGGGTTGTGTGATGGCTTATTCTTTGTGTCTTGAGCTGACGTTTCTAATGATATCATTTTTGGGTGGATGCACTATTTTCATCGCCGGTTATTGCATTTTATAGCAATGTTGCGGCAACCAAAAAAAAAAAAAATCGTAATTTTGGCGTTTGAACCTTTTTTTCCATTATGCAGTTTACGACTCTCATGAATTGATTTTATGTATTGATAGATCGGGCATTCCTGAACGTGGCGATACCAAATATGTGTATTTTTAAAATTCTTTTAATATTTTTATTTTTTTATGGGGAAAAAGGGGGTGATTTGAACTTTTATTTATTTATTTTTTTACATGTTTGTAAAAACTTAATTAGCTCTTCATTTTACACACCCCCATAGGGAGGCAGACTGCTACAGGGTCAGATCACTTATGACACAAATGCGCACTGTGAGTGCTTGACAGCGCTTGCCAACCACTCACAGGAAGCAGTCCCTGATAGCTTTTGGGATCTCGGCAGAACCCTGGGCTATCTTGTGAGCGCCGGAGATCTAGCAATATTATCGCGGGATCCCCGTTGCAGGCGGGGAACAGCGTGTTCCCCGCCGCTGCGGCTTTGGATCCCGCTGTCAGTGAATGACAGCGGGATCCAAGGGGTTAACAGCACCGATCGGATCCCGGATGAGATCAGCTGAGATGTTTGGTATTTGATGTGAGCACCGCACCGAAGCTCACATCAAACACCAGGACCCGACCGTGACGTCGTATTACGTCAAGGGTCGGAAGGGGTTAAGGTGGGTATAAAAACCTGTTGATAGATCCTTTAAAACAATTTGATTATAAAATTAACACAGGTTTCATATCTGCTCCCCACAGCACCTTACAGTCTGCAAAGTGCAAAAAAGAAAGTGCTTATCAGTTTTTTTCTCCAAAAGGTATCAGGGATCGCATGTAGGAAATCTGTGAAGCATAGCTAAAGGGTCAACAAGTTACAAGATTGATTCATCATATAATGGAATACAATAAGGGTTCTTTCTGTGACTTTATGACATGTCAGAAGTTGAGGGATGTAGTTCATAATCAAAGTAACCTCTGCATGTCTATTTATAGAACTTGATTTTGTATGAAGTTGAAAATACACTAATGTTGAAAAGAAAAGAAAAAAAAAAAAAAAGTCATCCATTTATTACCTACTGGATTGGCGCCCGATTCTAAAGAATCAGGTATTCTACACTATGTAGTTTATTTATGAAGATTTAAGAGTAATGCAAAGCGAAGCTGGGTTTAAATCCTGTGACAATATTTTTGATTGCTTGCAGGAGGGCACAGCGGGCGGATGCGGGCAGGAGAAAGCTGTGGAAGAGCAGGCGGGTGCAGGCAGGAGGGGCCGGGGAAGAGTGGCTGTGTGCGGGCAGGAGGGGGCCGGGGAACAGCAGCCAGGTTCGGGCAGGAGGGAGACAGGGAACCACAGTGGGGGGTGGCAAGAGGGGGCCAGACCCCTCTGGTACTATACACACAGGTGACAGTGCTGCTGGTACAATACACACAGGTGACAGTGCTGCTGCTGCTGCTTGTACAATACACACAGGTGACAGTACTGCTGCTGGTACAATACACACAGGTGACAATGCTGGTGGTAGTATACACACAGGTGACAGTGCTGCTGGTTCTATATACACACACAGTGGTGCTGCTACAATACACACAGAGGTGACAATGGTGCTGGTACAATACACACAGAGGTGATAGTGCTGCAGCTGGTGGTACTATACACACAGGGTGACAGTTCTGCTGGTTCTATATACAAAACACAGTGGTGCTGCTACAATACACACAGAGGTGACAATGGTGCTGGTAGAATAGACACAGAGGTGACAATGGTGCTGGTACAATACACACAGAGGTGACAATGGTGCTGCAGGTACTATACACACAGAGGTGACAGTGCTGCTCTCCCCCGTGCAGGCCCCGATGCTCCCCTCTGCCCTCTCTCCTCCAGAAGGCAGGGGTTAAAAAAAAAAAAAAAAAAAAGGGTTTATTCTCCCCTCTCCGGGCTCCAGCGACGCGATCCAGCTCTACCTCAGACGGTAACAGGAAGTCTCGCGATGTAAGAGTCACATGACTTTTGATGTGACTGTTACATCGCAGAGTTCCTGTTACCATTTGAAGGTAGAGCTGATCGCGCCGCTGGAGCCCGGAGAGGTGAGAATAAAAGATGCTTAGCTATTTTTAATCCCTAACATCTGGAGGAGAGGAGGGGGAGAGGGGAGCACGGGGCCTGCACTGGGGAGGAGGGGGGGGGGGGGAAGGTACTCACCAGGCGGCCGCATCCGGCCGCTATCGCGCTCCTCCTCCCAGCTCCGGCTCCATGACAGTGCGCTTCTCCGGGGTGATCCGGGAGGGAGGAGACGGGAGCAAGGAGGAGACCGGGGAGACCGGAGCGGCACCGGGATCGCGCCCAACCGTGTGTGTTGGGGCACTGTACGGGCGGCCGTAAGCGTGGTGGGGCTGCCTGAGTCCCGCTCCGCTTAGGGCCGCCATGTTGGTCCACCCGTTCAGGGTGTAGCGCTGTGGTGACGTCACGTAGCCGATGACAAAGTGACGGAAGTGCTGGCCAAAGTGACGGAAATGGGCTTGGGGTTTTATATATTAGATGCTGTGAGTGTATTTATTTATTCTTTCATTCTAACTTTGGGCCCGCACGCCACATATGGTCCAGGAAGGAAACAAATGCCAAACAACACAAAATTGTAAAATTTACTTAAAGAAGTTGTCCAGCAAAAGTATACGGTATTTTAATCAATAGGCCTTGGATAAGAATATTTACCACAATTGGATGTAAATATGATCTGTGCTGAGATTATGTTATATATGAGCCCCTGCTCTGTACTGTGTAATGGCCGTTTCTTTTTTTTTTTTTTTTTTTTCCAACTTTGATTTTTATTAATTTTTTAAGTCATGTCAACAATCAGAACAATACCAAATGTGATTTCATAATAATAAGTCCACATTACATTTTCCAATATCAAAATTCAAGAACATCAACATATAAACATATATCCTCCATATATTACAATTGTTGTGAGTCCATGGAGAGATCCCATATCTGCCAAGTCTGGGTAAATTTGTCCATTGTGTTATGAAGCGTGGCGGTCAGTTGTTCCATTGATCGGAGGTCCTTTATCCGTATAAGCCAGTCGGACAACGAAGGTGGAGCCCTCTTCCTCCAATTGAGAGATATCAGGCATTTTGCTGCCGTAAGAAGGAGCATTAGGAGTTTGCTCTTGGGTTTATTCAAGCTTAAAGGGAACAGATTTAAGAGGTATAGAGCCGGGTCTACGGGTAGAATATGACCCATAACCCGTGTCAACACTGTTGCTATTGACCCCCAAAAGCCTCTGATTATCGGGCAGGACCAAAATAGATGGTATAATGAGGCATTTCTCTGGTCACATCGCCAACAATTATCAGGTATTGCCGGGTTGAACTTATGAAGCATCTCGGGGGTGTTATACCACGTCATCAAAATTTTCATCTGATTCTCTTTGTATAGACTATTAATTGACGTTCTGAAGGTTCTCTCCCATATCACCTTCCACATCGAATCAGAGATTTCCCGTCCTAGCCATGTTTCCCATCGTGCCATATAGGCATGTTTGAGGGGACCTTGGATACTTCGAGAGTTCAAAATAGCATATATATCTGATATTAGACCCTTTGTAGAGGGTCCCCGAGAGCAAAGGGTTTCAAATTGGGTTGGTTTAGTATATTTATTAACTCCCATGATCGACGCGTGGTAGTGAATTATTTGTCGGTACGAAAAGCCAAGGGTTACCGGTAATTTATAAAGCGAGCATAGTTCGGTAAAAGAGCGTATTTTGTGGGTAAGTGGGTTTAGTATATCACGGAAACAAAAGAGGCCTGCGTCTGCCCATTTTCGCATAGTAGCAGAGTCCATGGCTCCCGAAATGTGTGGGCTATACAAGAAAGGGGTCAGAGAAGAGGTGTGTGTCGCCATCTGAAATTTAATCCTGCATCTATCCCAAATGCCTCTGGTGAAAGACATTGGTCCCAACAACATTTTGGAGGGAATCTCCGAGGGTTTGCCCCATATCAATGAAGCAGGGTGGTATGGAGCTAGCCATAATTGTTCTACCTCTGACCATCTGGTACAAGCTGACAATGTCGTCCAGTGAGACAAATGGCGTAGGTGCGTAGCGTAGTAGTATAGTAAAATATCTGGGCATGCAACACCTCCCTGTCGTCTTGGCGCACAAAGGACCGAGGCTGGTATTCGATGTCTCCCCGAATGCCAGATAAACTTCATTAAAAATGACTGGATTCTTTTTAGAATTACTACGGGTACTTTTACTGATAATGTTTCAAATAGGTATAAAAACCGGGGTATAATGGACATTTTCACAGCTGCTATTCTCCCCAAGAGTGAAATTTGTAGGGATGACCATTTTTTTAAGCTGAGCTTCTACTTTCTGAATGAGGGGTGGGAAATTAGCTTGGAATATTGTTTTGTAGCTAGAGGTCATATTGATCCCCAGGTATCGGATGGATGTTGTGCGCCATGTATATTTATATAAACTTTTAAGGAGATGAAGTTTAGGTTCCGGGATATTTATGGGCAGTGCTTCAGTTTTTGTAGAGTTGATTTTATAGCCTGATAGTTTAGCATAAGACGCGATAGTGGCCTGTAGGTTAGGGAGGGAGGTTATAGGGTTTGTCAAGGAGAGTATAACATCATCTGCGAACAGGGCGATTTTGAATTGTTTACCTTTAAGCTGGATTCCCAATATATCCGGGTTCAGTCTAATTTGCGCAGCTAATGGTTCAATACTGAGGACATACAACAGAGGAGAAAGGGGGCACCCCTGTCGCGTTCCATTTTTTATGAGCAGGTCTCTGGAATGTGCGTGAGGAAGGCGCACCAGAGCAGTGGGTGATGAATATAGACCTTTCAGAGCCGTAACAAAAGGTCCCGACAGGCCAAAGTGGTGAAGAGAGTGGAACATGAATGTCCAATCTAGCCTGTCGAAGGCCTTCTCAGCATCTAAACTTAGCAAAAGGGCCTCCCCCGCTCCGCTGTTGGTCACCTCGACCAAGTCTAGGATACGTCTAGTATTATCCCCCGCCTGTCGGAAACGTATAAATCCTACCTGATCCTTGTGTATTAAATGTGGAAGCAAGGACCCCAGCCTCTCTGCCAAAAGCTTGGTGAAGATTTTCAAATCAGAGTTTAACAGACTGATGGGGCGATAGCTTGCACATTCCATCGGATCTTTGCCCTCCTTTGGGATTACAGTAATATATGAACGAAGAAGTGAGTCGGGTATCATCCCCCCCTCCATGAAATGATTAAACAGATTTACCATATGTGGGGATAGCATATCTATGTAGGTTTTATAGTAGAGATAGGGCAACCCGTCTGGACCCGGTGCTTTACGATTCGGTAGATTTTTCACTATTGCCGCAATTTCGTCCGACGTAATTTTCTGGTTTAGTTCGTCTAAAGCAGACTGGGATAGTTTAGGTAGGTGGCATGATGAGAGGTAATCGTCCAGAGATCGGTTTTGTTCACCTGGGGGTTGATGTGATGGGGGGGGAAAGAGAGTAGAGGGAAGAATAATAATCATGGAAAATTTGAGCTACTTTAACCGGGTCATAATGGATCACACCTGTCGGATCCTTAATACCGTATGGGGAATTATTAGTGGCCTGATCCCTCAATCTCTTAGCCAACATCGTGTGTGCCTTATTGCTGTATTCATAGAATTTCTGCCTAGAATATCTAAGAAGGGTCTCCACCTTACCATGGGAGATGGCTTTCAGTTGGCTTCTCAGGTCCACTATTTCTTTAAGAAGCGATCTGGTTGGGTGTGTCAGTAGTCGTGCCTCTGCTTTCCTTAATTCCCCTTCTATTTGCAGGTATCGGGATTTTGCATCCTTTTTAATCCTAGATGATAGTGCAATGCACTCACCCCTGAAAACCGCCTTATGAGCTTCCCATAGGACAGACAATGACGGAGAAGTGGGGGTGTTTTCTGTAAAGTAGTTTACAAGGGATTCCCGCAGTTTGTTCTCGTGTAATTTTATTAGTGAGAAGGGACTCATTCAGTCTCCAATGATTCAACTTAGGTGGAACTGGCATCAATTTGAGATCTATTATCAAAGGGGCATGGTCCGTCCATGTTATAGTGCCAATGGAAGCTGATAACAATGAGCGAACTGAAATCACGTCCCCAAAGAAATAGTCTATACGGCTGTGAGAGCCATGCGGGTGTGAGTAGAACGTGTATCTCCTATCCGTCGGGTTGTCAATGCGCCATAGGTCATATAGTGTGTAGCTACGAATAAGTTTCCGAAAGTCAGTGGAGACCCGTTCTGTCAATTTTGCATTACTGGAAGGTTTATGGACCAACCTGTCTCCAGTCTTGGAAAATGCCATATTAAAATCCCCCCCAATTATTTGGGCCATTCCCCGATCAGGTGTGTAAACGGGCTAATACTGAGGTTACAAACTTTACCTGGTTTGTGTTAGGGGTATATAGGTTGCACAACATAATTGGTGTTCCTCCTATGCTCCCATATACAATGACAAATCTGCCTTGAGGATCTATATCAGTTTTTGTTACCTGGAGTGTGCAATGACGGGAGATCAAGATCGCCACTCCAGCCGTTTTGTTCTTAGCCGTGGCTGAGAAAGTAGTAGGAAACCAATGGTGTGCAAATCTAAGGGAACCCGAAGTCGTAAGATGTGTCTCCTGTAAAAATACGATATCCGCTTTGGACTCCCGCATTTCCGTAGCGTCAGCCTTCTTTTTAGGTCTGAGTTTAGACCTTTTACATTAAGAGAGAGTAACTTAACCATTGTAAAATATGGGTTTTCTCAAAGCTTTTAAAAGGAGATATATATGTCTTGGCGGGATTGTAGACTCCGTGAGCGTTGTCGTGTGGGCTTGGCTGGTATGGAAACATTAGGCATGTACTGTATATCAAAACAATAATAGTATAACCAAACTTTGAAAGAGTGAGAAAGACAAAAAGAAAAAACAACAACCTCTTCATATTGTAGGACAATAACATGTAGTCCCAAAATGAGAGTCGGACACAGTATGGCATCAGTCGCCAAAGTCAGCTACCTAGAGCTACTGTACCACTTAATAAGTCATAGGACCTATAATATAACTCTCATCTGTGGGGGTACACGTGAGAACCTCAAGAACAGTTACCATAGAAAGTCCCCCCCCCCAAGAGCTGTCTATTCTCGCCCAGAGGCCCAGATGGGTACATATAGATTCCCACAACTAATACAGATATGAAAGAAAATATAAGCATAATAGCCAGGCATTAGATAATACAGTCACCAATCACGCCGGGTCTCGTCTCCTGGGGAGCCTCCTTGTCGTTTGACGAGGTGTGGATTGTTGCCATGTTTGTTGTAGTGGGGGCAGTCCCTGCGATACGGACCAGTCGGGTAGGTCTGGCCTTTCGATGGTCAGTGTACGGCAGAAAGACACCAGGTCATCTGGGCTTCTCAGAGTGGCCACCCTTTCTCCCCTCTTAGCTGAGAGGCTAAAAGGGAAGCCCCACCGATAGGGAATATGATTGTCTTGTAGGATGCTTAACAGTGGTCTCAGTGCTCTGCGTTGCTGTAAAGTAATCCACGAAAGATCCTGATATAGTTGTATTTTCACATTATTGTGGGTGATCTGCTTGAGCTGTCTTGCCTTTGCCATGATGTCTTCTTTCAGGGAAAAGTCAGTAATCCGGCAGATGATATCTCTAGGATTGCCCGTCATGGTCTTTGGTTTCAGGGCTCTATGAGCTCTATCCATTTTAATTGGATGGTCAGCTGGGCGGCGTAGCACTGTGTTGAAAACTTTTTGTAGGGTACCCGCTACGTCTTCCACCTCTCTCGTCTCTGGGATCCCTCTGACCCTGATGTTATTTCGGCGTCCCCTATTGTCCAGATCCTCTATGTGTCGCTGGAGATCTCTTATAATTGAGGCTTGAGCAGCCGTCTGGGATTGGAGGTGCCGAATGACCGCCCTGGCCTGGTTATGGTCTTCCTCAAGTTGGTGAACCCTTTGGGTCAGAGCCACCACCTCCCGCCTTGTTGCTGCTAGTTCTGAACGACAGGTCTCTTTGATCTCGGCTACCATCTGTTTGAAGTCGTGCTTGGTTGGCAGCAGTTGCACGTATCGCCACCAGTCAGAAGGGGGCTGAGGAGGGTATGGGTTATTCCCGGGTGAGGTGTGGTGGGCCAGGTTCCTGATTCATATGATCTCCTCCTGAGTCAGTTGACAGGGACCCAGAACCTCCAATCAATTCTCTGTGCTCCAAGGGGGCACCAAGGGCCTGGCGTGGTGATCGAGACGATCTCTGCGGGCGACTGGGTTCCTCCAAGGCCTGAGTCGCCCAGTTGTCACCTGCCCAGGTAGAGCTCCATCTGTCCCCATCTGAGAGATCAGCAAAGTCTCTCCGGAAGCTCTCAGCATCTGAGGGTCCCTCATATTGGGCAGAATCGTCTAGGTTCCTCGTGCCCCTTTCTGACAGGGTATCCGGCTTCTCACTAGGCTCCACTGTCATCTCAGGTGGGAGGAGGGGTGTGCTGGGGTACATATCCTCTTCTCCCTCTCTATCATCTGCATTGGAGCTTCCTTCACTTATAGGGTCATAGTGTAGCTTTATTGGGATCAGTACCGGAGTACAGTCTTGCTGGTTATCAGGGAAAGGGTCCTTATGACTAGATCCTGGCCAGGGCAGAGTGTCAGGTAGAAGGATCTGCGAGTCATTAGTTGTCTGGGGCCCTGCCCCCTCTACTGGAGAGATGTACATCAGGCTGTGCTCCTCTTCACTCCCCCTCCCCTCCAGATCACCCAGCGCGGGAAAGCCCTGGGATGAAGAAGGGGCTGCACTACCTGGTGCCATTTTGTGTTCACTGCAGGCTCCTGAGACCTGCTTCCTCTCTTCCAGCCCTGTGTCTCTCGTAGCAGCTGTGGGCCTGTGTAGACTGTCTTGTGACAGTATCTCTGACTCACCACTGATATGAAGTGCTGGTGTCGGGTGCTGTGCAGTCTGCAAGCTGGTGGCTCCCTGACTCCTCGGCTGTCCTGCAGCATGAGCAGGGGTTACTCCACTCCTGGCCAGGTATTTATCCAGGGCACTGGTGCCTGTACTCCTGGCTCTTTGGGTGTCTTGTGGGTCCTCTTCTTACCCATCTCTGGGCCTCTGGAGCTGTTTTATTGCTGATTTATGCTCTCAGGAGCAGGAGCTCAAGTTTCATGCCACTGCTCCCATTCAGGTCCGGACACGCCCCCCGTAATGGCCGTTTCTGACTGTACAGGGGCATGGTCTGATCATACCACATCTCGTGTGCAGGGGACGGAATAATATACAGTATACATGCAAGAGAAAAGATAACAGATCTGCAAGGGTAAACGTTTTTTGAAATGTAAGGTGATTTTTATACAATTTTGAATTCGGACCTCTGTAAAAAATATTGATAACATTCCACCACACCTAGTTATTTCACAAAAACTGACCCCATAGGCTTTTTTTTTTGCACCATACTTTGACCCCTTTACGTGACCTTTGGTGGATGATTTTGGCACCACAAGATTGGATAGGAAAATTTATGGATGCGAATTGACAGCTGTGGCAGGATTTTCGTACACTCTGCTTCCAAAGAGGTGGTGTCCATAGCATATCTTAAATCTTACATCAGCAGTATAAGAAATGAAAGCTGCACTGTGATTGGTTGCTGTGCGGAGCAGAGGCAGATTTTCTTTTAAACACCGAGTATAAGATTGGGGTGTCCTTACCACAAACCCTTTTAGTATTTATTGATTGTGGTGGATTAAACATCTGTTTCTAACAACGTGATTGAAAAGGCTACAAGGGGATGTTGTAATTCACCTGAACAACTTTTATTACATTTGCGGTTTTGTAGTGAAGAAACCACGAAGGAATATTACCAACTTCGCTAGAAAAGTGTATTATGCATACTTTGGTGTAAAACTCGGTGATCAGGACAAGTCGTGAGCTTTGTAGTGTTTGGTTTGTGAACAAAAAGTACAACAGCAGTCTAACGGGAAGAAAGAGCACTATTGTTTTGGTGTACCTGTGATCTGGAGGGAAAAATCATAGTGATAACTGCTACTTTTGTATGTGCAGCATCGAAGGATTTCATCTTGATTTTAAAAAGAATATTGGTATACCCAGATCTCCTGTCAATAATTCACAATATAAACATAGAAGAGTAAGGAAAGCATCTCACAGGTTGGGGATTCAAAATAATTTCTTTATTCCACCCTCTTGTCAAGATCCCCTTTAAAGATCCCTTTTGGATCGAAACGTTGCAGAGGGTGGAATAACAAAATTATTTTGAATCACCTGGAAGACGCTGTCAATACTTTTTTTGTGTTTACCTGATGCAAAGAAGACTCTTTGGAGATGGCGTGTGCCACAACTTGGGTAAATAAATACCCTTGCTATTCAATATGGGTGCTGCCTGACCATTCCATATATTGAAGCAATTCACCATGTGTCTCACAGACCAAGAATACCTGCCCCTTCACCTATGGAGAAACTTGAATATACATCTGATTGAGAAGATTCAGAACATGAGCAGAATTCTGACAAAGAGTTTCACGCTAGTCCCAATGACCAACAGCTTTTTTCCCAGCTCTAAGAAAGGTTCAAGTCCCTGACTAAATCATTTACTGAAACAGTATGTAGAACTTTTAAAATCTAGACCAGTGTGATACCAATGTGATAAGAATGGCGTGTGGATGTGAATAGAATAGGTATAGAACAGGTAATCATAATTAGAATATAATGACCACAGGTCTTATATCATTCCATATAATAGATCAGTACAAGCTTGAAATATATATATATAAAAAAAAGGGGGAACTCTTTCACATTATGCTACTAAGATGAGAACACAGCCTGCATGATATGTATCTTATGACAGGCAAAAGTCTTTCAATGACTGATTGTATTGATATATATCTTATGACAGCAAGAGTCTTTCAATGACTGATTGTATTGATATATATCTTATGACAGGCAAGAGTCTTTCAATGACTATTGTATTGTTATATACGGGCTACATGTCTCTTGTGACATACATCCCATGACAAGCAAGTTATAGAAAAACCTATTCAACATTCATTCAATATCCTGTGGCTGATGGTCACGAGGGAAATTGAATGATATAGTCAGCGCGTGCTCGTAGATATTCTAAAGAGCATAAAAGATGGGAGATAACGGTCAGTGATGGGGGAGCTCTTCCAGGGCAAGATGGACGTACACCTCCTGCGATGCAAGCCTCAATATTGCTCCCTTCTCACTGATACGTGTTCCCCCGAATGGAGAAGGTGAAGCAGCTACAATATCAGGTAATATATATATTGATGCTTATTCGCTATATTCAAGTCTAGTTATAGCTTGTGTTTAGCCTGTATTCAATTGATGACAATTCATGTGCTACTTTGTAACAAATAAATTTAATATTGCTATAAAGAATATTATTATTCATGCCTGATTTGTAAGTCAGTGAGCGCTTCGTAGGTACGGGCTCTGCCCCGATCCAGGTAAATTTAGCAAGACAACCAGCTGTCTCAAACTTGGCTGGGTAGAACAATATTAAGTTGGAGGTCTACATTCTTTGTAGAACTAAATTAAATTTTAGGTAATACCATGTTTTTTTTCCACACACCTTTTGATTACTTTTTTTTTTGTTTAGTTTATTTTTCCAATGGCATGCATTGTATGGCTTACAGTACTTTTTTTTATAGCTTGGGTTGTTATGGATGTGGCGATAAACATTCTGTTTATTTTAGTTTATATATAAAACCACATTTTTAGTGGTAAAAAAAATATAAATTTATTCCATTTTTTTTTCTTTTTAACATTTTATCCCTTTCTTGTAATATTGTCTTACAATTAGCACCATGTAGTAATTTTGGCCAGCATCTTGCAGTAATGACCCATTATGGTCCCATTCTTGTAGTAATGTTCCTATCCTGTTCCCCTTCTTGTAGTAATGTTCCCATCCTGGTCCACGTCTTGTAGTAATGTCTCCATCCTGGTCCACTTCTTGTAGTAATGTCTCCATCCTAGTCCCCTTCTTGTAGCAATGTTCCAATCCTGGTTGACATGTTATAGTAATATCCCCTTCCTGGTACGCTTCTTGTAGTAATGTCCTTATCTTGCTCCCCTTCTTGTAGTAATGTCCCCACTCTGCTCCCCTAGTTGTAATAATGCCCCCATCCTGGTCCCTATATAGTACTAATGCCCCCATCCTGGTCCCCATCTTTAAGTAATGTCGCCATCCTAAAATTCTTCTTTGCAATATTGTTCTGTTTTTCACAAACACACATTTTTCTCACCTGTCCTCCATTCCCTCTGCGTCGTCTTGTCTATAACACGCAGGTACTGTGGACAACTTGACGCCACCACGGTCCACACTTTATTATGTATTCTGGGTGCCGTGCAGAGAGAAGCTCTCTGGCTCAGGTATATGAATGTAAGTTACTGGCCTTGCATTCTGTTTGTCAATCACAGTGAGTGATCACTTAATTCTCTGCAGCTCACTCCCTAGGAAATGAATAATCATGCATAATTTTTTCTTTTAATAAAGTTTAAAGTGGTGCATTACAGAAAAATAAGTACATGATGAATATAACCCATGTCAATGCGTTTCGAACGTACTAGCTTTCTTAGTCATAACCACTTCTAAGAACGCTATCACGTTTGAAACGCGTTGACATGGGTCACGTTAAAATGCACTTATCTTTCTGTACTGCACCACTTTAAACTTTATTAAAAGAAAAAAAAATATGCCACGTTTTGATCCGGATTCAAATTTTTCCTTATTCATTATTTTAAAGTAGCTGTGAAGAAATTTATATGTAACAACAAAGATCCAAAATTTAAGAGCATCATGGAGAACATGCTGAAACTTTTAAAGCGTGATGTTGTCTGATGAATTTCAAGTTACCGTATATACTGGTGTATAAGCTGACCCGTGTATAAGCCGACCCCCTTACTTTTGCCCCCAAAACCTGGGAAAACCTATTGACTCATGTATAAGCCGAGGGTGGACCCCAGCACAGGTATACAGTCCCCCCCAGTGGTATACAGCAGCTCCCCAGTGGTAGTATACAGCAGTCTCCCCCTGTGGAAGTATACAGCAGTCTCCCCCTGTGGAAGTATACAGCAGTCTCCCCCTGTGGTAGTATACAGCAGCCTCCCCCTGTGGTAGTATACAGCAGCCTCCCCCTGTGGTAGTATACAGCAGCCTCCCCCTGTGGTAGTATACAGCAGCCTCCCCCTGTGGTAGTATACAGCAGCCACAGAGGTATATACAGCAGCCCCTCCCCTGTGGTAGTATACAGCAGTCACAGAGTATATACAGCAGCCCCTCCCCTGTGATAGTATACAGCAGCCCCCCCTGTGGTAGTATACAGCAGCCACAGAGGTATATACAGAAGCCCCTCCCCTGTGGTAGTATACAGCAGCCCTCCCCTGTGATAGTTATACAGTAGCCCCCCCCTGTGGTAGTATAGAGCAGCCCCCCCGTTGCTGCCGCACACCTGTAAAAAGAAGAGCTTTCATACTTATCCTCCTGCTGTCACCGCGCGCGCATCCTCCGCTCTCCTTCCTGCTTGCACCCGGCGTCCATCCATATGACCGCGCACCTGTAATGACGTCATTATTTGTGCGCGGTCACGTGGATGGACGCCAGGTGCAAGCAAGAAGGAGAGCGGAGGATGCGCGCGCGGTGACAGCAGGAGGATAAGTATGAAAGCTCTCCTTTTTACAGGTGTGCGGCAGCAACGGGGGGGTTGTATATACCACAGGGGGGGGGGGCACTGCTGTATACCCACAGGGGGGGGGGGCGGAGGAGCGCTGACAGTGCAATGTAATATGCACCGCTCCCCCTGCCGCTGATGGACAGGGGGATGCAGTGCATATTGTATTGCACTAATGAGCGGGGGCACGTGACTGCCCGCTCACTGTACAGCCTCCCCCACCTCCTCCAGCCCCCGGACACCGGCCCCACACACTCAGCAGTCACTGACTCGTGTATAAGCCAAGGGGGCACTTTTCAGCACAATTTTTGTGCTGAAAAACTCGGCTTATACACGAGTATATACGGTACATTTTTTACATTCCTATTTGTACTACAGCCCTAAAAACCTTGGTGCTACAAAGAGAAAGATTTCATCATGATGGCAAGAAGATGGAGTGATGATACCAAGATAGATAGAACATGAACTTGATGGGTAACTACTACTGGATGCTTCACAGAGAAGGTTTGCAAGCCTCCTATAAGAGAAAAGGTATCAAGAGAAGTTTAGAAAAGAAAAAGATGCAAGAATTCATCTAATATACAGTTAGGGCCAGAAATATTTGGACAGTGACACAATTTTCGCGAGTTGGGCTCTGCATGCCACCACATTGGATTTGAAATGAAACCTCTACAACAGAATTCAAGTGCAGATTGTAACGTTTAATTTGTAGGGTTGAACAAAAATATCTGATAGAAAATGTAGGAATTGTACACATTTCTTTACAAACACTCCACATTTTAGGAGGTCAAAAGTAATTGGACAAATAAACATAACCCAAACAAAATATTTTTATTTTCAATATTTTGTTGCGAATCCTTTGGAGGCAATCACTGCCTTAAGTCTGGAACCCATGGACATCACCAAACGCTGGGTTTCCTCCTTCTTAATGCTTTGCCAGGCCTTTACAGCCGCAGCCTTCAAGTCTTGCTTGTTTGTGGGTCTTTCCGCCTTAAGTCTGGATTTGAGCAAGTGAAATGCATGCTCAATTGGGTTAAGATCTGGTGATTGACTTGGCCATTGCAGAATGTTCCACTTTTTTGCACTCGAACTCCTGGGTAGCTTTGGCTGTATGCTTGGGGTCATTGTCCATCTGTACTATGAAGCGCCGTCCAATCAACTTTGCAGCATTTGGCTGAATCTGGGCTGAAAGTATATCCCGGTACACTTCAGAATTCATCCGGCTACTCTTGTCTGCTGTTATGTCATCAATAAACACAAGTGACCCAGTGCCATTGAAAGCCATGCATGCCCATGCCATCACGTTGCCTCCACCATGTTTTACAGAGGATGTGGTGTGCCTTGGATCATGTGCCGTTCCCTTTCTTCTCCAAACTCTTTTCTTCCCATCATTCTGGTACAGGTTGATCTTTGTCTCATCTGTCCATAGAATACTTTTCCAGAACTGAGCTGGCTTCTTGAGGTGTTTTTCAGCAAATTTAACTCTGGCCTGTCTATTTTTGGAATTGATGAATGGTTTGCATCTAGATGTGAACCCTTTGTATTTACTGTCATGGAGTCTTCTCTTTACTGTTGACTTAGAGACAGATACACCTACTTCACTGAGAGTGTTCTGGACTTCAGTTGATGTTGTGAACGGGTTCTTCTTCACCAAATAAAGTATGCGGCGATCATCCACCACTGTTGTCATCCGTGGACGCCCAGGCCTTTTAGAGTTCCCAAGCTCACCAGTCAATTCCTTTTTTCTCAGAATGTACCCAACTGTTGATTTTGCTACTCCAAGCATGTCTGCTATCTCTCTGATGGATTTTTTCTTTTTTTTCAGCCTCAGGATGTTCTGCTTCACCTCAATTGAGAGTTCCTTTGACCGCATGTTGTCTGGTCACAGCAACAGCTTCCAAATGCAAAACCACACACCTAGAATCCACCCCTGACCTTTTAACTACTTCACTGATTACAGGTTAACGAGGGAGACGCCTTCAGAGTTAATTGCAGCCCTTAGAGTCCATTGGCCAATTACTTTTGGTCCCTTGAAAAAGAGGAGGCTATGCATTACAGAGCTATGATTCCTAAACCCTTTCTCCAATTTGGATGTGGAAACTCTCATATTGCAGCTGGGAGTGTGCACTTTCAGCCCATATTATATATATAATTGTATTTCTGAACATGTTTTTGTAAACAGCTAAAATAACAAAACTTGTGTCACTGTCCAAATATTTCTGGCCCTAACTGTATGAAGCTGAATGTGTGTATGTATGTCCGGGATAGGCATCTACAAAGTCGCAACTACAGCCACAAAATTTTACACAGGCACACGTCTGGACCCCGAGAGCATCATAGGCTATGTTGTGAGGCGAAATTTTAACCCTGCGAGTTCCAGTTCACCAAACAATTTTGCCCTACCTACATAATTGAGAAAAAGTGAAAAGAAAAGTGTTGGAGAAAAATCGACAGCTGCCAGCTACAGCTACAAAATTTTGCACAGTCACGTCTGGACCCCGACAGCATCATAGGCTATGTTGTAAGGCGAAATTTTAACCATGCGAGTTCCAGTTCAACAAACAATTTTGCCCCTATCAACATAATTTATTATTATTATTAAGTATTTACATAGCGCCATTAGGTTAAAGTGAAAGGAAAAGTGTTGGAGGCAAATTGACAGCTGCCAGATGTGAACAAGGGGGACTTAAAGAGGACCTGTCACCAAAAAAGGGATGGTGATCTAATTACAGCACTGGATACAGCATGTCTGCAGCATGCAGACAAGGGGTCCCCCAGCACTTGAGCAGCCCTGTACCCCGAGATAATACAGTTAGAAAACTTACATGCTACAGCCACTAAGGAGGTGGCTAGGGGCTGCAGCCAAGTGCAGATTCACACCCCCTGCCTGTGTAATCTGCCCACCGCTGCCAATCATTCTCTCCCTGTCTGCAGCATTTAAACTGAGTTTTTTTTTCTCTCCCGTGTAGTACCCGCCCCTCAGCACTCGACTTATTTGAGTAGTGGAACAACCACAGCAACGGGTCATCTTTGTATTCGTTAGGGTAGAGTCCCGAAGCCAGATCTCCTATCTTTTTCCAAAATTCTCGTGATTTTGTACAAGACCAGATTCCATGTTCGAGGTCAGTCATAGAGGTCTTGCATTTGGGACAATGAATCCATCTTTCACTATTAGCCGGTGATGGAGGTATATGAAACCCTTTAATAGTCCCATGGATGAGTCTAAATTGGGTCTCTCTCCATTTTTCATTTATTACCCATTTTCTTAACGTTCTCCAACCGTCTAGTATTTTTGCAGTTAGGTCAGGGTCTTTTATATGTTTTTTCCACAATGAGAAGGTGTTGGTGGCCAATGGTCTAAGGGCACGTTGTAGTTGATTATATAGTGAAGATATTGAAATATCATTCACCGGCATTTTGGTTAGGTTGTTCCAATCCCCCCTGTCAAATTCACCCGACACGTCACACAACCGGGACAGCAGATGGTGTCTGATCTGCAGGTATTGGAGCCAGTGTGCCCCAGGCAGACTGAATTTAGAAAAAATTTCTGAGCCAGTCAACCATCTCCTCTCCTCCGCATGCATGAGGTCTCCCAGAGTCTTCACTCCTCTTTCTCTCCATATTTTGAATAATGCGTTCTCGAGTCCCTGGGGAAATGACGGGCTGGCCCAGGGAGTTAGGATTTTAGAGATTTTCCATGAAAGATTCATTTTTTTCCTGACCGCTTTCCAGGTCATCACTGTATCTCTACATATAGAAGTATTCTTAATGTTAGAAGGGAGTCCTGACATTGAGGCATGCAACAGGGCAGATAGATCCCAAGGCTTTGAAAGCTCCCCCTCCAGAGATATATCCGAGAACCTAGATGTCCTATTTACCCAATCTAGCACATTTCTCATAATACAAGCTAAATTATACCCTTTAATATCTGGAGTTTGCAGTCCTCCCTCTTCCTTTGATTGCATTAATGTTGTTAGTTTTATTCTGGCTCTTTTGTCTCTCCAAAGGAATTTGGAAAATGCTCGGTTTAGTTTTTTAATGTCTTGGTGTTTTAGCAGCATGGGTAGCGGAAAGAGTAATCTCGCGAAGCTTATCATTTTGATGAGATTATTTCGGCCTAGTAATGTCAAAGGTAAATTCTTCCAATTTTCCAATTCTTTCTCTATTTTGTCTATAATTGGGAGGAAGTTTAGTTTATAAATCTTTTCTGGCGATCTGGCCAGGTGAATACCGAGGTATTTTAAGCTATCCTTAGCTATGGGTATCCCACAATATAGGTTTTCAGATCTGTCAGAGGGGCTATTTCTAAGGAAAAGAATTTCACATTTATCTTTATTTACCGTATATACTCGTGTATAAGCCGACCCGTGTATAAGCCGACCCCCCTACTTTTGCCCCCAAAATCTGGGAAAACCTATTGACTCGTGTATAAGCCGAGGGTGGACCCCAGCACATTTATATAGCCCCCAGCAGTGTGGTATACAGCCCCCAGCAGTGTGGTATACAGCAGCCTCCCCAGTGGTAGATACAGGCCCCAGGGGGTATAATACAGCAGCAGCCCCAGGGGGTATAATACAGCAGCAGCCCCAGGGAGGTATAATACAGCAGCAGCCCCAGGGGGGTATAATACAGCAGCAGCCCCAGGGGGTATAATACAGCAGCAGCCCCAGGGGGGTATAATACAGCAGCAGCCCCAGGGGGGTATAATACAGCAGCAGCCCCAGGGGGGTATAATACAGCAGCAGCCCCAGGGGGGTATAATACAGCAGCAGCCCCAGGGGGGTATAATACAGCAGCAGCCCCAGGGGGGTATAATACAGCAGCAGCCCCAGGGGTATACAGACCTACCCCCATCAGTAGTACAGGGGCCCCAGCTGTATACAGCAGCCCCAGCTGTATACAGCCCCCCGTGGTATCCAGGGCCCCCCTTGCTGCACACCTGTAAAGTAAGATGTTAGTATACTTATCGCTGCCGCCGCTCCGCTGCTCGGTCACCGCGCTGCTCCGGGTCTTCATGCTTCCTGCTCGAACAATGACGTCATTTCCTGCGCGCCGGAGAAGGAAGCATGAAGACCCGGAGCAGCGCGGTGACCGAGCAGCGGAGCGGCGGCAGCGAGGGCAGCGATAAGTATACTAACATCTTACTTTACAGGTGTGCAGCAAGGGAGGCCCTGGATACCACGGGGGGGGGGGGGGGGGCTGTATACAGATGGATTTGGAAGCACTTACCGTATATACTCGTGTATAAGCCGAGGGGGGACTTTTCAGCACATTTTTTGTGCTGAAAAACTCGGCTTATACACGAGTATATACGGTAATTTAAATCCTGAGAATCTACCTATTTTTCCTATATCTTTCAACACTGAACCGAGATCTCTTCGCGGGTGGTGTAAAAAGAATACAATATCATCCGCAAAGAGAGACAGTTTTATTTCTTTCTCGCCCACTCTAAGTCCCTCATAGGTATTCTGGGTGTTTAGATATAAGGCTAGCGGTTCGATCGCTAGGTTAAAGAGGAGTGGTGATAACGGGCAACCTTGGCGTGTCCCCTTCTCCAGACTAAATGTGTCTGATATGAATCCTGGTATGCTGATACATGCTTTAGGGTTGTTATAAAGAGATCTAAGGAACTGGCAAAATGGGCCCATTAATCCGATAGCATCTAGTATCCAATCCAGCCAAGACCACCTGACATTATCAAATGCCCTTTCAGCGTCTAAGGTGATCAAAGCTGGATCTCCCTCCCTCTCTAGACCTCTGTCTCTCCACATCTATGAGAAGCATTGCTCTTCTAATATTCGTAGTAGACGACCTTCCTCTGATGAAGCCTGCCTGCTGTGGCTGTATCAGTCTAGGCATTATTGTTGCTAATCTGTCAGCCAGGATCTTTGAAAGAAGTTTTAAGTCCTGGTTGATCAGCGAGATCGGCCTGTAGCTGGCCGGATCTGGCAAGGGTTTACCCGATTTGGGGATCAGTTTAATGTGGGCCATATTCATTCTGTCGGGAATCGGAGCACCTCCCATAATAGAATTAAACAAGTCCATCAACACCGGTGCTAATTGTTCTCTTAATGTTTTATAGAAACTCCCGTTGAAACTATCTGGCCCCGATGCTTTGCCTGGACACAGAGATTTGATTGCTGTATCTATTTCGCCTAAAGAAATGGGGTTGTTTAAAAAAAGTTTTTCATCTTCAGAAAGGTCGGGCAAATGTATGTGTTTCAGCCAATCTTCTCCCTCCATTCCCTCTACCTCCCGATCTCTATAAAGTGTGGCATAGTGTTTCCCCAATATTTGGACAATTTTTGGGGGGTCAGACCTTAGATTGCCATTCTTATCGCTAATTGTTAATATAGGAGTGAAAGGCCTCTTGCCCTTTGCCAGCCTAGCCAGTAAATGACCCGCCTTATCTCCAAATCTGTTTAATTCGATTTCTAGATGGCTACGATACATATCTTCTCTTTTGGCTGCCCAAGTATCGAAGTCTTTTTTTTGCTGATATCCATCTTTCTTTGTCATGGACTGTTTATATCGAAGATAAGTTTCTCGTATTTTGGTGCTGGCTGATAAAGAATTTTCTTTTACTTTCTTTTTTAGTTTGATGTTATAGGCCATGATATTGCCACGCAATACCGACTTCGCTGCCTCCCAGACCAGTCCCGGATTCGACCGGTGTTCTGCATTATTTTTAGAATAATCTTCCCACTAGTATTTTGCCAAAGTTTTCTCTAGTTAACATGTCAGGGAATCTCCAAAGGAAGTCAGTTCCCCTTGGAACTCGTCCTTGGTTTCCATTAACATTGGGCTGTGGTCAGATATAATCATGTCTCCCATTTGTGAGTCGAGAACCCTTTGAAACATCAATGACGAGGTGATAAACATATCCAGCCTTGACCAAGATTTGTGAACATGGAGAAATGGGTATATTCCCTATCCAGAGGATGCAGCGTGCGCCAAGCATCAACTAGATTACATTCAAGAAGTAGATTCTCTAAAGCAGGGGTCTCAAACTCGGTTAGGTTGGTGGGCCGCACATAGAAAAACATTTATAGCTGGGGGCCGCATCTCTTGTAGGACTGATTGATATTTTTAGTAATACCAGAATTTTTTGCTCAATGTAGTAAAGTACAAATCCTAATCCCCTTCTTGTTGTAATGTCCCCATCCTGTAGTAATGTCCTTTTCTACTGATGTCCCCCATCCTGATCCCCCTTTTCTAGTGATGTCCTCCCATCCTGATCCCTTTTTCTAGTGATCTTCCCCATCCTGATCCCTTTTTCTAGTGATGTCCCCCATCCTGATCCCCTTTTCTAATGATGTTCCTCATCCTGATCCCCTTTTCTACTGATGTCTCCCATCCTGATCCCTTTTTCTAGTGATGTTCCCCATCCTGATCTCTTTTTTTAGTGATATCCACCATCCTGATCCCCTTTTCTAGTGATGTCCCCATACTGATCTCCTTTTCAAGTGATGTCCCCCATCCTGATCCCCTTTTATAGTAATGTCCCCATCCCGATCCCCTTTAGTAGTGATGTCCCCATCCCGATCCCCTTTAGTAGTGATGTCCCTCATCCCAGTTCCCTTTTGTAGTCATGTCCCCATCCTGATCACCTTTTGTAGTGATATCCCCATCCTGATCCCCTTTTCTAGTAATGTCCCCCATCCAGACTCTTTAGTAGTGATGTCCCCATCCCGATTTCCTTTAGTAGCGATGTCCCCCATCCTGGACCCCTTTTGTAGTGAGGTCCCGCATCCTGGTCCCCTTTTGTACCGATGTCCCCCATCCTGATCCCCTTTTCTAGGTATGTCCCCCATCCTGATCTACTTTTATAGTGATGCCACCCATCCTGTATTACCTTCTTTTTACACACTCACATACACAAACCCCCACACACATATTCTCTCACACACACTGAAACTCACACACACACCTCACATACTTTCTTATACACACATCCTCACTCACATACTCACACCCTCACAAACACACCCTCTCACACTTTTCTCACTTTAATGATGCATCGCTCCAGTGCAGGGGGCCACCGCGGTCCCCGCTGTGCTGACTTCCGGCCTCCACTGTGCTATGACTTCCTCCAAGCTCTGTTGCTCAGCAAGATCAATGCAATCTGCCAGCCAGAGGCTCACATGTGACATCATATTCTGCCATCAGCTGTGGGACTCTCATTGGCTGGCAGCTTGCATTGATCTTGCTGAGTGGCAGAGCTTGTTAGTGTCACGGATGGAAGTAATCACACAGTGGGGACTGTAGTGGCCCCCTGCACTGTGGTGATGCATCATTAAGTTGTTCAAGGTGCCGCGGGCCGCATAGTGAAGCCCCAGGGGCCGCATGCGGCCCTTGGGCCGCGTGTTTGAGACCCCTGCTCTAAAGGGTTCGCTCCAGCTGTGAGCATTACATTTTTCCTATTAAAACTCAATATGTCCCCACGTCTCCTGTCTTCTATCTCATTAAGCACCCAGTTGAAATCCCCCCCCAATATTTTATTGGGTTCTCGATCTAGCAGAAGACGTTGCCCCTCTGAGGAAGAAGAAGCTGGTGCAAAACGCATCAGGGGGCGGTCGCAGTAAGGTAAATAGGACCCATGACTTGATAACTTTATATGTATTATCCTCTCTTTGGTATATGGAGTGCACTCAGTTTTGGGGCACTGATTCTTTTGATTGTGTGTGTTAGTTCCTGTACCTGAGGATTGAATACCATTGTGGTTGATATTTATGTTATTGTGTCCTCCTTCTGTGCACCTTGTTTTACATTGTCATTTTTAACACAGTGTTGATTTTTAAATAAATATTAATTGCAAGTGATTTGGCCTGACTCCTTGGAGTTTGTTTATGAAATATATGTTGTTTTTGGAGGGCCGTTTACCCTTTTGGGTGGTTTGAATATATACATGTATTGACCACAAAGACTGTATTCGGGCTGTCCATTTTTTTCCTCGAGACAGGTGGCCGGGATGGCGCAAAGAGTGAATTGATTCTCGAGCTGCTTCACTACGTTCTGTCACACAATTTCTTCGAGTTCTATTTGCAGAAATGCTGCACTGCGATGGGCGCGACATACGCGCCTTCGTATGCTAATTTATTCCTTGGTTACTTGCAGCGTGAGGTGTTTGGGGATGAGGGCATGCAGGGTGGCGCCCATGTGCAGTGCTGGTTACGTCATATTGATGAGGTCTTGATTGTGTGGCAGGGTTCAATTGAGCAGTTCGGGACTATTATTGGGCAACTCAACCACAATTTCTATAACATCAAACTAACACATAAGATTAGTCCAAGAAAAAGACTTCCTGGACATATTGTGGTTGACGATGAGGGATTTGTGCAAACTGACATGTTTCAAAAGGACATGTCAGTAAATGCACTATTACATGCATCCTCCACCCATCACCCATCAACTATTCGCGCCATCCTGACCAGCCAGTTTGAGGGTGAAGCGGATATGCTCATCTGATGACCATTTTGAAACACAATCAGAGGACTTGACGCATCACTTCAAAGATCGGAGATATAGTAATAGTAATATCAAGGGAGGGTACCTGAGGGTAAAAAAATACACTAAGGAGGAACCTACTGAGATACAACCCCAGGGATCAACGTGGAGATGGTAGGGTGTGCTTTATCAGCACCTGTAACCAGGATTGGGGAACAATGAGGTCGATCCTGGTGAAACATTGGGCTATTCTAAGTTTGACCTCTTCCTTTGGAAGGTTATTTCAGAATCTCCACTAATGACAGCACGGTAATCCAGAAACTTAAAAAAAATTCTAGTCCAGAGCCATTATGTTGTGTGCATTCTGAATCCCTTTGGGACTGGGGGTCCCCAGCCCTGGCTGCTTTCCTTGTGGTCACTGCCTTGCTTGTGCTAATGTCCTTCGCTGTAACTCCTTCTACTCTTCGCATGGCACCCACATGTTTAATATCCGACAGCGGATATCATGTAGTTCCACATATGTGGTCTACTTTGCCACATGTGGGTGCCCCCTTATATATGTAGGACTAACCGAGAAAATTAAGGATAAGAGTTAGGGAGCATGTGAGGGACATTGGCGCAGCAAGCACAGTGACTGACATCACTACCATGAAGATGATTCCACGGCATTTCAGGTAAAACATAATTGATATGCAAGGAGCCTCATGATCCGAGGAATAGATATGGTCAGGGGAGGTATCAGGGGTGGCAATCTAAAAAAGGTGGTTGCGCAGTGCGAGGCAAAATGGATTGTCACCCTGAATACCCTAACCTCGGACGGATTAAATGAATTACTATCTTTTGCACCATTTTTATATTCTGATCAATGTACCGTATATACTCGTGTATAAGCCAAGTTTTTCAGCCCAAAAATTGGGCTGAAAAGTCCCCCCCTCGGCTTATACACGGGTCATACGGTATGCTGTGGGGGGGGGCTGTGACCGGGGGCTGGAGGAGGCAGGAGGGGCCACGGTGACCGCAGGCGGTCACGTGGGGCTGCCTCATTAGTGCAATGAATATGCACGGCATCCCCCCGTCCATCAGCGGCATGGGGATGCCGTGCATATTGCACTACACAGCCCCCCTCCTTATTATGGTTCCCCCAGAGTAATAAACAGCCCCCCCTCCTTATCATGTCCCCCCCCAGGCTGCGGCAGCTGTCAAAATAACAAACACTTTATACATCACCTTCCGCGCAGCTCCTCCGCTCACCGGCTTCTTCTTCCTGCTTGTGCCGGTGTCATGTGACCGGGCGCAGGAGATGACGTCATTTCCTGCGCGCGATCACTGAAGCCGGCACCAGAAGGAAGAAGAAGCCGGCGAGCGGAGGAGCTGCGCCGGAAGGTGATGTATAAAGTGTTTGTTATTTTGACAGCTGCCGCAGCCTGGGGGGGGGGACATGATAAGGAGGGGGGCTGCTGTATACTACACTGGGGCTGTATATACCTCTGGGCTGCTGGATACTACCACTGGGGCTGTATATACCTGTGGGGCTGCTGTATACTACCACTGGGGCTGTATATACCTCTGGGGCTGCTGTATACTACCACTGGGGCTGTATATACCTGTGGGGCTGCTGTATACTACCACTGGGGCTGTATATACCTGTGGGGCTGCTGTATACTACCACTGGGGCTGTATATACCTCTGGGGCTGCTGTATACTACCACTGGGGCTGTATATACTTCTGGGGCTGCTGTATACTACCACTGGGGCTGTATATACCTCTGGGGCTGCTGTATACTACCACTGGGGCTGTATATACCTCTGGGGCTGCTGTATATACCTTTGGGGCTGCTGTATACCACCTCCTCTGGGGCTGCTGTATACTAACTCTGGGGCTGCTGTATACTACCACTGGGTCTGCTGTATATACCTCTGGGGCTGCTGTATACTAACTACTGGAGCTGCTGCTGTATATACCACTGGGGCTGCTGCTGTATACTACCACTGGGGCTGCTGCTGTATACTACCACTGGGGCTGCTGCTGTATATACCTCTGGGGCTGCTGTATACCACACTGCTGGGGGCTGTATACCTGTGCTGGGGTCCACCCTCGGCTTATACACGAATCAATAGGTTTTCCCAGGTTTTGGGGCAAAAGTAGGGGGTCGGCTTATACACGAGTATATACGGTATTCTGTTTTTATTTATTTATTTTTTTTTAATGTCTTCCCCACTTTGTTCCTATCACATTTTTTTCTTTGCTTCATTCCTGGTGTTTGGGAAGCATGTTTTTAAATTTGTCTTCCCTTTATGAATCTTTGTAGGCCCTTGTTGGACTTCATTTCCTCCTCTGGAAACCTCCTACTCTAATAACAGACATCCCCTAAATCTGAAGGTGCAATTGTCTGCCTATATATGCTACGAGATACTGATTTTGTTGTATTAATCATGTGATCTAAGTGACATGTATTGCAATAACTTTATCATTCTGTCAGCAAACAAGCTTGAGATGATATATGCATCTTCATTTGTCCCCGCCTGCTGTGCGTGCATTCCTTGCTGGCCTGGCTCCTCCCCTGGTTGCTCCGGAATCATTCCATTCCGGTGTACTGCACATGCACAGGAGCCATGGCGACGCATCCCGGCTCTCGCACGTGCGTAGTTTGCTTTGCATGCTGGTGGCTTCCGAGTCAGGAGTACGGGGATGAGTAGTTGTGCCCACCGCATCAGAGCGGGTGACGAGATCAATGAGAGGTTTTCCACACTTATTCTGACCGTATAAGAGGGTCTCAGATGGAGTATGCCGGTACACTGGAAAAGATCACTGTCCCATGATGTTTACATAACGTAAGTGAAACGTACGTTGAGCATCCTTATGGGTCTGCTTGCAGATAGCACCACTAGGGTTTAACGTGATTCTAGCCATACAGTGGTAACGAAATTGGCCATAGTAAAGGGCAGAACTTTACTGCTGAAATACAAGTAAAATTGTGAGTTTGGGCAACTTCCCTTATGTTTTCTGCCACATCCAATTCTATGTGGGGATCATATACACAAGACTTTTGTAGACTTTAATGCACTTGAACTTTTAACCCACTGATAGCTGCTGCAGTTTTGGTTATATCAATAATGTGGTCTTGGAAGTCTTGTTTGTTTTTGTACTCTTCCCTACCTGTGCCATTTAACTACTGTTGAAAAACAACTGTTATGTTCATGTAATACTTGAGAGTGGTGTTTTACTGTATGCTATTCCTCTTCTTTTTCTGTCTTACTACAGCCAAGTGCTTTTAGAATTTTTCCCAATAAAAGAACTCTTATTTGCATGGTACTTAGTTGTTCTGTGTTGTTTAAATGATGTTTTTGAGCATGTCTTGCTCAGTGTCTCTCTCTAAGTAGATTCGGTGAGAGTGACGCACGCAATAATGCCAAACTGGACATTGTTTATAACATTCTGTAATTCTATGTAGACACCCATGAAACTAATTAGAGGACAAGCCTTTGAAAACAATTTGACCTTAGGAAGATGTTAAACAATCTTTTCTAGGGGTACTATTATTTTTGTCCAAATCAATTATAATTGTTTTATGTTTTTTTCCCCATTTTTTTCTGTTGAACCACAATTAAAAAAAATTGAATTTTCATTATCTGATATTCAGTTGGTTTAAATTGAAAATTACTTGTGTGGATTAACGATGGTATATGTTGGGTGTCACTGAGTTTAGCCATCTCTGTGTTGATTATATTCATAGGATTGAACGTCACTTACACAATGCCCCAGTCTCCTGCAATACAAGATCAGCACACAGCACACTATCTTTTTATCCTTATTTATTAAAAAGTCCACTTAAAACATTTGATGCCACAGTTCTATTCATAAAGGACTTGGATCTTGATGGCAGCTGCCCAGTTTTAATAGGTCAGCTAGCAGCTCTCTCAGTCTTGCAGTGGCATTTTTAGTAGTAAGCTAGTTTAAAAAAAAACTACTTAGCATTTTATTGTTTACATTCTCAAATAAATGAAGTCAGACATTGCCCAAAGAGAGCTCATATAAGAAAGCAAAGATGGGAATTCATGTGAATGTTATCCTCTTTGACAATTTACACATAATTTCACAGAGGAAGCAGATTCTTTCCTATGCCAAAACTCCAGGTTAAAAGAAACTGCATTCATGACAAGTGAATATACCATGCAATTGACAAATGGACAGGGGAGGGGTAGGTGCTTTCTTTGTCTTCATGACTCTATAATGCCTGTTGCAAAACTCCTTTTTTATTTCTAATTAGAATTCACCCTTTCACCTACCAAATGTTCTTCCAAGACATCTGCAGTACTCAGATGAACTCCGACACTAAACATCTTGACAGCCTGTAATTGCCTTTTTTTGCAATGCAAAATGATTATTAACTTCTCAGTTCATTACCAAAGCAAATTTAATTCTTAAATATCAAAAAGCAGTCGAAGTATAACAATGAATTATTGTTTAAATAGGCAAGGAAAAAATAGATTACACTGTGACAGATGTGGGAAAATAAATAGTCTTTAACCTGGACAATATTTGACTGTGTCTAATTGCCCTTTGCCATGTAAAGCTGCACCGCTTTTCCAAAGCAATGTAAGAGTTTTTTTGTGTGCGTCTGCGAATCTATTACAATTCTGCATCCTGGGAATCCTTGAATGGAGAAGAAGTACAGAGACATTAAATCAAAACCACTGTGTGTTTAGAGGAAGTCCTAACACATTACCACAAATGTTTATTCATTTTCTGTCAAGTCATACATAAGGAAAAGGGAACTCAAACGCTTAGCTGACATCTATCTGTCCATCAGAGGTAGACAGACAGACAACCCTCTAAAAGATCTACTCATCTATCCACCCATTCCAAAATAAGCAGCACACTCTAGTTATTATTTAAAAAAAAAAAAAAAATATCACAATTTTTTTTTCCCTTAAGGTTTCCACTCAAACCTGAAATGTATCAAGGAAGAAAAGTACAAAGTGGAATAAAGTGAAAAAACGATACATTTTAGGAATATTTTCATTTGGTTTGCTTGTTATCAACATTATTGGCATCCCATTTAACCCCTTCACCCGGGTGATTTTCTGTTTTCTGCTCCCCTTCTTCCAAGGCCCATAATATTTTTATTTTTCCGTCAATGTAGACATATGAGAGCTGTTTTTTTTGCGGGACGAGTTGTACTTTTGAATTAAATAATTTATTGAAATTGTAAAAAAAACCGGCAATTTCACCTTTGTTTTTTTTGGATTTTTTATTCACTATATAGTAAACCTGACTTGGCTCGGGTCAGTACACGTTTGTAGATACCAAACATTTATACTTTTACATAAGTAGTTAAAAAAGTTCAAAAGTTTTTAAAGAAAAAGAATTGCACTTTTCCGCCATTTTCGGAGACCTGTAGTGACAGCTTATTTTTTTGCGTTTTGAGCTGACATTTCTAATGATACCATTTTTGAATAGATGTTGTTTTGATTGCCTGTTATTGCAATATTATGGCAACCAAAAAAAACGTAATTTTGGTGTTTACTTTTTTTCCGTTACGCAGTATACCAATCTGAACCGATTTTATATTATAATAGAGTGGGCATTTCTGAACACGGAGATACCAAATTTATATTGTATATTATATGTATTAAAATATTATATATATTTTTTTTTATTTAATAGTTTTATTTTCAATGAGGCAAAAGAGGGGGTGATTGAACTTATGTTTTTTTCATACTTTAAAAACTTTTTTTTTAAATGTTTTTTTTTTATTTACACTGCCTCCTGTGGGGCTCAGCACTGCACACTCTATTCAGTTCTCCTGTTCACAGACATCTCTGAAGAGCAAACTGATCATTTTCTGTGGATGCTGGTGCTCACTAGGCATCCACAGGAAGTGATTCTAGACAGCCCCTCGCTCATCACAGTACTACGGGTTTTCAAGGTAACCCATCAAAGTCCCGTGATCGCATCCCTACCATGGTTCTTTGGATCGCGGTCAGTGATTGACAGTGTGATTTGAATGGTTAACAGCACTGATCAAATCGCTGATCTGATCGGTGTTGTTAGCTTCACATGTCAACTGACGTGCACAAGGAATGATGTGAGCTCACTTCAGAGGAAGGGACACAGCCAAGGGCGTACTATTATGCCCTTGGTTGTGAAGGGTGTTAAAATTATTGCTGAAATAAAGTTTTTAATAAAACTGCTTTGATATATTAATAGTTCCCTTTGCTCATTTTGAAACAAGTGGACACAATCAGAATAAGCTGTGACTCATTTACACTTACCTATACCAACCTTATCAGAGCTAACCTCAATTTAATGAGCCTATGATTGTTTGATGTTTAAAAAGGCAAGTTTTATTCCATTTCTTGTTTATATTAGCAAAAACAAGAGAGCTGTGTGAGCAGTCCAGAAATGCTATTATCACCAAGCACAAAACTCTCAATAAACACTTTCATCGTACTTCAACAAATCAGAATATTATCAAGACGTTTGCTACTCAAAGATCAGTGAAGACCTTTCACAACATGGTAGAAAGAAAAAAAATTAAGAAAGCAAGAGAACCATACTAAAATTATGTTCGGCATGAACATGAATAAAATATCAAATGAACTTCTGGAGATATCTGGGGTCATGGTCTTAAGGTGGAAAAAAGGCTAAAAACAGTATTGCTTAAAGAAATCCTTAAAAAAAAAAAAAAAAAGAGCCACAGAATCTTGTCGCAACACTTGTGTGAAAATATTGTATGAACAGATGAAACCAAACTAGAAGTCACAATGATCTCGTTTCTTCCTCTGCCCATTTTCTCACATCCCCTCTCCATAGAGCATAAGAGAATGCTGGTATTCTGTCTCATCTTAGGGCACCTTTACATGCCACAACCGCGGCGAGAAATCTGACTGGCAATCAGTAGCCCAGTCACCATCGCCGTGAAAATGCCTCGAAATTGCAGCGTGTAATTGGGGAATTTAGCGGCGATCAAAAAGGTTGCGCCTGGCACATAAGCCACTATATAAGTGTTATTATGTATGTTGCATTCTTCCTCAGTTTTTCTTTTAAATTTTTTCTAAACTTCTATGTTTATTTTGTAAACTATTCATTGGCTACGTCATGTGATATACAGATTTAATTGTCACAAGGTATTTGAGTAACCATTGACTTATGCCACATTATTGTGAAGATGTTACATGTTTACTGTCTGAAAATAAAAATTTTGATTTACCAAAAAAAGGTTGCGCCTGGTTCCGATTTCACAGCACTGCTCCAAAATCAGAGGCAGTCATGAAGGCGAAATTCCTTGCTTTTGGCTTGTGGACGGGGATAGGAATGGAATCTGTGTCGCCTACTGATTTCCCGGAGGCGTGCCACAGCGTGCTGGAGATCGCACCCAGTCAGCAATGATTGGTGGTGTCTACTGTGTTTCCATTGGCTGTCCCTTCACAGGGCGCCATATTTGAACAGCTGTCCATTCACACTACACAATTGCAATGGCGTCATGTATTAGCCAGCCTTCCTGCGCAGGCTGGCCAATCATAATGCTATTGCGTTGTCTAATCACCATGTTTGGGGCGCGGAATACACCAGTCTGTCACGCCTATGTACTTGCGGCGCTAAACATGTACGCCCATATTCCTTTGGGGATTGCGGCGTGTGAAGCTGCGAGGGAACTCCACCGGATTCCGCTATTAGTGTGGCAACGTCCGGGGCAACACATCACCTTAGGTTGAGGGCGAAATTGTGGCATGTAAAAGAGCCTTCGGCATTAAGAGGCAGCCATGAAAAATGTGCACGCACACATTAGATTGCCTCCGATCGCTGACAAAAGTTGCGGCGTGTAAAGGTACCTTAAAGCAAGACAAAGTTGAGCAATCTTTCAAAGTAGATGGTGAATTCAAGAGACATTGGGGAGGTGAAGCAGTGGCTCATTAGTGGAGAACAAAATACATTTCTAGATTTGTAGGATAAGATACAGTACATTACTTAATCTAACTTGTAACATTGAAATATAAAAAGTTTATTGCTTTACATTTCAGATCTCATTTAAAGTAAATACCACACAAAGTGTAATGGAGAAGAGTGGCATGGTTTATTTAACCCCTTCCCGACCTATGACGTAGGAGGACATCATGGGCCGGTAAGGGGTGTTTGATGTGAGCTCCGGCGCTGATCTCATCAGCTGAGATGTCAGGGTAACAGCGCCGATCGGATCCCGGATCCGATCGGCGCTGTTAACCCCTTGGATCCCGCTGTCAATCACTGTCAGCGGGATCCAAGGCAGCTGCGGCGGGGAACGCGCTGTTCTCCGCCTGCTCCGGAGATCCCACGATAGTATAGTGGGATCTCCGGTGCTCACATGACAGCCGGTCCTGGCTAGACCCTGGATGCTGTCACAGAGCAGTTTCCTGCTGTGGTTGCAGGCGCTGCCAACCACAGCAGGTCCGCGATTCTGGGAGATACAGATGAGCTGCAGCTCATCTGTATCTGCCAGAAGCGATCAGACTGTGCAGCAAGGTGCCTCTTAAAAGGGGCAGTGTAAAAATAAGAATGAATGAAAAAATAAAGTTTTTAAAAACCTGTAAAAAAAAAATATATATATATAAAGTTCAAATCACCCCCCTTTACCCCAATCACAATAAAAGTATAAAAATAAACAAAAAAACCCCACGTTTGGTATCACCGCATTCAGAATCGCCCGATCTATCATCCTATTAAATCCGTTAATGAGAGCCGTGAACTCCGTAAAGGAAAAAATGGTCCAAACGCCAAAATTCCGTTTTATTGGTCGCCGCGTTATTGCTATAAAAGCAATAACAGCGATAAAAACTGCGGATCCCCCCAAATATGGTATCATTAGAAACGTTAGCTCAAGATGCAAAAAATAAGCAGTCACCCAGCCCCAGATCCCAAAAAATGAGAACGCTACGGGTCGCAGAACATGGCGCAAAAAGTCAGTTTTGGTTTTTTTTGCAAACTTCTGAATTTTTTTTCACCACTTAGATACCAGTAAAGGTTTACATGTTGGGTGTCTACGAACTCGTACCGATCCGAGGTATCACCCTGTCATGTTGGTTTTACCATATAGTGAAAATGGCGACTAAAATACACAAAAAACAAACGTGTCATTGCACTTTTTTTGCAATGTCACTGCATTTAGAATTTCTTTGCTATTTCCCTGTACACTATATGGTAAAATAAATTATTGCATATGAAAGTACAACTCATCTCGCAAAAAACAAGCTGTCATATGTCTATAGTGACGGAAAAATAAAAAAGTTATGGCCCTTGGAAGCAGGGGAGCAAAAAACGAAAATGAAAAACGAAAAATTCCCGGGTCATGAAGAGGTTAATTTAATAATTAGATTTCTGTAAGTATGCTTTTTTCTCATCTCTGATCTTTTCCTATTCAAAGTATTTGTCAGTATATTGCCACTCATCATTATATTCCTTTTTCTAATGGAAGATCTGTACTGACTGTCGAAGAATTACTCATAAGGTTGCACAGATGTTCTATTGGGATGCAAGAGAACTAAATTAAACTGCAGTCATTAGAGATTGGCAATGTAATTATAAAATCATTTTAACTAATCCTAAAAACTCTGAGACATCTCCCAAGATTCTCAAATCTTTCAGCCTGGTATGCCAGCTTCATGCTCCAGGAGGACATAGCAGATTTTATAAAGTATGTATTGCATTTAGCATGTTTCTTTAAACTCACTAAAAAAGAAATCCATTATTCTCTTTATCTCTTTGAATTTCCAAATACTTATTCATAGAATAGTAGATTTTCTTTCTTGAAAATTCCCATTAGCAGGGAAAGGCATCAAATTTAGTTTGGGGGTATACTATTCTATAAATATCAACATCACTTTATCTAATATATAAAGCTGAATGTGGGTATGTGTGTATGTATGGTGTGTATATCCGGGATTGGCATCTACACCGTCGCAACTATAGCCACAAAATTTTGCACAGTCACACGTCTGGACCCTGAGAGCGTCATAGGCTATGTTGTGAGGCGAAATTTTAACCCCGCGCGTTCCAGTTTACCAAACAATTTTGGCCCTATCTACATAATGGGGAAAAAGGGAAAGGAAACGTGTGGGAGGAAAATCGACAGCTGCCAGCTACAAAATTTTGCACAGTCGCACGTCTTGACCCTGAAGCTTCATAGTCTATGTTGTGAGGCGAAATTTTAACCCTGCGCGTTTCAGTTCACCAAAAAATTTTGCCCCTATCTACATAATGGGGAAAAAGTGAATGGAAAAGAGTTGGAGGAAAATCGACAGATGTCAGCTATATAGACAAAATTTTGCACAGTCCTATGTCTGGACCCCGGGAGCGTCACAGGCTAGGTTGTGAGGCGACATTTTAACCCCGCGCATTCCAATTCATCAAACAATTTTGCCCCTATCTACATAATGGGGAAAAAGTGACAGTTACCAGTTGTGAATGAGAGGGGCTTAATGATAGCGCCAAAGACTAACAGCACATACCAGCATATAGTCACTAAGGTGGGGCTCCAACATGAGATATTCACCACGCACGGGGACATGTATACACCACACGCACACAAAGAGTAACAGCAAGTGTATAGTCGCTAAGGTGCAACCCAACATTGGATACTCACCACGCACCCGAAAAAACACACACACACAACACAAAGAGACACACACAACACAGAGACACACACACACACACTCTATAGCGACACATGCACTCACCCCACAGGGACACACACACACCACAATGAGACACACACAACACAGACCCCCCCACAGGACCCCACCACAAGAGACACACACACACCACAACACACACACACACACCACACAGACCCCCCCACAGGGACACACACACATACACACCCTATAGGGACACATGCACTCACCCCTCAGGGACACACACACACCACAAAGAGACACACACCACACAGAGACACACACAACACAGGACACACACACCCCACACAGACACCCCCCCCCCACAGGGACACGCACACATACACACCCTATAGGGACACATGCACTCACCCCACAGGGACACACACCACAAAGAGACACACACAACACAGATACACACACACACCACACAGATTCCCCCACAGGGACACACACACAAACACACCCTATAGGGACACATGCACTCACCCCACAGGGACACACACACACACACACCACAAAGAGACACACACAACAGAGACACACACCACACATACCCCCCCACAGGGACACACACATACACACCCCAGGGACACACACCACACAGACCCCCCCACAGGGACACACACACATACACACCCTATAGGGACACATGCACTCTCACCCCACAAGAGGACACACACACACACACAAAACCCACACAACACTCAGACACACACCATACCACACAGACCCCCACACAGGACGATACACATACACACCCCAGGGACACACACACCACACAGACAGACACAGATGTGCACAAATCACCTCACACAACTCGCCTCACATGTGTGCTATCTTTATTTTCCAAACAAACATCTGATTAAAAACAGCCAATGTGCAACACATGTGCCATATAGGGAATTAAGGCAGATGTCAGTCACATGAGCTGTCTATTATGTGTATGTGTGAGGTAACATATACTGCCCGGCCAGGGGGAGGGTTTACTGTTGGCTGGAGATTTATTAGGCTGCCTATAGCAATCAATCACAGCTCAGCTTCTATTTTCCTACAGGTCATTAATATGACATATTCAAATTCTATTTTGTTATAGCTAACAGCAGTTATTTATTAACCCGGGCGTAGCCGGGTACTACAGCTGGTTATTCAATAAAAACTGAGGTGTCACATGGTACATAAGAGTGTCCTGAGATAATATTGGTAAAGAATGGGACATGTTATGTAGTTGCAATAATTCTTATATTAAACAGTTGTGAGGCACCGCCGGCATGATCCTCATGGCCGGGGCGCGTCACATGCAGGATCGAGGTATGATCCTGTGCACACTGGCCGGTTTAATTGATAATGCTGTGTGAACCAACTGTGAGACACAGGGTATCATGAGCCTAATGAGCAGGCAGTGAGAGTGGGATGAGATCGAGGAAGCCCTAAGGAATGTAAGGGCTGAGTGCTGACAACCCGGAAACACAGGGAGTTAACCTGAGCTGTGTGAAAGGCTGATACCGGCAGCTAAGGGGGTTGTCCATGTGGGAGTGGCTGGCACGATAAGAGGCAGCCAGGTGAGTGATTGAGTCATTCAGATTGAGATTGATTCTGGAAGCTGAGATCCTGCTGAGATTCATCCAGAGATTGCCAGCCTGAGAGCATGTGGGCTGAGAGCAGCCTGAGTGCAGAGCAGTCCAAGGCTCTGTGTGTGGACACGGGAGCATGCTAGCTCCATGCGGTGCCGAGGTCCGTGGTCGTGTCCGCACCTGGAGGGGGTAAGCCGTGGTTGACCCGTGGACGCTAGACCGGACGTGGTTCACCTCACGTCCGGGAAGGAGCCTGTGGGGATGCCTGGTGGAACCTGTGACACAGGTAGCGAGACCCGGATCCGTGCCCGGTAAGAAAAGCAGTTCCTGAACGATTGTGTGAACTGTGCACCTTGTGTGTAAATCATGCTAGGCGAGTATAGACCGCCCTTGGGACCGACTCAGTGGAGTCAGTTAAAGGTCCTGATGAACTGGAATGAATGTAGCCCTTCGGGAGGCGAATGTATGTAGCCTTTGGAGGCAATCGTATGTAGTGTGCCAGGCGGGCATAGACCGCCTTTGGGTCCGAGTCGGAGTACTCAGTTAAAGGACCTGATGAATCAGAATGTGCTTAACTATGTGTATGAGGGCTTAGATAATGGCCCTGAATGAGAGATGATGGCCTATATGTAAGACCCATGTATAATGATGTGGGGAGAGAGTGACCCAGCTAGTATGGATGATGTTGGAGGCGTTCCGTCCCCGTGGGACGAGAGGGAGGCTTGCCCTGCTGCTTGCAGAGGGTACCCGTCCCTCAACCACGACCTCTAATGGTGTGGGTGTGCCTGTGGCCAGAGACAGGGGTCACGAAGGCTCCTAGAAGGGAACCATGGCTGATCCATTAGGGTGCTACTCAGACGCAGGGTACAGTCGTGTACCTGGAGAACTGCCATGAGATGGAGGTTTGGTGGCGACTGATAGCCCGTACCGTGGTGAGTAGGCCATGGTGACGCATGGTTAGCCCGGATTCTACGGTTGACCAGGTCCCTGTTATGGTCATGGAGGGGCCACAGTCCATGGATGTGTTATGATGGGCTGTGAGCAGGTGTGTGATCCATGGACGTTTGAATGATGGATCACATACGGTATGTAAGGTCCCGGTCAGGCAGGAATCCTGACTACGGGTGAATGTATATCATCATGCTGGGGGACTAAAGCCAGGCGGCAGGTACCGCCATTGGACCCACAGGGCCCGTTGAGGCGTATGTAACGAAGGTCAGAAGCAGGGGTTAAAAAGGGCTCCTAGAGTGGGGACACCATGGTTGAACCAGGTGGACTCTGACCAGGACGTAGGCGGAGATGCGTCCAGGAAAGAGCCCCTTGGGGATACATGACATACCCGGTACTCAAATTGCTCAATCCCTGTTATGAACCCGGAGCGGTCATCGTCGTACTGTAACGTAGGTATAGTGTGAGTAGGCCGGAGGCCGTAGCCACCACGGGAGCTGTTAGTAGAGCTCCAATGGAGACAGAGATGGTTACAGGTCCCGGGTTACTATAAGATGTTATGTGCAATATAAGTGTTATGTAATGTTATATGTAAATGTATGATGTGTTTATGGTGTTTTTAATCAATGTGATGTATCAAACATGCTACCCGGGTTATGTTGTTAATATGTGAAAATAAACGGGTAGACATTGGTTAAACTTATAAACACGTGTTTGTTGTCGTTTTGCAAGCGGGTTCCCGGTTGCTACCTCACACAGTGTAAAAAGCCCATAATTAAACCCATTTAGGACCCCTTATGTGCCCCAACATGATTATTGACAAACTATCTCCCTAGAATACCTTGTGTGTACTCAATATAGTACAAGGCTCCCAGGTAGCATAGTCATGAAGGAGGGGTGCACAATCTTAAAGTACCATTACACGCTTCAATGTAGAAACGATCTCACTAACGATCTCGGGGCGCGCGGTCATTAGGACATCGTTTTGACATCGCTGGTGAGATGTCACACGTGTAGATATCGTGGACTGAGCAGCTATCGTTCGCTCAACCCAGAGAACGATACTTGTCCACTGATGTCAATGGGCCAAGTCATGAACGACATCGTTATTGCGGTGTCACACAGAACTAAACAGCAGGTTGGCCGATCGTGGATCGTCTGATTTGAGAACATGTTCTCAAATCTGCGATCAATGATCCAACAATTTATTGTACTTATATCTCGGTGTTACACGCAATGACGTCCAAGCGATATCGTTTGAACGACTCCAAACCCGTGATGTTTAAGCGATATCATTCACGATATCTTACAGTGTTACAGTACAATTGCCACACTTGAACTACTCCCAAGTCCTGCAATAAAAATGAAAGATGTATTGGGCTATTTTCACATCGGGCATTTTTCCTGCGGTTTTGGTGCATTTTTACCTAGGTTTTATGCAAATCCATGCTAATCTAATCTAATCCTGCATTTTTCATTTCCAACAAAACCTATGTGATTCAGGAAGAACATTGGTTTTATTTCCTGAAATAAATAAATAAATTGACATCTGCATGTTTTTTGCTGCGTTTTTTAAAGAAAGAGGATGTCAATTTTTTGCTGTGTTTTTGCCTCAGTTTTAGAATGTAACAGCTTGAAAATCACTATTTTCAACTGTAAACCAAAACTAGAAAATCATGGTAAAATCTCAAGAATAAGTTTGTGAGAGTGATTTACTTATCTCGCCTCAGTTTTTGCTGCGGTTTTATTGCAGAAAAAACAAAGAAAAAAAGCCCTGTGTGAACATAGCCTTACCTTCCAAGGCCGCTTTCACATCACGATTTTTTCCTGTATGTGGGGATCCCGTTTTTTGCAGGACCCCCACGAACAAGAAAGGACAGGATCCGATGTGTGCCTACGGATACTATTTCCGTGTCCAGGTCCATGACAACACAGAAAAGCCTGAGCCTGCAAAGTGGGGCACTTTCACTTTCCTATGTATAAACATACATTGCAGATGTGAAGCAAGGGTTTAAAAAAAAACAAAAAAAAACAACAACCCACATCCTCATCTCTCCACCATGTCCCGCCAAGTGCGTTGCGCCATCTACCGTAGCTCCGGGGGCATGATGCCGCGGCGCACATCGCAGGACACGTCGCAGAGATGAGGATTTTTTTTTAATTTTTAACCCTTGCTTTACTTACGCAATGCATGTATATACATTGCAGGAGTGAAATAACACAGGAACAGAGCAGTTTTAGTGTACTGAGATGCTCAGGATGGATTCCCAGACCTGATTTTAGTGTACTGTGTTTTCTCAGACCCGCGCTCCATAGACCCTTATGTTAATTGCCGCGGACCACGCCGGATTCGATTGTATCGGATTTGTTCAACTTAGTGGATCACTGTGCCTGGGCTGTCAGATCACTTTCTGCAGCTCGATCCCCCACGCAGGGGAATCTGGCTGCAGAATAGCAATCTGGCAGCCCAGGCACTGTGATCCACTTGGTGGATCACTGTGCTCGGGCTGTCAGATCGCTTTCTGCAGCTCGATCTCCATGCAGGGGGATCGGGCTGCAGAGTAGCGATCTGATAGCCTGGGCGCAGTGATCCACTATGGAAGGTGGATGTAGCAGTGGTGATCGAGCGTCATGGGACCTTCGTTGTGGACTACGTCGGATCTTTATAATAAATATCGAGTCCGAATTTTATTTGTTTTTTTTCCAAATAAAAAGATTTTTCTCTTTGTGGTGTATATTTTTTTGACTATTTACTAGAGATTCCTAATTGCCAGGTCTAACATTGGCCCGACATTATGAATCTCGGGCTTAGTGCCAGCTGCCAATAAAAAGCTGGCATTAACCCCTTTATTACCCAGTTTGCCACCAGCACCAGGGCAACTGGAAGAGCCTAGGTACAGCAGCAAAAAATGGCGCTTCAATGAATGTGCAATTTTCTGGGGCGGCTGCGGGCTGCAATTCGTAGCGTGAGGGGCCCAGAATGCTTAGGCCTCTCCATGCTGAGGATTCCAGCCCCCAGCTTCCTAGTTGTACTTGGCTGGACCAAAAATATGGCGGCGTACCACGAAATTTTTTGTCTAGAAATAGTTCTAGGAAAAAAAAAAAATGGGCTTCGCTGCATTTTTGGTTGCCAGCCAGGTACAACAAGGCAACTGGGGGTTGGTGGCAACCCGTAGGTGCCAATTTGTACCTGGCTGGACCAAAAATATGTCGGAGCCGCACGACATTTTTTTAAAAAATTACTTCTACAAATAAAATGATGAAGCTTTGCCGTATATTTGGTTGCCAGCCAAGTGCAACTTGGCAGCTGGGGGGCTGGAATCCTCAGCATGGGGAGACCCAAAGGTTGTGGGCCCCCCACACTGCAAATTGCCACCTCAGAAAATAGCGCATTCATTAGAGGCGCCATTTTCTGGTGCTGTATCCCAACTCTCCCAGTTGCCCTTGTGCTGGTGGCACACACGGGCTCTCCATACGCGACATGGTGTCCGCTAACAAGTTGAATGGAAAATTAGCTTCAATCGTAAGCGAATTGTGTATGGAGAGCCCCTGTGTGCCTAAACATTGGAGCTCCCCCACAAGTGACCCATTTTGAAAACTAGACCCCCCAGGGAAGTTATCTAGATGCATAGTGAGCACTTAGAACCACCAAGTGCTTCACAAATTGATCCATAAAAATGAAAAAGTACTTATTTTTTCACAAAAAGTTTCAATTTTAATTTTCACGGATCAATTTGTGATGCGCCTGAGTGAGGACTTATTTTTTTTCCTTTTTTTGTGGATGAAGTTGAAGATTTTGCATAAATGTTGGAACACATTTATCCTGTGCTCTACGTTGAGCACCTGCATTGGAGTTTCCATCTAAATCCCTGAATTATGTGATTCAGACATCCCTGAGGGGTATAATGAGGTAGTAGATCTACTCTGGACTCCACCAGGCCTCTGTACAGCAGTGTCCTTTTCAGAAGGGCACAAAACTTGTTGACTGCGCTTTTATGCACGCTTAAAAAGACAGACATCAACAGATCATAGTCCAAAATGACTCCCTCTGCCTCATTATAAGGAATCTTGTCAGGGGTTCTAACCTAATCAGTTATTTCAGAGATTTACACGTAAACTCTGGTGTAAGCGCCGAGCATAGAGCGCAGGATAAATATGAGCTAAGCCTTACTGCGATCTTTAGAAGGCAGAATAAACCAATCAACAACAGTTTAAGAATTGTTTTATTTTTTATGTAATTTACTGTGCGGTATAAGTGATACGACATAAGACAGCTTTATTCTTCGGATCAACATTTAGTTACTATCACACCATTAAAAGACTTTTTTCTCTCTCTTACAAAATAAGTTTTTGCAATGCTATATTTTGAAAGCTATAGTTTTTTTAGATTCCTGCCAACAGTCACGTGAGGACTTGTTTTTTTCCAGAATGAGTTTTTGGGCAGAAAGCATTTTTTTTTTATTTTTTTCTATTCCTATTTTGGGAGGCCTATGATCATGAAACTGCAATTCAGTATTTTTTTTTTTTTTTTTTAAGTTTACACCGTTCACAATGTGGTTAAAGTGATAACACAGGTTTACTCTTCAGGTCAGCATGATTACAGCAATACCACATTTATATAATTTTTGTATGTTTCGTAACTTTTATGTAATAAAAACAATTTTATGCGAAAAAAAAGTAGTTTTGCCTCATGCTATTCTTAGACATTTATTTTATATACTGATGGGAGTTCAATGGTGGCTTGTTTTCTGTAGAACAAGATTGCTTCACCAGCACCATTTTTACTTGCCTATGACTTTTTGATTGCGTTTATTTCCCTTTTATTGGCAGTTTGAGGATAAAAGTTTTCTTTTGACATTTTTGTTTTTACCAGTGTTAACTAAAAGGGTTAAATAGTATGGCAGTTTATTATATTACTTTAAAAACGTTTCCTCAGTAGCTTTTTATTACTTGGTCCCTGAGTGTGAACCGGGCATCGTGCCTCTTGGACCATGCTCCCATTGTAGCTTAACAGGCCACATTAGCCAGCAAGGCCAGAGGTCATTATTTGCCCTGGAACTGCCATGACAACTATCGGCAGCCTTCAATTACATGGTGGGGGTGTGTGACGGAGTGCACTCCCTCTCCCAGCTTCATAAATGCTTTGATTGCTATTGATCGTGAAATTTAGAGGTTAAACATCCCTAAACGGCACTGCCCCTGGCTGTAACTACCTGAGCTCAGTTATCACTTAAACTGAGTTTTCAGCGGCGATTGTGCAGACACAGCTAGTGTGCCAGCATGAACGCCATGATCTACCCAAACGTCAAAGGTTGAGAACACCTTCCAGACCAAGACGTTGGGGTATGCAAAGGTCGTGAAGAAATTACTCAAGTTTGAAAGTCTACACATCAATTGCATCTAGTTGTTTCATTGTAAATAAAAAACATTGGCATGCTGAGGCCAAATTACAGATATTTCGCCACTGTCCAAATATTTGTGCACCTAACTGTACATGAAAGATAATATTTCTTTACTCCTAAATTATGCTTAAACTTCACTTTATGTACCATATTTTTCTGTCTACAAGACACTTTTTTGTAAGATAACATCTTGATAAAAATGTATGTGCTCTTATATCAAATATTCAGAATAACCCTCTAAAAGTAAAGGCCCTCCAAACAACATAGAATTCCTAAATAAACACCAGAGTCTGCCAATGTCAAATTAATCAATTTGATCTTTATGAAATAACAAACATAATTCAATAACAATGCTATAACAACACAGACAAGTGACCACATGACATTCGGACAATATAGTCTACACATAAGTATCATTTATGTGAGCAAACAATCAGGGTACAACACTACAAAATGGTCCAATTTTAGGTACCAAAAGGCCACATACATTGACCAAGCGACAAATTCAATCATGGTCAAAAGTGATTTTGCCTGTCGTCCGCCCCTAACGCCCTCAGAAGAAGCCTGAGCGAACCGCGTTAGGGGGCAGTCACCGACAGGCAAAATCACGCTTTGACCCATGATGTGACATTAGTCGCTTGGTCTGAATATATGTGGGCCTTTTTGTGCACCTAAAATTGGGACACATTTTGTAGGCGTTTGTACCCCTGATTGTTTTGGCTTCACATAAGACTGATACTTATGATGTGGGACTATATTGTCCGAATGTCATGTGGTCACCTGTTCTGTGTTCCAATATAGCATTGTCATTGATCATTATGTTTTGTTATTTCAATAAAGATAAAATTAATTTGACATTGGCCAGACTTCTGGGAGTTTATTTAGGAATTATGCGTCTTCTAGTCAGCAGTTTGTAAGGTCAGCAGTGACATACTTCCCTGATTGCTTCCTTCTATTATAGGGTAGTACATTCATAAGTATCTTATTATAACGTAATTCATAAGTACTATGCTCCCATCGCTGAGATAACCAAGTGGCTACATAGTTTTCTCTCCAATTACTGCTGAGCAGGAGAGACAAAACTGAGGTTATAGCAGGTTACATAAAGCTTCTGTCCAAATGAGGATTAATAGAATGGATTTTTGTGCACAGGCTGAAAAAAAAAAAAAAGTCACCCTTAGATAACACATTGATTTACACGTAACAGTAGAGTCTTGATCTCACAGACAGAAGCAGAGCTCCTGCATTTAGACGTGTTGCTCTGTTTGCACCATATAGGATACATATGTAATGTCATCCTTGTTTGCCCAAATTTATCTGTGGTCATGAAAGGGCACAGAAAATTCAGTGTAGTAAAGACTGATTGACATAAAATCAGCACCAATATCTGCATAGGCATCCTTTATAGTGTGGATATTAGAATAACTAAAGTGTTCAGCTGGCTAAATTGTTTACGAGGAGTTTAAGTGTCATAGAATGCGCACATTCCCTGAGGAAGGAGTTGGGAGATAACTCCGAAACATGTTGGACAAATAAAGAAGAATCCTGTTTGATCCAGACATTCCCGTGTGGCTGGTTTTTTATCTCCATTAATTGAAGTGGCAGCGCGGACCCACGGTACTTTGTCCTACAACCTTATAGCATCAAGGAAATCAAAAACCATATTGTCTGTATTATCATAGTTGATGATTATATCATCTATGAATCGTATATATAGGACGAGATTCTGTTTATGTTTACATTGGCGGACATACCAGGACTTGAAGGCAGTCATGAATAGATTTGCATATGTAAGTGCTGCCCCCGAGCCCATGGCGGTCCCCTGTAGCTGGTGGTAAATAGTCTCGCCGAACGTGAAAAAGTTGTTGTCAAGAATAAAAGTCATACTTTTTATCAGAAACTCTCTTTGGGCCATAGTCACATTGGATAATCTATCAATATATAATTTAAAACATTGGAGGCCGATGGTGTGGTCAATATTAGAGTATAAACCAGTAACGTCTATAGTTACAAACAAATAATACACACCCCATGTTATTCTTTGAAATTCCTGTGTTAGGTGGGTGAAGTCCCTCAGATAGGAACCTAAATTTCTGACAGACTCATTCATAAAGGAGTCAACAAATGCTGCTAGATTTGATGTTAAAGACCTGATGCCCGCTATGATAGGTCATCCGGGTGGATTGAACGCATCCTTATGGACCTTTCGGAGATGGTAATATATTGCCATCTTTGGGTTTTTTACCCCAAGGAATTTCATCTAACTCTTATTCAAAATCCCCATTTCATCAGCAGTTTTAATTAGCTCTTGATGCCCTGATGAAGTGGCCTGTTCGCCATGAACGCGTAGGCCGAATAAACAGTGTGTGTGTTACTCTGTTACTCTCATTGTGGTCAGCGCAGCTTCAATCCATCCGGTTCTATTGTCTCCAAGTGGATCCTTCGTATACTAATGGGATCTCAATTGGTGTTTTGCATGTTGGAAATAACCCTGCCTTTTTCCCACCCCACACTTTGGTGTTTTATAAATATACTAGCTGTAGTACCCAGCTACGCCCAGGTTAATAAATAACTGATGTTAGCTATAACAAAATAAAATTTGAATGTGTCATATTAATGACCTGTAGGAAAATAGAAGCGGAGCTGTGATTGGTTGCTATAGGCAGCTTGATAAATCTCCAGCCAACAGTAAACCCTCCCCCCGGCCGGGCAGTATGTTACCTCACACATACACATAATAGACAGCTCATGTGACTGACATCTGCCTTAATTCCCTATATGGCACATGTGTTGCACATTGGCTGTTTTTAATCAGATGTTTATATTTGGAAATTAAAGATAGCACACATGTGAGGCGAGTTGTGTGAGGTGATTTGTGCACATCTGTGTCTGTCTGTGTGGTGTGTGTGTCCCTGGGGTGTATGTGTGTGTGTCCCTGAGGGGCTGGGGGGGCTGCACCTTAGCGACTATACACTTGCTGTTACTCTTTGTGTGCGAGTGGCGTGTATACATGTCCCCGTGCGTGGTGAATATCCCATGTTGGGACCCAACCTTAGTGACTATATGCTGGTATATGCTGTTAGTCTTTGACACTGTCATTAAGCCCCTCTCATTCACAACTGTTAACTGGTAACTGTCACTTTCTCTCCATTATGTAGACAGGGCCAAATTGTTTGGTGAATTGGAACACACAGGGTTAAAATTTCGCCTCACAACATAGCCTATGACGCTCTCTGGGTCCAGACGTATGACTGTGCAAAATTTTGTGGCTGTAGTTGCGACGGTGTAGATGCCAATGCTGGACATACACACACACACATACACATTCAGCTTTATATATGAGATGTTGAGGTTAATCTTATTTTGTATTATACTAGGAGTAAAAATGGTTTGCCAACATTTCTTTTTTAACTTAAAATAATTATTTTGTGAAGGGACTGAGGGTTGGATCATACTTGAATTTCACTATTCCTTACCAACCTTTATATGGCCGACTTGTTTAGAAAACAACCTGAGCCCAAGAAATGTATTGGACTCAGAAATTTCCAAAAGAAAATTGGTCTTTGTTGCCAACCAATCACAGCTTTCATTTTTCAAGACCACCATGAGAAAGACAAAGACATACTTATATTTTACAACTGCAAACGAAGATATTTATGTCTTTTGATCATGTAATAGGTAAGCCCATGTTCAAAAGTCACAGGGCCTTGGTCGCCCAATCAACTATATAAAGTGTTATTCCAAATCAATGCCTGGTGTAAAAATGTTTAGCAAGCGATCAGCGACAATCCACTCCATTATTGCTGATGACATCGGTTTTGCCAACCTAAAAATCATTATTGGTTGGCAGTTTAGACACAACTGTAAATAGATGATGTGCTCCTGACAACAAAGTATAGTATTTACATAAAAAATTGTGCTGATATTAAATATCGTGGACAAGTGATCATTACAGTGAACTTATTGGATTAGGTAAAAGGACCTTCAAACTATGACTTAATCCTTTCTGAAAATGACTAACAAAAAAACAAGGGAAGGGACATACAAGACTTGATTTTGCAAGAAAATCAAATATGGGTAACTTAATTGGACCATGTATATAAGAAACAAAACATAAAATTTAACACATTAAGGCTACGTTCACACGTTTGCGTATGTTGTTGTGCCCTTTTGCTGCGTTTTTCGGCCGCGCAAAAAAGCGCAACAAAATACGCAGGGGCTTTCACACACTGTGCTTTCTTTACCCCAGAAAGCGCAGTGATGTCACAGAGGGGAGGAAGAATCCTGTTTCCTCCTCCTCTCTGTGACAGCTGTGACCGCCCAATTATATTTCGCAGTGTATTAATATACACTGCGAAATCTAAATTAAACAAAGCCAAATGTATATAAAATAAAAAAAGAATGAAATACTTTACCCCTCTGACGCCTTTTCCCGATGTCCGGTAGCGAGGCCAGGCGATGTGTGTCCTGCAAGAGCCTGCCGTGATGTCAGAGGGGCATACCCGGCGCTGACTGGCCGCTTGCGGTCATGTGATATATTTCACATGACCGCGAGCGGCCAATGTGTGCCAGGAACACCCCTCTGACATCACGGCAGGTCCTGGCAGAACACACATCTCCTGGCCTCGCTACCGGACATCGGGAAAAGGCGTCGGAGAGGTAAAGTATTTCATTCTTTTTTTATTTTACATACATTTGGCTTTGTTTAAATTAGATTTCGCAGTGTATGTTAAAGGGATCCTGTCACCTCCAAAATGCCTCCTAAGCTAGCAAAACATGTCCCTGCAGCATCCCATCACTAATCTCACACTCCTTTTGTCTCCTAAAAGAATCCTGTGAAAGTGCATAAAAACGTTTTAATACTTACTCATTAGTGATTATAATTAACAGAGTGACTATTCTTTAGTCACCAAGGCGGGCTGTTGTGCAGCTCCAGGATCCACCCTGTCTCTGTGTGTTCTGCTGTGATGTGCAGGCATTTCTCTCCCCCTCTCTATCACTCACAGAATGCAAATTATTAGTCCTACCTTCAGTTTCAGTTTCACTTAAGCACAGACAGAGAGAGGGCTGGATCCTGGAGCGGATATACAACACCCCTGGTGACTAAAGAATATGGTCACTGCTAATTATAATCCCTAATGAGTGAGTATTAAAACGTTTTTCTCTACTTTCACAGGATGTTTTTAGGAGACAAAAGAAGTGTGAGATTAGTGATAGGATGCTGCAGGGACATGTTTTGATAGCTTTGGAGGCGTTTTGGAGGTGACAGGATCCCTTTAATACACTGTGAAATATAATAGGGCGGTCACAGCTGTCACAGAGGGGAGGAGGAAGCAGGATTATTCCTCCCCTCTGTGACGTCAGAGGGAGAAAACGTAGGAGCTCCTGCGTAAAGAATTGACATCTCAATTCTTTACGCAACTGCGTTTTCTGCCCGAAAAAGCACTGCATATTTTTACACAGTGTCTGCACAGCAAAGTGAATTTCCCATTCACTTTGCTGGCAGACACAAAACACATTGCGTATTTTGAAAATCGCGCGTAAAAAAGTGTGGCAAAATACGCAATGTGTGAACGCAGCCTTCAACCTGTGGATTAAAGTAGTTTTATAAAGTTGGACAATTGAAATAAATGTATAGCAAACAATTTTTATTTTCTAAATGCAAAAACTAGAACAGTTTTAAAGAAAAAGCCAATTACCATTCCAAAAGGCGATGGAAGAAAATATAACAGTGGAAAGTGAGGTATTGCCGAAAATACTCAAGAAATTATCACAACCTCTAAAATGGATCTAACACAACAATCTTGTTGAAAACTTTGGAATTTAGTAACATGTTAATACAGTAAAACAATGCATGTGTAAAGGTGTTTTCTGGGCTTGCGGTAAATTTCTGCAGACGCTCCGCTTTCTCCTGATCCAGCACCAGTATCAGACCCTCCTCTCTTTTTTTTAAGGACAACTCAGTGTTAGTATACATCGTGTTTTCCAAGTAAACCAGCAAACCTCTTTTACATCACCCAAGGCCTTTTAAGGATGATGCAAACAACCATGTACTGTATTCAGTAAGTTTTGCATCAGTTGCAAGTGTACTTGTGGGGTTTGTCTAGCCAGCCATTGTTCTCAACTGGCTAATCATCTCTACCTAGAGATGCTCTGGGTCATTCCTGCGTCGTTGTGCTCCCGCTGGGAGCGCTACATCGTTGTGATTGACAAAGATAATGAGCAACAATCTCAATGCTACGCTATGGAGAGAAAATTCACAACGACCTCGGTATAATTCTGGATCGCTAGTGCGTCGTTTTTCACATCGCTGGTGAGATACCGGTTTGACATCTTACCAGCGATGTGTAAACGACGCACCAACGATCTCTGCACATCGTTATTGGGATCGGGATCACTGATGCGTCGTTATGTGAGAATGGGCCTTTAACGTCGTTTATGGATAGTAAACGGATAGTCAGAGACACTGACAAACAGCATACAACTCTACCATTAACCATTTGTTTGCTGTAAGTCCTGCACTGACTATATGTTAACAGATACTGTGTATATCCACACCCTATTGACCCTATAACATTTGCCAATTCCTTCTGCGCTTGACATCTTAGGCTGGCTTCACACCACGACAAGATCAGGATCCGGGAGAATTCATATTTTTCTCCTGGACACACATGTTGCTTGCAGCGTTTTTTGACAAAATCGAATCCTCCCGGATCCGGCGCCCCCCAACATGGGAATCTATGGCCCAGATCCGACACAAATTCGGATCTGAGAGCCGGACGGCGGCTGCTGGAGTTTAGCAGTGAGTGCTGCTAAACTTCAGCATCAGGAGCTGTCCCCTGCTGTGATTTTAGGACAGGGGCCAGCTCCCCGCTAGCTGCGATCCTGACATTTCATTAGCTGCAGCTCCTGCTGCTGTGAAATGCTGAATCCGGCTGAAACCGGACCTGAGGGCATATTTGCCCTCCGGTTCAGTTTCAAAATCGGGTCCGGGGCTGTCAGGTTCACACCGGATAGCCCTGAACCTGATCTTGCCGTGGTGTGAAGCCAGCCTTACATACCTTGCAGCCTTAGTCCATGCGCCGTCCAACAAGGGCTGCTTGTTTTGCCATAGACTTTGGTCCTGGATGCTCACCTTAACCTATAGCTTAGAGTCCACCTCAGCTGAGCCCATAATACACTCCATGTAACTGCAGATTGGTGAATCCTAAAAGCGAGCATTACAAACACTGAGGTTTCCCCTCAAATGACAATTTGAGTGCAAAATCATATAGTGAGTGATTCATCGAATTCACCTAATGTTCTATTGAGAGAAGTAGATGAGTCTAGTCATCACATGACCACCAGTTTGCAAATTTCATATTGGAAGCAATGTGGCCTCTCACTCAATCTGACAATAGAGGGGAATCCTATAAGTGTGCGTAATTTGTAGTCATATGGATTGTCTTCACAAATCTTCCTCAAGCCCGGAAAATCTTTTGCTTCTAATACATTATGTACATTTTTCTATATACAAGATTAAACCAAACGGTACTAAAAAGGGACTAAAAGTAAATATGGCTCTTATACATACTTTTCACTTTATATGCCTTGTCACAGAGATGGCATTTGTGAGGTCTGTCATCAGAGTGGTAGGCAATATGATCATGCAACTTCTTAAGAGTAGTCAGTTCCTTCCCACATTGGTCACATTGGTAAAACTTCTTGTCATGGTGGCTTGATTGGTGCAAAGACAGCTGACAACTTAAAAGTGAGCAAGAAAAGAAACACTTTATAAAAAGTTCACAATGACAAAAATGTTGCCATACTAATTGCAGAATCATTACTCTATTCTACTATTACCATCGAAATGCCATTCAGTAACACAAGAAGTGTTTCAATCAATCATGTTTTGAAGAAAACTTCTAATCTCCATGACAGCATTTATTTTAATAGGTATGATATATTACACATAATATTGTATATAGTACAATTAAAGGGGATTTCCCATGAATAAAGTTCATTTTAATCAATAGATCTTGGAATAATAATAATTTCTGCAATTGGATGTGTTTAAAAAAAAAAATGTTCCTGTGTTGAGATAATCTTATATAGGTGTCCCTACTATGTACAGTTTCATTTTTATTTCTGACCGTGCACGGAACACGGTCTGATCATAACATGTCTCCTGAGCAGGATGGGGGGGAAGGAAAGAGAATATATAGACATTAAAACAAGGGATCACAGATTATTCTTTGTAGGAGGTAAAACATTTCTCTGCCGGTTTGTAAAAAATGTTTTACCTCTAAGGAAGAATTATTTGTGATCCTGTGCTGTAATGTCTGTATACTCTATTTCGTCATTCCCTGCCCAGGATCAAACCAATGCTCCATGCATGGTCAGAAACAAAAATAAAAACGTACTTAGCAGGGGCACATTTATAAGATTATCTCAGCACAGGAGATGTGGTATGATCAGACCATGTCCCTGTACAGTCAGACACATCCATTACACAGTACATAGCAGGGACACATATATAAGATTATCTCAGCCCAGAAGATGTGGTATAATCAGATCATGTCCCTGTATGGTCAGATACGACCATTACACAGTACATAGCAGGGGCACATATATAAGATTATCCCAGCACAGGAAATGTGGTATGATCAGACCATGTCCCTGTATGGTCAGACACATCCATTGCATAGTACATAGAAGGGACACATACCGTATATAAGATTATCCCAGCACAGGAACATTTTTTTAAACACATCAAATTGTGTAAATTATTATAAGATCTATTGATTAAAATTACTTTTATTAATGGGAAAACTCCATTAAATATTCAAATACAGATAATGCAACAAAGCCTGGCAGTAAGGAGGTAAACTCATCAAAGTATGATGTCCTGTGATGCTTTGAATATCCTAAACTGACCCAAATTTATTTTTGGTCTTCCTTTTCTCTCTAAACCATGCAAAAGCAGTCTATAAACGTCAGTTCTTATGTATTATAGATCATAGACTGGCACCATCATCTGCAGCGAGATTTCTGTTTACACAGGACGATATGCTGCAGAGAACGATGATCTTTTCACCAGATGAACAAGTATTTTGCTCACATATATTGGCAATCATTAGACTGTTTAAACTGCACGATTACCATGGAAGAGTGTTACTAAAAGCTGACAGGGTTTCCTTTTAAAGGTCAGATAGTGTGAGTAGTCATGTGACCACTGGCATGTGATTTGCATACTGGCAATCACATGGCGATTAGATTCTCATCCGCTTAATTTAATGAATCATGGTTTATAAACAGACTTTCAGCACATGCACAATACCTCCGGCTGCGGATAAGATTATATTCACATCATATTTTATCTGGTCATCCGTGGGCTCCATCTCGACTTGCAGTTGAAGCTCTGAAAACAAATATGGACATTTGCCATGACAAGAGTCAAACCATAATAATGTAGATGGAGTCAGTCTGAACTCTTGTTGGTCATCAATTTCAGCAGTATCCACCTTTTTGACTTGGGCACCAAAACATGATCGACTCCGTTTTGGTGCCTGCTGAAATAGGCGGATACTACCAAAATGGCGAAAGAATAAAACATGATGTGAACATAACCTTATCACGCATGCTGAAATCTAAGATGCCTGACACTTTACCTCCCCCTACTCACCAACTGACATCTCTCAAGGGAAAGTAGGGAGGCTCCCATAGACTTTAGAAGGGCGAACATTAAATAATGTATAATAATAGATGCATTAAAAAAAAAGAAACCTCAATTGCACATCTACCACCAACCCAAAAACGTACAACTGTAGGATAATTTTAAGAATGGAAAATTTTAAGAATGGAAACAATCTAATCAACAAGATTTAGCTAAAACAGAATAAATACACTGTTCCAATTAGGCAAATTAGAAGCAAGTGTCAAAGATTTCATTTGTTTTTCAAATAAACTCATGGATGGAATTGCGTCTTACATTTCTTTGGATCACTTAAATGAATCTCAAAAATTATCTGTAATAATTACCGTAGTTTGCCAGGTGTGCCCAATTAAAGGGAATTTGTAACCAGGTTTCTGCCACCTCATCTAAGAGCAGCATAATGTAGTAAAAAAAGATTCTGGATCCAATGAAGTATCATTTCGTTTTCTGGATGCAGTTATTGTGACAAAATAAGAATACTGAAATTTAGGATGAAGAAGAGCTCAGAAAGCTAAACCTGCACACACAAGAGTTGTGTGTGTACATTGTCTATTAACAGTGAGAAGCTATCAAAGAAGGCTGCATGGTCTATCAAGGTACGTGAGCTGTAGTAGGGGAAGTGATAATGTCCTGGTGATAAAACCTTCATTATAAGTGAAAAGCACACAGCCCAATACATGACACTCAGCGGAATTCAATTTTTTAACCCCTACATCAAGCTGTCCTGAGAAATTCCTTTTAAATGAAGAATACTTAGGAAGGATATTCCACATTATTAAGTGTGATCATCGTACTGTAATGTCATTCAATGCAGATTCAAAGCATGGACGGGTTTGTGCAGATAAAGGCATAATGAGAAAGGTTTCTGCTACACAAATTCATCAGATTAAAAGAGCAGTTGCTGGTTTCTAATGGTATTTTTATCAAATAAGTATTTGAAGATGCTGGTATTTCTTGTGCCCTGTGAGCCTTAAGGTGCAGGTTTCTCCAAAGGCTTGCAGCTCTGCAGCCACCCCTAAACAGTGTTCACAAGCAAAATTGGTTGCAAGGAGCCCAGACATACCTGGAGACTAATTTCAAAATAGTCTTTACTGATGAGTGCCATGCAACCCTGGATGATTCGGATGGATGGATGGAGTAGTAGGCAATTCATGGATGGCCACATGAGTCAAGGTTGCAAGGTAATAAAGGAGGAGGCAGAGTCATGTTTTGGGCCGGACTCTGGGCTGAGAGCTTGTAGGCCCCTTTAGGATCCCTGAAGGTGTGAAAATTACTTTGGCAAAGTATATAGTTTCTGACTGACCATTTTTTTTCATGGTATAAAAAGAAGAACTGTGCCATCCGTAGCTAAATCATCTTTATGCAGAACAATGCTGAATGTTACAAATACTAGTCATTGGCTGCTTTGGGCATAAAAATAGTGAGACTAATAGGGGAGGGCCTCTGACCTCCCCTGGCCTCGACCCAAATTATATATATTATATATATATATAATATAATATATTATATAAAGGGAGGGTAGCAGCTCACATCAAAACAGCAGAATCGGGAGGCTATACAGATATCCTGAAAAGAAATTCAAGAAACCATCCAGAACCCTACAAATTGAATGGGTGCAAGAACTGTGAAGGTGATAACAAAGAAGGGTCCAATATTAACCTGTAAGATCCCTTTCACATCAGCGTTTTTCGCTGATGTGCGGCAGATCTGGTAGATTTACTGCATCTGCCACCTAACAGCCGTACTTGCGGCGCCGATCCAGCAAGCCCCATGCATTGTCTATGGGGCTTGCAGTACAGTGCAGTAACTGCAGTTACGCCGGATTGGCCGGATCCGGCACTTGTGGCCGCAAAAAAAAAAAAAAAAAGCTGCAAGCAGCATTTTGTTTCGCAGCTGCAAGTGTCGGATCCAGCCGATCCGGTATAACCGCACTTGCCGCACCGGACCGCAAGCTACACAGACAATGCATGAGGCTTGCCGGATCCGGCCAATAGGCGGTAGATGCAGCGCCACCTGCTGGATTGGCCGCACATCAGTGAAAAACGCTGATGTGAAAAGGGCCTAACTTAGTCTGTTAAGATATTTTTGATTGGAAAAGTTTTTAAATTTCAGTAAACGTAACCTCTTAATGTTGGAGATACAACAAATTAACATTTTTCAGTTCTTTACAACCTATAAAATGTATGGAAACCCTGTTGTGCATAATAATGTGGAACAGTGCATTCTGAGGTTTTATTTTTCGTTTTGGAAAAATACTGTTGACATTGGGAGGTTTCTCCAATAAAATTTGCTTTATTATATTCTAATGATTGATTATTTGAACATTATACTGACTCATTTGCATTGACCATTTAGGAAAATCAGATAAAAATAGCATTTGCATAATCATTTGGATTCGGAACATAGTGTAGATTTGAAAAGAATTGTTAAAAGGGGTTTTCTCACGAAAACAGTTCATGGGAAAAATACGTAAACTAGGTTTGTGGGCAAACCTTTTAAAAGGAGATGTACATATTTAACATCATCTAGTACAGGGATCTCCAACTCCAGGTCTTCTGGGCCACCAACAGTGCATGGTTTCAGGATTTCCTTAGCATTTCTCAGGTGTTGGAATCATCACCTGTGCAGGTGATTCAGTTATCACCAGTCCAATAGTAAGGAAATCCTGAAAACCTGACCTGTTTGGGGTCCTCGAGGCCTGGAGTTGGAGATCCCTGATCTAGTATCATTGGCCATCCAAACCTCAGATATTTGTTGCGATCCATACAGATAGGATAGCCTCTTACAGTTGTTACAAATTTGATGGAGGTGCATGTGCTCTCTGAGAAGTCTCCTCTGCCTCATTCCTCTATAGAGCAGTGTTCCACAACTACAGTTCTCAAAAGCCACCATCGATTCATGTTTTCAGGATTTCTATAGTATTGCACAGGTGATGAAATAATCACCTGCGACAGTGATTAAATTAACACCAGTGCAATGCTAAGAAAATCCCATAAAACATGCACTGTTGTTGACTCGAGGACTGCTCTATAGAATTCAGATATGGCGATTATTGCTGGTGGACACAGACAAAAGGGTCCCAATGCAAAAAGAATATGCAGTCCATCAGTGCATCGTAGTCCACAATTACGCCTGATTTGGAGATGGAAGTAAGCCTCCTTACTTCTTGGGCCCTGGTGCACAGGTTGCTCCAATGTGTAAGTCTGCCACTGGTGACACTAAAGGCCAAAAAAACATGAAAAACTAACATTTTCTTGCAGACATTTCAAAACTAGACAAACCTTATGGCAGGATGCATTATCTCGAACATTGCTAAACAAGAACTTCCCCCATGAAGTTGACATTTAGGACCATGCCATATTTGAAGTTATTTCAACTACTCTATTTTTCCAAATTACTGAAGATTAATCTTAAAATCGAACCAACAAATTTCATTCACTTGATTTTATGTTTTAATCCGGGGTCACACGTCTAATTTCATAGAGGAAAATCACAACAGTGAAATGTCAGGTGTCTCTAATAAAGTGGCCATTCAGTGCTGGGGTCCCCAACCTTTGGTTTGGATGCGCCATGTGGCTCACAGGCCCATGATTTGTGGCTTACTGCTGGCTGTCAGCCTTGGGGAAATAGTAATAAGTTAGCAAATAGTTATGGAGAACAGACCTCCAGATGGTGACTTTTGGGAGTACTGACACATAGAAGACCAGATCTGGATGTGTATAAACTGGCCTTGGGGATAGTGAAATACATTAAGTAGTGTTGGGTAGTTCTGCCTGTTTTGGTGATTGTGATCATTTGAGTCCGCTCACCAAAAATTGCTAGAATCCCAAAGGGATCACTATTAGATATATGCTCTCCCCACCTCCGTCAAATAAACATACCGTATATACTCGAGTATAAGCCGACTTTTTCAGCCCTTGTTCTTGGCTGAAAAAGTCTCCCTCGGCTTATACTCGAGTCAGTCAGCAGCCTGCCGGTGTGTGCCTTCTCCCAGATCGCCCCTCACCCCCCTGCCGCTTCCCTCTGTTCTCTTCACATTTTATGACATGAGGGCTTGCTCCCAGACCCCCTTCCTTCCCCCGCAGGTTACCTCCGTCGTCCTCCTCCTGTTGCTGTTCACTTGCAGCCTGGATGAGATCCCTGCGCCCAGTCACCCCCCTCGCTTGTTACCTCTGCTCTTCCCGTCCTGTCACTGTTCAGTAATTTGCTGCGCAGATTCCTACATCCAGTCTCCCCCTCCCCACTCCCGGTTACCTCCGTCCTCCTCCTCCTCCTCCTCCTGTCAGCCATTCATGAATTTGCAGCCAGATCCCTCTGCTACATTCCTCCTGCTCCTTCCTACTGTATGTGTGCTTCACGTTCAGGGTCTCTGCACCCAGATCCCTCCACTGCACACAGTAAAGAAATCCCCTCTGACAAACTAATGCTGAGTGTGGCCAGAGGGGATTTTAATCAGTTTCTTTGTCACACAGGAAAAAGGTGAGGAGCCATAATGGTAGTCAGCAGAGGAAAGATAGAGCAGGGAAAAGCTGGATAGAGCAGAGGAAGGCTGGATAGAGCAGGGAAAAGCTGGATAGAGCAGAGGAAGGCTGGATAGAGAGGGGGAAAGCTGGATAGAGAGGGGGAAAGCTGGATAGAGCAGGGGAAAGCTAGATAGAGCAGGGGAAAGCTAGATAGAGCAGGGGAAAGCTAGATAGAGCAGGGGAAAGCTAGATAGAGCAGGGGAAAGCTAGATAGAGCAGAGGAAAGCTAGATAGAGCAGGGGAAAGCTAGATAGAGCAGGGAAAGCTAGATAGAGCAGGGGAAAGCTAGATAGAGCAGGGGAAAGCTAGATAGAGCAGGGGAAAGCTAGATAGAGCAGGGGAAAGCTAGATAGAGCAGGGGAAAGCTAGATAGAGCAGGGGAAAGCTAGATAGAGCAGGGGAAAGCTAGATAGAGCAGGGGAAAGCTAGATAGAGCAGGGGAAAGCTGGATAGAGCAGGGGAAAGCTGGATAGAGCAGGGGAAAGCTGGATAGAGCAGGGGAAAACTGGATAGAGTGAGGGAAAGCTGGATAGAGCGGGGGAAAGCTGGATAGAGCGGGGGAAAGCTGGATAGAGCAGGGGAAAGCTGGATAGAGCAGGGGAAAGCTAGATAGAGCAGGGGAAAGCTAGATAGAGCAGGGGAAAGCTGGATAGAGCAGGGGAAAGCTGGATAGAGCAGGGGAAAGCTGGATAGAGCAGGGGAAAGCTGGATAGAGCAGGGGAAAGCTGGATAGAGCAGGGGAAAGCTGGATAGAGCAGGGGAAAGCTGGATAGAGCACTGAGGTAAATTTAATCAGCCTTCATATCAGCGTTTATTTGCCGCATCTGCTGCATAGTGGCTCACTTGCGGCAAGACTGCAGCAAGCCTAAATCATTCCCTATGGGACTTGCGGTCACGTAAGACAAGTGTCGGATCTACGGGATCTGGCAAAACCGCACTTGCCGCATATGATTGCAAGTCCCATAGGGAATGATTTAGGCTTGCTGCAGTCTTGCCGCTATGCATCAGATGCAGCAAAGATGACGAATCTGTTGCAAACGGGCAGAAATGCTGATGTGAAAGGTGCCTTAGACTGCTTTCACATCAGCGCTTTCTGCCATTTTGCTGCAGATCTGGCATCTTTGCCGCATCTGGTGCATTACGGCTCACTTGCGGCAAGACTGCAGCAAGCCTAAATCATTCCCTATGGGACTTGCAATCATATGCGGCAAGTGCGGTTTTGCCGGTTCTTGGAAATCCGGCCCTCCCGGAAGCATTTCCCACCCTAGGCTTATACTCGAGTCAATACGTTTTCCCAGTTTTTGGGGGCAAAATTAGGGGCCTCGGCTTATACTCGGGTCGGCTTATACACGAGTATATACGGGTATATTCAACATAAAATCAAGCTGGTCTGTGCCAAGACATTACTTCACTCAAAACCTAACAGCCCAAGTAAAATACTACAAAACTAATGGACTGAGAATGGCCTGAAGACTAGCAGCAAAAAGACATGCTTTCTTGATGAGCCATGCTATAAATTTACTAATCAGACTTTTTAACCATTTTCCCAGTTCATGGCCTATGGGAAAAAAAACAGAGAACCTCTGTAGTCAGTGTTAGAAATGCTGTCTCTTTACGATACAAAATAAGGTAGGTCTTTTTCTGCACTGTGAAAACCCTTGGGCAAACGGATTGTGTACAAATTTTGTATTGGGCCCTCCTTGCCACCACTCGCAGCAATAGCTGTGACCTCAGCAAGACTCCTAAAGGAACACGGAAGAAGGGGCTTCATCTTTTTAGCATCTCTTGTGAATAGCCATTTTCAGCTATATTAACAATTTACCATTTCTTTGCTCTCCCATTGCTCTTACATGATGAAGAGGTCTAATGGAGATGACTGGCTAATCCAAAACTTGTTAACTCACCTACCAACAAAAGCAGACTTTAAATTGATGAGTTAGCACTTTGAGACAGTAGTGACAGTCAGAATTGGTTGTGGACAGATATATCATAGTATACAGTTATAAAGTAGATATCTACGACTCTGGAATAAGCTTTATACCTTCATAAATACCTTCATAAATCACAAGACAAGGTGGAATATTTTCCAAAATTTGATACTTACAGTGGCATATAAAGGTTTGGGCATCCCTGGTCAAAATTACTGTTATTGTGAACAGTTAAGCAAGTTGAAGATGAATAAAATTATCTCTAAAAGGCATCAAGTAAAAGATGACATTTCATTTGAATTTAAAGCAAAAAATATATATATTTTTTTCTTTTACATTTTAGAAATTCCAAAAAGGAAAATTGGCCAATGCAAACGTTTATGCACCCTGCATTGTTAGCACCTAGTAGCACCCCTTGTGGCAAGTATCACGGCTTGTAAACACTTTTTGTAGACAGCCAAGAGTCTTTCAATCCTTGTTTAAAGGGAACCTAACCCCACAAACTGACCCCCCCGTATCTTTCTACCTGTTCCTGCACCCCCTCTTATCATTTCTAGCCTTCCCTTTTGCAGAAAAAAATCGATTTTGTGAAGTAGAGAAGAGGTTATATTTACCTCGTTCTGTGTGAGTTCTCTGTTTCTGAGCAAGCCGCAATAGGCGTGCCTGTCTGCTGCTCCCTTGTAATTATGCACGCCCACTCTCAGCTTGCTGCCTTGCATAGAGCATGGCCGCGTCATGAAGGGGCGGGGCTAAAATTGCGTCATATCTGTAGCCCCGCCTCCTTTCATGACACGGCCAGGCTCTTAGTAAGCAGAGAGGGGCGTGCATAATTACAAGGCTGCAGCAGACAGGCCGCCTTTGAGACTAATTCAGAAACAGAGAACTCACACAGGACGAGGTAAATATAACCTCTTCTCTACTTTACAAAATCGATTTTTTTTCTGCAAAAGGGATGGCTAGAAATGATAAGAGGGGGTGCAGGGACAGGTAGAAAGATGCGGGGGAGGGAGGGGGGGGTCAGTTTGTGGGGTCAGGTTCCCTTTAAGGGATTTCCATCCATTCTTCCTTGGAAAAGTCTTCCAGTTCTGTGAGATTTCTTGGTAGTCTTGCATACACTGCTATTTTGAGGTCTAACCACAGATTTTCAATTATGTTCAGATCAGGAGACTAATTTTCAGTCATTTTAACAGGGTGTCAAAACTTTTGTATGCCACCACATCATGTAATGATCCAGATCCTCTTTAAGGGGTATCCATCTTACAAAAACATCAAAAGAAGCATCTGGATACATGAGGTAGTTTTGTATACCGTCACACTTGGCGAAGCACCAACGATCCAGACAACAATACGACCTGGTAGGGATCGCATTGCAATATGGTCGCTGGTGAGATGTTAAACAGTCAGATCTCACCAGCGACGCAGCAAAGATCCAGAATGGTCCAGGCGACTCTGACACAACCAGCGTTCTCACAGCAGAGGCATGGTCGCTGCTAAGTGTCAAACATAGCGAGATCGCTGGCGAGGTTGCTGTTGCGTCAACAAACTTGTGACTCAGCAGCGATCTCGCTAGCGATCTCGTTTAGTGTGACGGGGGCTTAAGTAATTGTTCTTTACCTTTCTAAACCAAATAAAAAAGTAATTTTTTTTTATCTCTAGTCAAAATTTATATAGCCTTCTGCTGTAGACTTCGGTAAAATTGAAAATCTTATGAATTAGAACTATGGAGTGCACATCAGACAACAGGCTAGTCAATTGATCTGCATTGATCACAATTAGCTCTAGAAAAATTTGGACAGCGACATGTTTTTGCATTGTAGCTAGTCACCAAAACACATTCAAGATTCAACTACCGTATTTTCCGGCGTATAAGACAACTGGGCGTATAAGACGACCCCAAACTTTTCCAGTTAAAATACAGAATTTGGAACATACTCGCCGTATAAGACTACCCCTCTTCTACGGTTTGATCCCCACTGCGACCCCCAAACAGCCCTCCATACAGTATAATGGACCCACATATAGAATAATGGTCCGTACATCTCTTCACACTGTATTATGACCCCCACACAGCCCTCCATTAAGTATAAAGGCTTCCTCATACCCCTTCAAGTATTATCATCCACAGAGCCCTCCATATATTATAATGCATCATCCATAGTCACCCATTATAATGCACCATCATAGTGCTGCATATAGTATAATATAACCCATAATCTTCCATATATTATAATGCACCCCCATAGTCGCCCTCATATAATGCAACCCCATAGGCCTGCATATAGTATAATGCAACCTCCATAGTCCTCCATATAATATAATGCTCCCCCATACCCCTCTGCATATTAGCACTCAGCAGTGAAAGGAGACAGTCTGAGCAGAATATGGGTGTTTACACTGCAAATGTGAACTGTGACAAACTGAGCGGTCCCCTCCAGTCTGCAGGTCTGTACTGCTGCGGGGGAGGGGGGGGTGGGAGTTCATTACCACACATTCCTCCTGGTCGCAGTGATCCCCGGAGTGTGATTCAGGATCTTCTCTCTCATCTGCGCCTTGTTTTCAATCATCAGAGCTGGGTTGGAAGAAGGGGAATTTTCGGAGGACAATCCCCTCCTCCATACATAACTCTGGTGATTGAAAAACTGAGCAGTGACCGACCCCACCATAGACACAAGCACAACCCCCACCCTCCTCTCCTCACAAACAGGAGGGGGAGGGAGCAGTAGTGACAGACGCTGTACCTGCAGTCGGGGGTTGTATTGATATCCAGCTCCTTCATGCTGGAGGCTGCAAAAGTGTCGCTCTGTTCCGGTCTCTCTCCTCCTGGAGAATTAAGGCAGAGAGCGGCCGGCCACACTGCACATATCGTGGGCTGCGGGCCCCCTGCAGATGCCACCTTGTCTTTTTGGCAGTAGGTGGAGCCCTGCATCTGGCGTATAAGACGACCCCTGACTTTTGAGATAATTTCAGGGTTAAAAAGTCATCTTATACGCCGTAAAATACGGTATATATTCAATATTATCTTAAAGTGCAGACTCTCAGCTTTAATTTGAGGGTATTTACATCCTAATTGGAGTAAGGGTTTAGGAGTTACAGCTCTTTAATATGTAGCTGCATCTTTTTCAAGGAACCAAAAGTAATTTTTCATTATCTCAAAAGCTCTTTAATGGGCTGTATGTGCTATTCCCTCATTAATCCATCATCAAGTCAGCAAGTAAAATATCTGGAGCTAATTCCAGGTGTGGTATTTGCATTTGGAAGCTTTTGCTGTGAACCCACAACATGCGGTCAAATGATCTCTCAATGGAAGACAAACAATGTCATTAGGCTGAAAAAAATCCATTAATTTCTTTCCCTCCATTTCTATAGTTTGCTACACTCACTAGAGTATGATGCCACGTTTAATTCCTTCCTGACCCATGACATATGAGGAGTAGGTCATGGGTCAGGTCCCGGTGTTTGATGTGAGCTCTGGTGCGGCGCTCACATCAAACACCCGACATTTCAGCTGATTTCATCAGCTGAGATGTAGGGCTTCTAGCACCGGTTGGATCCGATCGATGCTGTTAACCCCTTGGATCCTGCTGTCAATTACAGACAGCAGTATCCAAAAACGCCGCGGCAGGGAATGCGCTGTTTCCCGCCTGCATCGGAGATCCCGCGATAATATTGCAAGATCTCCGATGCTCTTGTGATAGCCCCGGGTCCTAGTGTGAATCTGGAAGCTATCACGGTTCACTTCCTCTCAGTGGTTGGCGAGCGCTGCCAACCACTGAAAGTGAAACCAAATGCCATGTCCTGATGTGCTGCAACTCATCGGGACATGGCACAAGTGATCAGATGCTTCAGCACTGTGGCCCCCTTATGGGGCAGAGTAAAAACAAGAATTAATTAAAAGGCAAAGCTTTACAAAAAAATGTAAAAAAAACCCACAAAAGTTCAAATCACCCCCCTTTCCTCCCATTCAAAATAAAAGTATTAAAAATATGTAAATTAATACACATATTTGGTATCGCCGCGTTCAGTAATGCCCGATCTATCAATATACAAAATCAATGAGGGCCGTAAACTGTAGCAGAAAAAAGGTCCAATCGCCAAAATTACGTTTTTTTTTGGTCACCGGAACACACAACCCCAGATCCCAAAAAATGAAAATGCAACGGGTTGCAGAACATGGCGCAAAAAGTGCAATTCTTTTTTCTTCAAACTTCAGAATTTTTTTTCACCACTTAGATAACAGTAAAAGTATACGTTTGGTACCTACGAACTCGTACCGACCCGAGGCATCACACCGTTACATCAGTTTTACCATATAGTGATCATGACAGAAAAAAAACAAAGCAAAACATAACAAAACATTTAATTGCACTTTTTTGCAATGTCACCGCATTTGGAATTTGTTTCCCATCTTCCTGTACACTATATGGTAAAATAAATGATTGCACCTGAAAGTACAACTCGTCCCGCAAAAAAAACAAGCCCGCATATGTCTATATTGATGGAAAAATAAAAAAAAAATTATGCCTCTTGGAAGCAGGGGAGCAAAAAACGAAAAATTCCCGGGTGGTGAAGGCGTTAAAGGGGGCACATGGCTTACCTACTTCTAAAGATGATGAAAAAAAGATGTAAAATACCTAAAATGTTTGTATGGGAATATTAGCTTTGTATGACTGAAGCTATAGTTCTTATAAATTCCTACAAATGCAAGAGATTTCTATGTCAAAATTCTACATTGGCAGTCCTCATAGATGTTCACTGTGTTTGCCACCCTACTTTTCTTTTCGTGCAGAGTTGTAAAGATGCAGGGGATAGCGAATACTGCTACTGACTTGACTAACTATATAAGTAGTAGTAGTAGTAATATGTCATCTATGCTGCCTATACTAAAATTTGCCCAAGAGTCCAAAAGTATAAAACACAACATACATGTCCATAACAGATCAACATAATTATCAATGATACATGGTTCTCACCTGTAATTAAACTGTTTTTCACAGAAGATGCACTGAAGAATATTCACTCCTGGATCATCCTGGTGATTTAGAAACTCTGGGTATGTTAATAGTAATTCACATCTGTCACATTTGTGCACCACTCCTGCAAGGTTTTCACTCCCATCCACTCTTTCCGTTGCATTAGCATTTTCCAAACCCACTATGGTAGAATAGATTGTAGGTTTGAGTGGATCGCCATGTAGTCTCAAGTCATTTATAGGTTCTGAACTATCAGCTGTATCCGCCTCATCACATAAATTAATGCAAATATCTGCAGCTTCGTCATCGGCTTCATCTGAAGAACCATCATTGTGAATTGTAATGGGCACCTGTCTGGTATAGCTAGGGTTAATATAGGAGTTATCTGACTGTCACCCACCGGACTTTCTCTCCCCAAACGTCCACTCTTAGAAAGTTGTGTCTGCATATAGTATCCGGGTTTTCGAACAACGTACTTTTCCTTATAAAATGTTGGCCTGGTTTGGATCTTGGTTTTCTCTTTTATAGGAGTCATGGTTTCCATCCGCCTTCTTTCTCCCTTATAAAGACTGTTGTTAATCTGAAGATTATCCAGTCGGATTCTCTCTCGTCTTGGTGACTCTCATTTTCTCTCATCTCTAAGTCCCGATTTGGCACACCATAATCATCATCATCTGGGACGCAGATTTCTTCCTTTGGAGTACTGTTATGTGGACTGCTGGATACATTGACCACTTGAACTGTGAGCGGGAGACTAACTTGCAACAGCTGGGCAGCCTGCATAAAGTCTTGGACATGACAAGTAGGGATTTTGTATGTGTATATAAAATCTAGAAGGTGACTAAAGCCCTCCAAACTTACATTGTCCAGAACCAAAAACTGCTGCTGCTCATTTCTGCTTAGTGCTGCATAGAAATACTCACTACATGCCGAAAGAACATTCTTATGAGCAAGAAATATTTTACCCTCAACCATCAAGGAAACATCACAGAAAAGACCCATTGATTTCTGTTCATTCAGTTTCTGGAGAATAGACCATCCATGGGCTTCTGGAGACATGGGATCCATACTGTTTGTACAATTTCAATATGATAAAGTACTGTCAAGATAAAATTGAGACACTAAATGTACAAAAGAAAAAAAACAAAAAAAAACACAGCTTTAGCAATTTTTGGTACACAAAACATGATATATTATACAGGTTTAATTTTCTACACATTGCTTTGCTATCATAGGAAGCTTTAGTAAATCCAGATTTGCTAAATAGTTGCCAAATTTACATCTGAAATAGTGCAGTGAGCCATTTTGTTACAAGAAAAAAAAATGTACTGTATATACATGAGCATAAGCTGACTCAAATATAAACCAAGGCCCCGAATTTTAACACAAAAAAAACTGGGAAAACTTATTGACTTGAGTAAAAGCCTAGGATGGGGAAATGCATCACCCCCCATCCTGGTATATCATCCCCATCCCTGGTACACAGCCCTCATCCCCCATCCTCGTATATATGCCATCTAGGTACATGGCCCAGTATCATGGTACACGTGGTCAAAATTGTTGGTATCCCTCATTTAATGAAAGGAAAACCACAATGGTCACAGAAATAACTTGAAGCTGACAAAAGTAATAAATAAAAATCTATAAAAATGAACAAATGAAAGTCAGACCTGCTCCCACAGAAAAAAAAAAAAAAAAAAAAAAAAATTATATATATATATATATGACCCCTTTCACATCAGCGGTTTTCACTGATCGCGGCAGTTGCGGTGAAAAAAACGCAACTGCCGCGATTACCGCATAACAGCTACACTTGCGGTCTACTTGCGGCAAGCCCCATAGAATGTCTATGGGGGCTTGCGGCAGGTGCGGTATCGGCACTTGCGGCAGGTGCGGCTGCGAAAAAAACGCGGTATGCCGCGTTTTTTCACTGCCGCAAGTGCTGAAACCGCAGTTGCTGCACCTGCCGCGCACTTACCGCAAGCCCCATAGACATTGCATGGGGCTTGCCGCAAGTGAACTGCAAGTGTAGCCGTTATGCGGTAATCGCGGCAGTTGCGTTTTTTTCACCGCAACTGCCATGATCAGCGAACATCGCTGATATGTAAGCAGCTTAAACAAACTCATGAAATAGGCCTGCACAGAAATGATACTTAAAGGGGGCAGACAAGGGCGCAATAGGGTCTTATCTCTTTATTAAAAGGTAACTCATCGTGCGATATACTGCTCACCTTGCCCAGCTGTGTGACCCACAACTGGTATATATACCTTAGGCTACGTTCACACATCGCATATTTCCTGTGCTTTCAGGGGCACGCATTTTTAGCCACTTTGTGCGGCCGTGCTATTAAGTGCAGGTAAGAAACGCAGTGCATTCACACATCACGTGTTTTTTTTGCAAAGATGGACCACATCTTTCAGGAAACGGTGTTTATTTCTATGCATTTCAAGGCTGTTCCAGCCTCTTCATCAGGAACACACCCGATGAAGAGGCTGGAACAGCCTTGAAATGCATAGAAATAAAGACTGTTTCCTGAAAGATTCTGGTCCATCTCCATTCATACAGCAGCGTGGATCGTCTTTAATGCTTTGTCCTTTGGATCAATAGTTTGGACAGAAATGATAGTATCCTTAACATAATATTTTGTTGCACAACCTTTTGAGGCAATCACTGCAATCAAACAATTCCTATAACGGTCAATGAGACTTCTGCACCTCTCAACAGGTATTTTGGTGACTCAAGAGCAAACTGCTCTAGTTGTCTCGTGCAGAAGAAGTCAACATCTGCTCTGCTGTGCACCATTTTTGGGAGTATACATTTACTGCAGGCGGATACCAGAACACAGTAGACTGCATGTTGTTTTTTTTTTTTTTTTTCACAATTTCTCCTCATTTGGAATTTTTTCCCAATTTTACCATACACTGAGTGGTAAAATTGGCTCATTCAAAAGCACATCTCTTCCTGCAAAAAAACAAACTCTCATATGTCTATAGTGGGGGAAATAAGTATTTAATCCCTTGCTGATTTTGTAAGTTTGCCCACTGTCAAAGACATGAACAGTCTATAATTTTATGGGTAGGTTAATTTTAACAGCGAGAGGCATTATTTAAAAAACAAAATCCAGAAATTCACTTTGTCTAAATCAGGGGTCTCAAACTCGGCTCGGTTAGTGGGCTGCACATAGAAAGAATTTATATCGGGGGGCCGCATTACTTGTAGATCTAATGGTACCTTTACACGCCGCGACGGCAGGCTGGATACATCGCGCTACTTCGCGTGCACGAGCACGCTCAAACGGCTACAAACGGTCAACGCACCCTCTTTACACGCCGCGACAAGGTGCGCTACGCCACGCTACATCTATAGCTAGCTACATCGCCGGGTGTCTCAAGTAGCCAGCTGTAGCGTAGCGTACCATGTTTACACACCGCTCCAACAAGCTACTATGGGCGGACCCGGTGCAGCAGGGATAGCACATAGGCGTGCAACAATCTTGGATTACGAGCCGTCCGTATGATGATAGGACAGCGCAATATCATCAGGATTGGCCAGGCATCGCAGGAGGCTGGTTAATAGAGCACGCTCGAGTAATTGTGTAGTGTGACTGGTCAGCTCCTTAAATATCCCGCCCTATGCTGCGACTACCAATCATAAAGCAGGAGCGACCTCCAATGATCGCAGATGGGGTGGGTAACATGGCGACTGTCACGCCTTAGATACATGGCAGCCACATCGCCGGGTGTCCAGAGTTGCCTTCCGTTGCTTCTTTACACGCCGATACAGCTCGCTACAATCGGCGATGTTGCCTTAAGTTTATGAGCAGAGCCCATAAACAGATGTATCTGTCGCCAGCTGTAGAGTCGCCTCTTCAGACGCCGCTACTACAGGCGATATGGACGCTACAAGCTACAATTGTAGCTTGTAGCGCGATGTATCCAGCCTGCCGTCGCGGCGTGTAAAGGTACCATAAGTGACATTTTTAGTAATACCAGAATTTTTTGCTTAATGTAGTAAAGTACAAATCCTGATCTTCTTGTAGCAATATCCCAATCTTGGTCCCTTTCTTGTTGTAATGTCCCCATACTGGTCCTCATCCTATAGTACTGTCCCACATCCTGTACCCCATCTTGAGCCCCTTCTTGTAGTAAAGTCCCCATCCTGATCCCCTTTTGCAGTGATGTCCACATCCTAGCCTCCATAGTGTAGTAATGTCCCCCATGCTGGTTCCCTTTTGTAGTGATGTCCCCCATGCTGGCCCCCATAGTGTAGTAATGTTCTCCATACTGGACCCCTTTTGAAGTAATGTCCCCATCCTGGCGCCCATATTGTGGTAACGTCCCCCATGCTGGTCCCCTTTTGTAGTGATGATCCCGATCCTGGCCCCCATAGTGTAGTAATGTCCCCCAAACGTATCTACTTTTGTAGTAATATCTACATCCTGATCCCCTTTTGCAGTGATGTCTCCATCCTGGCCCCCATAGTGTAGTAATGTGCCCCATGCTGGTCCCCTTTTGTAATGATGTCCCCATCCTGGCCCCCATAGTGTAGTAGTGTCCTCCACCCTGGCCCCCATAGTATAGTAGTGTCCCCCACCCTGGCCCCCATAGTGTAGTAATGTCCCCCATGCTGGACCCCTTTTGCAGTGATGTCCCCATCCTGGCCCCCATAGTGTAGTAGTTTCCACATCCTGGCCTCCATAATGTAGTAGTGTCACCCATCCGGGTCCCCTTTTGTAGTGATGTCCCCAACCTAGTCTACCTTCTTTTTATACACACACACACACACACACACACACATACACACTCCTTTGAAACCTTAACCATGCTGACGGGCCCGTGAATGAGGCTGCCGCAGTGTTATTGACTTCCGGCCGCTGGACTGACAAGCGCTGCCGCTCAGTAAGATCAATGCAAGCCGCCAGCCAATGAGATGTCCGCAGGTAACGTCATAAGCCAACGGAAGTTGTGGGTCTCTCATTGGCCGGTGGATTGCATTCATCTTACTGAGCAACAGCACTTGTCAGTCCCGCGGCTGGAAGTCAATAACACAGCAGTGACCTCGGCGCCCCATGCACTGGACCGCCGTCAAGGTTAAGTGTCCGACGGTGCCGGGGGCGCAGAGTGAAGCCCCAGGGGCTGTATGCGGCCCGTGTGTTTGAGACCCCTGGTCTAAATTATATTAAGTTATTTACATTTTGCAGAGAGAAATAAGTATTTCATCCCTCTGGCAAACAAGACTTAATACTTGGTGACAAAACCCTTGCTGGCAAGCACAGCAGTCAGAGGTTTATTGTAGTTGATGATGAAATTTGCGCACATGTCAGGAGAAATCTTGGTCCACTCCAATATGCAAATCATCTCTACATCATAAAGATTTGAACGCTTTTGCTTGGCAACTCGGAGCTTCATCTCCCTCCATACATTTTCTATGGGATTAAAGTCAGGAGACTGGCTGGGCCACTCCATGACCTTAATGTGCTTCTTTTTGAGCCACTCCTTTGTTGCCTTGGCTGTATGTTTTGGGTCATTGTTGTGCTGGAAGACCCAGCCACAACCCATTTTTAAATGTCCTGGCAGAAGTAAGGAGGTTGTCACTCAGGATTTTACAGTACATGACTCCATCCATTGTCCCATTGATGCAGTGAAGTAGTCTTGCGCCCTTAGCAGAGAAACACCCCCAAAACATAATGTTTCCACCACCAAGCTTGACTGTAGGAATGATGTTCTTTGGGTCATAGGCAGCATTTATCTTCCTCCAAACACAGCGAGCTGAGTTAATGCCAAAGAGCTCAATTTTTGCCTCATCTGACCACAGCAACTTCTCCCAATCACTCTCAGGGTACCTTTACACGCCGCAATCTCGCCTGGCGATATGAGGCAATCTAACGTGCACGTGTACGTTTTTTATGCTCGCCTCAGAACGCCGATGGCGCTACTACACGCAGTAATCTCGCCCTGAAAGAAAGGCGATGTGTCGCACCGGAAATCGCCTCACCCACAACGTAACCAATCCGCTCGACTTCCGTCGCCGCTTCACACGCCACAATCTCAAAGGTAATGTGGGCGTATATGTTCAGCGCGGCGAGGACATAGGCGTGCCACAGTGCTTTACACCGCGCCCCAAATAAGCTCATTGGACAACGCAACAGCGTTACGATTGGGCAGCCTGCTCTGGAAGGCTGGCTAATACATGACGCCATTGTCTATCGGACTTTGTCATTAATACACGCTCGTGTTGTCGATAGTGGCTACTGCAACACACTTTTGAGGCGCAAAAGCGTCACACAGGAGCGGTGTTGTGCAGGACAGTGGCTTACACTACACAATGGCTATGTGTGCGTCTGTAGCTGATGGTGGTAAGATACCAACTACACTATGCACATATGTGCCTGCATTGTTTCACGCCATGGCAGAGCTGCCATGGCGGAACTACGTGTGTGTACACGTTTGCGTGTGTGTACTGGAGTGTACCTACATCCCCCACAAACACCATTGCATTCTCCATGTGTGTGGACACGTTCCCATGTGGCCAAATACATCATAATGGACATGTACACACAGTCACCCCATACAGTGTGGGCCAAAGGGCTGGACCTGTGTACTGGACATTAGCACACAATGCTGCACAGACCCATCAATAACAATTCACGTATCACATACCTCTGTGCACAGCATAAAGCTATGTGCAACTGCCCTGGATTAAAAAGTAACGACAGACACAGGTAGTTAGTGTTTTTTTTTTTTGACATGTACACACAGTCACCCCATACAGTGTGGGCCAAAGGGCTGGACCTGTGTACTGGACATTAGCACACAATGCTGCACAGACCCATCAATAACAATTCACGTATCACATACCTCTGTGCACAGCATAAAGCTATGTGCAACTGCCCTGGATTAAAAAGTAACGACAGACACAGGTAGTTAGTGTTTTTTTTTTTTTTCAATTGGACTTTTTTGTGCACAAAAAAAAAAAAAGTATTGTTTACACACACACACACACACACACACACACACACACACACACACAAAACATGACAAACAGAAGTATTAACATTATACAAATAAAGAAAACATGATGACAAATAATGGCCATACCCAAACATTTGACAGTACTGAACCCCAGAAAAATTAACTAACTAAGGTTTGTACACCAAAACACAACCAGAATCCTCCTGGTACACCCACCCTGGTGACTCCACTCTCATCATCATGTTTATGCCTCACAACACCAGCCACCCTAAACCTGCTGGTGCTGCCAGGCCACTGCCCCAGAGCCATTAAAGTAGGAGCAGTATGCGTCTCTGTTGTTCCTGGTATCCTGCTGACTCAGACCGTGGCTCAGCGGCTGGAGTGGCGCCACACCAATGTCGGCAGCACGCCAATTCCCGGGACGGACCGCCTCTGCTGTGGGGTCCACAGAATCCACATAACTTGCCGGCGTGTATGATGACCGATCCCTACGACGCAGGAAGTTATGCAGCACACAGCAGGCCAGCATTACCACATCAATAGATTCCACTATCATATGTGTAGGCGTATGAAACACGCAGAATGTATTGGCCATGATCCCGAACGCATTTTCAAGCACACAGCGGGCCCGGGATAGCCGGTAATTGAAAAAGCGCTGCTTAGAAGTAACTGTCTTCTGGGGATATGGCCGTAGTAGGAGAGTCTGAAGTGGGAATGCTTCATCCCCTACAAACGCAAAGTTGAGATGATGGGTTGTCTCATCATTTGAGGGCAAGTTCAGTGCACCTCTCCTTAGATCTTGGGCCAAGGAGCTGTGTGCAAACACACCCCCATCTGAGACACGCCCGTTCATTCCCACGTCCACGTAGAGGAATGCTAAAGTATCCTTTGTAATTATAATACAAAGACCCAGAGTAGGGGGTTTCGTGATCCTCACATGCTTACCATCCAATGCCCCGCCGCATTTAGGAAATTGCCAGCGGTCTTCAAACCCTCTGGTAACATCCATCCATTCAGCGGGGGTTGTTGGGAACTGCATGTAGGATGGCAGCAGACTACTCCAGATGGCCTCACACATCTAGGGGGCCAGGCGGCTCAGCAGGGACAGTGACACACGTGAAGTGTATTGCAGGTCTGTCCTTGAACGACCTGTTGCCAGGAACCGCAAAGTTACAGCCAAACGCTCCTCAGGTGGCACAGCTCGACGCATCAAAGTGTCCTGTCGGGCTATCAATGGCCTTATTCGTTCCAACAGGAATGTGAAAGAGTCCTCGGACATATGGAGATAATTCCTGAAATCATGCGGACTCCGATCCTCCAGTTCACGGACCAGCCGCATATGACTCAGATTCTCCCGTTGCAGAAGCCAATCACGAGCCCACACACAGTGTGGTCTGCGAGCCCGCACCCTCTCATATCTATCCTTCAGCCACAATTCCTCTTCCACCAAGGCAAGAGCCACGATAGCATCTCCATCAGAGTCCATGATGTTCGCACCTACCAACCCCTGCAAATGTGAGGAAAACAAACATCACTACAAGAATGCATCATCACACATACCCAATACCCCCCACCTCCTTCACTATACATCTCCTAGGCACTTAACAACATCCTAACCAAGTCTGCTGTTATGGCCACCCACATACATAACAAGAAAAAAACTGCACAGCACTCAAAGACAAATGTGAACTGGTGCTAGCAAAGACGCAGGGTCATATAATGTGAAAAAATTCTTGCAGCACACAGCTACTACCAATGATGTACAAATGCTACAAGCTATATGTGTTTGAGGAAAAAGTTTAAAAACTTACGTTTTTTTCAAAAAACTCAAAAATTCTAATTTTTTATTTCTGAAGTTCTTGGTACATACATTGGCCAATGTCTGCTTGCTCATCAACTGCGACAAAGTGACTTCAGGTCTGATGAGTCCTACTCTTGATAGTGGGGGGTGGACAAGGAGGACAGGGATGTCAGCGATAGGACTCATCAGACCTGAAGTCACTTTGTCGCAGTTGATGAGCAAGCAGACATTGGCCAATGTATGTACCAAGAACTTCAGAAATAAAAAATTAGAATTTTTGAGTTTTTTGAAAAAAAAACGCAAGTTTTTAAACTTTTTCCTCAAACACATATAGCTTGTAGCATTTGTACACCCACATACATATATAGCACCATTGAAGGGGCAAACACTACATTACACTGCAACCAAACCAAGTCACACTACACCCATGGCCCTCCTCAACAAATACATCTCCATCGTCCAAATGGACTCATCCTGACCATACCCCTATATATTCAGGTATGAGCACAAGTCTTCCCAAAAGAGTTAGCTCACAATTAGCACATCATGGTTATTAACAACTCTATACAATTGCATTACACACGTACCCCATCCTTGTGTTTTCCAGACAAACTATCAGCCCACGCAGCAGACTATTGCATACTCATCATGTCCAAGAGACATCCCTGAGGTGTTCATAACGCTGGATCTTCACACGCAGACATTCGCAGAAGCCACATGGGCCACTACACATCTCAGTATGGGCAGAATAGTTCCATTGTGTGTGCTCAAGGACACTACAATGTGGCCACAATTCAGATGCTCAGCGCAACTAACCACAGACACATCCTTCAAACATGATCCTATATGGCAAAGGCAAAATGGGTTGTCAATGAGGAGGATGTTTAGGGGGGAAAAACAAACAGTCATGCATCCATTTGTCAGTACTCAATTGAGCTACCAAAACCACCATCAGTAAAAACTACATACACCACCACTTGGGCGTCTGCTAAACTACACAAGAGTGATCCGTAGTGCCAAGCTGCTTCAAACGCTACACAGCCATATCACAGTTCATGTGTGAACAGCAGTACTTACTTAATGACTCTGGGCAGCAAGCGTGCCGTACCTCGCTTGTGAGCGCTTTTTGTATGCTAACCAACCAATCACACTGCATCTGCGTCATGTAATCGACTTAGCCGCCTGGGCATATGTAGCTGCGACCAATGATTTTGCGCCAGTGCTGATGTTTGATTGGTCATGCTGTTGGCACATGTTTTGGAGCCATATATACAGCTTGATGTTGCGTCCTGTAATAGTGTATGTTGCGACGGCTACGCATCGTAACACCCCTACGTGTCCTGTTGCACACATAATGATCCTGGAGATCAATGCCAGGACAATGTGTTCTACAGCACTATCATTAGGTAAAAATATGCGTGGAGGTGATGAGTGTCTGCTTTTTTTTGGTTGTAATGTCATGTGTGCCAATTGTCCATTACAGACCTTGGTATCTCTCCCTGCACAACCCCAAAATACATATAACCCCTGCCATGTCCACCATGTGCCATCTATGTCCACATGTAAATTCCACTACTGATTATGCATACCCAAGCAGAGTAGCAGACCACATGTAATTGGTAGTGCTGGACATGGGTTGGCCACAAAGAGTAGGGTGTGTCCTGATATGTCCATGTATGTTTTTGGCTGAGACTTTTTTTTTTTTTTCTTTGCAGATGGCTGGGGTTCATGATTTTTTCCACAACCTCCTCACCATGTACCAGGAACATGAATGCCTGTGGCGGGTGTCGCTGCCTGAATACCACGACAAGGCAGCGAGGGCTATGGCCTACGGTCACCTGGTCGAGCTGGCAAACTGGCTCAACCCAAGTAAGAACTGGATGGTGACCCTGGTTGCGCGAAAATCAAGCACCTGCGCACAGTGTTCACCAAGGCCCACAATAAGTGGATGGATGCCCGGTCCGGGGATGGAGCTGAGGAGGTCCCTAAGCCACGTCTGTGGTACTATGACCTCCTCACCTTCACCCTGGGCCAGGAGGGGCCTCGGGGAACATGGTGCAGCAGGCGCCTTGCGTGACCAGCTTTGGCCACAGCCCAAGACCCTGCCCCGTTACAGGAGGTGGATAATTGTGTTTGAGTGATCTATGTACACAGCTTGTTGGTTGCACTGATGTGGGGTTTGCAGCACATGTAGAAAGCACAATTGTTGGTTTCTTGCACAAATCTTCTTCTGTGTGTTTATCTTTGTGTTGCATCGTGGCTGTTGCCACACATTGTGCTGTGCTATGTGTGGTCACTTGTCAACACAAATTGGAGCGTCAGGTGAGTACAGTGCACTGGTCTACTTCTTTATTCCTCTTTTTTACCAACCCAGATACTGTGCCTTTGGGTGTTAGGCATGGCCAGATAGGCACAATGTTGTGGTGGGTGTTTGGTTGTGGTAATTGCTGTCATGACAGTGCAAAATGTGGCTGATGTTTTTTTTCTTCTGTTTCATTTTCAGGCCTCTCGGGAGCCTGGCTCCAGTGGCGAGGACCCACTCGCTGTCGAGGCTCTCCCATCAACATCTTTGGGAGAGCCGGTGCCTGAGACCAGTGGTGGGAGGCGGGCCCAGCTCTGGCATAACCCGAAGAAGAACACCTGCCCCACCAAACAAGGAGCTGGGTACCTGGGCAAAACGGGTCCTCTTGGACCAGGAGAGGACCCCCGGCTCTGGAATCGGGCACATCGGTGGCGCGCATGGAGCCAGAGCAACGTGACATCGCCGAGAGGGCCATATTTCGTGTCCTGGAGCCGGGCGTAGATGGGTCCCTGCGATGGGGTGCTTCTTGGTTCTTCCCCAGGATATCCACCCCCGGGCCCACTGCGCCCCAAAGACGCATGGTGAGGAGTCGACAAAATCCTGAACCTCCACCCCCCGGACCCAGTCCCGCCGAGCTGGCCCATCCACCAGGAGGTGGTATTACGAGGATGAGGGGGAGTTGCCATTGACTGAGCCAGCATAGGATGAGAAAGAAGAAGGACGCTACTAGGCAATGCACTACCTTGCAGCCTGCAGTTTTGATTTTGTTCTTTTGTTACACTAAACCAAGTGGTTTTTTGTTTGATTTTGTGGAAAATAAACCACCCTTTGATTTGCCTTAACTACATCCACATGTGTCTGGTTGTGCAGTATGGTTGTGTGTGTAATGGTGCTGTTTGTGTGCCAAATCGAGAGGCCGAATATCCAAAATAAAATATTTGGGTCATGGTATCACACACAAGCATATCCATAGGTGACATGTGTGATAATGGGGAGATTAGGAGGCTTCTGTGGCCCCCATAGGGAAGTCTGTGTATTTGTGTGTGTTTTGTAATGTGTGTGTTATTGGAGACAGTCATGTTAAATACGGGTTGTTTCCAGGTCCTATGGTTGGTTGTTTTTTTTATAATGTCACACTGCACAGCTATGGCAAGTACTTGGCCATTTGTTGTGTTTCACATTTTAAGTGGGACTAGGTCTACCTGTGTGTGCACAGACAAGTGATCGGACCGTATAATTAGTGTGACAAACCTTTATTTGTAAAATGTGACATTGTTCAGAAGTGGTTTTGTCCGGTTAGGAGTAGCCAATACACACTATCCACTTTCCCAATGTGGGATACTATAAGAAAAGAGGCCAACGGGGCCTAACAAACTAAGGTGCCAACATGGCAACAGGGAGAACAACAAGGGTCCAACATGGACAACAACTTGAATGTGACTATGGCCACATTATTGTGGGTGGTTTGGTGGAGTATGGGCCGTGCCCGACTGGACTGCCTGGGGGACGTGTATCATGGCACCCAAGCAGGCAGGGTGTTGCTGCTCTTCTTGGTGTGCCCTCTCCAGATGCTGCTGTGCCTCCTGGTGAGCCTGCAGCAGCTCCTCAGTAGTTGGTACACCTGTATGGGAAAGAAGGACATTATTCAGTTACCTGTGTAGGTGTGTGGGCGTTTGAGGGCATTGTGATGGATTATACGTACGCAGCACATGACCATCCCGGGTGCCATCTGTAGGAGATGGGGATGAGCTGACTCCTTGACCAAAAAATAAAGGACAAACACATCAGGACTCACATACTGCTGTCTGGCCCACACACCAATAAGTACATTAGAAAGCTTGTAAGCCTTAGCAGAAACGTACCACCACGCACAGGACCAGCAGGCTCAAGGTGAGGGTGTGGGGACCCCAACACACCAGGGCTCGGACGGGAGCTGGAGATGCTGGGGTGGTGGTTGGTCCTGGGCTGGGTGTGTGTGGCCACAGGACGGGGCTTGGTGGTAACAGGGGTCCAGGGCTGGCTGCAGCCAAGGCTTGTGCCCCTGGTGTGGAGGGAGTGTCTGGGCCCTCTGCAGCTTGCGCCCCTGGTGTGGAGGGAGTGGCTGGGGCCACTGTGGCTGGTGCCCCTGGTGTGGACGGAGTGGCTGGGGCCACTGCGGCTGGTGCCCCTGGTGTGGACGGAGTGGCTGGGGCCACTGCGGCTGGTGCCCCTGGTGTGGAGGGAGTGGCTGGGCCCTCGGGGAAGGTGGTGGGGGTGTCCCAGGTGGCCTCGGGGACTGTGGGCCCTACTCTGACGCGGAGTCCTCCTCATCTGTAATATCAAACATGACAACACACCGTTTAACGAAAGGACCACAACATAGGGAAAACACCTAGTGTGTGTGTATGAATGTCATGACGGCGTGAAGGGTACAGTGAAAGGTTAGGGTTGGGGGCGACCCTATGGTGAGGGCCCAGTCTGTGTTAGGACATTATAACACCAGTGCCCACATATTTTTGAAGTCAAACAGCCTTGGTTTAGCATGGGATGGATTGTTTACATTAACACAAGAGCAGCCAGTAAGCTTCAGGTGGTGGCACCATGGTGCCAAACACATAGCAGTCAGCTTGTACTGCGTTTTCCGTATGTTCTCAATGTGTAGCAAAATGGTATGTGTCAAAGTGCACACATATGTGCTACGAGGTGTCATGTGGGTCTTCCAATTTGCATTAATATGTTGTTGTCACCTTTGCTGTCATGACAAAACTATTTTTGCCAACACACAGCTCAAGGACCACTATAGGCGTCACCATTTGGATGACAAAAAAGAGAATTTTGTTTACGTACCGTAAATTCTTTTTTCTTTAATCATCAATGGGAGACCCAGACAATGGGGTTTAGGGCACTGCCCTCCGGAGGTCACACTAGGTACTACAAGTTTGTAGACACCGCCTCCTCCGCTTATAAACCCCTACCGCAGGGAACATCCTCAGTTTGGTCTACAAGCTGCGAGGAGGAAATAAACCACACCCGAAACATCGGGAAGAATGCCGTACACAAAACGGTTCAACAACCCGGCAAACACTGTCTCAACAGAGAACAGAGCAAATGCAAAACATGCAAAGGAACAACTGGGTGGGTGCTGGGTCTCCCATTGATGATTAAAGAAAAAAGAATTTACAGTACGTAAACAAAATTCTCTTTTTTCTGGTCATCATAATGGGAGACCCAGACAATGGGGATGTCCTAAAGCAATACCCCAGGGCGGGAAAAGTTCCTCAACAAGACGGATAACACATGGTTCCCTTTAAAGGTGGGCAACCGCCGCCTGGAGAACCCGCCTGCCCAAACTTGCATCCGCAGAGGCATGGGCATGCACCATATAGTGCTTAGAGAAAGTGTGCAGGCTGGACCAAGTGGCCGCCTGACACACCTGTAGAGCAGACGCTCGATGTCGCAAGGCCCAAGAGGCACCTACAGCTCTGGTAGAGTGAGCCTTCAATCCCACCGGGAGAGGCAAACCAGAAGACCGGTAAGCCTCTTGAATGGAAGCCTTAATCCATCTGGCCAAGGTTGACTTCGAAGCCGCGGACCCCTTACAGCGACCTGTCGTGAGAATAAATAAGGAATCCGAACTCCTGAAGGAGGCGGTCCTGGACACATAAATGCGTACAGCTCTCACGAGATCCAGAGTATGGAGGTCGCGCTCCACCTGATGAACGGGAGCGGGGCAAAATGATGGGAGAACAATCTCCTGGTTCAGGTGAAAAGTTGAAACCACCTTCGGCAAGAATTCTGGCCGTGGGCGCAACACCACCTTGTCTTGGTGAACCACCAGAAAGGGTGACTTGCACGATAGTGCAGCCAATTCTGAGACCCTCCTCAGAGACGTAATTGCCACCAGAAAGGCCACTTTCTGGGACAGACGAGATAGGGAAACATCTCTCAGCGGCTCAAACGGCGGTTTCTGTAATGCCGCCAGGACCATGTTAAGGTCCCAAGGGTCTAGAGGTCTCTTGTAGGGCGGAACCATCCGTGACACCCCCTGCAGAAATTGACGTACCTTCGGGAGGAGCGCCAATCGCCTGTCAAACAGCACCGAAAGTGCTGATACTTGACATTTCAAAGAGCCCAGGGATAATCCCAACTCCAAACCCGACTGTAAGAAAGCCAACAACGTCGGGATGGACAAGGGCCACGGAGACCGTCCACCAGAGGCACACCAGGTAAAAAAGATCTTCCACGTCCTGTGGTACATCTTCCTGGACACGGGCTTCCTAGCCCGATTCATAGTGGCCACTACTGTAGGGGAGAAACCCCTAGAAGTCAGTAGCCAGGCCTCAAGAGCCATGCAGTCAATCTGAGGGCCCTGGAATTGAGGTGGAAGAATGGGCCTTGTGCGAGTAAATCTGCGCGGTCTGGAAGAGCCCAATTGTGTCTGCCTGATAGTTGCCACAGGTCCGGGTACCAGGACCTCCTGGGCCAATCCGGAGCCACTAGAATGGCTACCCTGCACTCCGACCTGATCTTCCACAGGACCCTGGGAATCAGAGCCAGAGGAGGGAACACATACGGCAGCTGGAAGCTGGACCAACTCAGTATCAGAGCATCCGCCCCCAGAGACTGAGGATCCCACGATCTCGCCACGTACTGGGGCACCTGATGATTCAGCCTTGAGGCCATCAGATCCACGTCCGGAGTGCCCCATCTGCTGCAGATGTCCCGGAAGACGTCTGGATGCAGGGACCACTCTCCGGCGTCCATCCCCTGCCGGCTCAGGTAGTCGGCCTCCCAGTTCTCGACCCCTGGGATGTGAACTGCGGAGATCAGGCAGTCGTTTTCCTCCACCCACGACAGGATGCGGTGGACTTCGGCGAGGGCCTGAGCGCTTCTGGTCCCTCCCTGATGATTTATGTAGGCGACGGCCGTCGCATTGTCGGACTGCACCCGAATGGGTCGTCCTGCCAGGAATTTCTGAAACGCCAGGAGCGCCAGATAGACCGCCTTGATCTCCAGGACGTTGATCTGCAACGTCGACTCCGCCTGAGTCCCGAGGCCTTGAGCCCTGTGGTGTAAGAACACCGCGCACCAGCCCTTCAGACTGGCGTCGGTGGTTACCACTAACCATGAAGGCTTGAGGAAGGATCTTCCCCGTGACAAGTGACGTGGCTGGAGCCACCACTGCAGGGAGTCCCTGGTCGGTTGTGACAGTGCCACCAACCGATTCAGAGAGATCGCTCTCTTGTCCCATCGGCGAAGAATCTCCAGCTGGAGAGGACGGAGGCGAAACTGTGCAAAGGGCACCGCCTCTATCGCCGCCACCATGCGCCCCACCAGTCTCATCAATTCCCGAAGGGATGAGTGAGGTGACAGGAGAACGTTCTGTACTCCTGAGTGGATCGCCAGCTGCTTGGCCTGAGGTAGAGACACCAGGGCTGAGTCCGTGTGGAAGTCCATTCCCAGATATGTCAATGACTGGGTCGGAACCAGGGTCGACTTCTGAGTATTGAGAAGCCACCCAAATTGTTCCAGAGACCTCATGGTCACTTCCAGGCTCACCCGACAAAGGTCTTCCGATGGCGCCCTGACCAATAGGTCGTCCAGATAGGGTATGACGGCGTGACCCTGCACATGCAGGAGAGCCATCATGGATGCCATCACCTTCGTGAACACCCGTGGTGCAGAGGCCAACCCGAAGGGTAGGGCCACAAATTGGAAGTGTTCGTCCCCCACTGCGAACCGTAACCAGCGCTGATGAGCCGGTGCAATGGGCACGTGAAGGTAAGCGTCCCTGATATCGATGGACGCTAGGAAGTCCCCCTGTGACACAGCTGCGATCACGGAGCGCAGGGATTCCATGCGGAACTTCCGAACCAACACGTGACGGTTGAACAATTTTAGGTCCAGGACCGGTCGAAAGGAGCCGTCCTTTTTTGGAACAATAAAGAGGTTGGAGTAAAAACCCCTGAACCTCTCTGCCGTGGGCACTGGGACCACTACTCCGTCTCTGCGGAGTCCCTCCAACACCCGGTGAAAAGCCTGAGTCTTCTCTGGGGATGGAACAGACCGATGGAATCGGGATAATGGTTTTGACGTCAGCTCTATCCTGTAACCTCGCGAGACTACGTCTCGAACCCACTGATCTTGAACGTGAAGTAGCCACTTGTCCTGAAAGCGAGACAAGCGGCCCCCCACCTGTGGGGAGGCAGGAAGAGAGAGCGAGTCATGTAGAGGCGGGTTTGGGGGTGGCAGCTGTTGCCCCCGCCGGCTTCTTGGGACGACTCTTAGCGCGCCACTGAGAAGCGGGCTTGCCCCCTCGGTCCGTGCGAGCGGACGGTGCTGATGACTGTGAGCTGGACCGAAAGGACCACTGTTTTGGGTTCCTTTTAACGGTATATCGTGGTTTAGGCTTATTCTGCGGTATCTTAGACTCAGCAGAATCCTTAATCAGCTTGTCCAGCTCTGTGCCAAAAAGTCTGTCACCAGAGAACGGAAAATTCTGCAAAATCTTCTTAGAGGGGCATCTGAGCCCCAAAGACGCAGCCACAACAATCTGGGACGCTAAGCATTGGCCAAGCCCAGCTGGCGAGTGGCAGTTTCAAAGACGCCGTCCTGGCGTAGTCCGCATAGGCCCTCGCTCTCTCAGTGAGTGCCGGCCCTCTGGATGGACCTTCCCAGGTCAGTGATCCCGCCCAAGCGGGTAGTAATCCTTGTAAGGTCCAGCCGGGGCGAAATTAGGGGCAAAAGAAGACCCACAACCCATAGGAAGACTTGGCGAGTTGCCGACCAGTCATCAGTGGGATCCTTCAGCGGGGAGCTTCAGAGGCAAAAAAAACAGGAGCTGCAGCAATTCTAGTCATGGAAGCGTCCACCTTTGGAGACTGCACCATTCCGAAGCACCTCCTGGGGGAAGGGGAAACGATTGTCCTTGGGTTTGCGGACATAACGCCGCCCAGGATGAACCCGGGAGCCCTAATCACCCCTTCCCAAAAATTTTGTGGGCCATGAAAGATCCCCTTGGGCTAGCCTCCCCGGCCCACATTTGATAGACCCCCTTGGGGGCACGAAACCCCTTCAAGGGGGGGTCACAGACCAATTCCCTTGGGGGACACCAAACCTCCCCCCATCTGGGGCCAACACAACAAAGACCGAAGGTTGAAACCCCATCACTTCCCCACCATCAAGGAAAAGCCCTCCCCAAAAGAGCCATCGGGGAAAAACCTCACGACCCCCGCTTAGGGGTCCAAGCAGGGGGGAAACCCGGGGTAACTGGAAGGGGCACTGGGGGTTTTCACTCCCATAAAATGCCTCCAGTGACCACTGGGGGAAAAATTGGGACAGCAGGATTCATTACCTTTTTCTGTGCTTCCCCGGCCCCTGGGATTACCCCGAAATCAGGGACAGCACCGGGACTCTCCTCAGCCAGCCGTCCGGGTTTCTGGGCTCCGCAGTATTCAGGGCCCCTCAACCCAAATTCCCCTTTGCAAGGCAAGGCAGGGGTTTATCCGCGCCTTGCACATGTTCTAACTGAACAACCACATAGGGGGATAAGCCAATCATAGCCCAAACAAAAGGGATCCCGGTGGCTTACCCACCCCCATAAAACGGGGGGGAAGCGGGTGCGTGTGTACCTCGCGGTTCCCTCTCCCCTGAATGCAAAACTGCTTTCCTAAGTTCCAGCCGGGGATTGGGGGGGAAAGATGGCCCCCGCGTGACTGGGCGGCGGGAAAAGGGGAACACAGCACAGCCCCCGGTGACGAAAGTAAGGGCCGCCTCTCCCCCCAAAACGTTCGAAAAAGGATGCTGGAGCCCCCCCCCCCCCCGGGAAATGGGGTAAAAACACAGTAAAAATAGCTGATATAAAAAAAGCCCCCTTAGGTTGCTGGTCCACGGGGATCCCGGGGACCCCAGCCCCCAACCCCAGATCCGGGAACCCGGGGGGGCAACCTTCCCTAGGGCAACACATAAAGTCCACACTTTCCCCCGCAAAGAACACAGATGTCAGTGCCGGTCCGGGTTGGCCCCAAAAAGGGGGGTAGGGGGGTTTGAGTCCGGGGGTAAAAACCCTTTTTGGGGCCTCGGGTGGGCTGGCTCCCGTTTTAACCCCCCATTTAGGGGGGCCTCGGCTGGGCGGGTGTGCAAGCTCCCCTTTCCCCCCCCAACCCCCCAGGAGGATGGAAAGGACGCGACGGTAGGGGGGCCAAATGCCAAGGGGCTAGGCCCTCCGGTTCACCGGGGGGCCACAAAGGGTGGGGCGGGGGGCTTGCAGGTCCCCCCAGGACTATTTCCTTGTCTTCAGGCCACCGAAAGTAGTGAGAATGCGTGAAGTGCAAGCAAAGGGATCCCCGAGAAAATTTTTTTAAAAAGAGGTTTTTCCCTGGGTAGTGGTTTTAAAAAATGGAGAGGGGGTTCTACAAACTTGTGTTTCCCAGTGTGACCCCCAGGGGGTGCCCCAAAACCCCCTTTTCTGGGGTTATTATGGGTGCCCAAAAATTTTTCTACCTTGGTTGCATGGACCAATCATCAAAGTGACATACCACATGGTGCTTTGGTTGTGCCATCCCAAACCAATGTGGTTTGTTTGGGTTTTGGGGTAGGATGATAGCAAGTGTGGTTTGCTTCCATATCACACGCAGCCTGGCAATCCGGGCCCGAAAATCCAAAATCCCCCTGGGGACTTTTGTTTAGACACCAGTTTTTTTTGGATCTGCCTGCGGGTCCTTTTTCCCCCAAGTTTTGAAGCCGGGGCCCCTGGTCCCCCTCAGTAAAAGGGGCTTTGGGGGAAATCCGTGGGTGCATGAAGCTGGGTGCACCAAGTATTTTGGCGGCACACAGGTGAATGGGCCCCATTAGTTCTCCCCGCCCCCCGTGGCTGCGCGCGGGTGGGGGGGCCAAAACCCTTGTCCTCATCCAGGGGAAAGGGGGCAGGCCCTGGCGGGAAAGGGAGGAAGGGGGAAAAATGAGGGGGACGTTCCCAGGGAGCCGCCAAAAAAAATTTTTGGGGCGCTAAAAAAGGTCCCCCGCCTGGGGTTTTTTGAGGGGAAAATGTCCCCCTTTCCCCCTTTTTTTTCCCAACACTCCGTTTGGGTGATTTTTGGGGTGTGGGGATGAATGTCGTTGTCGGCAAATTGACGGGGCTTTGGGGACTATACTGGACACAGCATATAAATTTTAAAGGGAGATTAGGGGCTTCTTGCCTTTAAATTTTGGGGGAACTGGGGTTTGGTATTTTTGTGTAGGTGAAGATGTTGTGGGTCTGAACGGCAGCTCCCCAAATAGGGCCCCCCCTGATTTAAAACTGACACCAAGGGGAACATCCCTTTTTAAAAATTTCCCCAAAGGGGGGACTCAGCACCGGGTTGGCACGCTACGGGATATAAATTAGGCAAAACCAGTTTTCCATTTTCGCCCTTTAATCAACCCCAAAACCCCAAAAATCTCGCTTCTGTTGGGTCTTTTTAAGGGGCCAGTGGCCTAAATCAAACAAGGTGATTTATGGCCGGCGAAACCCAATCAAATGCCAAAACCCTTGGGGGTTTTCAGGAAATTTAGGTTGGGGTGGTGTTTGGATTAAATGGGGGAGACCCCCAGCGGTAAAGGCCCCTTCAAACACAAGGTGTTCTATTTGGGGGCCTTCAAGGGGGCTTCCCTGTGCCTTTTTGGGTTTGGGGGTTTGGGCGGGCCCCCTTTCAGGATTTTAAATAAATTTACAGAAAAATTTGTTACCAGGGGTTTTTTGGTTTTTTTGGGTAGCGCCTTTAAAGGATTTCCCCAAAACCACCCAAGGGGTGCCTCTAAATTAAAGGCAGGATGCAGCTTTCTGTTTGCACCCGGGCCCAATGGGGCCCCCAGTCATTAGAACCCCTGTCCCCCTTAGAAAAAACCCCCCACCTGAAACCCAAAGGGGAAGGGGGGGTTGGGCCTAAAGGCTGGGCGAAGGGGGCCCTTTTTCCCCGGCTTTTTAATCTGCCCCGGGGGTTGCCCCCCCGGGATGCCAATCTTTTTTCCCCTTTTGGGGGTTTTTAAAACCGGGGTTTTCCGGTTGATTGTAGTTGGCCCCTTGCCCCGGGCCCCTGCGGTGGTCCCGTTAAATCTGGCCCTGCTTTTAAGGGTTCCCCCGAGGGGGGACGGGGGGGGGAAGGGGGTGTGTGTGACCAGGGGCCCCCCCGGGGCCCCACCCCCCTGCCGTGATCCCCCAAAAAATAAACCCTACACCCCCTTTTTAAAAATTTTTCCCCCATTTTGGGTTTTAATTTTCATTTTAAAATTAAATTTTTAAAACTGAAAAATTTTGGGGGGTTTTGGGTTTAGAAGAAACCATCACATTATTTTTAAGGGGTCAAAATTTGGTTACAAATAACAAAAACACAATGCAGCCATTAAGCATGGGGTGACGGTTCCCAGCCTTTAGCATAGTTGGTTTTTGTTTTGTTTTTATTTCCCAAAAGGGTAGCGAAAAGCCCTTGGGACAGGTCTTGGGGGCCTCTTAATTTGTTTTAATTTTGTTTATTTTGTTCTCGCCTTGTTTCCCCAACAAAAGGAAAGGAACCAAATTTGGCGCCTTTTTATAAAAATAATAAAATTTATAAAAATTGGGTTCCCTGGATAATTTTTGGGTATTACGGGTGGTTTTTCCTTTTGCCATGACTAAGAAATGAGGGGAAGGTTGGCGTCCCAATGGAATGTTTTCCCCTCTGGGGGCCCCCATAAAAACAATTTCTCAAAATAGACAAAAATTTTTTTTAGGGGTTGTTTTGATACATTCTTTTGCATTGGGAAAAAGGGGTCTAAATTGGGGGTTTTGGTGAGGGGGCCCTTTTTTTGGCCCCTTTGATTGAGTTTTGGTACATGTAACTTACCCCAACCATTCCCCGGGAAATCCCGGGGAAAAAACGGGGAATTTTAAAAACCTGGGGGGGGGCCCGGGAGCACCCTGGGGGGGAAAAAGGATGTCGGGGGAGGGGATAAACATCCTTAAATTTTTTGGGGCTAATAAGTAATTTTGGTAAAAGGAATCTGATAAAAAAAACCCAAAAACGTTTGCAAAAATTCCCACTTTGGCGATTTTTTTTAAATTTTGCATTTTTTTCCCCCATTTTTTTCCAAAACTTTTTTTGAAATTTGCCCCAAAGACACGGGGCTTGATGAGGAAAAGTTGTATTTTTAAATGCACCAACCTTTTCCAATTTGGGTTTTCACTGGTAGGGGTTTCCTTGCCATCAGTCCTCACAATTTTGGGTGGAAACGCCAATGGGAACAGGGTTCCCCCAAAAATCGATTTTCACTGCGGGGCGTCCAGTTTTTTGCGGGGGATGACATGGGACAAAACCCCCAAAACCCAAAGACCCCCCCAAAACCCCGGGGGGAAAAACCCCCCCCTTTTCCGATTGGCTTTTTGCGGGCTTTTTTTTGGCGCTTTTATGCGGAAAATTCCCAAAACCCGTAACTGGGGGTTGGCTGGCTGACAGTGTTTGAAATTTCGGGGCCCGGGGATCCCAGGTGTAAATTTCCCCAGCAGCACCGGGTTTTCTGGGAACTTCCCAGGTTTTTTCCCAGTTGGCCCCCCCAAATAGGATTTCCATCAATGAGGGGAAGGTTCCTGTTTTATTTTGATTTTTGAAAAGGGACAGAAAAATGGGGCGATGAAAAATCGGACAAAACCGGATCCTCTGGAAAATCTCAAAACCGAAGCCAAATAACAGCCATTGGCCCTATAGTCACACATGGGGGCAAATTCGGATCTGGGGCTGTCCGGTTCAACCGGACAGCCTCGGACCCAAAAAATTGTGGTGAAGCAGCCTAAAATCGGACAGCATCGGAACGATTCTGGCCCCCATGCAGCCCTATGGGCATCGGACCAAATCGGATGTGCACTAAATGGCATCCGATTTGGTCTGATCCGATTCTGTCGATTTTATTTTCGGTGAAAAAATGGGAGCATGAATCTATTGAGTTGAATACCCCTGACCATTGTGTAGGTGGTGTGTTTGGTGTAATGTTTGTATGAATTGATACAATATATTGCACCTCAATGACTGACATTCTTTTATATAGAACTACTGAAAATGGCAGAAGTGTTATGATAGCACTGAAAGAGAAAAGATGCCTAATACAACCAATCAGGGTGATGCTTTCACTTTCCAAAAATGAAAGCTGGAATTTGATAGGTTAATCTGGTGTTAAACTACAGAAACCATGTTTGGATTTAGACAAACCACATGCACGATAAACTAGAGATTTATTCAGGTCTAAACTACATTCACGTGACTGAAACCTGCAAAACAGCGAAGTGTCCACCAAATATCACATAACCCGGACCCACAGAAACCCACGACCCGCAAACACATTACATGTTGCACACTCACCTCTGTTCTCTGCCCATCACAGCCTCGCTCCCACCCCAGGCACTGACGCAATCAGGTGGGAGGTTTTCATAGCATGATTATAAATAAAGTTTGCTGAGGGGAAGAAAAAAAAAGTATTTTTTTTAGTGACCGTCACAGGTCGCTTGACGCAAGCTGATTGGTTGTCCAGTCAGGTGACATGCTAATACCGGTGACGTCTATCTTGGGTCTTTTTTAGTTGATTTCGGGCGCCATTTTGGTACACCCTGCCCCTTCTCCGAGGCGCCACAAAATGTAACGTGTTGTGGGTCTAGCAGTACTGGAGGAACGTGATTGCGCAAATTAGGATAGAAGAGGCAACTGTGGAGAAGGTGAGTGATCGTGTGCGACCCCGTAGCTAGGAGGTACATGGGTACATGAATATGCTGGGAGCAGGGCAGTATCCGTGTGTGTACAGAGCTGCATCAGTCTGGGAAGAATCCATCATATAGGGGGTATAAGGAGGTACTGCAGATCACCCCCAGAGGTCAGGAATCCAGACCCCACTACAGGCACAATATTTTCATGCTAGGTGCCTCCTGATACAGTCCAGCTCCAGCAGAGTATGGCACCCAGCTGTTCTACACTACAGAAAGGCAAAGTGTTGATGTTCATTAGATGAGACTGACTTGACCCAGCCACAGTGTGTGAATGGACTTATAGTGAACCTCTGATCATCATTTCGGGATGTCATCAAAAAATATGTTGTCAGACGCAAAAACGGGAGGACATGAGGACATTGACAATCCAGGGTGACTAGTCCCACAGGGCTACCCCGGGACTGCAACCCCACTGTGTTCCCCAGGGCCTGAAGGTCATTCCCCAGTAACACCACATGATAGTCGGGTAAGTCCAAGGGGACTGGGCTGGGAGTCGCCACCAGGGGACTGGGTGGGAGTACGCCACCAGGGGACTGGGCAGGGAGACGCCACCAGGGGACTGGGCAGGGAGTCGCCACCAGGGGACTGGGCAGGGAGACGCCACCGGGGACTGGGCAGGGAGACCCCCCACGCGGGGAGACTGGCCTCTTGGACTAGGTATCTTAAACGCATGATCCCTGGCAGGAAATTTAGGGTACGAGCCCATGATCAGGATAAGTAGCGATTTGGATCAAGCAGATTTTTGCTGTGTGCAAAACACTGTTCTACAGTCCAAGCACACTGTATAGATTTATAGAAATCCTGTGCCCACTGGCTTCTTTTCAAAGCTGCGTAATCTGTCATGGTTGCGGCTTTCCTATCCGCTTGTCAATTTATGTGCAGAGACACCTGAGTCACCTGCGCAGAATGACACAGTGAAAACCTACTTAATCCAGAATGCCACATAACCCTGATCGTGGGCTTGTACACTTAAAGTATAGAGCTTTTTCTGAAACAGAAGTGAAGCTTACCTGGAGGCAATGACAGTCCGTGTCCGATTCTTGCTGCCTATTTGGCAGCAGTCAGGTTCCCTTTAATAATCATTACTAATATTGGGTGACCGAATAATGTTTTACTTGCAGTGATAGGAAATACAAATCTTGAGTTATGAGTAGTTGATAATAGAAGAGATTAGAGTAGTGTAGACTCCAGTCCTCAGGATATACCAACAGTGCATGTTTTCAGGATTTCCTTAGCATTGCACAGGTGATAACTTAATCACTTAATTAATGATTCCAACACTAAGGAAACCCTGAAAACATGCATTGTTGGTGTCTCCTGAGGACTGGAGTTGGGGAACACTGGGTTAAAGTGTCACGTGCCAGCATGATATGATGCCACTCTAAGTATAGCAGAATGAGTCCAAGTTCCTCCATACAGCAATTACTGTACTTCTCGTACAGAACTGAGGAGAGACTGGGTACCAAGAAAAGAGACTCTCTGAATCCAACAAAAAACAACTACGGTAATCTTTAGTTGGGCTTGCAGGGTGCAACCAAGAATCTCATAATAGCAATCACTCCTGGGCCATGGGGTGTATGGTCTCCTTGCTGTATAAGAAGTCATCAGTATTGTAAACTGCACATCACAGGTGGAGGCAGCTGTTACATTTTTTCCATTGGTAAGAATAGCTGGATGTGATGCCTCTGAACAGCACATTATAATGGTAATCAGCTATGTGTCAGAAGCCTTCCCACAAATAAAAGAAACAATGTTACTTTTCTTGTGTGCCAGTTTTGGTAAATCTACTTTTGTTTTCCTGTGTTAGGAGTCGCCTTTCCCATGTGATGGCTGTGAATAGGTTTGCGTCGTCTACCAACTCTGTGCTGCTGGAGAACACTTTATCCACATAAATTGGCGAAGGAATTGATAGATATGACTGATTTTGAGAAAGATTAGAATTCTAAACCTTTATATTACAGGTTTGTATCTAAAATACCAAACCTGTTGTTATATAATGAAAAATGTGTAATTGTATACCTGCCCGTTTTGTTGATATCAGCTGACCCCCTAATCTGTATGGGGGCCTCCTGACGTAGATGTCAATGGATAGAAGCTGACACTATTGGAATTCAATGGCAGTGTCGCCCTGTGCGAATAATTGCAGGTCAAGTGTTTGGAGAAATGTTTGGTTATGCTATAGTGTCATCTCAACGTGGCTGAAGTTGCCTGATAAGCAAGAACATTGGGATTAAATGTCAAGTGTCAAAGGCTGGAAAGCTTCCTTAAAGGGAACCTGTCACTTGGATCTAAGCCCCTACACTATCACTACCTGTCCCTGCACCTTCCTAGCTGCTCCCTATCTATCCCTCTCTGAGCTAAATCCGCCCTATAAAACAGCAGAAAAATAACTTATACTTACAGAAGTCCCTGAGGCTGGGGACTGAAAGGCGGGCCAGGCTCCATTCAGCCCCTCCTCGATGCAGCAGTACACGCCCCAGCTGGGCGGCATTATTCTTTCTTCATCACCGCCTCCTCCATTTGGAATCTCCCACCCGCTTTACACTGTAAGGTAGCAGTTAGGATCAGCAAGACAGAAGGCAGTGACTCAGGTATTTACTCACGCAGCACACAGTTTAATGGCACAGTTCAGGTATTCACAGACCTCCCAGGTTCCGGGGCGCAGCCGAGTACAACCTCATACAATCCCAACAGCTGATATAGAAGCTCTGTACCTTCCCCCGGGTAGGCTGTGTTAGGTCAGCACACAACCTTTCTCTCCCCACTGTCCGCTCATTAGCCTCATGAACATACACTCTGAGAGAGCTCACCGGCTGTGTTAAATCTTTACACAGCTCTCTACACAACAGCTCCTGCTGCTGTCCTGACACACTCCACCCCCTCCCCACAGCCCAGGGCAGTTCATATCATCTCCTATTCACCCGCACACCTGGGCGTCAGTGCTTTCAATCAGCACTCAGCTCCAGCAGCAGCTAACCCTGTGTGTGCTGCTACTGAGCAGAAGATACAATCTCCCATATGCTGTGTCCCGGTCAGGGGACACATCGAGGTCACATCACCACAACATGATAGGTGTAAAGCAGACAGGAGATTCCAAATGGAGGAGGTGGCGATGAAGAAAGAATAACGCTGCCCAGTGGGGCGTGTGCTGCTGCATCGAGGAGGGCAGAATGGAGCCTGGGACCGCCTTTTCAGTCCCCAGCCTCAGGGACTTCTGTAAGTTATAAGTTATTTTTCTGCTGTTTTATAGGGCGGATTTAGCTCAGAGAGGGATAGATAGGGAGCAGCTAGGAAGGTGCAGGGACAGGTAGTGATAGTGTAGGGGCTTAGATCCAGGTGACAGGTTCCCTTTAAGACTTCAAACTTCTCTAATTTTTTTCCTTACTGTTGTCAAGTGTGTGTTCTGATCTTGTGTTATTATATATTGTTTTTTTTTTTTTTTATCAATTTCATCTTTTTTTTTTCTTCTTAAACAGCTGTACAAATAAGAGGAAAAGAATATATGTGCATATATTACTTGAGTGTCCAGTATATTTTTCTTTTTTCCACCAGGTTGCTTTATATGGCATCTAACAATGCCTGCATGTGCTGCCATCAATTGCACAAGCCGACAGACTCGTGGATGTGGAAAGTCATTTCACCGGTATGTGTAACATTGATACAAATTGGTTATCTTCTATCTAAACTCCCATCTGTTACAATGTAGATCAAAGGGGTGGTGCAGGTATGATACAAAAGTCTGAAATCACAGACATGTGATTCCTTACAGTGCATGCTGTCAGGATTCTCCAGGACCAGGCAGTCATATGCTCACATGTACAGTGTAGAAAATAAGTATTTTGATACACTGCCGAGTTTGCAAGTTTAGCCATCTATAAAGAATAGAGTTATCAAAACCAAACAAAGTAGGAGGTTTAAAGCCCTTTTGTACCAAATATGTATCAAAATCACCCATGCTATGTTTTCAATAATGAATTTTATTGAGGTAAATATGATTACATATAAAAATTCATTTCATAGCACATATAAAGGATACATATAATTTACATATTTTATTTCATGGATGATCAGCATTTAAAGTGACATTGTGACATTAAAAATTCCAAATAGGTAGGTAAAACCCCTTCTACAGGGACATGAGATAGTTAACAGAGGTCTGTGAGTAGTGGAACCATGTCCACTCCACATTTACTGTGCATATTATATAACATTCAACCTAGGAGACAGGGAGAGACTGTATGATAGGTATCACTTCCCCCAATAAGGAGAGCCCTGTGGAACAGTGCTGGACTGTGTCCTATGCACTATCACCACAGTTCATCCACCCTAGGGGGAGTATTACACCCAGTCTTCCCCTAAGCAGTGATACTCAGAGTACACAGTGGTTATGATATATCACTGCTTAGGGGAAGACTGGGTGTAATACTCCCCTGGGGTGGATGAACTGTGGTGATAGTGCATAGGACACAGTCCAGCACTGTTCCACAGGGCTCTCCTTATTGGGGGAAGTGATACCTATCATACAGTCTCTCCCTGTCTCCTAGGTTGAATGTTATATAATATGCACAGTAAATGTGGAGTGGACATGGATCTACTACTCACAGACCTCTGTTAACTATCTCATGTCCCTGTAGAAGGGGTTTTACCTACCTACTTGGAATTTTTAATGTCACAATGTCACTTTAAATGCTGATCATCCATGAAATAAAATATGTAAATTATATGTATCCTTTATATGTGCTATGAAATGAATTTTTATATGTAATCATATTTACCTCAATAAAATTCATTATTGAAAACATAAAGAAGGGGGGGGGGGAGACAAGAGGCGCCCTTATCACTCGACACTAAATCAAGCAGGTGAGTAAGAAATGGTCACTCACCTATTCCAGTTGTGCCACCCACAACTGTTAGTAGACCTGATAGGATGAGTATCCTGATGGCTGCTGCTGGACTTCCACCGGTCTCCACACGGGTAGACGAAATCTGAAGCTTGGGAAAGGAAGGTGTACCACAGCCCGCGCTGCCAAAATCTTCTGCTTGTAATAATGCAAGTAGCCGATCTCAAATCAAACCTCTCTTTTATCCCTGAGGAAGACGCCAGGAGGCAATGAACGCGTTGGAGAATAAAAGAGAGGTTTGATTTGGACATCGGCTACTTGCATTATTTACAAGCGAAGATTTTGGCAGCGCGGACTGTGGTACACTTCCTTTCCAAAGCTTCAGATTATTGAAAACATAGCATGGGTGATTTTGATACATATTTGGTACAAAAGGGCTTTAAACCTCCTACTTTCTTGGTTTTGATAATTGTATGTATAGGAGGGGCCCATCCGGCCACTGGCCAATTTTCTAACCTACATTGTAAGGACAACTTTTCCTGTGTTGTTATAAAGAATAGAGGTCTGGAATTTTTATCATAGGTCATTGAACTATGAGAGACAATAGTCTAAAAAAAATTTCCAGAAAATCACATTGCATGATTTTACATACCATATTTTTCGGATGTTAAGAGGCACTTTTTTCCCCCAAAATTGGGGGAAATAGGAGGTGTCTTATAATCCAGATATAGTTTATCGTGGTGCAGTGTCACAGGAGGCAGGGTCGCTGCTGAAGAAAGATTGCGGTGGAAAGGATGGGACAATACTGCGGGCTCGAGGCTGGGAGGAGGTGGTGTCGCAGCAGCACTATACGGGCGCCAATGATATTCGATCAGTGGTTGCTGCAGATCCAGTATACGGAGACCTGATATTTCAATTTGCTCATGCACTGTCTCCGCAGCCATTTTCCTGAATTCCATCGCATTGAAAGTGGCGCAGCCACTGAGATTTCGGCTCTCTGAGGTCTCAATCTGCACTTGTGCTGTCTGCAGCCATTTTCCTGATGCCTGATGGAGATCAGTGGTGCCCACATCAAAATATCCCTTCTCCCAGTCTTGGACAAGCAGCATTGCCACACTCGCCGACTTTCTTCAGCAGTAGCATAATGTAGGGACAGACACCCAGATTCCAGCAGTGTGTCACTTACTGGGCTGTCTGTGTTAGTTTTGATAAAATCACAGTTTTATTAACGAGATCACAACTAGAGAACTAGTAAGCCTGCCGTCATGTAGTCACGGCCGGCTCCAGAAAGTGTCTCAGTGGGTCCCTTTAACATTTACACACAGCACTGCTACATGCACATACAGACACCGAAAGCTCTGCTACATGAACACTACATACCCAGCTCTGCTACATGTACAATACATGCACATACAAACACACACAGCTCTGCTACATGCACATACAAATATACACATAGACCTACACACACAGATATACACACATGCACACACTCATACAGAAATACACACATTCCGATATACAGTACAGACCAAAAGTTTGGACACACCTTCTCATTCAAAGATTTTCTGTATTTTCATGACTATGAAAATTGTAGATTCACACTGAAGGCACCAAAACTATGAATTAACACATCAGTAATTATATACTTAACAAAAAAGTGTGAAAAAACTGAAAATAGGTCTTATATTCTAGGTTCTTCAAAGTAGCCACCTTTTGCTTTGATTATTGTTTTGCACACTCTTGGCATTCTCTTGATGAGCTTCAAGAGGTAGTCACCGGAAATGGTTTTCACTTCACAGGTGTGCCCTTTCAGGTTTAATAAGGGGGATTTCTTGCCTTATAAATAGGGTTGGTACTATCAGTTGTGTTGTGCAGAAATCTGATAGATACACAGTTGATAGTCCTACTGAAAAGACTGTTAGCTGCTTTTTTTTCTTGCCATAATACAAATTCTAAGTAAAGAAAAACAAGTGGCCATCATTACTTTAAGAAATGAAGGTCAGTCAGTCCGAAAAATTGGGATAACTTTGAAAGTGTCCCCAAGTGCAGTTGCAAAAACCATCAAGCGCTACAAAGAAACTGGCTCACATGAGGACCGCCCCAGGAAAGGAAGACAAAGAGTCGCCTCTGCTGCAGAGGATAAGTTCATCCGAGTCACCAGCCTCAGAAATCGCAGGTTAACAGCAGCTCAGATTAGAGACCAGGTCAATGCCACACAAGGTACCGTCACACCGCGGCAATTTTGCAGGCAATTTGCTGGTTGCAGTGAAATCATGGACACATTGTTCTATCTTGTTGCTGTGTGCAAATGGAACAATGTCTCCATGATTTCACTACAACCAGCAAATTGCCAGTGAAATTGCCTGCAAAATTGCCATGTGTGACGGTACCTACAGAGTTCTAGCAGCAGACACATCTTTACAACAACTGTTAAGAGGAGACTTTGTGCAGCAGGCCTTCATGGTAAAATAGCTGCTAGGAAACCACTGCTAAGGACAGGCAACAAGCAGAAGAGACTTGTTTGGGCTAAAGAACACAAGGAATGAACATTAGACCAGTGGAAATATGTGCTTTGGTCTGATGAGTCCAAATTTCAGATCTTTGGTTCCAACCACCGTGTCTTTGTGTGACGCAGAAAAGGTGAACGGATGGACTCTACATGCCTGGATCCCACCGTGAAGCATGGAGGAGGAGGTGTGATGGTGTGGTGGTGCTTTGCTGGTGACACGGTTGATGATTTATTCAAAATTAAAGGCATACTGAACCAGCATGGCTACCACAGCATCTTGCAGCGGCATGCTATTCCACCCGGTTTGCGTTTAGTTGGATCATCATTTATTTTTCAACAGGACAATGACCCCAAACACACCTCCAGCTGTGTAAGGGCTATTTTTTTTTTTTTTTTTTAAATCAGATATATTTTTGTTATAAAGTAAATCCAGACATTACAAAGAATCCACAAATATGCATCAAAATGTACATGTTAATGCACCCCAAACAATCCCCCCCCCCCCTCACCCCCTCCCTTCAATATCCCTTCCCTCCCCCACCCTTTCCATAGACAGCTATTAGTTATCTATAGTGATTTATTTAAATGGACAAAATCTACCGACAATATAACAGTTCGGATAACAGCAATTTATGGATATAAGAAATAATCTACTCTCCTAAGTCTTAGACTTCCCTACCCAACCTTCCTTAACTCTACCCATCACCATATAAGCCAGGGTTCCCACAGTTGATCAAATAGTTTCTCCGCACTCTGCCTCCTGTATATCTTCCCCTCCAGTTTAATAATATATTCTACACTCTTAATATATTCCATCCTCGAGGGCGGCTTTGCCCTGATCCAATGCCTTGCTATCAACTTACGGGCAATGAACAGCAGTCTTGCCACGGCCACTTTACGCACATTCAGAACCTTAATAAGTTCTACATAGCCTAACACACATACAAAGGGTTCTCTGGGTATCACGCATTCATACCTGCCCTCTATCAGGGTCAACACTGTCAACCAAAATGCTTGTAAACTGGGGCAATTCCACATCATATGTATAAGTCCGGCATTCTCACTATGACATCTCGGGCACTCTGATGATTCCCGTACTCCAATTTTGAACAAAAAAGCAGGTGTTCTGTACGATCTGTGGACCAGGTATAGCTGCGACAGTCTGCCCGGTTCGCTCAGTGACAACTTGGGCCCATATTCCAGAATAGAAAATGAAGCCTGGGAATCAATCTCCCCTATATCCTCCTCCCACTTATCCCGTGCCTTTATGGGGTATCGCAGCAGAACAGTATGCATAAGGTCTCTATAAAGTGTGGATATGACCCCCTTCGTGACACCTGCCATACATGTTGTCTAATACCACATCCACCTGCAACCGCAGATCAGTCAGTTTAGCCTGTTGTCTGAAGGCATGTCGGACCCTGTAATATAAAAATTTGTCAGACACTCTCAAATGAAATTCATTCCTCAGGTCCTTGAATGCCCTCAGTCTTCCTCCCGATAGAATCTGAGACACCCAAGCTATACCCCTGCGCCTCCACACCTTCTGTTCCCCCAATTTATACAATTCCCCCAGATTCGTATTTAACCATAGAGGGGTATATTTCAAAACACCTGTAACTCCTCTCACCGCCTTAACCTTGCTCCAGACCCTATGGACCAGGCACAGAGTGGGAAACTGACCCCCAAACCTACCGAAATCTCCAGCTTCCAACCCCCCTACCAATGGTTTCTGAGAGATAAATTGTTCAAGAATTAATTGAGTAGAAAAACTCACATCCCCCTCTGCCCAGCCCCCAAAGTGTTGGCTCTGTGCAGCTAGAAAATAAATCCATGGATCTGGCATAGCCAGCCCTCCTTCATCTTTTGGCCTCTGCAGTGTTTCCAATTTTAGTCTTGGCTGACCTGTACCCCATGCTAGTTTCCGTAGTAATGACCTCAATTTCTGAAACAATCCCCTCTGAATCCAGACAGGCGAGTTATGGAGCACATAGAGGAGTTTTGGCATGAGAACCATCTTTGCGAAGTTGATTCTACCTACCACCGAGAGGCGCACACCACACCAGGCCCGTATCTTATCTTTCAGGGATTCTATCAAGGGCAAAACGTTAAACTTAACGTAGTCCAGGACAGGCAAGGAAATCTGGATCCCTAGGTATTTAAACTTATCAACCAATTTCAAATCCGCACCCCCCCCCCTCCCCCACCTCTCCGTCCTCATCCACCTTCATGATGCTTGATTTTTCCCAATTGACCCTGAGGACAGACATGTCCCCAAATTTCTTAACCACTCCCACCGCCTGAGCAAGAGAGTCCCCAAGTCTCTTAGGAACAACAGTACATCATCTGCATATAGGGCCACTTTCTCTTCAACCGAACCAAATCTAAACCCCTGCACCCCTGCCTGATATATGCAGCAAGGGCGACAGCGGGCAACCCTGGCGAGTGCCCCTAAACAATCGAAACTTACTTGACCGCCAACCGTTCACTCTCACACTGGCCACAGGATCCCGATACAGTATCTTCACCCACGAGACAAACCGCTGGTGGAAACCCATCCTCTCCAATACCAACCACAAGTAGTCCCATTCCACACTATCGAAGGCTTTATGGGCGTCGAGAGAGACCACCACTCTACCACCTCTATTATCCGCAGGAAGCTGGATGTTCAAGAAGAGGCGTTGCAAATTGACAGCTGTGGATTTATGAGGCATAAATCCAGTTTGGTCAGGGTGAATCACATCAGTAATCACCTCTCCCAACCTACGTGCCAAGGACCTTGGCCAGCAGCTTCACATCTACGGATAGTAAGGAAATGGGCCTATATGATTCTGGTTTGCTCCTATCCTTGCCTTCTTTAGGTATGACCACCACAACCGCTTCCCTCATGGACTCGGGCAGACCACCTGTCTGCAAAGCCTCCTGAAAGACTATCAGCAGTCTGGGTAGCAGAATCGCTTTAAGTTGTTTATAAACCTCAGCTTGGAGGCCGTCTGACCCAGGGGCCCTATCATTTGACATTGAAGCCAATGCATCCTCCAGTTCATCTATTGTCAACGGCGCCCCCAACCTATCATCACACTCCTCTCCCACCCGTGTTAACCCGGCTCGTTCAACATAAGCAGCCAGCTCATCTCTCGAGATTGTGAGACCAGAGGAGTACAGTTTTTCGTAAAAGCATTTAAAGACATCTAGTATTTCCTCTGTGTCATCAACCATCTCGCCCTTATCATTCGCAATAGAGTATACGTAAGAAGATTCCCTCTGGGCAGCCGCTACTACAGACAAAAGGTGGCCTACCTTCTCTCCATCTTCAAAAAAGGATGCCTTTCCCCGGAGGAAATCGGACAGATTATGTCTCCGTTCTCCCACTCTTCCTGGTACAATATGGAGGTTCTGAAGGATACACTGGGTAATCTGAAACTATAAGATAAAGGGGGAGGGGACATGAGGAGATTCCGAGAAGGTACGTCAGAGTGCTCAGTTAGTTTTTACAATTTCATCAATATTATTAGATGGCTAATTAAAACCCTAATTCTTCTAGCGGTTTATTCCATGATATCCAAACTGCTTTAACGATTCAACCCAGTAGATTCATAGATTCCAATGGCAAAAGGGGGAGGGGAGGGAGGGGGGATATTGGGGGTTTTGTCTGTGTTATGTTGTTTTATAATCCAGCTTTAAAATTCTTGATGTCTACTATCCGTACATGTTCAACAGATGTCATATTATGGAAAGCTGATTGTTATGACTTTATGACTTGTTGTACAACAATCTCAAAATTTGAATAAAAACTATATGTTAAAAAAAAAAAAAAAGGATGCCTTATAGAACTCCTGCCTCCTTTCCATTGCCCTGATATATAAATCATCCACAACCTTTTGGGTCTCCCTGAGGTGGGCCTGCGCCTCCATCGACTGTCTGTCAATGGCAGCAGTTTCCGCCTTTCTCAGTGCATTCAGCGCCCTCTGTTCTTCAGCCCTAGTTTCAGATTTACATCTAGAGATCTCTCTAATAAACAAACTTCTCAGGAACGCTTTCATTGTATCCCACACCACTCCCCTGGGGGCACTACCCTCGTTATCTAGAAAAAACCCTTCAAGCTCTGTACCAATTTTTTGCATATCCAATGTCCGCAACCACAGAGGGGTGAACCTTCCACCCCCCCTGCATCCCCCCCTCCCCATCCCAGTTCCAAGAGTTATCATAATTGGTTTGTGATCTGACACCACCCTCGGCAAGTAATCTACCTTGGTGACCATATTATCCAGGTGACGATTACCTAGCGCCATATCAATCCTGGACATTGAGCCGTGTGGAGTGGAGAAACATGAGTAGCAGCAGCACCCCTCATTTCTCACCCTCCACAAGTCAATCATTCCCAGCTCCCTAATGTATCTTGCAAATGAAGTTAACCCATGCCCACCAACAGACCTCTGGCCTCTCCCCTCCCGATCCAAGCCCTGCTCCAGCACCGCATTAAAGTCTCCCACAAGTAGTAGAGGTATTCCCATCCTGTGCCTGGTGCAGTCTACAATCTCATTTAACATGGCCTCAGAAAACGGTGGTGGAAAATAAACCGCCACGAAGCAAAACCTATATCCATACATACGACATACCACCATGACATACCGACCATCCTTGTCCAAACGCACTTCTATCTCTTCATATGGCACCGAGGCATGGACCAGGACCGAGACCCCCCTCGCATAGTTTGAGTATGCAGAGTGGTACGCATGACCTTGCCATCTCCTGGCCAAGCCATTTTTTTTCTCGTTAGTCAGATGGGTCTCTAATAAGCATATAATGGCTGGCCTGAAGGAGAGAGCATGCCGCAACACCGTTGCCCTCTTAGTCCTATCAGCCAGCCCCAAAGAGCCTCCAGTTTACTTTCATAGGCAGCCATCCACGAATCCCACCCAAAATCCTTCCCCCCCTAACTTCACCCCCCCCCCCCACTCCAACCCCAACTCAGACCCACCTCACGCTCCTCAGACCTTCCCATAGAGTAGTTTTCTCCCAACAGCGAGTGGGTAACAGTGTCAAGCTGAGCCTCAACACCTCTCCAATCACTTACCAGCGCAAAGCGTGCGCTCTCACCTCCCACCACCCCGAACCTCTCCCACCTTCAGTAATCATTTAATTAGTCAGTAAATGTATTTTAGGCTCTATAAGCCTCACCGCAGCCCCCATCACTCGGGAGCCCCCAACATTTGGTAGCATAACAGTCCCTCTAACAAATAGAGATATAAACAGAGGGAAAAGATAGAAAATGTAGAAAATATAAAAATAGAAAAAAGAAAGAAGAACAAAGGAAAACAGGGATCCAACCATGGAAAAGGACAGTTACGCTTCTGGTACCGTCCCGTATTCAGCGTAGATTCCAAGAAAACTAGACATATCCACCTTCTCAAGGTCCATCAGTTCAGCCCTTTCCTGAAGCCTGCTGGCCTCGCAAGCTCCTGTTATTGCGTTCCAGCCAGTCTATCGCCTCCTCCAGAGTAGGGAAGAAATGCACTTTTTCCAGCGCCACCACACGCAACTTGGCCAGATACAACATAGAATATTCAATGTGTAGATCTCTTAATTCCCTCTTGATGTCCCCAAATCTCATCCTCATTTTCTGGACTGTTGGGGAATAGTCAGCATAAATGGACACATTATGTCCATCAAAGGTTAGGTTTTCCGCCATCCTTGCCTTCCTTAAGATGGCGTCCCTATCCCTGTAGTTTAGTATTTTTGCCAGGATGGGACGAGGGGGTGCGCCAGGGGGAAGCGGCTTCAATGGGATCCTGTGGGCTCTTTCAACTGCGAACACCCTAGAAAAGGCGTCAGCGCCAAACTTCTGAAGCAGCCATGTCTCTATAAATTCAGATGGCTTAGAACCCTCGGCCTTCTCAGGGATCCCCACAATTTTAATGTTATTCCGCCTGGAGCGGTTTTCAAGATCGTCATTTTTTTAATTCTACTTCTCTCAGCCGGGTTTCACATTTCTTCTTTTGACTTTTAGTTATCTTATCTATAACATCCTCCAGCATACTGACCCTCTCTTCCACCTCTCCTGTCCTGACATCAGCTTTCTTCATATCCACTTTTATATTAGATATCTGACTGCATGCCTGCAGCTTGCTGTGTCAGTTTGGACAGTTTAAGATCACAAGAAGTCACAGCTGTAAAAATGTCTCTCAGAGTGGGTTCAGGCATATCTTCTACGCTTCCAGCATCCTCTCCAGCCTCCTCCTGCACAGTGTCACATTCTGCTGCAGCAATTTGCATCTGGGGGCCCTGCTCCATGTTCTCCCCCCCCCCCCCCCCCCCCCCCTTGCTCCTGGTCTGAGTCTTCAGCCCTGTTATTGTGCTCCCCCAGCTCCGATTTAGCAGGTGAGGCTCCCCTTGCAAACCTTTGCAGCTTCTCCACTGCCGCCATCCTCTTTGCACACGCTGCATTCTGCCTCTCTGCCTCCTCTGCAGCCTCGGCGCCATCTTGGGCTGTGCAGCACCCGGCGGTCCCCGCATCTTTTTGTCTCTGGCGGGTCATAGCAGCCCGTTCCGCCGCTCAAAATGTATCCCCGGGGTCTAGGGACTTTCCGGATCACTTTCCGGTGATTATTGTGGCCGCGACGGTCTTAGCCCTGAGCTATTTCACGGCGGGAGAGGTTCAGACCCGCGACCGCTCACAGCTCCAGCTTAGCCACGCCCCCCTGTGTAAGGGCTATTTGACCAAAAAGGAGAGTGATGGGGTGCTACGCCAGGTGACCTGGCCTCCACAGTCACCAGACCTGAACCCAAGCGAGATGGTTTGGGGTGAGCTGGACTGCAGAATGAAGGCAAAAGGGCCAACAAGTGCTAAGCATCTCTGGGAACTCCTTCAAGACTGTTGGAAGACCATTTCCGGTGACTACCTCTTGAAGCTCATCAAGAGAATGCCAAGAACGTGTAAAGCAGTAATCAAAGCAAAAGGTGGCTACTTTGAAGAACCTAGAATATAAGACATATTTTCAGTTGTTTCACACTTTTTTGTTAAGTATATAATTCCACATGTGTTAATTCATAATTTTGATGCCTTCAGTGTGAATGTACAATTTTCATAGTCATGAAAATACAGAAAACTCTTTGAATGAGAAGCTGTGTCAAATCTTTTGGTTTGTACTGTAAGCATATTCAGAGATACACGCACATCTAGGGATGCACGCACAGATATATATATATATATATATACACACATTACCTCATCCAGCTTTTCTTGATTGGTGCCCAGCAGGAGAGAGGAGCCCCTGTGAACTGCATGGAGGCTGCAGAAGTTGAGCTGATGCAGATTCTTCTAGGACCTTGAATACAGTCATGTGATCAGTCACATGACTGAACTGGTAGGTCCTTCAGCCCCAGTTCAGCTCCCGGGGCTTTCTTTCCTGCTGTGTACTGATCACATAGATCGGTGCAGAGCAGGAGAGTGGGCAGCTGTCTTTGAGCGGGTCTCCTTTGTTTACGCTTACAGACAGCTGTGGGCCCACTCACGTCTTCAGGGCCCCAGCACCTGCCCTGGTATGTTCGCCGTTGGTGCCGGGCCTGCATGTAGTTCTTTTTATTTATGAGCTCAGTATAACCCCACCCCACCGCTGATTTACAGCCTTCTGCCTATGCACAGGGTACTCGGCTGTCAATCAGTGGTGTGGGCAGGATTATACGTAGCTCAGCATTCAGACAACTGGTAGATCTGCAGCAGATAAAACAGCCATTTTATCAAAACAGCATGCAGCCTAATAAGGCATGTATTGCTCGAATCAGGGTTTCCCCTTCTATATTATACTGCTCTCAGATGGATTAGCACAAACTTGGTGACCGGTTCTTTTTAACTGAATGTTTGTGGGATTCAAGCTTTGGCTGGGAAGAATAAAAGAAATGCATGTCTTAAGTGAATTCTATTATTTTTGCCAGCTCACGCGGAGCTCTTTTACTTATACCTAAAATGCATCTTAAGGAGGCTACATGGTTATATCGAATCACAGAATTTTAACCTTCACAACAAAAAATTGATCTTCAAATCATACAGCAAATTATCTTCAACTGGCGCCCACTTTGCATATGTTTGTCAATCCTTGTTGAGAATATGGCCTTTACAATGCGTGATACTGACTCCCACAATTTTCTCCTAGAACTCTTATAATAGGACATTTTGCCTTAAAAAAAAATTAATTTTCAGACACAGCTGCAGATTGTACAAGACAGTGAAATTGTGACTAATTTCTCCACTGGGACAGTTTAAGCTATTGTATTTTGCAAACATGGAGATAATCCCACCATTCTTATGTTAACACATCCATAGTTTGAAAGGGAATGTGTTAGGTCCTCTGTGCCCCCATAACAACAGACAGTTATGTGCACATACCTAGAATCCCTGGCTGGCTGCGTGCACACGATCAGTTTCTGCAGCGTTATGGGTACAGCGTTTTTGCGCTGTGTCCATAACACTGCGTTGTGCAGTACAAGTATAGTGGATTTCCAGAAATCCCATGCCCACTGTGCTTTTCGTAAGGCCCCGTTACACGCAAAGATATCGCTAACAATATCATTGCAATGTCACCAGTTAAGTGACGTTGCAGTGACCTCGTGGCAATGCCGCTGCGTGTGACATGTACCAATGACCAGCGATCGTTGGTAAATGGCCAGGACCAGTTTTTGTTCGTTGGTCTCCCACTGTGCAGCCAGCATCGGCATGTGTGACTGCGGGAGACCAACGATCAACGACCTCCCGGCCGATGCCCAGCGCCGCACAACACACGCTGGGACGCTGGTAAACATCGGGTAACTAAGCGCAGCGCTATGCTTAGTTACCCGATGTTTACCCTGGTTACCAGCGTTCTCACTGGTCGCTTGTGAGTCTGCCTGTGTGACAGCTCACCAGCGATCATATGTAGATCCGATCGTAGAGTATGTGCAGATGATTCGGAGACAAAGTATTTTTAAAGACAGTTTCATGATATGCTAATTAGGACTTTGAGTAGTCAAGGGGGTGGTAGTTCCCAGACTAGTCAGTACGCATAGCATATTATCATGTCCCTGCGTGAATGATAACATGCTTTAGAAAGGCAGGGAATTTTGATATGTGCCCACAACTTCTGGTGCTTCTGGGGCCACAGAGGACCTAACAGGTTCCCTTTTACTAATATTATTTATGACTTAAAATTGTTGAAATGTTTTGAGTAAAAGTTTTTGTGAGCTTTGGGTACATCATAAGGATTTCTTAAACGGAACCAACCACCAGGATTTACCCACCTGTAAATCAGAGCTCAGGTGATTGACGTGTGCAGCATGATATCACTATTTGGATTTTTTTTTATTCGTCCCCTGTGGGCTTGTTTTTCTACTGTAAGCCAAACACACTCTCTCATCCAGAGGGGTGGGGGGTTCAGCTTACAGCAGAGACAAGGCCACAGGGGAGGAATTAAAAATAGGGATGTCATGCTGCACATGTCACTCACCTGCTGCACTGGTTTACAATTGGGTAAACCTGGTGGTTGGTTCCCTTTAAACCATAGGGTAATTACATTCTTGCCTACATTACATACTCCTACAATATGAAAATCAATTCTCATTTAGCCATATGAGACATTAATTTCTTTTTTTATTTTTTTTATTTTGCACAATATTTTTTTGGGTTTATTCTCATAGAGGTCCTAATCTAAGATGGTTATTAATGTTCGCCTTCTCAGCCTTGCTAAGAACATCTCTGTAGGAACTTGCTATTATAATGTAGCCATCGGCCAGTGAAAACTCCATGGCAATTTAGATTATATGGTGTAAACTGACTGTACAGATTAGAAAACTGTTAGCTGTCCTCTTACCGATCGTTCATCTACCTCTTCCAAATCCCCACATACATAAAATCTTGGCTTAGGCTGCTTTCACATCACTTTTTTCTTCAATCGACGCTGTCTGTAGTAAATCGGGACAGCATCGGATCCAATTTCGGCCACATGTTATCCTATGGGGACGGATCAGATTGGATTTGCCCTTAATGGCATCCGATTTGGCTGCGATCCGATCCTGTCCGATTTTCTGCAGCAGCCAAAATTGTAGACTGGTGCGATTTTGGACTCTGCTGCAATAATCGGATCGCATTGGATCCGATTAAAATAATATGGGGAGTCTATGGGGATTGAATCGGATCCGATATCGGATGCGATTTTTCTGTATTGAGCATACTCAAACTCCAAGACCACTCCCAAAACCTTCCCCCCAACGGATTGCAGAAAAACGTGATGTGAAAGCAGCCTTAGCCAACAATCTTGTTGTCTGAGAGAGTTGATTTTGAAATGACTAAGGGTGCTTTCACGTCTGCGGTCAAGTGTAATTCCCGGCTGATCTGTCAGATGTTGCCACATTGTGCCAACTTGCGGCACCAATTGGGCAAGCCCCATTCATTCTATGGGACTTGCAGTCGGGTGCGGTATTGCCGAATCCGGGGATCTGGCACTTGCGGCCATGAAAATAAACGCTAGCGGCTTTTTTTTTTTTCTTTTTTCTTTTTGCACGGCCGCACTTGCCACACCCGACCGCAAGCCCCATAGAGAGTGAATGGGGCTTGCCGGATCGGTGCCACAAGTCGGCCGTTGCGCAGCAGATGCAGCGACATCTGCCATGAATTGCACCTTACCGCAGATGTGAATGCAGCCAGTCTTTCCACTCAAAAAGAGGATCAGGTGATGGAATTCCAACTGCCCAATCCTTATATCACACACACGCACAATCTGTTTGGGAAATGATGAGAAGCCACCGTACACATTACATAGATACATGTATTCACCTTTCCCTGGTCCTCCGGCAAGCCTCTGTCAATATTCCGGGTGTCTGGCATTGGCTTCTTCAACAGCATATAATCCAATGGGTGAGCTCAACGGCTCTGAATGGGGGGGTTCTGTCTACACTGCCAGAGCATCTGAACGTTGCAAAACAATGCCAGATACCAGGAGCATTGGGAGAGGTTCGCTGGTGGACCTGGGGAAAGGAAAGTACGGCTCGTTTTTTTTTTTTTTTTTTTTTTTTTTGGTTTTATACCAAACCACTCTGGGACAAACAGTAGCTGAAAGGGGACAACCTCTTTTAAAGTAGTAGTATAGGATTAGGAAAACATTCTTCCTTTGCCTCAAATACTGTGCCGCACCTGTCCACATGTTCTATGGTATTACATGGCATCCCATTCAGTTCGGTTGAACTGAGCTGCATTAACAGACGAAACCCATATATACAGTAGGTATGGCACTGCTTTTGGGAAAAAAAGCAATCACGCTTTTCTGATCCAATAAAACACCTTAACTTTGCACTTTCAGACAAGCAGTCTTCCTTACATTTTTCTTAAATCTGCAGAATATCTGTGTAGTAATACCAAGCAACATGTGATTTTTTTTTTTGTTTGTTTTTTGTGTTTATAAAGGTTTCCCCATGGACGACCAGAAATTCTGAAGATGTGGGTAACAAACATGCATCGGGGCACTTTTAAACCATCTTGTAAGGCAGTGCTGTGCTCGGACCACTTTGAGGAATTCTGCTTTGACCGGACAGGTCAGACTATTCGGCTGAGGGTGGATGCTGTGCCAACAGTGTTTAATTTTCCTTCGAAAACAAGAAAAGTATGTAAATTTATGTTTTTTGTTATCATCAAAAAAAACTTAATTGAGGGAAAAAAACTAATGTACAAAGAGACAAAAAAGTAGATGTGTCCTTGTGTAGGAGCCTACAATCTAAATGAAGAGTAGGGAGTGACACAATAGGTACACTGTTTTGTGTAGGTAGTCTATATAATTACCTTATTCTGTCCGTCATCTACTTCCTTCGTCAGGATGTCCACCTATCACACGCCAACAGCAACCATATTTGCGCACCCAAGTGATGGGTGATAAATTATGGTGCCCGCTGGCGGTATTGGCCCCTTGCACAAAACCAACAGCGGTGCTGCCGAAAATCGTATCTGACTCCATCCGCAACAGTCGCATGGAACTCTCAGCTCACACCGCCTGAAATCTCTGCACACGTCGCCGGATAACTAACTGCGCATGCACCTACCTGGGCGTAGGCGCAATTAGTCAGACCGCTGCCATCTTTTGGATACTTACTGCACATGCATGCGCAGGCCCAATAAGTCATGTGACTGCCATCTTTTGACACTCGGGGCACACGGGGGAATAGAGTGCACGGTGGGGGGTGGGCAGAGTGATGGGTGTGCAAACATGTTGGTACTGGCACGTTTTGCAGTGGTACCGCAGCCGCTGACACATCACCGCCTAAGCAAGTGCACATGCGTATACCTGGCGCGCATGTGCACTTACTCAGGCGCCCGCCATCTTTAGACACCTGGGTATACAAAGATGGCGGCGGGTGACCAATTGCGCACATGCACACTTACACTGCTGCCGTCTTTGAACCCCACGGGAGAGACAAAGCACTGGGGGGGTGAGGGCATAGTGGGACAGAGAGCACACAGGGGGAGGGGCAAGTGCACAGAGGAGAGAGGGAGAGCGCACGGGGGGAGAAAGGTCAAAGGAGAGGGCTCAGAGGGGAGTAGATGGCACAGGGGGGAGAGAGAGAGTGAAAGAGGGGAAGACGGTCACCGTGCCATAGAGCCCGCCCCCATCGTGACATCACAACCCTCCTAATGTGATAGCATCGGACTCACATCTAGTGGGAATCTAAAATGCTACATAAACTAAACAGACAAACCGTATTTGAGCCAGTATAAATATATAGTACAGAGTGATGTGAAAAGAGTAGTAAGTTAATGACAAGATACAGTGGGGAAAATAGTATTTAGTCAGCCACCAATTATGCAAGTTCTCCCACTTAAAAAGATGAGGTCGGCCTGTAATTGACATCAGAGGTAGACCTCAACTATGAGAGACAAAATGAGAAAACAAATCCTGAAAATCACATTCTCTGATTTGGAAAGAATTTTAAAATAAGTATTTGGTCAATAACAAAAGTTCATCTCAATACTTTGTTATATATCCTTTGTTGGCAATGACAGATGTCAAACTTTTTCTGTAAAGGTACCATTATATGGCACGACGTTGAAATGATATCGGCAACAATTTCGCAGGAGCGCAGTCTTTTCCGACATTGTTTTGACATCGTTCGTGAGATGTCACACGTCTAGATATCGTGAATGACGCACCAACGATGTAGTGAGCAGGTATCGTTCACACAAAACAGAGAATGATACTTGCTCACCGCTGTGAATGGGTGAAGTCGTTAACGACATCATTATCGCGGTGTCAGATAGAACCCTGCAGCAGGTTGGCTGATCGAGGATCGTTTGATTTGAGAACATGTTCTCAAATCCGTGATCAACGATTTATCGTAATCAAATCTCGATGTTACACGCAACGACGTCCTAACGATGTCGTTTCAACGACTCTAGAGAACAGAGACCCATTAATAGCCTGGTCCATGGACCAATTATTACCAATATCGCCTACAGCCATATGAGAGGATACACCATGGACCAGGCTATTGATGGGTCTCTGTTCTAGATAGTCTGTTGTACTATATATACGCACTTTATCAGTGTGCACTATATGACGGCTGTATTATGGTAGGATGCAGGGCCGGCTCCAGGTTTTTGGGGGCCCTGGACGAAACAGTCTCATTGGGCCCCTTTAAACACATACTATGATTCATGAATATAATATAGAAGCTGCAGGCTGTGTATATGTAATATAGAGGCTGCTGGGTGGGCTGTATATATAATACTAGATGTCGGCCCGATTCTAAAGAATCGGGTATTCTAGACTATGTATGTAGTTTATGAAGATTTAAGAATAATGCAAAGTGAAGCTGGGTTTAAATCCTGTGACAATATCTTTGATTGCTTGCAGGAGGGCACAGCGGGTGTGTGCGGGCAGGAGCAACCTGTGGAAGAGCAGGCGGGTGCGGGCAGGAGGGGGCCGGGGAACAGCAGGCAGGTTCGGCCAGGAGGGAGTCAGGGAACTGCAGTGGGGGGTGGCAAGAGGGGGCCAGACCCCTCTGGTACTATACACACAGGTGACAGTGCTGGTGGTACTATACACACAGGTGACAGTGCTGGTGGTACTATACACACAGGTGACAGTGCTAGTGCTGGTGGTACTATACACACAGGTGACAGTGCTGGTGGTACTATACACACAGGTGACAGTGCTGATGCTGGTGGTACTATACACACAGGTGACAATGCTGCTGGTACTATACACACAGGTGACAGTGCTGGTGGTACTATACACAGGTGACAGTGGTGATGCTGGTGGTACTATACACACAGGTGACGGGGGCGTGTCCTGGTCAGGCATGTGAGCAGAAGCATCTCACTGCTCTCCTGCTGGAGCCGAGCTAATTAAGGGAATTCGGAGCCCTCACTGCCAGTCTCAGCCGACCGGGTAGGAGAGGAGGTGCTGTGGATCACAGAGAGCGAGGTGACAAGCTGTGAAGAGTGAAATATGACCCGCAGGAGACAGAAAGATGCTGGCTGGGGAGATGGAGGAGTCTCACAAGATGGCACCGAGAAGAGGGAGGAGGCGGTCAAAGCTAATGAGGCATGCCAGCTCAGAATGAGCACGGCTGCAAAGCTGGGGAAATATCCCACACTGGTGGATAAAGGTGAACAGCAGGACTCTGATGGAGGTGAGGAAGTGGACGGGGAGGAGGCACTGAATTCACAGGCTGAGGGGGAAGGTGGAAAGATCCCGGGAGACAGCAATGATGGAGAGCAAAAGGCTGCAGCTGCAAAGGAGGGGGCTGACATAGAGGAGAATCCTACACTTAAAGACGTTTTTGCTGTGGTGTCATATTGCAAGCAAGCACTGAACACCCTGACACAGCAAGTATTGGGAGTGCAAACAGAAGTAGCCACTGTGAAAAAAGATTTACACAAGGTTAATGTTAGAACTGGAGAGGTGGAAGAGAGAGTTGGAGTGGCTGAGGATCGGATTAATAACCTCACAAAGTCTGAACAACGCTTTAAACAGCAGATTGCTGAGGTCATTGCCAAGAACGATGACTTGGAAAACAGATCTAGGAGAAGTAACATAAGGATAGTCGGCCTCCCGGAGAAGACAGAGGGACGGGACCCGACCCAGTATATTGAAAAATGGCTACAGGAGCAAATAGGCGCTGAATCCCTCACTAAATTCTATGCGGTGGAAAGGGCGCATAGAGTGCCGACGCAGCCGCAGCCCCGGGTAAAGGGCCACGTGTCATGATTGCGAAACTGCTGCATTATAGGGATAGAGACATTATCCTTCGTAAGGCGAGAGACGGAGATGAAATAAAAGTGAATGGTCAGAGGGTTGGCATCTATCCTGATTATTCAGTGACTGTGCAAAGGCAGCGAATGCGGTTTGGTGGAGTAAAACGCACTTTGAGAGATCTGGGAATCCAATACTCAATGATGTTTCCTGCCAAGCTGCGGGTGGAAGCAATGGATAGAGCCCATTTCTTTGTGGATCCAGAGGAGGCCGCACAGTGGATTGAGGTCAACAGGAAAGCTCTACAAGCGAAGGCTAAAGATTGAGAGATCTGGAATGCTTGAAAAGACCTACAGGAGGACCGGTCGGCTGGAGACATGAGTTATCTGGACTCTTTGCTGATCTGCAGTGGTGGTTTTGCTAACTGAGAAACTATCTCAATAATAGAGGGGCACACAATGTATGCTCTGTTAAAACTAATACAGCTTTAGACATGTGCAGAGAGGAGGGGGGGGCTTTTATTTTTTGCCCCCTACTTCCATTTTTCTAATTTTTCATTAACGTTGTATTTGTTATCTCTTTTTCAATTTAACAGGGGGTAATGTTGACTTCTTATGTGTAAGTTCTGGTATGTGCTCTTCCTCTTCTTTTGGTCAGGGAGGACACGGTGGTCTTAAGGACAATGAAACTACTGCAGCCGGATATATTATACAACTGCTCTCATTAGAGGGTAGGGCGGTGGGGGGCAATGTTTGATGCCATTGATCTGTCACATTTTTTAGGATGATTATGGGTATAATATGGTTTACTTATGACGGCTTAACTTGGGTGTTACCAAATTACTGCAAGTGACTTGAAGTTCGGCGGGAAGGAGGGGGGCAACACAGGAGCGGGGAAGTGTACTTGTATGCGAGATCTGGGAGAAGGACTTCACCTGGAAGATGGGGCTGGGATGGGAGAACCCATAGCTCTCATGGAGCATGTACGAGAGGGAGGTTGGAGGGGGGGGAGGGAAGGGGGGAGGGAGGGAATTGGCAGTGGGAAAGATAATGACAGCAGAAGCAGCAACTGGTTATGTGTAGAAATTGTGATTAACATCGTATTATGGGTACTTTTAGAATTATCAGCTGGAACGTCAGGGGCTTGTCGGAGAAAAGTAAGAGGACAGCGATTCTCAAATGTGCTCAAGATCAAGGAGCCTCGGTGGTGTGTATCTTAGAGACTCATTTGAAACGCGAGAAGACTCATATTCTTAATAGAAGATGGATACAGAGATCGTACCACTCTACTTTCTCCAACTATGCCAGGGGGGTGTCGGTTTTGATTAGTAGATCCACGCCTTTTGAGGAAGTTGATGTCTATATTGACCCAGAGGGACGGGGAGTGGCGATTAAAGGGGTGTTCTATGGACAACTATTATGTATAGTGGCAATGTATATCCCCCCCCCCTTATTCTAGCACACAAATTAGAGTGATGAGGGAATTTGCAGAAAAAGGAAGGGTGCTACCGTTGCTAATGGTTGGAGATTTTAATAATGTAGTGGACAGTTTTTGGGATCGCAATAAGAGGCAGGCTAATGTACGGGAGGGCACCATGACAGTTTTTGGTAACCTTATAAAGGAACTAGGTCTGGTTGACACATGGAGGGCTAGGAACACTGGGAAGAGATGCTACTCCTGCCACTCTGCTTCGCATGGCACGCTGTCACGTATAGATCTGGCCCTGGCGGATAGCTGGGCTGATAGTGTGATTGGGGAAGTACGATACCTACCTCGGGTGTTATCGGACCATAGCCCTGTCGTTGTAAGTGTCAGATATGGGTCTCGGACTGGAGTGACCAGGGAGGGGTGGAAGATGCATCCGGTTTGGCTGCAGCACCTTAATGTTCAAAAAATAGGGGAGGAAGTGGAGGAATTTTTCACACTTAATGAGGGGAGTACGGATAAATTAGTGGAATGGGATGCCTTGAAAGCCTTCCTGAGGGGGATCTTGTTCAGAGATATATGTAGACGTAAAACACTAACTAAGCAGGAGGAATTGGAGAGTTTGGAGGCATTAGAGAAAGCAGAGGAAGCCGCCATAATTGATACTACAATGGAAGCACAAAATGATCTCAAAACAGCTCAGGATCGGGTGAACAAGATTCTACTGGATAAGATGGCGAAGAGACAGGCGTTTAGAAAGGCTGAATTTTATGCTGAAGGGGAAAAAGTGGGACACCTGCTGGCTGTCATAGCGGCGGCGCAGAATAGCACTACACATATTCATGAAATGGTGGATGGGGCTGGGAAGACGGTCACGGAAGTGGAAGACATACTAACCGTCTTTACAAGCTTCTATAGTGCACTCTATTCCTCGGAAGGGAGGGTGGTGGATGGGGAGATAGATCATTTTCTGGAAATGGGAGTGCTCCCTAAGTTGAATGAGGAAAGCAGAGAGAGACTGGAGGCCCCCATTACTGAGGAGGAGATGACCAATGCTCTGCATGGCATGGCAAATGACAAAGCCCCAGGCACTGATGGATTACCAACAGAAGTGTATAAGCAGTTTTCAGACCTATTACTCCCTAGACTGCTACAGGTATTTGAGGAGGCCAATAGGAAACGACTACTGCCGGATTCCATGAGGGAGGCAATGATAGTGGTAATCCGAAGGAGGGGAAGGACCCCAAGATACCCGAGTCATATAGACCAATTTCATTGTTAACTACCGACGTAAAAATACTGGCGAAAGTATTGGCTACTCGACTGTCTGGGGTTGTCTCCTCCTTAATACATCCGGATCAGTCGGGGTTCATGCCCAGTAGATCTACAGCGATCAACATACGTAGATTGTACCTCAATCTCCAGCTGCAGGCCGATAACGCGGGAAGTAGAGTAATCGCTTCACTAGACGCCCATAAGGCGTTCGATAGTGTACAGTGGAATTATCTGTGGAGGGTTATGCAGCGGATGGGGTTTGGGCCGCGATTTATGGAATGGGTACAATTGCTATACTCTCAACCTACGGCCAAACTTAGAGTAAACGGGGCGGTGTCTTCATCTTTTCAACTTGCTAGGGGAACTCGACAGGGATGCCCTTGTCACCCCTCCTTTTTGCCATAGCAATTGAGCCACTGGCTGCGGTTATCAGGAAGAGGCGAGAGATCAAGGGATTCCAATATGGGAGGTTGGAAGAGAAAATTGCTTTGTATGCTGATGATCTCCTGTTGTTTCTTGGAGATCCAGAGGGATCATTGAGCTGTGCCATGCAGATCATTGAAAGTTTCGGGACAATCTCGGGATTGAAGATTAATTGGTCCAAATCTGTACTGTTCAAAGTAGATCGGGGAGTGGAGTGGTCAGAGAGAAATGTAGAGGCGAATAGGTTACAGTGCACGGAGGTATTTAAATATTTGGGGGTGCAGGTTTCTCTGCCTATTTCAGATTACTTGAATGTCAATCTTGTGCCTTTGGTTAAAAAACTCCGAGAGAAGATAGAGGTTTGGGTTAAGTTGCATTTAACGGTGGTGGGTAGAATCAACCTTCTTAAAATGATTATAATGCCCAAATTACTTTACATCCTACACAACGCACCTATCTGGATTTCCAAAAAATGGTTTAGATCACTAGATAGTTTGTTTAGAACTCTGGTATGGGGCAAGAAACAGGCAAGAATTCGATTAGAGATACTCCAAAGGCCCAAAGACGAGGGGGGGTTAGCGCTCCCGAATCCTGAATTGTATTTCTTAGCGGCTCAAAGCCAGCACTTTAGGGGATGGGCATGTCCGGGGGGAAAGGGGTCCACACGGTATCTCCTGGAGCACTGTATGAGTGGGAGACCAGTAATGGAAGGCCTGGAAGGGAGGTCTATGAAACGGCTGGGAGGCGCCAGTCCCACGCTGGACCTGATACAAAGGGTTTGGGATTCATTGAAGAAGGTGAGAGGGATACAGGGACTAACCAAGTATACGCCCATATGGAATAACAATGGTCTCCCTGAGTTACAAAAAATTGGGAATATAAGAGAATGGGATGCCAAAGGAATAACTCGGATGGATCAAATTTTGGAAAATGGGAATATGAAGCCATTTCAACAGTTGCAGGGAGAATTTTTACTATCGGGCACGGAGTGGTATCATTATGAACAAGTTAAACATGCCATTAAATCCCAGAGGAATACACAAAATATGAAGGTGGAAGTGGACCTGGTCCTTGATTATGTCTGCCAGGAGGGGATTACCAGGGGGGTTATCTCGAGCACATACAGGGATCTTATGCACACATTTTTGCTTCGGTTTCCACTGAAGGCAAGGGATAAATGGGAGGCAGAGCTTGGGCATATTGAGAACGATGTATGGGAGACCATCTTGGAATATATTCCAAAGCTCTCTTTAAGTGAACCTGCAAGACTGTCACATATCTATGTAGTCCACAGGGTTTATAGATCACCACTACGACTGTATAAAATGGGGCTGAGGGAAACCTCTGCATGTCCTAGGTGTGGGAGGGACGGTGCGGGTATACTCCACATGATGTGGGAATGCCCCAGGTTGGCCACATTCTGGTCTGGAGTATTGGATATGATTGGAGGGGCATACGGATGTGTGGTTTCTGGAGATCCTGTTACATGCTTGTTGGGATATGTGGAGGAGATTCCAGTTGTGTCTAATATGAAAATAGCCATTGCAAGGTTATTCTACTGTGCTAGGAAATTAATTGCGCAACATTGGACTGGGACTGACCCTCCTACTAACGAGGAGTTTTCCAAAAGAGTGGAGTATATCATACAACTAGAAAGGGGCATCTATGAAAAGAGAGGGAAGCAATCCCTGCATGACATCATATGGGGACCATGGATTCAGTTTAAAGGATTGTGAGATCTGCTGTACGTTCTGAGGTGTGCGGGAGGGAGGATGAGCTGCTGACGTGGGAGGAAGCCAGATTATGGGAAAATAACATAGTTCCTTGCTGCATTGTTTGTGAAGGATATGAAGGGAGGTACTGCTGCCGAGGGATGGGGAGGGTGGGGGTGGGGTTCATATTAAAATGATTGTATTTATGCCATGCTGAATTGAAATTACTGACATGTGTTTACCAAAAGTTCAATAAAAAAGTATTTGATTTAAAAAAAATACACACAGGTGACAATGCTGCTGGTACAATACACACAGGTGACAGTGCGGTTAGTAGAATACACACAGAGGTGACAGTGCTGCTGGTACTATGTACACACAGAGGTGACAATGGTGCTGGAGGTAGTATGCAGACAGAGGTGACAATGGTGCTGTAGGTAGTATGCAGACAGAGGTGACAATGGTGCTGCAGGTAGTATGCGCAGAGAGGTTAAAATGGTGCTGGAGGTAGTATGCGCAGAGAGGTGACAATGGTGCTGCAGGTAGTATGCGCAGAGAGGTGACAATGGTGCTGCAGGTAGTATGCGCAGAAAGGTGACTGGTGCTGGAGGTAGTATGCGCAGAGAGGTGACAATGGTGCTGTAGGTAGTATGCAGACAGAGGTGACAATGGTGCTGCAGGTAGCATGCGCACAGAGGTGAGAATGGTGCTGCAGGTAGCATGCGCACAGAAGTGACAATGCTGCTGGTACTATGTACACACAGGTGACAATGGTGCTGCTGGTACTATGTACACACAGAGGTGACAATGGTGCTGCAGGTAGCATGCGCACAGAGGTGACAATGGTGCTGCAGGTAGCATGCGCACAGAGGTGACAATGGTGCTGCAGGTAGCATGCGCACAGAGGTGACAATGGTGCTGCAGGTAGCATGCGCACAGAGGTGACAATGGTGCTGCAGGTAGCATGCGCACAGAGGTGACAATGGTGCTGCAGGTAGCATGCGCACAGAGGTGACAATGGTGCTGCAGGTAGCATGCGCACAGAAGTGACAATGGTGCTGCAGGTAGCATGCGCACAGAGATGACAATGGTGCTGCAGGTAGCATGCGCACAGAGGTGACAATGGTGCTGCAGGTAGCATGCGCACAGAGGTGACAATGGTGCTGCAGGTAGCATGCGCACAGAGGTGACAATGGTGCTGCAGGTAGCATGCGCACAGAGGTGACAATGGTGCTGCAGGTGGCATGCGCACAGAGGTGACAATTGTGCTGCAGGTGGCATGCGCACAGAGGTGACAATGGTGCTGCAGGTGGTATACACACAGAGGTGACAATGGTGTCGCAGGTAGTATGCGCACAGAGGTGAGAGTGGTGGTGTCTCCCTTGCAGGCCCCGGTGCTCCCCTCTCCCTCTCCTGTCTTGTAGACGGCAGGGGTTCCAAATAGCGAAGCATATGTTATTCTTACCTGTCCGGGCTCCAGCGGCGCGATGCAGGTGTATCGGTCTCCACCGCTATGTCGCCGCCCCTGGAGTTGAGGATCCAATATGGCGTCCGGGAAGTCTCGCGAGAGTTCCCGGATGCCATCTTGGAGATAGTTGTCGCCGCCCCCGGAGCCATTGGATCCGAACAAAGCCACGGAAGTGACGCCGTATGCGACGGAAGTCGCTACGGCAATTATATAATAGATAGAGGCTGTTCAGGGTTGTATATATATAAAATGCAGTATATAAAATGCAGACTGCCGGGCTGTATATATTATTTGTAGGCTGTGCTGGGCTATATATACTATTTGGAAGCTGTGCTGGGCTGTATATATAATATGGAGCCCAGCACAGCCTCCAAATAATATATCCAGCCCAGCACAGCCTCCAAATATATATAGTCCAGCACAGCTTCCATATTATATATACAACCCAGCACAGCTTCCAAATAGTATATATAGCCCAGCACAGCTACCATATTATATATACAGCACAACAGCAGTCTCCATATATCTCAGCAGCATCCTCTGAATACCCCAGCACAGCCTCCGTATACCACCAGCACAGCCTCCTGTATACCCCATCACAGCCATTGCACAGCCTCTATATACAGTCAGCACAGCCTCTATATACAGTCAGTGCAGCTTCTATATGCAGTCAGCACAGCCTCTATATGCTCCAGTACAGCCTCTATGTACAGTCAGCACAGCCTCTATATACAGTCAGCACAGCCTCTATATACAGTCAGCACAGCCTCTATATACAGTCAGCACAGCCTCTATATACAGTCACTTATTATATATATTTTTTTTAAAGGTGTGTAGATGGAAACCCTGATGTAGGTGCCCAGACTACATCGCAGGATAAACAACTTATTGTAATTTTATATAGGTAGAATAAACAGTTTAACCTCTTCACAACCTGTAACGTACATGTACATCATAGGCTGCCTCCCACCCTTTGATGTGAGCTCACGCTCTGAGCCCGATTCATTCCCTGCACATCTTAGCTGATCTGATCAGCTGAGGTGTGTATCTAACAGCACCATTCAGATCAACGATCTAATTGGCGCTGTTAACCCTTTGGCATGCACTGTCAGTCACTGACAGCGCAATCCAAAGCATCCGATGGGGATCACGCTGTTCCGCGCTATGATCGCAGGCCCTATGAAGCAATTACGGGACTTGCATGCTGTTGCCTGGACAGCCCGGGGTCCTGTAATGACCTCGGAAGCTGTCCTGATTCACTTCCTGCCTGTGACATCATCGCAGAGCGTTCATGCAGGAAAAAGGAAGGGTGTGTGACTCGACTACTGATACTCACAGTGCTCCCAGGCAAACCGGTATGATGGCTGGCTCCATCGTGATAATCAAGGTTGAGGAGAAACACCGGTGCTACTTTGTCGCATCTTCAATCCTTTATTAAATTTCATAAAATCACATGTGTAGAGGGTAATGCTATACGTGTTTCGAGGATAAGACCCCTTAATCTTTAGCACATACAATGTTAAAAACAGATTCTATATATATAAAAAGACATACCCATAAACACCTGCGATATATCAATTAATCACATGGGATCATGTTAACCCTTATCCTGCTATTACACGTCTATATACAAGGAAGCCTGATAAGCACAGAGATGAACAGATCATATAATAGTTTTAATGATGCTAATGAGTGGCATAAGTACAGAGGATACCATATGCACTTATGGTCTAATGCCACTAATGAGTGGTACCAGACTGAAAATACCATATGTTATTATAGTTAAAATGCGAATAATTACAGGAATTAAAATCGCAAATGTTTAATAACAAAAGAGCAGATCATTTCTGTAGTTGAGTCCTTCAGGACTTCTTGCTCCCAAACACAATATCCAAAAATTTTCTCTGTTATGGAGTGACTGTTATGGACTGTTCCCAGTCGCCCCCGCGATGCGGTCGCATTACCCTTTCAATTCCCTTGAATCTCAAGGGAGTTAAATTTCCCCCCCCCCCCCGTGCTCATCCCTGAAGTGTCTGGACAAGTTTGACATATTTGTTCTTGCAGTATTTGCGTTTGATCTAATTGCATTGATATGCTCTGACATTCTCTTTTTGAGGGTACGTGTGGTGCAACCTATGTAATATTTATTGCACGCCACGCATGTTGCCATGTAAACAACATGCATGGTGTTGCAATTGATGTAAGTCTTAATACTAGAATTTTTATTGTTTAGTTTGTAAATTCATAACGGAGATCTGACATCACTGAGGGTGAAAGGAATTGAACAGGTTTTTCACTCATTCCGGGGCAGAAATTGAGAGAAATGCCTGCATAACAGGAAAAATTTTGGATGCAAGGAGCCCCCTTTGATTAAATTATCGAACTGATTTATTATATTTTTACTGACAAGGCAAAATATATACATAAGAAGAAGGGAACCACAACCATTATATTTTGCAATGGGAACAGGAGGAAAATGTAGCAATTTTGGATTTCAATGTCATGTGTGGGTTTATATCGTTGTATTTATTGAGTAGTCAGGTAGATACACTACACATGGCTTGTATGTATTTTAATGGGCTTACTGCAATATATTTGGTGTAGTGGCTCCTTCTTCTGCACGCTACTGATGTGTTAACTACATCGGCACCTATAGAGTTAATAAGTTTCTTCACGGATGTTTAATGATCACACAAATGTTCCTAGTTTTAATGATTTATCAGTGTATATAAGTGTTGGTTTGTATAACATGCATGTACCTAATGACTAAGGAGCATGATTCCGAAACGCGTCTAGATACTCTAGGGGCATCTGTAATGTTTTTATTGGATAAATAATAAAGAAGCTTTCTGTATTATGGCACCAGAGAAACCCTCTTTTTTTCGTTTATCTTGATTGTGAGCACGCCAGCCACTTCTCTGGTAGCCAAGGAAGTTCAGTGAGTATCAGATGGTGGAGCGTTTATTCACATTACTGTCTGAGTATTACGCCATTTTTACAAACTCAGAATAAAATGTCCAGAAACAAAACCAAAATGGATCTTCCTGGGGAAAATGTTAAGGGCTCATACTCGTATATCTTTAATGTAATAATGTATATATATATATTTTTTTTTTTTTATAAATTCAAAGGCGCTCAGATGCCCCTTTTAAGAAATGTGAAGGAGGACCTCATTAAATATAGTATGTTCCCATTATTAACAAGCAAGTCTCCCATAGTGTTGCTCTATGCATGCTGCCAAAAATTGGGAGGCACTCCGATGCCCTTTTGAAGATGCGTGAAGAAGGGCCTCATTAAATAATGTTCCCATTATTAGGAAGTGGGTCTCCCATAGTGTGTTATCCTCCTTCCACCCACCATGCCGAGTGCCCAGACAAAACTGATCCCACACTTGGACACTCTGAAGAGCTGTTCACTTTTACATTTATAGATTTGGGCCTCTCACCCGCTCCACTTGGAAGTGGGACAAGAGGAGATCGTATGTAGCGATGCCCCAATACTTGAGCAGCCACGGTCGCACGAAGGCGATGGTGGGAAGGTGTCACAAGAGGTGGATGATGATGACACACAATTGCCAGAAAGCCAAGAGGAGGACCAGGGTGCGGAAGTGGAAGACCACATGGTGGATGATATAGTATCTGACCCAATCTGGCAGGAGGACATGCAGAGCGAGGACAGCTGCACACATGGGGAAGACGTAGCACCACAACAGACCGGAAGAAGCAGTGTGGTGGCAGCAGACAAAGGCGGGCAACCATTCCCCGCAACACCAACACGATGGAACTTGCCAGTACAATAGTAAAGGTACAGTTACACAAGACAACGTTGCTGCGATGTTGTCGGCAACTTCACGGGAGCGCGCACGGTTTTTGGCACTTTTACAAGATTGCCTTGTAGATGTCACAAGCAGAGATATCGTAGGCAACGCAACTATGATGTTGAAAGTAACTTTCGTTTGCTGGGTTTTGATCAACCCAGCGAGCGATACTTATCAATGTAGTGAATAAGGGAAGTTACTTTCAATATCGCTATTGCGGTGTCACACAGAGTGATACTACGGTAGCAGATTGCCAGAGCAACATCGCCAGAACATATTCCTAAACCTGGCAACTCCGCTCAAGCAACTTATCGTTGTTGAATCGCCCTGTCACACGTTGCAATGCACTAGCGATGTCAACGGCAACAGCGATGCCTACGTCCCTTTTGGGCAATGTTGCCAGCAACATTGCCTCGTGTAACAGTACCTTAAGGTCTTCATGAGTCTGGCTGTTTAAGGAATCTGCCAATAATTCCAAAAACGTCATTTGCACCGCCTGCCATGCCAGCATCAGCAGGGGTAGCAAAACTACCAGCCTGACCACCACCAGCATGATCAGGCACATAGCAGCAAAGTACCCGACTTTGTGGGCTGAACCCCAGGGTCCAGGATCAGTGTCTGCGGGTAACACAACTGCTTCTTCCACTGTTGTGCGTACAAGGCAATCCCCTGTCCATAGTTTATGCAAGGATGTCTCCTGTCCTGCACCTGTTGTTGCACAATCAGAAATGCCACCATCAGCATCCACGTCCTTGTCTCAGTGCATCGTTCAGTTGTCCATACCCCAGTCCTTGGAACTCAAACGCAGATACGCAGCCAACGCCCCACAGGCCACACTACTTAATTCGCGACTGCTTGCGCTCAAAATGTTGCCTTTTGGCCTAGTAGAGACGTAAGCATTCCGCAACCTGATGGTGGTGGCCGTCCCTCGTTACTTGGTCTCCAGCCGCCACCATTTCTTCCGGTATGCCATCCCCGCATTATACAAGCACGTGTTCCAAAACATTAGACGTGCCCTTAATAATGCTGCTACCGGAAAAGTTCACCTAACCACGGACATGTGGACAAGTGCTTGTGGGCAGGGATGGTATATCTCGCCGATGGCACACTGGGTTAACATAGTGAAAGCCGGGACCTAGTCTCCCAATGTCCTCCCGACGCCAAGGATTGCGGGTCCTAACTCAATCAGGGTTGCCCCCATAGTCTACAGCTCCTGCACATCATCCTTCTAAGCCTTCTCCTCCTCTTCACCCTCCATCAGTTAGAAGCTGGAAGCGCTGCAGCACTGCCTCGGCCAAGTGGCAACAGGCTGTGCTGAAGCTAATATGCGTAGGTGACAAACTGCACAATTCTGAAGAGTTGTGAACAGCTCTGAAAAAGCAGGCAGATCTGTGGCTCACACCACTGAACATACAGTCAGGCATGGTCGTGTGTGGTGATGGCCAAAACCTGGTGGCGGTTCTGAGGCAAGGCGAGCTCACACATGTCCCATGCCTGGCCCATGTGCTCATCCTCGTGGTTCAGTGGTTTCTTATATCCTACCTGCAGCTGTCAGATCTGCTCATCAAAGTACGCTTCCTGTGAGCTCATTTTAGAAAGTCACCTACTGCTTCAGCCACCCTTGCCGGGTTTCCATAGCGTTTGCAGCTTCCGGCTCACAGACTTGTGTGTGATGTCCCCACGCATTGGAATTCGACACTGCAGATGTTGGTCAGGATTTGTGAGCAGAAGGGGGCAGTTGTTGACTACCAGCATCAAGAAGGCCGTCGATATTCGCTTCAGACTCCACACATCAGACATCAGGAGTGGACGTGGATGTCCGACATATGTACAGTCATCCAAAACTTTGAAGGCTCCACCAAGATGGTGAGCGGCGATGACGCCATCATTAGTGTCACCATCCCGCTTCCCTGTCTTCTGAAGCGCTCTCTGCTCAAAATCAAAGAGGATGCATTGCAGGCGGAGCACGATGAGATGGAGCAAGGAACCATACAAGGTAAGTACACACAGCCCAGCCTCCTCTCATCCCAACGTGGATTGGGGGACAATGAGGAGGAGGAAGAAGAAGAACAGGAGCTAATTTTATGCGATATGGACGGTACTACCTGCACAACAGTCATACCATCTGTTCAGTGTTGATGGCAAGAGGACAGGGAAGAGGAAGAGTCAGTCGTCCTCTTGGTGAAGACATGGAAGTCTTGCCTGTTACCAGTCTGGCGTGCATGACTGACTTTGTTACGCTGCCTGTCCCGTGACCCTCGTGTTATCAAAATTTTGAGTGACACTCATTACTGGTTGGTGACACTTTTAGACCCATGCTACAAGAAGAACTTTATATCTCTTATTCTCGAGGCGGAGAGGTCTACAAAAATGGGGCAGTACCAGAAGGCCCTTGTTATGGAATTATTAAAAAAAATTCCCTTCTGAAAACGCTTTTGACAGAAGTCACAGTTCGGTGGACAACCAATGAGTACAGGCGAGAGAGAGACAACGCCAATCCAGCAGAGGCAGGGGAACACGGTCAAAGTTCTGGAATAGTTTTTTTGTATCCCCTCCCATGGCACAGGCCATGAGGCACGGGGTACTCCCGTAAGGAGTGCAAAGCTTGGGAAGATGCTGAAGGAGTACCTTGCCGACCGTACCAATGTCCTCCGTGATTCCTCTGTCCCTTATAATTATTGTGTATCCAAGCTGGACACGTGGCATGAACTGGCTCTCTACGCCTTGGAAGTCCTGGCCTGCCCTGCCACTAGCATTTTATCAGAGCTGGTTTTTAGTGCCACAGGGGCAATTATTACTGATTAGCGCACCCACCTGTCAACTGAAAATGCTGACAGGCTGACTCTTATCAAAATGAACAAGGGCTGGATTGGACCAGACTTTTCGACACCACCAAATGATAGCATAATATAAACTCAAAGCCAGTTTTTTTTTTTTTTTTTGTTTGTTTGTTTTTTTTTGGGGGGGGGGGGTATATTCTCATGCTCCTCTTCACCCCCCACACATGGGTATACGCTTCCTGATTTTGGCTATTTGCTGTAGTCCTCCTCATCCTCCACCACCATATCACCAGGGTGACCGTGGTCCATGATGCAACACGCACATAATATTTTTAAAGGGTGTAACAAAAAAAAAAAGTATACCGTATATTCATGCATACCCCCCAGGGGTAAATGTTTGTCGGTCCATACTTAGTGCATGGGCATTACAAGTATAGGAGACCCGCTCCTTTGTAATGGGAACGTTGTTTTTATGAGGTCCTCCTCCACGTGTCTTCCAAGAGCCATCTGAGTGCCTACTAATTTTTAGCAGCCCTGCATAGGGTGGGTGAGGAATATGTGGTTCAGACTCATGGCTACTGAGACTTGACCGTGTGGAAGACAGGGTGGTTGTGGTGGCGGCAAACTGACCGGAAGCATTATCCGCTATCCAACCAACAACCTTTTGACACTGGTCTGGGTTTAATAGTTTCCAGAAAAGGAATATACACCACAGTCTGCTATATACCCTGCCTGTATACAGCTACATTAATCCTGAAAAGGAATATACACGCAGTCTGCTATATACCCTGCCTGTATACAGATACATTAATCCTGAAAAGGAAATGGAATATACACACTGCAGTCTGCTATATACCCTGCCTGTATACAGCAACATTAATCCTGAAAAGGAGTTTACACAACGCAATCTGCTACATACCCTGCCTGCCTGTATACGACTAGATTAAACCTCAAAAGGACTATTTAGATGGATATTAAAAGCCTGATACACCAATCCCAGATGTCACTAGTATATAGCCTCTTGTGCTACACCGCAGTGTGTTATATACCCTGCCTTCCTGTATACAGCTAAATTAATCCTAAAAAGGACTGTTGTTTTGATGGAGATAGATATTAGAAGCCTGTATACCAGCCCCAGATGTCCTGACTGGTATACGGCCTCTTGTGGTACACCGCATTGTGCTATATACCCTGCCTGCCTGTATACAGCTAGATTAGTCCTCAAAAGGACTGTTGTTTTGATGTATTTTGTATCCCGGCTCCTACACTACCTAAAAGACCCAAATCTATCCCTCACTCAGCACTCACTCTCTTTTATATAGACCTGATGACGCTGTGCGGCCAGCCAATCACTGTAATGCCACAACCAACATGCCTCTGGCATTACAGTGTGTGGCAGTCAATCCCAGCATGTGGGCTGGCTCTCTAAAGAGCGCCAACATGTAGGGAGGTGGACCCGAGCATATCACGAGTACTGTGATGCTCGGGCGAGTATCGGCGCATGCATTCTCATCCCTAGTAGGATTTCAATCGTACTTTAAACATTGAAAGAAAGAAAAAAGATTGAATCCCCTCCAGTACATTGTATGGTACAATGAATTGTGTTCAAAACTACAAAGGATAAGTACTCGTACAATTATGTTGATGGGAAAAATAAAGTTATGTCTCTTTGTACAACAGAAGGAAAAAAGTGAGAGCAAAAAAAATGTTCTGATCCTTTTAATGGATTAAAGAAAAAAACTATTACCCCTATAAAATTGCTGTATTATGTAAAAAGATATGCGATTTTATTTTTCATATATCTGGTATTTCCATATCCTTAACGACCTGTATTATCACATTGTTTAACGCCTACATTGTCCACTCAGAAAGGGTTGGATTAAGAAACCTGACAAATGCTTTATCTTTTATCCTGCCTTGATAAAAAAAATAAAACAAAGTCACATTTTCCTCAAAATGGTACCAATGCTTCTTTAGGGTATGTCTTTTCAGGTGGATTCTGCTTGAAAGTGAACATAATACACAGCAGTGTCGCAGCGACATTGCTGTGCACCTGATCCGTCTGCTGTTACATCTCTTAAGCGCTTGAGTGTTGGAAAACCTTGAGGCGGTTAAAAGAAGTAATATGTTAATTGTTTTGGTCCTCTATGTACTTGAGATGATCGAGCAAATCGCCGTAAAAAAATGACTGAAAAGACATTTGAAGAACATGCTTCAGGAACATGAGCCCTGGTGTTTAATTGAAATGTTTTTTGCCTCAGAAAACTCCAAAAGACACTGTGTGCACACACACCCTAAACGGTACAGTAAACTACCAATGACATTCGCAGGTCTGTTTATGTCAATATGCTGCCCAATAGAGAAGTTCTTACAGTTTAACTTGCCTGCAGTAGTTCTATATACACTCTAATTTCAGTACTCAGTCTGTATCTTTTACTGCTTTATAGGATCGAAAACCACAAATTTCTGCTCAAGTGAAGACTGAAGAAGTTGAGGAAAAATATTCCATTTCACCTGCTTCACTTCCAGAGGAGACTCCAACTCTGGAGCCCGTTGACAAACGTTTTATAGAAGAACATGACTATTGCATTACAGACAGTCCAAAGACTCTAAAAAAGAGGCTCGATGAAGCTCTATACAGCCTTCACAATGTAAAAAGAAGGCTGAAGATCACCCAGCAGAAATTCAGGAGGCTGAAATTTAAGGTTCAGTCACTTGACTGAACCGAAGATGCTGTGTAAAGACGGTCAATCCCCTTAATCTTTGTCCTTACAGAGTGTACAAGTGCTTTGATACGCTGCTTCAACTGTATCTATATGCATCTGTTGAGGAGCTCATCAGTAAGGCTATGTATATACAGAGTTTTATACTTTTTATTCATTTAATTTTTGTGTTTAGCAACCTGTCAAAGGTTCTTGAATGAAAATACAGAAGAATGGTATGTAAAGTTTAATATCAAAAGCCCTAAGTAATATTGACACCTTTGCCGTTAGGTTGTCATTGTCAACCACAATTTCCATATTTGTATAAAGAAAGCTATCCCATCATCAGTTCTTACTGGGCAATATAAGTAAAGACTTATTAACCCCCATTTTTTGCTAAGACTATTTCAGGTTTTTGCAAAAATCCATGCAGTGTTTTCTTATATTGGAACATACACCCAACAGAGCCCAAAATGTGAATAGAGGCAGAAGAGTAAAATGTTTGTACTTTTTTTTTTTTTTTTTTTAAGGGTTGCCCAGGTAAACGGATGTAAAACAAAGTGTATGACATTTACCGTGGTGCACTGAGGGCTTATATCTCTAGCTGTTGAAAGTTTAGGACGTGTCCATTGGATTGTTAAACTCTATGGCTCTGATTAATCAAAATGAATACACTAGAATTTTGACTCAAAGCGTAACTGCCGTTTACGTTTACATGATAATGTAGAGCAAGTGATTATTATAAACTTTCACATATATTTCATAAGACAAATTCGGAAGAAATCTTTTCAAAAACCTTCCACAAGATGTCACCTATTCTGTTCCAGAACCTGACATATGCTCATTCTCAGTGAGATACGTCTTCAAGCTCCACATACTGGATATGACCATATAACCTTATAAGGGTGAGGGGACGGGGCCTACACAGCGTTCTCAGCTGATCAGTCTCAGGTTACTTAAGGCAAAGGACGCTCCAGTTTGACAGCACAAAGCTGCTGTGATGTTATCTCCAGTATTCACATCGGATTCTCCGTGTTATCAGGTGAGGAGGTGTGCGGAGGCCATAATCTGTTAGCAGGGAGCACCCAATGTGAATGCATGAGGTAACATCACAACAGCTGTGTGCTGACAGCCTGGAGCCCTTTGAGGTAACCTGCAGATACACTGATCTATACCCAGTCATGCTGGGTCATGCCTCACCCCCCTCCTTATATGTGAGGTTCAGAAACAGCCTAGTGAGGGCATCTTCTAGATGGTTTTTGAAAGGTTTTCTTCCAGATTTCTCTTATGAAATATATTTGAAAGTTTATTAAAATTACTTGCTCTACTTTATTATTAAATAAAGTGTACCCGTCATTTAAATTTTTAAGTGTCTGTGAAATTTCCCCAAACTTTTGCCCAATGAGTGGTTGTATAAAATTTTCAACTTTTTCGTGTTTTCATTGCAGTTTCACTCAGTTCTGCCAAAATGGACATAACGGGGGCATAATGTCGCAGCTGATCTTATTCAGAACAAGCTTTGGCATTGCTTACATCAGGCCTGGATCAGGCGCTTCTGACCCTGATCAACACTGTTGTGAACAATGCCAATCTTCATGAATCAAGCCCTATTTGTACACTTTTTATGTAACTGTTCAAAACTTGGCAAATGGCCTTGATGGGAAACATGCCCTTTCTGTTTAATGCAGTAATGTGTCTCCATGGACTACTTGAAATAAACCCTATGTAGTCTGTTGTGGATAAATAGATGATCATGAGACTGACAAAGCAGATTACACAATGTTTGTAGTCTGTTACCATGGATCTTAAAACAAAAAAGTTAACAACATTTTAAATCAAGACAAGTTTTTTTTTTTTTTTTTTTTCATATTATCAACCTACTAAAGGGGCCGTCACACGCGTCAATATCGCTGCTGCACGTGACGTTGCAGCGATATTGACGCGTGTGACAGGGCGCATCAACGGTTGATGGTCGCCAGGTTTTTGGACTGGACCGAAAACCTGGCGATGGTCGCCCAGTGTACACACAGCATCGCTGCGTGTGACACCAGGAGACACGACAAGCCAGCTCCCAGCGCCTCTCAGCAAGTGCTGGGAGCTGGTATCCATGGTAAACTGCGGGTAACTAGGCCCTAGTTACCCGCTGCGTACCTTGGATACCAGCCGGTGAGCGGAGAAGGCTGATAACCAGGTGTACATCGGGTATCTAGGCAGCGCGCGCTGCCTAGTTACCTGCAGTTTACCATGTATGACAGCCTGCAGACATCGTGGAAACGATATTTAAGTCATTTCCACGATGTCGCTGGTCCACTGATCGCTGGTGAGTCTGCCTTGTGACAGCTCACCAGCGATCAGCTGTCAATGTCGCTAGCGATCAGATCGCTTACGACATTTACGTGTGTGACACCGGCTTTATGAAGCCAGAAGCAAATGCCACCAAATATATTGCCTCGGGCAAGACAATGCTATGACCTTAGGTGTTCAGCAGGGAGAGACTGCCGTCTGTTAACCTACATCATTACAGTAATGCTGTAACTAGGCAATGTTGCATATTATGTACTATACACAACTGGTTACTTGTTTCCTCTAGCATATTTACTCAGAGAAATCCCATTATTCAATGAGACAAAACCCATTATGAAGAACAATGTAGATATCGTCCTGCTACTTCTGTCCACCATTACATCACCCATTTCTAGTCACACCTGCCTATGTCATAGCACTGCATCTACCATATCTCTTAAGTTCCCATGAGTTAGCATGCAATTTCATCTCTTAGAGCCAACTGCGGGTTCTGTACAAAGGGAATCTTATCAGGCCAAAAATGCGTATGTAACTGATATCATTTTATAATTCCTCTGGTAAAGCTCTTTCTATTCATGTATTTCATTTACTCTCCCATCCTCTGTAAACTGCAAATAAAGAGATTCATTCCATCTGTCAGTCACAGTGAGTGATCACTTAGTTCTCTGCTGCACAGTCCACAAGGAATGAATATTCATATAGTGACATCACTGCCCTGCTCTGTAAGCACACAACCAAAGCAGTGGAAATCATTCACATGGGGGCCTGTATCCTTCTGTCTGTTCTCCTTGTATGTATCAAAGCAAATGTTCAAATAAACACACAAACACCATGGCTTCTGCTCTGAGCAACAGATAAAGAGACTGCCTTATGTGATATATGATAGCTAAGCTTGGTGTGTGACTGCAGTCTCTCCCTCCCCATGTTTCTCAAAAGCACCAAAAGAAATTGAAAGTGAGACAAGGAGCACAGTGGGGAGGGGGAGGGAAAGCCAGCCTGGGAATGAGTAAATAATAAATAAAGATTTGCATACTGCATACTATTCAGCAGTGAAAGTAATGGACCATACTGGTGCACCAGCTGCCTACTGGGTGTGAAGGTGCTTATAGCAAGAGAACTACGAAGGGTACAATAATTTACATATTCTGAAAAGGATGCACAGGCACTATTCAAGGGTGCCATTAGTGTACAGAAAAATGACCTTACAGAGTCCCTTTAAAGGGAACTTTATGAGGTCGTTTTTACCCCCTAACCTATCACTACTTGTCCCTGCCACTTTTTACTACATGCCTAACCATCCCTGTCTCACCTAAAACTATATTGGCTGTGAAAAGGACTAGGACTTAATTTTCACATGCATATGAGGCCTTAAAACCTGACATGGGCGGTCTGCCTCCCTCGCTGCTGTTATTATGCCCCACTGGATGGAGAATTCATTCTCATGCGTGCTCCCAATTTGCAATTCCTGCCTCCTTCTTCCGGGTATGATGCGTGAGCCAGGTGTCATTTCCGGTCCGGTGCATTGTAGTTGATGATCGGGTGTGCGTGCCGGCTTCGATGTACGCACTGTGCAAGCTTCGGAGCCTGCTTTTACAGCTAATACACCCCAACACTGTGCAAGACTGGAAATGACGTCTGCCGGTGCATCATACCCGGAAGAAGGAGTCAGCAATTTCAAATTGCGAGCACACAGGAGAGTGAATTCTCATACCCAACGGGGCATGATAACAGCAGCGAGGGGGAAAGACCGAGCCCTGGAGACTGCCCATTTCAGTCTACAAACCGTGGTCTGGATGCCTCAATTGTATGCGCGAATGTAAGTCACAAAGTCTTTTTTCACAGCCAATATAGGTCAGTTTTAGGTCAGACAGGGATGGTTAGGGATGTGCTAAGAAGGTGCAGGGACAGGTAGTGATAGGTTATGGAGTAAAAATGACCTGACAGGTTCCCTTTAATTCGTCACAATTAAAATTGGGTAGCATGTCACCACAGACCATTAAGTGTCCATTTTACTTTTCAGCCTGAGAATATGGAGTGACATGTACAGTAATTTCTAAATTTTTAATGCAATATTTTTGTAAAGTCCCTTAATTAGGGTTGAAAGTGTACACTTTGTACAACTTAATGGCTTTGTTACATATATCTTGTGCTGGTGTACATAGGCTAAGTTATTAAAGAAAAAAAAAAACTATTTTAATTTTTTGTCTTCGCTGCTGGTTCAATAATGACAATGTAATAATATATTCAGTGGCGTAATTTAAAGAATGATTGCAAAGGTGTATATAGTCTTCAAAGGGAATCTATCAGGGGGTTTTTGCTATGTAAGCTGAGGACAGCATGCTGCATGGGTTAAAGAACAAAAAGCAACTACTGTCCGAGTCAACCCCTCCTCTGATTGACACATCTCAATCAATGCACAATCTCTATTGAGAACCTGGTGTGGGCGGGGGCACTTAGCTCTCCTGTGTTCCTGAAACTACATTCTTTGTGGGAGAACTGCTTCAGCTAGTAATGTTATGTGATACATCATTGGATTCAGGGCTTCTTTGCCTACATTATCTTGCTGTCAGATGAGGCAGCAAAAACCTGCTAACAGATTCCCTTTAAAGACGATTTGCTATTAGTGATGGTTTAACCTGCTGTTTTTTTTGTTTCCTTTGGAAGGAATCTTTCGGCAGGATTTCACCCTCCAAACTATTATGTGCATGTAGTTATTTCAAAGACCAGTCTAACAATACCTTTACATGGCCAGAGGATTGCGCCTTTACTGAGAAATCAGCGTTTGAATTGATATGTGAAGGAGGCTGTAGATCTGAAGCCTCTGTCACTCAAACTCTATTTCCCGCCCAGCGACATCTACTCCTGCTTGTCTGAAGGGCCCGTTACACGCTTCAATGTGTCGGCGATCCGACGACCTAGATCGATGGAACGACATTCAGTGATCGCTGGTGAGATGTCACATGTACAGATATCGTGAACGATGCAGCAACGATTCCTCGACAAGCGAACGATACTTGCGGTCGTTTGGTCGCCTACGTCCTTCTGAATAGGGGAAGTCGTAAACGACATCGTTATCAAGGTATCACACACACCGATGCTGCAGGTTCAACGAATGATCAACGACTGATTTAAGGTCGGGATCATAAACCTCCCATCAACGATCAGCCGACTTATAGTTGGTTGTCACACGCAACAATGTCAAAACGATGTCGTTGCTCCGCCCCAAAAGCCGTGACGTACCAACAATATCGTTAACGATATCGTAGCATGTAACGGGCCCTTTACAGTGTCTGTGCTGTGTGACTTCAGACAAAGGAGTCATCGGTCAAGTAGGAGGAGGCAGCACTGGGCAACAAATAGATCTGTAGTGACAGAGGCTTCAGATCTACAAATAGTTCATCACCCTCATTTACATATAAGTTCAAATGCTAAATTCTCAAGAACCGACTGGTCAAGTAAAGGAATTGCTGGAGTTGTTGAAAGAGCTACATGCATATACATATAGTATGGGGGTAGAAATCCTGCTGACAGATTTCCTATAATTTATATAATTGAAGTACCGTACATTGTATTTATTGCTAAATTCATTTGCAGAGATCTGCATGTGCATACCACCAGTGTTTTGAAATAAATCTATACTTACAATGAATATAGGTTAATACACCTTTTATGAAGAGTTTATATTTTGTGCGCCATGGATTTACTTTTAGGTACAATATTTAAAGAGCCTGTCGTTGTTTTTGTGTACCATACGAACAGTATCCTAAAATAGGGCTCGGGCAGCTCTTTCAGGATATTTAACTTTTATCCCTGTACGTGGCTCCATTGTATTGTTGTAAGCCTTCAACATTTTTTAGTCGCACACCAGTTAGTCAATTACATGTAAATGCTTTGTGCATATTCATCTATTCCCCTGCCTACCCATGTGTGCAATGTCGGTGATTGGTGCAGATGGTCAGTATACATTTGTTAGAGCAAGTGAAACTAATCCTGCATCTGACACACCCCTCCCTTAGCAGCACGCTATTAGTGTATTTGTCTGGCATTAGATACAGGCAGCATCATGTGTATTGCTGGATGTGCTTCATGACACAGGCATCTGCAGTGTTCAGCTAATCCAGACTCCTGTGGCTGTCAGCTCAGCTTTCATGTGTCACCTCCAGACCTGCAGACTGGCCTCCTGTGCAGAAGGGAGATTGATAGTGTGGATACAGAGCACACACCAGGAGCTGCACATGGTATTGCCTCCTCCCCTGAAGGAAACAATGCTCTGCATGATGCACAGCACCTCTGTCTATCTACAAAGCCATGTCTCCTGCAGTGCTCTTCTGTCCTTCAGAAGAGTAGGCGGTGTAATTCACAGCACCTGGTGTGCGTTCTCTACTCGCTCTGCTATCTCATCCTTCTCCCTAGGAGTCCAGTCTCTGAGCTTGGAGGTGACTCGTGAGGGCCGAGCTGACAGCCTCAGGAGAATGGATGACCAGTGAGTGACCTTGGTGACCAGTCTGCAAACCATGTTCTATAAGGAACATGATTTTGGAATGTTTAGCTTGCAAATAAGGAAACTGAGAGGAGATTAATGACTGTCTACAAATATCTCAGGGGTTGTCACCCTGTAGAACAGAGGTCCCCCAACTCCAGTCTTCAAGGTCCACCAACAGTCCAGGTTTTCAGGATTGCAGTAGCTCACCGAAAATTATGACAATTGTAAACCTATCCACTTAAGTGTCATCTAACAAAGGTATTGCCTACAATAAAACTTTTAATGGACTATGTGTCCTACTATATGCAAAAATCAGTAGATACCCTCCCCCCCCCCCCCCCCCCCCTTTACAGGTATGGTCTATGCCCCTAATCTCTCCCTATTTCGCCCTACCTAGCAACAGAGTTTTCAACACGTATACCCCAGACGACTAGCTCTACTGACCCTGCTTAGGACCTGGCTGGGCCAAATCACTGCTGACTACGAACCTCCCCAAAATAGAGCTATCAGTAATGGGATCAGATGATTAGGCCTGTGTTCACCTTGATCATTAAGGTCCTGTCACACATAACGATCGCTCCAACGATCCCGACAGCGATAATGACCTGCTGGGATCGTTGGGGCGTTGTTACCTGAGCGCTGGGGAGCTGTCAAATGGGCAGATCTCCCCAGCGATCAGAGACCTGGGAGTCACCTCCCACATCGCTGAAGGTGAAGTCAGCGTCATCCCTTCCAGGCAGCGCTAAGCAGGGAGAACGCTGGTAAATATGATAAACAGCGAGTATCCAGGCAGCGCACGCTGCATGGATACCCGGTGTTTATTATAGTTTGGCCCCCCTTCAGGTCCTAAGCAGGGTCAGTATGGCTAGTCGTCGTGGAACGGGGACACATGGGGTATACGTGTTGAAAACTCCGTTGCTAGGTAGGGCGAAATAGGGAGAGATTAGGGGCATAGATATACACCCTCCCCCCCTTTACAGGTATCTACTGATTTTTGCATATAGTAGGACACACAGTCCATGTTTTTAGAATTATCATTAAAAGTTATATTTTAGGCATTACCTTTGTTGGGGCCCTTTCACATCAGCGTTTTTTGAAATTTGCGGCAGATGCGGTGAAAAAACCGCATCTGCCGCAATTGCCGCATAACCGATGCACTTGCGGCGCGGTTGCGGTAATCCCCATAGAAAGTATAGGGGGACTTGCGTCAGGTGTGGCAAGTGCGGTTTTGCACTTGCGGCAGCGAAAAAAACCGCGGTCAGCCGCGGTTTTTTTCGGGGCCGCACCTGCCGCAAGTGCAAAACCGCACTTGCCGCACCTGCCGCAAGTCCCCCTATACTTTCTATGGGGATTACCGCAACCGCACCGCAAGTGCATCGGTTTTATGCGGCAGATGCGGTTTTTTCACCGCATCTGCCGCAAATTTCAAAAAACGCTGATGTGAAAGGGCCCTTAGATGGTTTCAGGATTTTCTTAGTATTTGACAGTTGGTAATTCAATCTCCTGCACAGGTGACTGATTCCAACTGTCAAATGCTAAGGAAATTCTGAAAACATGCACTGTTTGTGGGCCTTGAGGACTGGCGTTGGGGACCACTGCTGTAGTGGGATCAGCTTTATTCTCATTTTCACAAGGAAGGACTAGAAGCAATGGGATGAATCTGAATGAGAGGAGACACCGATTAGATCAGGGATCTCAAACTCCAGTCCTCGACGGCCGCACAAAGTGCTGGTTTTCATGATTTCCAAAGCATTTGACAGTTGGTAATCAAATGACCAACTGTCAAATTCTAAGGAAATCCTGAAAACCTTGACTGTGTGCAGCCCTCGAGGCCTGGAGTTTGAGACCCCTGGATTAGATATTTGTAAAAAGCTTTTGACAGTGAGGGTGATAAACAAGTGGAACAGGCTGCCACGAGAGGTGGGGAGATCCCCTTCAATGTAAGTCTCCAAACACACTGACAGACATCTGTCTGAGATGATTTAGTGAGCATGGGGTTTGACCAGATGACCCAGGAGGGCTTTTCCAACTCCACCATTTTATGATTTTATACGCTAAAAACTGCAGACTCCTGTGTCATCCAGCAATACATTGAAGTCTGTAACATGACGCTAACCAGACCTGGTATGATAATGCCAGACAAATGTCTAATAGCATGCTGCTAAGGTAGGAGTGTCATAGCTGCAGGATTAGTTTCATTTGCACCAATCACTGATGCCACACAGATGGGTGAGAGGGGGAATGGGTGAATATGCATAAGGCATTTGCATACACTTGACTAGCCAGCGTACAACTATGACTTTTCAATGGCTTATAGAAGCACAATGGGGCCACATACAGGAAACAAAAGTTACATATCCTTAAATGGAACCAACCACCAGGTTTCAGGATTATAACTTCATGCGCAATGCGGTGCTTGAAGCCTACAGAGTGGCGCGTGATCTTATGATGATGGCCCGCCCTAGGGGCTAAAGAATATAGCCCCTGCTAATTAACATCACTAATGAGTAAGTGATAAAACGTTTTTCTCCACTTTCACAGGATACTTTTCTGAGACAAAAGGAGTGTGAGATTAGTGATGGGATGCTGCAGGGACATGATTTTGAACCTTAGGTGGCATTTTGGAGGTGAAAGAATCCCTTTAATGAAATTTTTAATTTCATAAGTTTTTCCGGTGGAAAATAAGGAAAAGGAATTGCTTTTGCAAATATATTTGCAAGCAATGCACTGACCATGGCCACAACCAAAACATCCCTTGCAATCCAGCCATATAGTGTTGGGAATAATAGAATCCTTGCTGAAAAGACTGGGGGAAATCATAGAGGCCAATGTCAGTGCTTTTTTAGCAACACATTTGATTTTATTATGGTATAAGATTTCACCAAGTTTTTTGTCTTTATAAAGTAATGGTGTATACTTGCAAATTATGCTAGCAATCTACCTAAACTGCAGTGAAAATTCAGTAGCAAAAACAATGTTGGAAGCATGTCCTGCCCTAGCTGAAAGGGTCTTACGATGTTTTTTCTGTTGTGCAAGTAGATCACTTCTATTCAACTTGTCCACGATTTTTTCTGCTCTACCCAAACCTCACTTTGGATAACCTCTTTTTTGTAACCTATCCCTCACAGAGCGTTTAATCAATGAATAAGACATAACTGTCGAAACGCGTGGGATTGCTCTGTAGCTGGGGTCATCTAACCACCTGCGTACAAAATGTTTTAGCATGAAGACAATAAAGTACATGTTTTAGCTGGATTAACCCTCCCTGTCCTCACTGGAACTTTTTTCTTCTTCCTTACATTTGTTCTTTAAACCACCCCAGGAAGGTGGCAGCTTTAGATTACACAACTGGTGTTCTATCTGTGGCGCTATACAATTAGCACAGAGTTCGTGGTTGTAGTCCTCTGGAAGTGGCTGCTGACAACTGCGGCACATGGTATGCCTGTTCCTCTTCCTCTTAAGAGAAGACACATCTGCAAGATACAAGACAGGGGATCATGTAAAATGTGAAGTTCCTTGCCTGTAATGCATCAGAAACCCACAGTACCTCTGCACAGCTGCGGTTCGGCTGCCTGTCGGAAACACAAGGACTTACGGACAGTGTCAGCATTTATATTTTATGCCTGCAATGACATCACCGCCAGGATTCCCTTTTACGCGAACTGGAGTCCTGCAGCGTCCGTACCTGGAAGCAGCTGTGTCGGCTCCCTGCTCCAACCGCCGAGGGACATCAGGGCCACTTACCACTATAGCCAAAGCCGTGTGGGACATGGGGAGAGTCTGGAACACCGCAACACCCTGCAGGCATGATGCAGGTAATGTATATCCAGTGGATGCAGCAGATCCATTACTCAGATCAAAAATAGTTATGTCTCCTTAATAAAAGTCCGCAAATAAGCCCGCATGTGAACAGCACTATAGACTACAATGGGAATGTGTGGTATGAGTTAAAGACACAAATAAAACGCGCATTGTGATCTTGGCTGTATTAACGCCCCTCTTCTCTTTTCGTTTTATATTTTCTTTTTACCTTAATGTGTATTGTCAATTCTAATCTATTAAATTACACATAGTGTTAATTCACTGATCAATGCAATTTTTCTAGCAAAAGGTTTTAAAATATATTTTAAGTCAATTTTGGCTGCTGATTACGAACATGAACTCCGTTTTTGCCTATCATATCAGGATTTCGAGATATTTTCAATTTTTTATGACAATTACTCCTATCAAATGTTTTTTGATAAAAACACATGATTTTCGGGACTACGTTTTGTATATTTCTAATCAAGGAATAACAAAGATTACAAAGTCTATGTACAGCAAATCAAATATATTTACAGAATTAAACTACAAAATATAAAAACACATATATATGGCACACATATGAATGGCAAATGGCAGTTGTTTGAACTTTCTTTTCTTGGCTGATCTGTGATGTACAGCTTCTGGATTGTCTCTCATCAAGCTCCAGCAATAGTCAACCATCATATGTGAGTCCCACCGGCCTTGATACCGTTCTTCCATTGTTTTAATGTCCTGATGAAAACGCTCCCCTTGTTCCTCACTCACATCCCCAAGGTTCTCTGGAAAAAAGTCCAAATGGCTGTGTAAATAGTGAATCTTGATACTCATTCTACATTCAAGATTTCGCAGACTCATTAGCAGCTCTTCCACAATCTCTTCATAGTTGTCTGCTTTCTTATTCCCTAGAAAATTCTGCACCACATTGCAAAATGCATTTCAAGCTCTTTCTTCTGTCTCATTCATTGATGTGATAAAATTTGGGTCTCTCATAAGTGTTATTATTTGAGGTCCATCAAATATTCCAGCCTTTTTATTCTCTTCACTAAGACCAGGAAAGCATTCCCCACTGTGATTGAGAGCTTTGATGAACTGTTTCATCAATCCAAGTTTTCTCCATTCGCCTTCCACGACAGCATTGGAGGATGTCGTCCACGCCCTATTGGGGGACAGGAACACAGGTTAAAAGCCCCTCCCCTTCCTCAGTACTCCAGTGTCTTCCTGTCCCCCTTGGGGCATGTAGAGGTTCCAGTGCTGTCAGGCCGGCAGAGGCAGCATTGGGGTGTACTTACAGCCGGGCCAGGGATGGACGTCGGGGGCGGCCTCCTCCTCCTTCTCGGAGCTCCCGTGGTGGGACCATCCGGCCTTCCTGCGTCCTACGGGGCAAAGCAGGCCGTGTATTGCAGCGCCGGAGGCCTGTACAGCTCTCCGGCGTCTCCCTCCTCCAGCTGCGGTCCCTGGGGCATACATCAGAGGTTCATGGATGGCACTTCCTGTTTTGGGCGGGGCACTTCCTGTTTCGGGCGGTGGCTCCTATACAGACTGGGCGCCTGCTCCAGGAAACCCAGCAGGCCTATCGCGCGCTACTGCCCGCGGCCGGTGACCAGGAGGAAGGAGGAAACAGGTGTTCCTCGTTGGGGGCACGGTACTTCTGGACGAGTACCCGCTGGAAGCTACACCCAGGTAAGGCTGATCCCTGAAACATGGAGGGTGATAGGCTTCCACCTCTGCTTCTGCAGAGCCCAGCGTTCCCCCAGCTCATGTAAGTGTTTCTGGGGGTGGTCACAAGGGGTAGAGTTATTTAGGCCCTGCACTCCCACTAGGACCCCCTTCTCTTCCCTTTTTTTCTATAGGGAGACAAGGGCCACCTGTGAAAGGGAGCAAAAATCCGTCCAGGAAATGTGGCTGCGGCACAAACTTCCCTCTTCCTACGAAAAGTTGTCGGCCATGACTGACAGTGTTGTCAGGATGGACTCCCCATCCCTGCTTGATGAGCTCCAATCCAATAGGGAAGAGGTGCAGGCTTCTATCTCGGCACTGCCGGGTTTTGCTGCAGTTTCCAGGCCTTCCCCTCCGAAAGAGAGGAAGCTCCAGGATTGTGACTCTGTGGATCTCATAGGCTGACCAGAGCTCAGCATCAGAGGACGGCGAGGATATTGCCTTTGTTCAGACACGAGAATCTGGACACTACTATTTTTCCACGGAGTCCATGGGTGAATTGGTGGACACTGTCCACAGTACCATGGGAGTAGAGGTGGTGGAACCTCCTTCTTCTGTGCAGGACTAAATGTTCAGAGGCCTAAAGGCTAAGCGGCAGTTGGGCTTCCCTGTCCATGAGGTCATCCGGGTTCTCATCCGCCGGGAGTGGGAGTCTTCAAAACATTGGCTGCTCACCCCATCCAAGTGGACTGGAGGGTGATGACTTTGTCTGGGAGGTCCCGAAGGGGACATCCAGGTGGCCAAGGTAGCATATAAGACCGCGTTGCCTTTTGAAGATTCCTCCCAGTTGAAGGACCCCCTTGATCGTAAGATGGAGAGTGTCCTCAAAAACTCCTGGGAGGCGGCAGCTATGTCTTTAAAGGTGAACTTTTCCTCTACATGTGTGGAGCTGCTCTGGCAGCAACCATGTAGTAGTTAATCACCTGCACCATGCCTCAAGTACCCAGCCGTGGCTGTGGGTTCAATCCCAAGCTGTACATCATCCAAGGCTTTATGTATAGGTGACACATGATGGCTGCAGGCTATCCCCCTGGCAGACTCCGTGCTTTGGCGACTGTGGGCCACTAGCCGTTGGGCGAGGCTTTTAACCAAGTCTCTCTTTAAGTGGATCACCCAGCTGGAAGAATTCCTCCTGCAGGGTACTCCCAGGGAGGAGCTTTGGACTCCATTCCACTTCTGAGACGTGCTACGGGCTTCCTGACCGATGCCTCTGCTGAGTCGATCCGCATTGGCGCCAGGTGCGCAGTGTTGGCTAACACAGCTCACAGGGCAGTGTGGCTTACTTTGTGGAATGGGTTGGTCCCGTCTAAGCTCCAGCTGTGTGGCATCCCCTTTCAAAGGTCTTTTGTCTTTGGTCCGGCATTGGATGACATCCTGGGAAAGGTGTCAGACCGGAAAATGTGTCTCCCGGAACAGAAGCCCTTTCGGAGGCAGTCCTTTCGGCCTGAGCGCAGCCAACCCTCCCAGTCTAAAGGGAAGGGTAAGTCTGGTCGCTGGGCATTCCAGAAAGGGGCCAAGACCCGTAATATCTTGCTCCCCCAGCAGCGGCATCACCAGCCGCCCCCTAAACAATGCTGCCTTCCCCATTGCGGGGCAGCTTGTGCAGTTTCTGCCACAGTGGCAAGCAATCTCCTCGTGCCCTTGGATCCTCTTGACCATTTGGGAGGGTCTGCACTTGGAATTCGAGAGCCAGCCCCTCCGTGTCTCCGAGTCCCCTCGCTTCCTCAGGGGGATTCTCGCACATTTTTTCTTGTCGGGTCTGCGAGACCTGTTGGATTCGGGTGTGGGGTCCCCGGTTCCTCCTGGAGAGGAGGGCCAGGGGCGTTACTCCAGGTTGTTGTGGACCCCAGAACATGTATTATCATGGCCCCATTCACCCGTCCCACAAAGCGCTTTCTGCAATTTGCGATCTCCGGGGCAGGCGGGACGGTTTATTATCGTTTAATGTGCTGCCCTTCGGGTTTTCGTAGGCCCCAGAGTTTGCCTACCTCATGGGGGAAGTGATCGCATTCATCCAGACCCAGGGGATATGTGTGCTTCGCTATTTAGACGACATGTGGTGGTTGCTCCTTCGGCAGTGGTCTCCAAAACGTAGGAGATTCTTCAGTGCCTGGGTGGGTGCCCATTCTTTGGGAATTGGAACGGGTGCCTGCAACCCATCGTCAATTTTTGGAGTCTTGCTGCCTCCAGACAGGCCTATTCCTTTCTGTGGCACATCAGCTTCTGCGCTGCGTGCATCTGCCTGCTTCCGGGCAAGGAGGTCGCCCTCCTTGCGGGAAGCAATATCCTGTTAGAGGCCTGACTTCCTGCATTCAGTCGGTAGCATGGGCTCAGGCCCCTTCCAGTCTGCTCCGGGAACACTTGCTGAGTTCCTGGTTAGATGTCAGGATTCCTAAAACTCGCGGGTCCGGAACCGGGGCGATGGTCACCTCGCTTTCCTGGATGAATCCTGGGCACCTTCGGCCGAGGGTGGCCTGGCTGCAGGCTCTGTGACCTCCGTTCCACTGCTGCCAGCAGTTCCGGTTGGGGCGCGATGGTGGATCGCACACTGTTCCAGTGGATTTGGAGTCGCTCGGTCAGTCGCCAGTCTTCAACCTTCCGGGAACTTATGGCAGTGAAGACGCGCTTCATGCGCAGCTCACGGTCTCCGGGTCATCATGTCAAGATCCTGTTGGACAACGTGAATACGGTTGCCTTCTTGCGGCACCAAGGCGGTACTCGAGGCTTAAACTTGCAGGTGCTGGCAAGACTGATCTTTTTGTGGGCAGTACGCCATCTTCTCTCCTCCTCGGCAGTTCATCTGAACGGAATGGACAATGTACAGGCAGATTTCTTGAGCCGCACGGAGGTCCACCAGGGAATGGTGCCTCCATCTGGATGTATTTCGCTCTCTTACGGACAGGTGGGGTGTCCCTTTGGGCTCGAATACAAGGTTCCACCCTCTTTCTCCTGACTGGGTCAGACCATCCTCAGGGGCTGGACACCTTTGCCCATGCCTGGGCTTACGTTTGGTGTATGCATTTCCTCCGATCCCGCTAATTCCCAAGCGTTGCTAAATTCTGGCGGAGGGTGTCAACTATCCTGGGGCTCCCTGTGGCCCAAACGGCGTGGTATTGACACCATCCGAGACCTGGGCCTGGTGGGACTGATTAGGTTGCCCCACTGTCTCGACCTACTGTCCCAGGTCCTCTTTCACCCGGGCCTTCAGTGGCTCTATCTGGGGGCCTGGCTGTTGCGGCGGATCCTGAGGACCAAGGTCTCTCCAGGCAGTGATCCGCATGCTTCGGCAGGGCAGGCAGCCTGTGTCGCACACTATTTACGGAGGGCTGGAATCTGTTCCTGTCCTGGTGTGCTCCTTCCATCCCGGCATGGCATCATCCTAATGTGGCCCAACTCTTGATTTTTGCAGCGTGGCTTTGATTTGGGGCTTTGGCCAAGCACTCTTTAAGTCCAGGTGTCGGCACTTGGGGCAGTTTTGCCAGGATCTTGCTTCCCATTGATGGCTCAAGTATTTTTTCCTTCTGCTTGGGGGCGGCGTCCCTGGTTCGGCCTTCTATCCCTCCCTGGGATTTGAAGATTGTTCTCCACGGGTTTTCTCGAGGTCCCTTTGCACCCTCGTCGGCTGCATCCCTTACGTCTCTCTCACAAGGTGGCGTTTTTGGTGGCCATCACTTCTGCTCCAGAGTTGGAGAACTGCAGGCGCTCTCTGTCCGGGCTCCGTGCCTCGTGGTGTCCGTTGTTCGCATTACGCTTCGGTTGCGTTCATCTATTCTTCCGAAAGTTGTCAGCTTTCCATCGGTCCCAGGTTGTGGTTCTACATTCATTTGGTCACTCTCCTGCTAATGCGGCTGAGGCCGTGTTTCACTCCTTCGATGTTCGTCGGACTGTCCTCCACTACCTCCGAGAGACTGCTTCCTGGAGGTTAGATCAGAACCTGTTTTGTTCAGCATTTTGGACAAAATGCAGGGAAGAAGACTTCCTAGGCTACCATCGCTTCCTGGGTCACGAAGGTGATCTGTGAGGCCTACGTCGCTCCAGTCCTTGCTCCTCCGGTGGGGTTGAAGGCTCCTTCAACTCGGGCTGCTTCTACGTCCTGAGTGGAGCAGGCTGGAGCTTCATCGGAGCTGATTTGCAGAGCGGCTACGTGGTAGTCTCTCCTCACTTTTTTTCGCCACTATAGGTTAGATCTGTCCTTCAGTCGGGATCTGTCCTTTGGTAGGAAAGTCCTACCGGCAATAGTCCCACCCTGAGGAGTATCTGGTATTCCTCCAATGCTGTCGTGGAAGGCGAATGGAGAAAACTGAATTAGTCCTTACCGGTAATTCCTTTTCTTGGAGCCTTCCACGACAGCATCAATTCCCCCCCTTGTTGGTGTTTGATTCCGGTTTGTATCAGGTAATCCATGGCTAAGGGTGATCTTGGTAAACACTGGAGTACTGAGGAAGGGGAGGAGCTTTTAACCTCTCTGTGTTCCTGTCCCCCAATAGGGCGTGGACGACATCCTCCAATGCTGTCGTGGAAGGCTCCAAGAAAAGGAATTACCGGTAAGGACTAATTCAGTTTTATGTGCAAGGGAGGAAAGACAATGTTCTTCCTATCCACTAGAGCAGTGATGGCGAACCTTTCAGGGGCCGAGTGCCCAAACTGCAACTCAAAACCTAATTCTTTATTGCGAAGTGCCAATAGGGCAATTTAACCTAAATTACAGGAGTGGACGTCACAAGCGCTGCACAGAGGAGAAGCCGCAGACGCAACTCTCTCCCCAGTACACTGCTGGCTGTCCTGACACTCTGATGATTAATTATATTATTTTAACAAGTACCATATACTCGTGTATAAGCCGACCCCCCCCCTACTTTTGCCCCCAAATCCTGGGAAAACCTATTGACTCGTGTATAAGCCGAGGGTGGACACCAGCACAGGTATACAGCCCCCAGCAGTGTGGTATATAGGCCCCCCAATGGTAGTATACAGCAGCCTCCCCAGTGGCATATACAGGCCCCAGTAGTATATACAGCAACCCCAGTGGTATACAGCAGCCTCCCCAGTGGTATATACAGCAGCCCCAGTGGTATATACAGCAGCCCCAGTGGTATACAGGCCCCAGCAGTATATACAGCAGCCCTGGGGGTATACAGCAGCCCCCAGGGGTTATACAGCGGCCCCCAGGGGTAATACAGCAGCCCCAGGGGGTAATACAGCGGCCCCCAGGGGTAATACAGCGCCCCCCAGGGGGTATACAGCGGCCCCCTGGGGTATACAGCGGCCCCCTGGGGGTACACAGCAGCCCCCAAATGCTGGCACTCACCCCCTCTCCTGCTTATCTTACCATCCCGGTCTTCTGCTCAGCGCCGCTCCTCGGTGCTCCGTTCTTCATGCTCCGTCCTCGCTGCATCCGGGATCCCCGGCCGTCTTACGATGACGTCATATGCCTGCGACGGCCGGGGATCCCGGATGTAGCTGGACGGGAGGATGAAGAACGGAGCACCGAGGATCGACGCTGAGCAGAAGAACGGGATGGTAATATAAGCAGTGGGGGGAACCCTTACAAGGAGGGGGGGTGAGTGCCAGCATTTGGGGGCATATATGAACTGCTTCCCCCTGCCGCTGATTGACAGGGGGAAGCAGTGCATATATAATGAGCGGCCCCACGTGACGGGGCCGCTTATACAGCAGCCTCCCCCCGCCTCCTCCAGCCTCCCCAGCCCCGGACACAGCCCCCACCACGCAGCCTGCCGTATTGACCCGTGTATAAGCCGAGGGGGAGACTTTTCAGCCCAAATTTTGGGCTGAAAAACTCGGCTTATACACGAGTATATACGGTAATTGCTTTTAAACTTACATTTGCAGTCTTCTCTTCTCTTCAGCAGTGGTCATTCAGCTCATGTGTGCAGTCAGCCGCTCCCACTGCCCTTTCCAGACACAGCAGGCGGATTGATCTGAATGGAAAAAAAATGCAGAACATTAGATAGATAGAGAGATAGATAGATAGATGGATAGATAGATAGATTTTAACATGGAATGAAAGCAGATTCCACACTCAAATCCTGGTCCCTGTCATGTAGTTATGTGCTCCATCCTGTCCCTTTCCTTGTAGCTATGTGCTCCATCCTGACACTCTCCTTGTAGTTATGTACTCCATCCTGTGCCTTTCCTTGAGGTTATGTACTCCATCCTGTCCCTTTCCTTGAGGTTATGCACTCCATCCTGACCCTTTCCTTGAGGTTATGTGCTCCATCCTGTCCCTTTCCTTGAGGTTATGTGCTCCGTCCTGTCCTTTTCCTTGAGGTTATGTGCTCCATCCTGGCCCTCTCCTTGTAGTTATGTGCTCCATCCTGGCCCTCTCCTTGTAGTTATGTGCTCCATCCTGGCCCTCTCCTTGTAGTTATGTGCTCCATCCTGGCCCTCTCCTTGTAGTTATGTGCTCCATCCTGACCCTCTCCTTGAAGTTATGTGCTCCATCCTGACCTTCTCCTTGTAGTTATGCGCTCCATCCTGTCCTTTTTCTTGAGGTTATGTGCTCCGTCCTGACCCTCTCCTTGAGGTTATGTGCTCCGTCCTGACCCTCTCCTTGTAGTTATGTCCCCATCTAGGTCCCCTTCTTGTAGTAATGTGCCTCATCCTTGTCACCTTGCAGTAGTGCCCAGTCTTGCAGTAATATTCCCATCCTGCCATCTTGTAGTAAAGCCCCATCCTTGTCCCCTTGTACTAATGCCTCATCCTGCCCCTTCCTAGCAGTTATGTCTGCTTCCTGTCCACTCCTTGTAGTAATGCCCCATCCTGCCCCCTCCTTACAGAAATGCCCCTTCATGTCCACATCTTTCAGTAATGCCCCGTCATGCCCTCTCCATGTAGTAATGCCCCACCATGGTAGTATTGCCCCATCTTGCCCCCTCCTGGTAGTGTTGTTCCATCATGCCCTCTCCTGGTACTATTGCCCCATCATTCCCCAACCTGGTACTATTGCCCCATCATTCCCCAACCTGGTACTATTGCCCCATCATGCCCCCTCCTGGTACTATTGCCCCATCATGCCCCCTCCTGGTACTATTGCCCCTCATGCCCCCTCCTGGTACTATTGCTCCATCATGCCTCCTCCAGGTAGTATTGCCTCCATCATACCTCCTCCTGTAGTATTGCCCCCATCATGCCCCTTCCTGTAGTATTGCCCCCATCATGCCCCTTCTTGTAGTGTTGCCCCCATCATGCCCCCTCCTGTAGTATTGCCCCCATCATGCCTCCTCCTGTAGTATTGTTCCCATCATACCCCCTCCTGTAGTTTTGTCCCCATCATACCCCCTCCTCTAGTATTGCCCCCCATCATGACCTCTCCTGTAGTATTGCCCCCTAATGTAGTATGTCCCCATCATGCCCCCTCCTGTAGTATTGCCCCCTCCTGTAGTATGTCCCCATCATGCCCCCTTCTGCTGTATGGCACCCTCCTGTATTATGGCCCCCTCCTGTAGTATGTCCCCATCATGCCCCCTTCTGTAGTATGGCCCCCTCCTGTAGTATGTTCCCATCATGCCCCCTTCTGTAGTATGGCCCCCTCCTGTAATATGCTCCCCTCCTGTAATATGACCCGCTCCTGTAGTATGTCCCCATCATGCCCCCTTCTGTAATATGGCCCCCTCCTGTAGTATGTAGTATGGCCCCCTCCTGTAATATGGCCCCATACTGGAAGTGATTCATACCTGGAAAAAAAAAGAAAAAAAAAAATGATCATACTCCCCTACTGTAGAGCTCCCGCTTCCACCGCTGCTCTCTCCTCTCCCGCGGTTATATGACGCCGATCGTGTCACATGACCGCGATCACGCATCACATGACCGCGATCGCGTCACCGCGATCACCTGATGCCGGGCAGGCAGGCGGGGCTAGAAAAGAATGTCGGAGGGAGGAGAAATGTCTCCTCCACTCCGACACAACATCTTTGAACTGCCGGTGCCATAGTGCCGGCAGTGCAATGCATCAGTGCAGAGGCGAGGTCGCGTGCCAGCGGAGACGGCTCTGCGTGCCCTCCCTGGCACGTGTGCCATAGGTTCGCCATCACTGCACTAGAGGATCATGGATGACATTCTTATCGCCAGATGCCAAATTCTGTCGCTGAGGCCATTCAGTTTTCACCCAATGCTCTGCTGTAGCTCTACTGTCCTAGTAGCACAGAAAACAAGGGTGTTTTGTGTACCCTCCTTGCAGACCCAAAAGAAAGTTAACCATTTTCAAATCAACACAAATTAACCACCCATGAACATTATATTGTAACCTCTCTAGAACAATCTTGATGTTTTTATATTCTTCTTTAAGTTTTACAGAATGACCTATTGGTAGAGAGCCATACTTATTTCCATTGTGTAACAGAACACATTTTAAACTTCTTTTGGAACTATCAATAAAAAGCCTCCAATCCCTTGAATTATATGCTGGAAGTCTGTGATACCAATGTGATAAGAATGGTGGATGATTGTGTTTAGATAGTGATCACAGGTCTTATTATTCCTTATTTTACTCAGTACAAGTTAATACCGCTGAACTAATAATGATTTTTGTCTTGCCATGATGAGATTATGCGCTCAGGAGCTGGATACAAGCAAGGTCAAGGAAATTGCTGACTTGCTATAATAAGATCATAACACACAGAAGGCTCTATGAGCGAGGTCAAATGAAATTGTTTACTTCACAAAATAAGATCACGCACTAGGGTGTTGGATACAAACAAGTGTCCATGAGAAGATTAAGTAAACTGCGCATGTCTCCACGCATAGCTCCAAATGTGTATAAAAGTACGGGACTATGCTCAGGGAGGGGGGACTTTCCGGAAGACAACGTAGACGCACTTTCTTCTGTGATGTTGATGCCAGGATATTCCCCTACTCACTGATCGAGTTCCCCGATGGATAGGGTGAAGCTGCAATATCCGGTAAACGTATTGATGCTTACTTGCTCCTATGTATGTTAAATATGTATTAGTAAGGGCTGCTATATTCTCTGATTCAACTTATGCCAAATCATGAGCCTAATTAATAATCTTTAATACTTAATAAATCAAGTAGTTTTGTTAAAGAGAATCTCTGTATTCTTGCCTGATTCGTATGTCAGTGAGCGCTACGTAAGCAGGGGTTTCTCCCCAATATAGTGTAATTTAGCAAGACATAAATTTGGCGTAGTCGGCAGGATACCCTATTGTTGCAGGTATATAAACAATTAAGGTAAATTTTTTAAATAATTATCGATCTTTTGGCACCTTGTCAAAATGTTCAAAAAACGTAAGGATAAGTCAAAAGAAGCTGTTGTGAAGAATCCCGGCTGGACCGAGGCTCCATATAGCATTGTGGCACATGAATTACGTAATTGGATTGGCAGAGCAATGGCAGGATAAGCTCAAGGGTAGTGAGCCCACTGATGTTGTAAATGTACTCAGGGGCGTCCCCGTGAAAGCGGGTGATGTAGTGCCTTTAGGACGGCGCATCTGGATTCTTGCAAGTGCATATCGCGTGATGCACGAGAGGAATCTTAGGATGCAAAAGAAATGCTCCCAATTAGAACAAAAAATGACAGAATTGGGAGGGCAGAAGGTAGTGTTAGAATGTAACACTCGCCTTTTGAGGGATAAATTGGAACATTATCAAAATGTTGCAGAAAAAGCTGCAGTAAAAATTGCCCAAAATAAATACAAGAAGCGTAAGGGAAGAGTCAATAAGGCCAAAGTTCATAAAAGTATAGCATCAGCCTCAGTCAGCTGGGATCCGGACACATGGGACGGGGACGTATGGGATTCTTCCTCGTCTGAAGACGGGGAGGATTCACTGGCCTCTACCATGGGTTCCCCTGGCAAAATACAAGCTAATCCAGTCAGGAGACGTTCCGAAAGGACAGAAAATGAGATCATCCGGGAGCTGGTCCATGATGGTCAGGGAAACCCCCAATACGATGAAAATGGTGTACCAATTACTGTTGAGAAACAGGTCCCCCATGTACGTAGCAGAGTAACTATCGAAGATTACTCGCAGGGGGAGGTTGATAGCATTATAACACAATTCAGACAAAAACCGGGAGAAGCAGAGATTCCCTGGTTAGTGAGGGTGCATGATCTCGGAGGAGGTGGAGTGCACTTTGATGCTGGGGATGTGGCAAAGTTTGTTACCATGTCCCAGGATCCGGTGATCCAGAAATCAATTAAAAATTATTTCACTGACCATAATGAAACAGGAACTCAAAATTTGATAATGATTTTAGCTCATGCTTTTCTGGGTAAATATCCATCAGAAGCAGATATTCCCATCAATGATAAGCCCTGGTACACTCTGAGAGATGGTATGGAAAGGCTGAAGGTAGAGGCAATGAGAAATGCCCTCTCACTCATGGGAGTGGATGATGACTATCTCCAATACCCATTAACAGCCAGTATGAGAAGCAGACTGGTTAAACATGCACCTCCGGCGTACAAGACAGTTATTTTAACATTAACCGTGGCGCTGACGGGAGAGCCCGTCAGTTTAGTTTTGGGGCGAATGAGGGAATTGCAGGATATGGGAGATTGGAAGGAAACTTCCAATCCCCAGGCTAAACATCCTGGAAACCGTAAACCCTTCAATTCTAATTGGAAGGGGGATTCTAACAAAAGCGGAGATGCCTCCAGAGTTTCCCGCAAGGAAATGTTTCAAGCTCTGCTCAAAGCAGGAGTGAATAAGGAGTAATTGATGGTAAAGAAACAGGTGAACTATGGAATTGTACAAACAGAAAGTGTTATCAGCAAAAAAGGTCACCACACACTGAAACAGGTGATGGGTCCAAACATGGACCTAAAGAGAAGGAAAAGGGGTGAAAACCCCTAAGAAAGTGTCCTGGGATGACTTCCAATCAGTCTACCCTGGGAAGAGTTGGCTGCGCCTGTGGCCACTCGTGTAACTGAAGGATGGGAAAAGACTGGTAGAGCCGCTACTGGAAGAATGACAGCTCAGAGGAGATGAATATTACCGCATAGGTAACCAGCCAAGCCCCCATTTGGATAAAAAGGGACGAGGTCCTTATGTAAAATTAAGGCATTCACTGGAAAGGGGAAGAAACGTTAAGCGGGTCCCCGCTTGATTATTACGGGGGCGAAGCTACCTTAATATGCGAAATCCTGATAAAATCAAAGGCACCAAAATCAAAATTGCCGGATTAGGTGGTAAAATAATCACATCCGGGTCCAACACACAAGTTGCTCTCAAAATTGGAATTTGCCTATCAGAAAAATACACAGTTCTGGTAGTTCCCATCCCGGAGTATATTTAGTGAAAGATTCATATTCAAAGGAATGACTCTGATTTGACTGAAGGAAAGTTTTCCTTCGGTTGTCAGGTCCGTACCTGGAAATGAGGCCTGTGACTGTGGGGAGAGTTAAATGCCTCCAGTACATGTACCTCTGGCTACAAAAATGTGCTATGAAACCAATACCGGATTAGCCAGGAGGACACAAAGAAATTGGTGAGACAATCAAGGAATTAGTGGAAGTAGGTAATGCGCCCCACAACCACTGCATGGAATAATCTGTATGGCCAGTTAAAGAGTGATGGTCTGGCGTATTGACAGTGATTATAGGAGTTGAATAAGCATACTCCACCTGCTGCAGTTGCCAGACACTATCAGATAGTAGGAAAATATCCAAAGTCACTCTGGAACATGGTATGCAGTAATTGATTTGGCAAATGCTTCTTCACTATTCCATAGAGGAGAAGGCTCAAGATCAATTTGCATTTTAAATTGGCTAGGAAGGCAATATACCTTCACCCGATTGCCACAAGGATGGCTTCACAGTCCTACATCTGTCACCGGAGGTGGCAGAACATCTGATGCATTTTGTTGCCTCCAGAGATGCAGTTTTCTCATTATATCAACGATATAATGATTCAAGGTCCGAGAGATATCCGTTGAAGGAACAGTATAACCAAGTTAATTGCTCACATAGGAAAAAAGATGGTGAGATTAACGATGCCAAGGTCCAAGGACCGGCCTCAAGTTGTAAAGTTCCTAGGCATACAAAGGAACAAGGGCATCGGGAGATACTGCCAAAAGCCCGACAGAAGATCATTAACTTTCCCATACCAAAATCCAAGCAGGAGATTCAGTCCTACATTAGATTGTTTGGCTCTGGAGACAACATATTCCTCATTTAGGACAAATGCTTGCCCATTTACAAAGTGACTGGAAAAAATATGAATTTTGTTGGATGTGAGGAGCAACAGATGGCCTTTGAAATGGTTAAAGAAGCTATCCAACAAGCTGTTGACTATGGCCAATTCTCCAGGAAGCGTGGAATTGCATGGATCAGTACAGCATTGTATGCTAACTGGTCTCTGTGGCAAAAACAGTGAGTGGAAAGAGAGTCCCTCTTGGATTCTGGAACAGGAAGCTTCATTAATGGAACTAATGAAACTTATAGTAATATATCAGGTAATTTAATGTGTAATGAATCATCTGAATATCAAGCTAATGAACCAAGTTGTGGTAACCCTGATGCAGGATATCGTAGTCCTGTCGGGGCGTTGCGACAATACACTCCTTCACCAGTCACTCCAAATTAAACTAAGAGCATGGGGTACCCAAATAAGTTGAGTCAGACAAAGGTATCTGGTTCAAGCTTAAACATGCCCGTGCTTATACAGGTACAAACAACGGTCATCAGCAACTGCAACTTTATTTCCGATTACACTACATTATATATTGTGAAAGGAAAGGCGTGCAATAACCAGAATCAGGCGGGGTTAAGCAAATATATCTAAATCTAATGTTAGTGATTAGTTCTTATTCTTCTGCTAAATTCATCCTTCCTCCTGCTGAGATGTCATCATCGGGCCTCTGGAATGTAGAGATCTCATCTTTCCTCCCAGGCCTCCTGGCACTGGAATGTAGGGAATCTCAAGTCTCTTCTCAGGGCCTCTTTGTACGTCCTGGCACTAAAATCCAGCAAACCGCTTCCAACAGTCTTCTTCAATGGTTGAATATATATATATGCATAGATTAAGGAAAAACTTATGTTTCTTATATGAAATACAAAGATATATATATATTTTATATGTATTGAATATAAAAAGGTATAAAATATATCTCTTCACCCTGACAGTCCTATTGGACAGCAACCAGGGGTATCCTTTAACTTCGTGAGAGGGACATCTTTGGGAATATCTCCTAAATTGACACTCTCATATTCTAATGGGTCAACATCTTGACAGAGATAGGTGCCAGTTGAAGTTGCCTTGGCAATAGTCTTTATATACAGGGGAATAACACAGCAGACAGACACAGATACAAGTGACATATATAGGGTTACAACAGTTAAACAGTGGAATACAAAGATCTGTAAATTGTATATCAGTTCTTGGATTATTGATAACATAAAAAAAATACCACAAAAACAAAGAATAAAATCTTCAATAAGGATTATTATACATAGATATTACACATAACCTTAAAAGTACAAGTCCCCCCCCCCCCTTGATGATATCTCATATCACCATCATTAAGGAAAATATATAAAGAATATAAACTTCTTAAATATCTGCAAATAAGCACAGTTATCCACAAGAGAAAGATACATAACAAAAATCATAACCCATTGATTTGTAAAGAGAAAGTACATAAGAACAAAAACATGAGATATACAGCCCTTTGACGATTGACCTGATCACTCATAATAGTCAAACAGATATAATAATATCAGACAATATAATTATACTTTAAACAATATAAGTATACTTATCAATAGTCATCCAACTTTCCTGAAAGACAGGTCAAAAGGGAAATAACAAAACATCATAGCAAAGAATATACAGCTATTCACTTGTCATAATATGATTAGTATACAGTTAAGCAGGCAAGAACCACATTATTTACTCATTTATTTACTCACTCTACTTCATAACATTTTAACCAGTATATATTTGACATCTTATCATACTTTGGATAGGAGAAAGAGATTTACACATATTGGGACAATTTTATACAATTTTCTTGGTTTCCTTGTCCGCTCACTACTTGCAATTTCCAAAACCCATGGAGCGATTGCCGCTCGAAGCCTGTACCTTTCTGAGTTGTGTTGTGCGCAAGAATAATGCAGGATAGTATACACAGCTTACCTGTACCAGGAGCGAACTAGGAGGTACTCACCTGATCACATCTGTGGCCTATTTGAGGCGTTAAGTGAGGCCAAGCCAAAACCTTCCTAACTTTTGCTGAGAGACAGAGACATCATGGCCTACCTTTTCCCCTCACATAACATGGCTCCCATTTTATTACTAACAGTTGTTCAGTCGGTCCCTAGAGGGCAGTCCATTATCGAGAGGGGAAGCTCAGGTAGCTAGAGCAACAAGGCTGGGATGGGGCAACCACCCGCCACTACCTTTCCTACCTTTTGTTGTAGCTTGCCTTCTACCTCCGAGAGGACAGGACACCTGTGATGATTGTCAGCATTATACCATCCCAGACTGGTAACATCACCGTAATATATCAATACTGCATTTAGTATGCTTACCGTATTGTTAAGGAATTCTTCAACCGGAAATCGCTCCATTCGCTCAGAAAGTGCAAGTCAGAACCAAGTGTTCTGATTACCTCATGTGAGGATCCTACCATTATCCAGCATAAAAATCTCTTTCGTCTATACACATATCTGCAATAAAAAACGAAATTTGTATTAATTTCAGAGATTAGAAAATTTTTATTCAACAATATAATTGCAATTTTCTACTAGTTATTTTGATTACGTTTTTATTACTAGACAATAAATGGTAGAATACTACAGAATATATGGGCGCTGTACATCAGAGCAGACGTGTGTAACATCACCTTTAATTCAAAATCCCTGCTACCAGCATTTTCTCCATAAAACCTTCTCACCCTCCCATATGGAGAAAGATAACGGACTACAAGAAATATTTTCACACAGTAAGAAACAAAGACTGCTCTGATAGAAACATTTTAAGGAGGTGTGGAGGAGTGGTTCACTCCCTTCCATATTTTCAAACCCTTTGGCCTTGATGTGCCTACAAGATGTCCATAAAGAATACACTCAGAAATATCAGTTCACCTCCCCCCCTCTCTCCTGACACCACAGAACCAAGCAACAAACCTGACAAAAGACCTAACTGTAATGCTTCAGGAGTAGGGGAAATAAAATTACAGGGAGGGGGTCAGGAATTCTCAGACATCAGTAAACCTCTCTTCTTACTTATTTTTCCACCTTTTTTTTTTTTTTTTCTCGTCTTTGTGTCATTAGACAGAAAAATCTAATTAAATACCACCTCCCCACAGTGTCAATACATCCCCTTGGGCGCTCAGTACATTAATGTTCCCTCTAGGTGGCTCAATTTTCGAAAGGCCTGAATCATAAGAATATATTTCAGGATATCCTTGTTGTCCTGACATTACATCTCACATCTCAGCATATTACAGTTTACACAAACCTCTGTAAGATGATTTGAATACAAGGGAGCCCTAATTACAGCTTCATTTAATACTATATATACTAGTCACAGCTCCCTAAAGCAGTTAAATCTACCTGGCGTCATACACACACGCACCAGCATTGGTCTAGGACACTGGTCAAATTATTCCCAGACACAGGTTTAACTACTTGAATCCCAGGGCAAGCCAGGCATCCCCAGAGACTCCTCAGCACGTATTCTACAGGTCACCAGCCGCTCCCAGGTCTGCCATCACAGGTCCAGACCTCCAGAACAGCGACTGCACCAGGACACACCATCGCAAGCAACTTCAGGTTTAACCCGTCTTCCCCACTGGAGGGGCTGCAAGGCCCTCAGTCTTCTAACCTTATATCTCCATACACACAAGCCAGGCACTACTTTAAGTACACATGCACACAAACTGAATACTTTAGGATCTCTTTTTCACTCACAAACATCTAAATCAGTAAAAATCTGATTACTATTATTGCATCCAATATTAGGCATTATTATTCGTACCCAACTACCATATTAAGCAATTGTTATCCTCAATATTCACGGCCATAAATGTGAAAAATCCATCCTTGCCATTCAGAATCCCTGGAAAGACGGATAAGATTCCAGTGTGCATGTCAGGCACCCTGCAGATTCCCCCTCTCTCCCTCCCCTCCTTCCAACACAAGCAGGCTTCCGCAAGGTCACACACACAGCTGTCTAGATAAGGAATTCCGAGACTCACATAATAGAGGAAAGAAATCTTTCTCTCCCAAACAGGGCTCACAAATTTGATTAATTTCATACTTGTAGTTATATACAACTAACAATTCTAGCCATTATCTGAGATCCCGTGGCTTAATATCTAACTCTTCATTTACTTTTTATAACTTCAAGAACTTTCCATGACAGGAAGAATAGTAAAATATATTGATAGACGGACCGTGAACAGAGTGTAGTGGCAGTCGGCATGACTTCAATGAAACAGAATGATCTCCATAAGATCATATACACCTTACCCTAATTTACCCTAACCACTCTGGAGCTAGGAACTGCTTAATAAACCTCAAATAAACCTTAACTTACCCTGACTATCCCAAGTCAGTAACCTTGTCCCTGACTTCATTACTGCTGCCTTTTTCTTTCTGAATAAGATCATGTCACACGGATGGCTGTAATCTCCCTGACAAAGGCAATCCTACATACTTGAACAACCTATCCACATTCTTAACTACCTTCTTACCCTCCCGTGACGCCACTAATGTCTTAACTTCCACAACATCCTCGTCTAGCCTGTGGGGTACGGACTTCTTCTGCTATAAGAGACGCAACATGACTCACAGAATACTACGCCCTGCTGCAGCTCAGGCCGCTGACAACGACAATCAACACTGTGCCCTATAGCACGGAACCTAGCGTTCAACGTGCTACAAATATAGAGCCTCGCGCTCAAGTACGGAACCTCACGTTCAACGTACTACGAATGTACTCTGTCCCTAACCTGGTCAAGTACGGAACCTCACGTTCAACGTACTACGACCATAGAGCCTCACGCTCAAGTACGGAACCTCGCGGTCAACGTACTATGGATGTATTCTGTCCCTATCCTGGACACCAGTGATTACAGACTGTCCTGTCACAATATTCCAATCTACTGGGAGGCGGTCTCCTCGCGAGATCCCTCCACCGAACTATAAATGGTCCCCTCTCGGGACACTCCAGTCACCTGAAAATACAATATCACAGAGGCCGCGTCTCTTATCCCTTTCTCTAAGCCGTCCCCAATCTATGACCTCCACAATTTCTCACTCTAGTTCACAATTAAACAACAGTCACGGGCAGGGTTAATGAGTGAGATATGATGACCGGTGGAGGAGGCGTGGTGTACACGAGGACGCGCAGGAGGCGACGTCTCGTCGTTGCTTGTTCGGAGCGTGGCGCTGGATCGCGCTTGGTCTCTCCACTCGACCGGTCACCCCCCAAACCCAAAGGACACCTTCAGATTAACCAATAACGGCTGAGACACAGTAAGAGCGACACACATATGAATGTGATCTCCACTTACCGTGCTTTGAAGGGTGATCAGTCCTTGAGGTCAGCCGATACTTGTATCATCCAGGGGCATCCGGGCACGGGTCCGTGGGGGTCTCGGATCGCTGGCCACGCCCCACGTTGCAGGGCACCAAATTGTCGGGGCGTTGCGACAATACACTCCTTCACCAGTCACTCAAATTAAACTAAGAGCATGGGGTACCCAAATAAGTTGAGTGAGACAAAGGTATCTGGTTCAAGCTTAAACATGCCCGTGCTTATACAGGTACAAACAACGGTCATCAGCAACTGCAACTTTATTTCCGATTACACTACATTATATATTGTGAAAGGAAAGGCGTGCAATAACCAGAATCAGGCGGGGTTAAGCAAATATATCTAAATCTAATGTTAGTGATTAGTTCTTATTCTTCTGCTAAATTCATCCTTCCTCCTGCTGAGATGTCATCATCGGGCCTCTGGAATGTAGAGATCTCATCTTTCCTCCCAGCGCCTCCTGGCACTGGAATGTAGGGAATCTCAAGTCTCTTCTCAGGGCCTCTTTGTACGTCCTGGCACTAAAATCCAGCAAACAGCTTCCAACAGTCTTCTTCAATGGTTGAATATATATATATGCATAGATTAAGGAAAAACTTATGTTTCTTATATGAAATACAAAGATATATATATTTTATATGTATGAATATACAAAGGTATAAAATATATCTCCTCACCCTGACAGTCCTATTGGACAGCAACCAGGGTGGTTAGTGGGGCTCTTGCAGGGAGCTTTCCAAATAATATTGTTTTTAGTTTTGATATATGCATTAATTAAAGTTTTTATATTTGTGATCCGATGTTTTTTTGAAACAATCAAATAGTTCAAAATCAGATATAATGATGGTCTATTTGAAATAGAAAGGTTTTAGTATCAGTATGCTGTATCCTATCACTGGTGGGGCATAATCTTTCTCTTCAGTTGAAAAAGCTACTATACTGGATAAATCTGTCTAGTATTAGTAATTGCCATAATAGTAATTATCCTCATGGAATTGCTATATGGCATATCAAATGAGCTGTAGGAAACCAAAAGTACTGATGGTGACCTATGGTAATGGAAAATAATACCTGTGATCAAGGACCGATTGTGATACCAATGTGATAAGAATGGTGGGTGATTGTGTTTAGATAGGTATCCTGTTAATAGATAATGATCACAGGTCTTATTATTCCTTATTTTACTCAGTACAAGTTAATACCGCTGAACTAATAATGATTTTTGTCTTGCCATGATGAGATTATGCACTCAGGAGCTGGATACAAGCAAGGTCAAGGAAATTGCTGACTTGCTATAATAAGATCATAACACAAAGAAGACTCTATGAGCGAGGTCAAATGAAATCGTTTACTTGACAAAATAAGATCACGCACTAGGGTGTTGGATACAAAGAAGTGTCCATGAGAAGATTAAGTAAACTGCGCATGTCTCCACGCATAGCTCCAAATGTGTATAATAGTACGGGACTATGCTCAGGGAGGGGGGACTTTCCGGAAGACAACGTGGACGCACTTTCTTCTGTATTGTTGATGCCAGCATATTCCCCTACTCACTGATCGAGTTTCCCGATGGATAGGGTGAAGCTGCAATATCCGGTAAACGTATTGATGCTTACTTGCTCCTATGTATGTTAAATAAGTATTAGTAAGGGCTGCTATATTCTCTGGTTCAACTTATGCCAAATCTTGTGCCTAATTAGTAATCTTTAATACTTAATAAATCAAGTAGTTTTGCTAAAGAGAATCTCTGTATTCTTGCCTGATTCGTATATCAGTGAGCGCTACGTATGTAGTAGTTTCTCCCCAATATAGTGTAATTTAGCAAGACAAAGTCCCATAAAGAGAAGTAGCCCTTCAACATCAGTACAATAGACAAGCTGGCCATCTGAATGGAAGTACTTACGCAGTTTGCTTCCTGTTACGATAAAATGAGACACTTGTACGGGGTTTCAACATTCGATTCTCTTGTAGTCTTGAAGCCAATAGTTCAGCAGACTCTTTTGGTAGATAAAGATCTCTAACCAGATCTTTCAAAGCAGACTGAGGAAACAGAATTCGTTTGTCACAATCTTCATCACATGGCTGAAAAATATCTGGACTGTCTTCTTCATCAGTATAACAATGTAAGGAGAGATCTGTGTCAATGTTTTCTGGAAGCGCAGTAAATTTTGGAACAGGTATGTCTTCACTATGGGCAACTGGTCGAATAGCTGAAGGCATACTCGGGTATTGCAAATATTGCTTGCTTTTCTTATTGAAACCTTTTACATCGACAAGGCAGAAATAGCAGTCTTCTAAATGATTGCTTGGTTCTCTCCAAACCATAGGAACTCCAAACTGAAGTGTAGCATTCTTTCCTTGAGACCATGATCTCAAGCTCTCAATACAGGTTTTACACACTTTGTGAGGAGCCCAATGCTTGTCTTGGTCTCCAAGTTTTACTTTGAAGTACGCAAAATACACCCTCTTAACAAAGTCAGTAATGTTGCGCCTCTGAGTCTTCACAGTAAAGTTTTCCACAGATGTAACAAAAAATATTTGGATCATTTGAGCACTGTCTTCTGTGAGATGTAGAGGCCATTGTTAGATCAGCAAAACATCCTGCGGAGAAATACAAGATAAAAGTTGTTATCTGCCTGGGTTGTTCATTGAATTTCTGCCCCCCCTCCTCCACACATCAGTACCTAAATAAAACAGTACCTGCACCCGACTGTTGTGTACATTGAAAACTGTTTGTTTACTTTCTTATCACAGCAAATGGGAATTATGCATGTTCAAAGAAAACAAAGATATTCTCACATTTATTGGGAGACTAAATGAAAACTAAATTTACCTTAGTGAACCGTATAAACCGGCACTTTTCATACACTACTTATATTTTACATGGAATTCATGAAAATGGGCTATATACCTATAGCGCAAAAACATGATGTGATAGAGAAATTATAAGATCAGATGTGAATTCAGCACCCTTAAATTAGTCTAAAACTGTTCGTAAAGTCCATGCCAGAATTTTTTTTTTTTTTTCGTAGACCAGTGGTTATATATTGAGAGTAATATCCTTATAGGTTAATCTTCTTTGCTGAGCTATTGTCTGTCTGTTTGTAAGGGCTTGTTCTCATTCTGAGTTTTTCCATCGCATTTTTTCAAGGGTAAAAACTGCTGAACGTTACTGTACCAACAAAGTAAATAAGATTTTTTAAATGTATGCAAGTGATTTTTTTTGTGGATTGCAGATTTGAACCAACAAAGTGGGTTGTTCTTTTCTTTTTCTTTTCAATCTGCAGAATCATTTCTTTCAGCATTTTTGCCATGTTTTACATCCATTCAAATAAATGGGGGGGAACTAAAGTAAAAATATGTACAAAACACATCAAGGAGGTTTGTATATAAGGCTACGTTCAGATGTAGCGTAATTTGGGTGTATTCCTGCTTTTACGCGGTTCTTTTTGATGCTCACGTAAAAGCAGTGCCAAAGACAGCTGGATACACCTTCCAACAAAAGCTACGGCCTTTGCTGAAAGGTGTGCAGACACTGGGTTTAGCCGCATATTTTTGCGTGTGCACCTTCACTGCAAAAGCAATTCTTTGCGCTTTTTTAGTCGCACTTTTCCCATAGGTTACATGTTAAAATGGCCTCGGTAAAAGCGTGGCGTCGGCACGCAGTTACGCTTTTATGCATGCAAAACAATGCCACTGCACAATACGCGCCCAAATACGCTTCGTCTGAACGCAGCCTTATGCAGCGTTTTTCTTGCCAACACTGGTTGGCAAATAATCATGTGCACGTACACTAAGGATACAAGCACATACAATTCACAGCTCCTCTATCCAGGATCTCTTTGGCTCTTCAGGTAGTGTACAGCAGAACGAAAGCATGTTCTGTTCTCTACGATTTCTCTGGCTGCTTATGCACCATTTTAATGGAGATGTCCACTATAACACTTTAGATACTCACCTGAGTAACTGGCTAATTGAAGTCTTCTGAAGACATTCTGATGAGCCATCGTCAAGACTACCGTGCAGTACGCCAACGCTTGGCAATAAGGGCACTGTTCTATTATGGATATGCTAAAAAAAAAACTTTGTCAATAAGTATAAGTACACAAATCATAAAGTAGCTACTAGAAAATACCCAGCTTCAAACACAATTAGAATATAAAAATATAATAGTTTACTACATATGAATATTAAAAATCCATGAGGCTAAACACAAAGACATGCAAAAATAACAGTAAAACAAAATCTCAGTCCCATATAATCCAAATGAGGAATGAGAGATACAAGGGTCCACTAAATTGTCCCTATGATAGATAAGACCCTACCTACCAGTGAAGGATTATCACACTCATCCGTGGTGCCCCCACTCCTCAACGGCTGTCCCTAGAAGTCTGCCACTACACTTCCTTTTTTCTCACAATGATGTATAAGAGTACATACAGAGTCCTTCAAATGAAATACAGGGCAGATCCCCAAATGGAGAAATAACTTATCTCTTCATATGGTGATCAAATAAGTAGATTCTCCTTCATCAACAGGGACACTGCAGGGGAACTGCAATCATTCATCTCATGATGACCCCATGGTTTAATGCATTTCTCCCTACTTGATATGCTGCAGGTTCATTAGGAGATTGGAGCACATCAAACTGCCTAAAATTATAGTATCCAAAATGGTCACAGGCCAGTGGAATAGCTCAAACTGCAGTACCCAAATACTAGTGCATCTCAATGAATTAGATTATCATCAAAAAGTTAATTTATTTCAGTAATTTAATACAAAAAGTGAAATGCATATATTATATAGAGTCATTATAAACCGAGTGATCTATTGTCATATCTTGTCATATCTGTAAACTTGTAAAAGAGTTGGATATTGACTTAAAGGGCCACTTCATATGGTGGTTATGGTGTTCTCCGCAAGGAGCCACCCCTTGGCTGGGCCCTTCCCTGGAGGGATAGATGGCTAGTTCTGTGATGGAGACTCCTAACAGAGGCTCCACAGACTCTATTTGCATATTCATATTTCCCAGGGGCAATGTGCCTAGGAATTCACTGTGTTTGAGCGCTTTAGCCAGCTGCCCGCAGTGTTTTCTTGGACTGGTCTCCCTGAGATCAGTGAATACTTTGCAATCTATTGTAAACAGTGTCTTTTCTGTTAATGTTGACGATTATGACTTACAGCCAATGAAAACCCAAAGGTCATATTTCAGAAAATTAATGAAGGAAGGATGAAGGGTTCAAAACCGTGCTGCTTTATTCCATGAGACATCAGAGAGTGAATATAATGTTGATTTATTAGTTAAAGTGCTTCAGGGCTCCCAGACACGCCCTAAAACATGGCAATACATTGATTTTTTTATGATATTCTAATTCATTGAGGTGCACTAGCATGTCTATACTGCGGAGAGGCCACAGGTTATATAATATCATCACCTGATGGATGCCCTGATACATGTATAGATACATCAAGGAGCAAAAACTTTTCAGGTAAGAATCTTGGCAACAGTGGGTCTTTTAGGGTCCTTTTACATCAGCGTTTTTCGCTGATCGCGGCAGTTGCAGTGAAAAAAACGCAACTGCCGCGATTACCGCATAGTGGCCGCACTTTCGGTTCACTTGCGGCAAGCCCCATACAATGTCTATGGGGCTTGCGGTAAGTGTGTGGCAGGTGCGCCAAGTGCGGTTTCGCGGTTAAGCCCCATAGACATTGATTAAATCTGACATCACAAAAGTTGTTCAGTCCCTATCATTTAAGGAGGTCCTTATAATAGTCTTTCCTGAACCTACCAAAATGGTTTACAGCAGGATTCCATGGTCTATTCTCCTTAACCCCTTAGTGATGTAGCCATGTTCGACTTTAATGACTAGGCCAAATGTTTTAAATCTGACCAGTGTCACTTTATGAAGCAATAAGTCTGGAATGATTTAAAGGTTCCCAGTGATTCTGAGATTGTTTTTTGACACATTGTACTTTATGTCAGTGGTAAATTTAGGGAGATATTTTTGTGTTTATTTGTGGAAAGGTCAGAATATTCAAACTTTTCATTTTTTATTTTAGTAAAACTTAGTTAGTCATGCTGTATAAAATAATGAGTAAATATAATTTTCCATATGTATTCTTTACATCTGCATTTTTCAAACTTTATTTTGTTAGGCTGTTGGGAAGATTAAAAGTTTAGCACCAATTTCTCATTTTTTTTCAAGACATTTACAAAACCTTTTTCTTTAGTGACCTATTCAATTTTAAATGGGAGAGACCTATATATTAGAAACTCCCCAAAAGTTATACCATTTTACAAACCACAATCCTCGAATACTTCAAAAGTGCTGCCAGGAAAGTTTTCATCCCTTCAAGGTGCTACACAGTAATTCATGCAAAATGGAATGAAAAAAAATTACTCTAAAATGTTGCTTTATCCCCATTTTTTTTCATTTTTATAAGAGATTGCTCCACAATTTGTTACCAGTTTGTCTGAGTGCACTGATACCCCACATGTGGTTAGAAACCTCTGTTTGGACAAACAGGAGGGCTCGGAATGGAAGGAGCAACAATATCTGAATTTGAACACAAATTTGGCTAAATTAGATTGTGGGCACCATGTCTCATTTGTAGGGTCCATACGGTACCTAAACAGCAGAAACACACCACAAGAGACCACCATTTTGAAACTACACCCATAAAGGATTTTATACAGGGATATAGTGAGCATTTTGAACCCACACGTACTACACAATATTAGCATTAGGTCATCATATTGAAAAATATTTTTCACAAAAATTTATTTTAGCATCAAGTTTTTCAGTTTTGCAAGAGGCAACATTAAAATGTGGAACTCATAGTTTGTTACCCATTTTCTTATGAGAGTGGCGATACCTCATATACAGTCAAAAATTCCCTTTGGTAAATTTGTTCATGGGAAAATTCCTTTAAAGTGTATTTTAACTTTCCCAAGAAACTTATTATTATGCATGACTATGCATATATTTGTCTTTCTAAAATCACTCTATTAGCAGCACACACAGTACAGACCTATGTTGAGAAAAGTCAGCACCAACAAAGCGGATTATCCTTTTATTTCAGGTTAAAAAGTACAAAGATACATCCTCAATGGGGGGAGACGCTAGACGCGTTTTGGGGAGCGGGTCCCCTTAGTCATTAGCATGTCATAACATTAAATATTACATATCATACAATTAAAAACCTTTGCATCTGTGCACACTCAGTTGTTAATTGATGCTGGAGTGTTAACCCTTGTTCCCCAATCTAGGGAGAACATGGTAAGCTGGATAAATAGTATAGTCATTTTAATCTATATCAGCAAAATTAGAAAACCTTATCATATACCTGTTTATTGCACATACAGATATGCATGTATGTACAGCAGAGTTTCATTACCGAGGTATGCGATGCACATTTCATGAGTAAAGCATATAATTATATATTTATTTCATCGCCTAACTCAGAGAAGAGAAAAAAAAAACAACCTTACAAAAGATATGTTTTTTCTGGATGGTAAAAGTTACTTTCCTTTTGCATTACAAAACCACATGTAATATATGCATATATGTACATCAGAGTTTCATAACTGAGGTATGTGGTGCACATTTCATGAATGGAGCATGTAATTATATATTCATTCCATCGCCTGAACCTCAGCAAAAAAAAAAACTCTTTTAAAACAGGTATATGTTTTTTTGGATGGTAAAAGTTACTTTCAATTGCAATGCAAAGCCACATGTAAAATATGCATTTGTTTTGCCATCAATAAAAATACAGCAAATCACTCCTATAATTTAAGCCTGTGGGAAGCGTGAGTCAAGTTTTAATATCCACAGTTTTTCCTTTATCATGCAGTAGTTTTTCTCTGTCTCCCCACGATATGGACGGAGCACTTTTTCTATGGCTCTGATTTTCAATGAACTTAGATTACCAGCATGTACGTCCTTAAAGTGCCTTGAGAGACCAGAATGCCTGATTTGATGGTTTCTGGGGCGGATTTGGCTGCTGATAAGTGTTCAGACATCCTGATTTTCAACATGCGGGTCGTGCAACCAATGTAATATTTTTTGCAACTGTCACATGTGGCCATGTGACCAAATGTGTACTGTTGCAATTCAGATGTACATTTATTTGGTAGTTTTTGCCATTATGTAAATTTTGGAAATCTGGTCCAGAAATCACATACTTGCACATCCCGCATCTTTTCTCCCAAAATTTGTACATTCCCTTGTACCTTAGCCAGGTTGGGATGCTACATTCTTGGTCTGAGAAAATACTTGGTGATTCCCCTTCCTGTTTCCTTAATTAACACACATAGTACAGACCACCCGAAGTCTAGACTGCAGGCTATAGTAAACTATGCAGCTTCCTGCTTCTTTTTTTTATATATATATTTTATTAGTTTTAATAGCATACAGGGTTAGGTGCTACATTGTATGGAAGCACGTACTGCGTCCATACGCAGTCAAGCATGGCACTGCGTCTATGTTACATAGGAACGATAGTCGCTGCTGCTTGGTGCGGATGCGGACGATATCGCTCTCCCTTCAGATCGCCCGACGCATATGTGCATTTTTGCTCAGGAGTTGAAATCGGCAAGCGTCCCAGCACAAAAATGCATGCTCTAATGGTCCGCATGTTCACGCTTGACAGCGCTGAGAACGTGCAGTACCATTGAAACTCCGTGGCCGCCGGTGATTCCAGGAGCTCACCGACGCCGGTTCACTGAGCACTCTGTCCTCCTCTCCGCCGCGTAGCACGGCTGTCGCGGATACGCTGATCTACCTTAATTTCCGCCCGACATCTCATGTGCGGCGCGAGATTCAACAGCTGTCAGATCGCTTACTCCCCGACAGTCCGTGTTACGCGGCGAGAGAATCTCGGCGCTGACCTCCTCGCCCCGGACAACGCGATGGCTGCCGGCCTATGTGTCGCAGCGAATATCCCTGAAATCTAGACACTGTTTGACAGCGTTTGTGTCTGCATGCCATCAGCATGCAGACACAAACGCCAGTGTGAGCCCTTATTCCTGCTTCTTCTTACGTACTGTCATAGTGCAGGAGCAAGCGTGTTAAAACTAATTGCTTTCCACTGAAGTGGTAGCTAGACAGTGGAAGATGTGTAGTTGTTATCCCACAGCACAGAATTTAGATAGTCCAAACTGAGGTTTATTGTGACGCGAGTCACTACTGTAATACCTAGTCTCAGAAGAGGAGAGAAAGACTAGAATTACAGATAGTAATTTTAATAATTTTACTACTTACTGGATAAATAAAGGGAGGTCAAACGATCTGAGGTCAGGTCCAGGAAATGGCGCAGTACAACAAGGGGTAGTCAGAGACGAAATCCAATTTACAAGCCAGGGTCAGGGTCAGGAAAACTAGAAAGACAAGACAGTTTTCAGGGAGCAAGCAAAAGAGTAGTCAGGTCACACCTGCATCGTTTTTCGGCTCTGGTGACAATATCGGACAGAAACAAATCCGCTACAGGCCGGGACACTTAACATGTGGGCCTATAGAGCCAGATTAGTTAAAACTTCTGATCGTTTCCCGGATCCAATTTTAAGCACTGCGCCTGCACTGATGAAGACTGGGACCCCCCAACCTCTTGCAGCGCCTATATTATAGGGAGTGTCTGCACTTGGAGCCGGGCTGGACCTGAACTTGGAGCCACATGTGAGGGGGTGCTGCACAGAGACACATAAGGTGAGTGCTGTGTGGATATGGGGAATGCATAATACTATATGGAGGACTGGGTTGGATGGATGGGGTCTGGAAAAAGGGGACAGAATGGGATGGGTGAATGGATGCATGGATGGTGTGGCCTGGAAAGGGGGCAAGATGGAAGCATGGATGGATGGATGGATGGTGCGGCCTGGAAAAGAGGGCAGGATGGAAGCATAAATGGATGGATCGTGCGGCCGGGAAAAGAGGGCAGAATGGGGTGGATGGAAGCATGGATGGATAGATGGTGCAGCCTAGAAAAAGGGAGCAGAAAGGGGTGGCAGGATGGAAGCATGGATGAATGGATGGTGCGGCCTGGAAAAGGTCGGCAGAATGGGGTGGTAGGATGAAAGCATGGATGGATGGTGTGGCCTGGAAAAGGGGGCAGAATGGGGTGGATGGAAGCATGGATGAATGGATGGTGTAGCCTGGAAAAGAGGGAAGAATGGGGTGGATGGAAGCATGGATGGATGGATGGTGCGGCCTGGAAAAGGGGGCAGGATGGGGTGGATGGAAGCATGGATGGTGCGGCCTGGAAAAGGGGGCAGGATGGAAGCATGGATGAATGGTGCGGCCTAGAAAAGGGGGCAGAATGGGGTGGCAGGATGGAAGCATGGATGAATGGATGGTGTAGCCTGGAAAAGGGGGCAGAATGGGGTGGATGGAAGTATGGATGGATGGATGGTGCGGCCTAGAAAAGGGGGCAGAATAGGACGGTTGGCAGGATGGAAGCATGGATGGATGGGTGGTGCGGCCTGGAAAAAGGGGGCAGAAATGGGGTGGCAGGATGGAAGCATGGATAGAAGGATGATGCGGCCTGGAAAAGGGGGTAGAATGGCGTGGCAGGATGGAAGCATGGATGGATGGATGTTTCGGCCTGGAAGAGGGGTGCCTAATATGGTGTGCGGCATACACTTATGTGGTTAAATGTATGTATCTATATCATATAAACTGTATTGTTGCATTTTTTTATTATTTTTAAGATTTAATTAATTTTATTTTTTTCCAAGACATCATTCAAGACTGCTGCACTGGACGGCTTGCAGCTGACCAGGACACAGACACCGCAAAACGTAAGTGCACATCAGTAGTTTTGGGCTACAACTAGTTGGGTGGGTGACTAATTATAGTGTGCTGTGTACGCTGGTGGGATATGTATGTATGGTTTTTTTAAGATTTCATTAATTTTTTTTCTTTCTAAGGCTACTTTCACATACCGATTTTCAGGGAGCCGATGCGGTCCGATATAATTCGGACAGCATCGGCTCCCTTCTGATGCCTGGAATCGGTGCCAAATAGGCACCCGATTCCGGCATAAAATCGGCGCCGGGCTGCAAAAAAAGAAAAAAAAAAAAATTTATTCTCACCTCCCCCGAGCCCCCGCCGTCTTCCGCCATCTTCCTCTAGGTTCCCGGTGGCTCTAGCAGGCTGCCGGTGTCAGCAGAGGTGTACCTCTGCTGTACACAGGACCTGCGATGATGTCACAGTCACGTGACCGCGGGGTCACCATGGTGAACCGCGGTCACATGACTATGACATCACCGCAGGTCCTGAAAGCAGAGGTAACCTCTGCTGACACAGCAGCCTGCGAGAGCACCGGGAACCTAGAGGAAGATGGCGGAAGACGGCGGGGGCTCGGGGGGAGGTGGAGATAAACCTTTATTTTTATTTTTTTAAACCCTTATGCTCCTAGTTAGGAGCAGTTTTACTGTACTGAGCATGCTCAGTACAGTAAAAACGGGGTCCGAGGAGACATAGATGTTTCCTCGGACCCTTCTCCATAGGGCCCCATGTATAGGGATCGGACCTAATCGGATGTGCACTAATTGCCATCCGATTTGTCCGATCCGAATCTGTCAGATTTTATTTTCGTGCTAAAATCAGAGCAGGCTCCGATTTTAGCACCGATAATAAAATCGGACAGAATCGGATCGGACCAAATCGGATGGCATTTAGTGCACATCCGATTCGGTCGCGATCCCCTATAGGGATACATGGGGTCCGAAAATCGGTCCGATGCTGTCGATTTTTTTTCGGACAGCATCGGAAATGCGAAAATCGTTATGTGAAAGCAGCCTAAGACAGCATTCAAGACTGCTACACCAGACGGCCTGCACCTGACATGTCTGACGATGATAGACGCCCACTGGTGGAAGTGAGTACCTCATGTTGTACGAGAAATAGTTGTTAGATGTTTGTTGTTTCTGTTTTTTTTTTTAACATTTCACTTTTTGAATTCTAGGAACATTCTGACACCGAGGTGGAGCAGGAAAATGCTGGGGGGTGGCAATTGGTGGGGGGACCATGTAAGTATCCGACAAGCTTTAAAGCTCTCCATTCCATTTTTTTTTCTTTTTTATACAGCTCTATAATATTACATGGTGCTGTATATGCAAAAGGGTATGAGTAATGGTGTACTCCACTTTAATGTCTTTGACTTTAATATTACTTTCACTTCCAAGGATCAGAGGATAAGTTAAAGATGTATTAAATGTAATTTTTTTCCCCCACAGGGACTAGAGGCAGTAGGAGGAGAGGTCTCAGACTTCTCCCAGGCGAAAATGAGGAGGTGGAAGGAGCCGTATGAGTCCTCTTCCGCAAGTGACCCTCCAAAGCAATGTAATGTATGCATTGTTGATAATAAATTTCTCTTAATTTTTTTTTACACAGGCTTCTAAAAGACAAGCGCGAGTGGATGAGGAGGATTTTATCGATAATGAGCTCCTCCTCCACCTCGTTGAAGAACAAGCTCCTTTGTGGGACCAGAGACTCCACCTCCACACCAATTCAGCACATACCCAACGACTCTGGGATGAGGTCAGCACTCAGGTGGTCTCAGGGTGGAATAGCCTTAACAACAAAGGACAAGATCGTCAGCGTAAGAATATTCTGTTATCACGATCCTCCTCTTACTGTTTTAACTTACTGATCCTCTTTGGCTGTTTTAACACAACCTTTTTATGTTAAATCAGCCAAAAATAGTGTTCTTCCATGGTGTGCAATACTTTTCTCAAATATTTTTTTGGGACTAAAGTATTTACATCAATGTTTCTGTCTAACTAGGTACCACAATATAATGTGGTATTGTACTTTGTCATTACAGAGAAAAAGTTAAGGTATTGTATATTGATTTATTCTTTTTTTTTTACCTATTTTTACAGGTCACGTAGTGTTTTTGACATGGCGACACATTCGGGACAACTTCAGAAAGCAATTTAATGCTGAGATGTGGGCTCCCAGTGGGTCAGGGGCGAAAAAAACACCTTATCAGTACTCCCATATGCTGTGATTTTGAGAGACCCTGCATGTTGGCAAGATGTAAGCATGTTTCTCTGACCGTGTTTTTAACATCTGTTTTACTTTTCTGTTGTAGTATTTCTTTTCTGACCTGTTTATTTAACTGTTTTTAACCTGTTTTTCTCCTTCAGTATGTGTTTCTGACCTTTGTCAGAAACTTTGAAGAAGCTGTACAGACTCCGACTGAGAGCAGGATTATACTCAAACACCAGCCACGTTCCTCATAACACACAACAGCATGGAGCAGAACCGCCGGAAGGACACAGGTACTGTCAGCTGTGTTTTAATTTGTCATCTCACAAACCCACTAATCTAGAACTCAGTGTGCTTTCTAGAGGTCTCACATTTTGTCCCACAAAGTCCCTAGACAAAACTGAACTGTGTAGTGACATGGAGGAATATTTCAGGAGGTTGAGACTGAAGGAGTTCTTTGATGATAAAGAGAACTTGAGGCCTCTAAGCAGCCAAACACAAGTTCAACAAAGGAAAAAGAAAACCTCTGACTGGACGCCTGACCCTGGCCACAACACCAGTTTTGGACCAATATATTGAGTCATTCAGACATTTGGTACAATCCACAATATTAGATAAAAAAACAACAGAAATATCTAATATTACTGTGCAAGAGAAAAGGGCAATTTACAGCCTGAAGAACAACAGGGAGATCACTATTAAGCCTGCAGACAAAGGTGGGGCTATTGTTCTCCTGGACACGAAGGACTACGTCAAAGAAGCACACAGACAGCTGATGGATTTACAATACTACACCAAACTGGACGAGGACCCAACTCCAAAATATATGAGGGAGTTGAGAAGACTCATCAAATGTTTTGGTACGGATTCCACAAACCTTCTGGACTTAATTCCTGAGGATCCCAGGATGGGAGTTTTCTATATGCTTCCCAAGATTCATAAACCAGGTAACCCAGGGAGACCCATCATCTCAGGGGTGGGAACACTCACTGAAAGAATCTCTGGGTGGGTGGAAAATGTCCTTAAACCGCTGGTAAGGAGGACAGACAGCTATATACAGGACACAACGGACCTTCTAAATAAGCTCTCTACAATAGGTCCCCTCCCCGAGAGTACCATCTTAGCCACCATGGATGTGGAGTCCTTATATACTAACATCCCACACGAAGATGGACTTACAGCCTGCCGACTGTTTCTTGAAGCCTATGGGATCCCTTCTGAGTCAGTTCTAAAGCTCACCAGATTTATCCTCACCCACAACATTTTCTCTTTTGGTGAGGAGCTGTATTTACAACGCACCGGAACTGCCATGGGAAGCAAAATGGCCCCCCAGTATGCCAACCTCTTCATGGCTAAACTGGAAAATGACTTTTTAGCCTCCTACCCCATCAAACCCTTGGCGTACTTCCGTTTCATTGATGACATCTTATTAATCTGGACTGAGACTGAACATGAACTTCTAAAATTCCATGACAAGTTCAACCAATTTCATCCCAGCATAAACCTGACACTGGACCACTCAAAAACAGAAATCAACTTTCTGGATACCACCTTAAAAATTCTAGATGGTTCATTCCAAACAACAGTATATCGGAAACCGATTGACCGTCCCACATACCTCAGATGGGACAGTTTCCACCCAAAACACATAAAAAAATCCATTGTCTACAGCCAGGCCCTGAGATATAACCGTATTTGCTCCAACCCAGTGGAAAGGGATGAACACTTAAACCAGCTAAAAAAGACATTTTTAAACCAGGGCTACCACCCCACCTCCATTGATGATCAGATAAGTAAAGCCACAAGGATCCCTAGAAGTCAAGCACTCCAATACAGAGCAAAAGAAGAGAACCAACGTGTTCCCCTGGTGGTGACCTACAACCCACAGCTTGAGTTACTAAGGAAAACGGCCAGGAAACTTCACCACATCTTACACAAGGATGACCGACTTAAAATATTATTCAAAGACCCTCCCTTGCTGTGCTACAGGCAGCCTCCCAACTTAAGGAACATCATGGTCCGAAGTTTGATGCCCTCGGATACACCAAAAGGAACTTATCCATGCAATGTGAAGAGCTGCAAGACCTGTACTCACATAGAGACTAGAGACAGGATACAGATCCCCAATACACAGCAGGATTATAGGATTCCTGGGAGTTTCACATGCTCCTCTTCCAATGTGGTATATTTAATTATGTGCACCATTTGCCCAGTAGGTTCTTTCTATGTTGGGGAGACTGGACAGCGTCTAAGAGCAAGGATGAGGTCTCATCGTCACACAATTACACACAAAAAAATCAATTTTCCAGTAGCGGAGCATTTTTCTGGCCAGGGACACAACATTGACAATATGAAGGTTTTAATCTTGAGAGGTAACTTCAAATCCCAAAAACACCGAAGAGTGTGTGAATCGAAGCTAATTAGAAGCTTCAATTGTATACAGAACGGGCTGAACATTGCTGATGGCTTTATGGCTCATTACCACGTGTAAACAATGTTGTTCAAAGACATGGAGATCTTAGACAGCAGGTTTTCTTATAATTTAGTGTCCTAAAGACTTTATTACCACTGGCCCTGCCTGTTTGAAGATGCTCTCCTAGGCAGTTTTGTTTGTTTTGCCAAATGTCCAGTCCCTGTAATGTTTATTGAGCCAAATATCCAATCATTTTTAGTTGTGCATGCATATATTTTGAGTTTCATTCAATATCTTGTCATACCATGCCTGATGAAGAGACCTGAGTCGTCTCGAAAGCTCGCCCTATAACATCATTTATTTTATTTTTGTTAGCCATTAAAAGGTATCACAACTACAAGATTTGTATCTTGTTTCTCACACTGAGAGCAATCAACATTTTCTCAACTGGCTAACACGGTGCCAAACCTTTTTCTTCTAATGACCTTTGTTTTTCACCATTGTTATTTTCCTCTTGCATTAAGCTTCTATGACTGTTTTTTTTTTAATTGCTGTAAATATTTACTTGCAGGTTGCTGTAAAACCAGATAAATGTTCTAATTTATTTCCTACCCCCACACAGAACATACTGGAGTACACTGGGGCCCGCATCACGTCGAGTTTCCCGGCTGTCTGAAGCTGTCCCTGATGATCGCAGCGCTGGCAATTTGACCACGTCCTCCCCCGGCCCATCGGAGGAGCAAGAGGGGCCTGCAGCAGCTGCTTCCTGGGAGCCCGTTAATCCTGCGAAAGAGGGACAGACATGTTTTCCCCTAACTCAGCATTCTGATGCTGCC